>CM059266.1:19795321-19895321 GCA_030347295.1 Setipinna tenuifilis | reverse complement strand
TGAGAAAGAGAGAGAGAGACACACATACAGACAGACAGAGAGACAGAGAGATGGAGGGAAAGAGCGAGAAAGAGAGAGATGGGAGAAGATGGAGACTGGGGGAATGAGGGAGAACATGAGCCAGTGGAGAGAGAGAGAGAGGAGAGAGGGAGAGAGAGAGAGAGAGGAGAGAGAGACAGACTCAGGAGCAGGGGGATATTTCTGTGTGGAAAATCTGAACGAGACAGAGTACTGCTAGCCACATCAGACTGGCTGCTTTTCAACATCAACCTTCACCAACTCTCCAGCAGACTGATTTTCCTTTGAGAGAGAGACAGAAAGAGAGAGAGAGAAAAAGAGGGAGAAATTCAAGGCCTAACCACAAAATGCAATCACAAAATCTCCACCATCTTGTATTGCAGTGCACAGTAGTTCTCAAACAACGTGCCCAAAGAGGGAGAGAGAGCAAGAGAGCGGGAGGAAGTCAAAGACACGGTGAGAATGCAACAACAACAGGATCAGAACAAAAGTAGAATAAGTCCAGTATGCTAATGGTAACATTAGCAGGACATGGAGGACAGGGAGCTTAGTGCTGACTGCACAGCCCTCACCCCTTGTCAAAGAAAACAAGACCTGCAGTTAAAAGCAATGAAAAAAAGTGTTAAGAATAATAAAAAACAGTGAAATGGAGGCAGAAAGAGAGAGTGAGATAGAGAGAGAGAGAAGTAAGAAGAGGGTGTGGGAGGGAGAGAGAAGGAAGGAAGACAGAAAGTCAGACAGGGAGCGAGGCAGACAGACAGAATTCATTTCAGGGGCAGAGAGAGTTGGGTTTCATTCCATCCACGACTTGACTTTTTCTTCTCTCTCTCTCTCTTTCTTTCTCTCTCTCTCTCTCTCTCACTCACTCTCTCACCCACTCTCTCTCTTTTTCTCTCTTGAGAGTCTTAAGAATCTAGGGTGTCTGCGTTTGTGGGTGGAGCATCATGAGTCTGACCATGCAGTAGTCTCCCCTTGTGGAGGGAGAGTAGCTGTAGGCAATGTGAGTTAACATCACTCAGAACTCCCTGCCAGCGACTGCCCACCTTAACATGTGCAACACCCCCACTGCTCCATGCAAGTGTGTGTCAATAGACCCCAAGCTCTTAGGTGGCGTTCTGTGTGAGAAAGGATAAAGAACAGACAAACGCCTTTAGGATTCTCTGTGGGGTGTGGCAGCATTCAGAAGATAAGAGGTCATACTTCTCTCATAGTCTAAGAAGAGCTGTATAAAATAGAAACGTGTTCAATGCTTGTCTCAAAACTATGGGAGTCAGTCTGCTTCCAGCCCATGGATAGCACAAACCCATGTGGAGATTTCTGCCAGATAAACGACCAGACATGTGTTTTTTGGACCTTTACTACATCATCATCCGGTTCTAGCGTTTGGGCAGTGTGTGTACAGTACATGTGTGTGTGTGTGTGTGTGTGTGTGTGTGTGTGTGTGTGTGTGTGTGTGTAAGGGGATGGGAGAAACATGTCTGGAGGAGGGGGTGTTCTAGAAGAGAGAGCCTCTCTTAAAGAGCCCAGCACTGCTCGTCCAGAGCAAACACGCCCTCCTGGAGCTGTGACCATGAACTCCTCACACTAGTGTGTGTATGTGTGTGTGTGTGTTTGTGTGTGTGTGTGTGGGGGGGGGGTGCGAAGTGGACATGTTCAGAAGAGGAGTGGTGAAAAATATGCAGAGATGTGAGGGGGTAGGAGTGAGAGAGAGAGCGAAAGAGCTAGAGACTGGAGAAAGAGAGAGAGAGAGTGTGAAAGAGAGAGAGAGAGAGAGTGTGTGTGTGTGTGTGACGGAGTGTGAGAGTATGAAGGAATGTTACTAAAAAAAGAGATAGTAGGATGGACAAGCAAGAAAAAACAATACAGAGATAATTCCTTGTGGCAGGAATATGTCATTTTTAACTGGATACCTTCTTTATCATCTTATATAAACTGTTGAATGATCCCATCATTGGCCTGACACACACCAAGCAGTCTAGACATACCACAACATATATTTGTTTACCACTGTTTGGTGCCAGAAGTAGTCCACACACCAACTTATTTAGATCCCAATGATTTTGTCATCATTATCTTAGCAATGTTTTGAGCACCTGGCTCTTCGTCAGGTGCAAGTTATGGCCAACTTTCTTTCTTGTACTCTTCAACCTCTGTGATCCTGAGGTGCACCCATTCAGGTGTGGTAAGGGCATGTGCGTGGCTATACAATTGTTTACCACTGTTTGGTGTCAGAATATTTCCTTCATCCATTAAGTAGACCCACATAAGGGGAAAAAGTGTTTTGAGGGGAAGTACACTGATGTCTTTTTGCATGTGGTTCTGTTTTCAGTTTGTGTGCAGTGTCTCACTGAAAAAAGGCCTTATGGCTGTATGTTTAAATGTATACAAGATGGCTTCTCCACATAACATGCAGAAATGCTGCCCTGTTTCAGGCCCAACTCTGAGTTTTTTATCTGTGGAGGACTAAAATTATTAACAGCTGACACAGAGGGTCTAAGGGCCAGTTCTCTCTCTCTCTCTCTCTCTCCCTCTGTCTCTCTCTTTTTGTTTCTCTCTCTATCATGCTCTATCTTTCTCTGCTTCTGTCTCTCTCATTCTCTCTTTGTCCTCTCCCATTTTATTACATATTCCCTCTCTTAATGTACACATGGGCATGCACAGACACAGACACTAAGTAAACTGGGCATCGTTTGCCTGAGAATGCCACAGACATTAGAAAACTGAATCACAAGAGAAAAGCACAGCAACAGAACAGAACTGGCCACAGTCAATGGGGTGTGGTTATTGTATTTACATACAGTGCCCGGATTTGTCACAGTTCTCCATCATAAAGGGTTCTAGACAGAAACATGAGTATTATGTGGAGATGTTTTATACACAGGAACAACACATCAGAATCAAAATCAATTTTATTGGCCAAGTCCAGCTCCAGTAGATGTGTGTAACATGAACATATTACAGTCACACAAATGTAGGCATCTGAGATGATTCACAATCAACCTTACACCTGAATTATGCAGTGATAAATGTTAATAAGAAAGAATAAAATAAAACAACGGGTGAGATTGATGAAACAGTATGTTGATGGTGCAAATGCTTTTGAAATAGGTTACCAGGATGTACTGTAGATTGTGCAAAATTGCATGTGGATAGAACAATGAAGTTTCACCAATTGCTGGCTAAAGACACTGGCATGTTAACAAAAAACAACTATTAATAATTGCTGAGTTGTACTATCCCACTATTGTAGTTATTTGGCCCTTAAAGAGCCTGTTTCGCCCAGTAGTAGGCCAAAGAAAAGCGAAAGAGTGGAAATTAAGCTAGCCTAAACATACGAGGCTCAAAGAGAATAAAACAGAGGCTGCACTGGTGGAAATGTTTCAGAAAATGGTCTCCTTGCTCCTCCTGTAACAGTCATAACTAAGGAAGCGACTGCAACTACATACCTCTTTTCCACCAGGACTGTTCTGGTGCCAGAGCCCAATGCTAATGTTGAGCTGGTTTTGGTCAAGCAGCATTGGCACCAGCACTGGCACACATTTCCATTTCCAAAGGTTTCAGAACCAGTGCCAGACTGAACGCCGGCCCTGGGACAGTGAACTAAAATGGAACTCAGGAACTTCTTAGACACAGTGCACTCTAAAAAAGAATGGGGCCAGTGCTAGTTCTTCAATGACAGAAGAACCTTCATTCTCCATGGAACCATTCCATACATTTAAATAACCATTTAAGCACCTTTAGTTTTGAGCATGTGAAAGGTACTTCACATTGAAAATGGTTCTTCAGAGTCCCAGATCATAATGGGCTATGCTATGTCATAAGGGCATCAAATAGTTCTTTTAAGAACTGTTGCATTGATGCCTCTTTGAAGCACTGAAAAAGGTTCTTCTATGGCATCGCTCTGCAGAACCAATGCTGGCCCCATTCTTTTTTTGAGTGTAGCTTACCTGTCAGTCCCATATAAACACACGGCCATGCAAAAGAGCCATGTCATTGTCCTCGCATGAATGGTTTGCTTGTATCAGGACCTGCCATTACTCTGTATGCTTCACATACGGAGAGGACATGTCGCTTACCAAAACCTGTGACTGGGCAAATTACAGCCTTCTACTAAAAGACAGACTCTGAGCATAGAGCTACCCCATGATTATGAAACACTTTCAACACAGGGATGGAACTACTGTGATTTACACAGCACACTTAACCTTTCCATAAGGGACAAAGGTATACATGTAGTATAACGGCCCTACACCATGGAAATATGCTACTTGTTTGTAGTGTCTTGCAATAACTATACGTTAAATATAAACCATTTTCTGAGTTGAATGTCTTTAATCAATATATTGTAATTGTGAACAGACAAACTGTTAAAGAAAGAAAGATGTAGTATAGAGAGATAACGTACAGAAATCTACACCCTATAGAAAGTTATGATTTGGACCAGTTGTGTTAGTTTTGAAAAGAAAGACACAAATAAACAAACAAAGGAAGAAACAGAGAAGTTGTATTGCCAACGTATCTGATTGTGTGCTTCACTATTGTTAAGCGAGTAGTTGTGAAAAGGAAGACTGTAGAGAGCAATGGCGTTTTCCAGAAGGCTGAGGCAGGAGGTTCAGGCAGGAGGCTGGCGTTGGTGAGCAGACAGGGAGAGCTCATATTGGAAGCAGCTGTGGGTGTCTTGGCTGTAGTGCAGCTGGGATTCTCATCAGACGGTCAGACCAGCCACAGAGCATACTCAAGGCCTGTGTGTGTGTGTGTGTGTGTGTGTGTGTGTGTGTGTGTGTATGTGTGTGTGTGTGACACAAAGCCATAGACACACTCTTCACCTCTTTACCCTCCTTCTAAAGTATTCTCCTCTCTGTGCCTCTCGTCTTCTCTTTTCTTCTCCTCTCTTCTCTTTTCTTGTCTCTACTCCTGTTTTTTCTTTCCTCTCCTCTCTTCTCTTCTTCTCCCTTCTCTTCTCTTCTTTTCTCTTGTCTTCTCTTCTCTTGTCTTCTCTTCTCTAGTGAAGAGAAGAGAAGCTCACCAGGACACCTTTCACACATCCAGTGGTGTTTTTCTTACAGTGTTCACCTCTCAGGCCTCTCTGCTGGTTGATTCTATGCCCCATTTATTCAGTATCAAGCCATATTACTGGCCCTGTGCATGTATTGAAACCCATCTCCGCTGGTTGATTTTACAATATGCTACACTTATTCAGTATCAAGCTATTTTACTGGCCCTGTGCATGTATTCAGCACCATCTCTGCTGTTTTATTTTCTAGGCTAACTAGCTCTCCAGTCACCATGTACTTCCTTGAAGCTTGACTCAGTCATCAGACCAGCAACCCTGTTACCTCTGTTGTATATTTAATTTTATATTATATATATTCTATATTTAATTTACACATGTACAGAGGCTGACAGCAGATATAACTGTACGAGCAGTCCAACTAAGAGTTGCAGCATGTGGGAGTTCTCATTCTGCCAGTTAAACAGATTCTCATTCTTAAAACACATTTTGGATTATTTAACATGTGATGCAAAATGGTAAACATTCTTCTCCACGCACAAGAATTGAGTTTTCATTTTTTCAAATGAGCTGACACCACCAATATAAGCCAGTTGAGAGAACCACCAGGTTGTTGAAGGTTGCCGTTTGAAAATGGCTGCCAATCAGAGACAAAGAGAACAGAGAGTCTGAGTGTAAGGGACATAGCAAGGAAGATGAGGTAGAGCAAGAGTAAGAGGAACAGTGTTTTTTTCTATTAACCAAATTAGAGCCACTATTATTGACCCAACCTGAAGGCACGATGAAACCCAGTGATCTCTTCTTTGCAGAAGTGTATACGACACTTCTAGTTTTTATTTGTACTGCATTCCCAAAATGTATTTTTGTTTGAAGTATTTCAGCAAGTAATCTAATGGTACCACTCCATTTTAGTCTATGTACAGTACATATACACCCACAATCTTTAAAAAATAATGTATGCTATTATATGCATCTGAATGATGTGCTTTTCATTTTTTGGTGTAGTGTTTGCTAACTGCTTCATTGTGACAGAAACAACTGGTTGTCATAGCTGGTGTAGTCTTTCTTGTGTGTCAGTATAATGCCCATCACCCCAGACCTGTACCCTGTGTGTGCATATAAGACCCCTGAATCTTTCCCCCCATGTGACATTAGAGGAACCTTAGTGATGGCAAGCTCCCCTATTAGATTCATTAACCTCCATGTAAAAAAAGCACAAATATGACACCAATGTGAGTGCTGTTGAGTAAGGCTGAAACTGTGTGTGTGTGCGAGAGAGAGAGAGATGGAGACAGAGAAGAAGAAAGAGAGAAAGACAGAGAGAAACTGTGTGTGTGTTTGTGTGTATACAGTATGTGAAAGACAGAGAGAGAGAAAGAAAGAAAAAGAGAGCATGTGTGGGTGGTTATTAAAGTAAGTTGGATAAAGAGAGAGCAGCTCAGAAGGGAAGATGAGTGAGGGAGAGAGAAGTGAGTGAGTGTAAGGGAGGGAGGAGCGCGCAGTAGGTGAGAGCAGCCTCGCTCCTCTCTCTCCTGCCCCAGCATAAAGAGGGCATTCATCCCCGCTCCGTGGCCCGCGGTGCTGGCCTGATCGGCCTCGTGTTTCCCCAGGAAATGTCCACTTAGTCCTGGGAGCTCCGGGACTTCCCGCAACACCTTTGATTCCCTGCCTTGTGCAAATATCCACCGGAAGATTACCCAGGGGGCAACACCACCATCGGGAGTTCACCATGGGGTCAGCTAAACAAACCCACCAGCGGCCGAAGACAAACTCTGCACAGGGGCACCTGTAGACACCTCCGCTGATACACCTGTTTTGATTCCAAACAGTTTTTCAAAATCTCACTCATCCTCCAGCTTCCTGCAGCTCTGGAAATCACACCTGATGTGGGTCAAGTCAGGCAAAGGCTTCTCGAGTATGTGTTTCTGTGGCAAAGCATATTTGATTCACTCTGTTGTTATTCTGTGCGTTCATTCTATTCTACTCAACTATTCTTATCTACTGCCTCCTACTCTGTGCATCTCTTTGCTGCTCTGAACGACATCTCACTTTTCTCACTCTGACACTTCTCCTCTGAAAGTCTAAAAAGTCTCTGTCTACAGATTCCAACGTAACCCTGACAGCCAATGCATCGCTGCAGTGACCGACCACCTCAGACTATCTACAGCTGCCACGGACATTACGTCATATCAGATCCAGGGTTACAAATCCGGAGGGCTGTTCCCAGATTAAGTTGTAGTTTCATCCACCAAAAGTTTTTAATACACTTGGATTCTTAGGGTTTGTTTTGATGGTCAAGATTTTGTAGGAATACCTGGGTAGGGGATGTTGGGGATAGCCAAATACAAACTTCTGACACCAACTTTGTTGCTTGTGGGAGACTATATTACATTACATTACACTTAGCAGACACTTTTATTCAAAGCAACCTACAATAGAGGACACAAATCAAGCTACAGATATGCAGGATGGTAGTTAGGATGGGAACTGCTCCTGCAAAAGAACAGTCTTCATGTGCTTTGTAAAGGTAGAGAGGGAGGACCCTATTCTTGTAAACTGTTCTGATATTATTTATCAGCTATTGCCTCTTAGACTGGAGAGCAACTTCACAAAAAAGTGAATTTGAACAAAATTCAAAAAATTCCCTTCTAGGAAACTCCCTTCTAGCCTTTCTGAGAACAGGGAAGTTTTTCAGTGTTCGCTGCTAATTGTGGCTTACCCTAATAAACTGTTAATAGCCACACAATGACTTTGCACACACAATTAACCTTTATGAACCAGCACAGACAGAATGTGATGCATGGTAGGGTATGCATGCTTCCTTTGAAGTTAGACAATAACATACAAATCAAATATTGTATGTAAACTTTCATACACTCTATTCCATACTAAACATGTGTCAAAAACAACACAAATAAATAAAACAGATTGAAACAAAACCCAGTCACTGAGCAGGGCTGCCATTTTGTGTCAGCTATTCCTAGGGTTGTAATTATGACTTTGGGGTTACATGAGGCCACATTTTGAAGGTGTTTGGGTGATACTGAGGGAAGTCCAGTGTACAGAATTGATCATTGTAAGATAAAGCTCTTGGGTCAACTATACATGACAGTGTATCACCGTCAAAGAAAATGTTTTATAGAAATTAGATCACAGAGAATTTGACAAAAAGCACAGCCAAGCAAAAGGTTGTCCACAGCACTCACAATGGCGCAAGAGGAAATTAATGTGTTTCTTCACAAATAATTTTCTTTGTTTCTGGTTGAGACTGTTTTCCATGCTTGTGTCTTAAATGTATTTTAGTACAATTCAAAGTCACCACACCTGAATATTTGTAAAGCTGGCAAACAGACATCCTTACATCATCCATCATTGCATGCACATTCTGTGGATCAAAAAAGAAACAATGGCCAACTTTCAGCAAACCTATAATCTTAAACAAAATATATGGATGTAAAACAACATCTAAAGTGGCATTAACAGATGAAGAAAAGTTATAAATAAGTTATATGTATATAAACCGAAGTAAATTACACTTTGACCAAAGTTAGGGTCAAAGGTCAGAGAAGTATGCATAATTAGACTGATTCCAAGGTCTGTGTGTATTAATGGCGTCTATGTTGGTGTGTGTGTGCCCTTGGAGGGCAGTATGGGATGTGAATTCCATTTTAAGCAATGGAGCAGTAAGAGTCATTACTGAAGACGCACTCTAACAATGAGGCTCACAAGACGTTCTAAAACCGTTAAGGAAAAAGGTACCTCTAGTGAAAATGTAATACACCATATGGAAAAAACTACTTGGATATTGTTTTCAAATCTTTAATGGTAACAGAACACATCAAAATACCTTTAGCAAAATGTAGACTGGATGTTGAAGTGATTCACCAAACCAGTCTTGCAGTGTCTTTTACATTTATGTGAATCTGCTGCTCTCTAGTGGCACTGAGCTTCAACTGACAAAAATGTACTGTATCATCACTTGCTAAAAGGTAAAGTGATTCTTATATAATATAAGAATATAATCATCATATAATATAATCATTATTCCTTTGCCATTATTCACAATATTGGTAATGCACTGGTAAAGTAATCTGGCTGTCTTAAAGGTGCCATGCTAAACATATTTATTTATTTCACCCCAGTACGGTCATATTTACATAATGATGAAATATATTCTAGATTCAAATTTCAAAATACATTTAACAAAATAAAAAAGAACTTTTTTGTCTACTTATCTTCATCCCCTTTATGACTGACAGTTATTACTGTTAGGGAGCCAAAAAGCAGAAGACATAAAATGCCAACTCCAAATAAAGCTCTCCTGAAGCTGCACAGTACCCTTGTGAGAAATAAATTGCCCTTGGTGAAAATTTAATTCACCACATCAACTACTATCACAGCTTCTATAAAATGTTTAATTTCTTTAAAACTATCATGTGTAAGATTTTTTTCCCATCGCCACCCCATCTGGTGGCAATGTTGCCAATTGCTTCTATGAAAAGAAAAGATGATGCGAAATAATATTAAGAAAACATTATTGCACACATACACAATGTGGCTATAACTAACAACCACAGAACGTCAAAATATAATTGCCAAAATGACTGGATTCCAACAGTGATGGGCAACTTGCCTTCAGAAGCTACAAAACAGTACCATGTATTACATATCACCTGATTCTACCTGTGCCGTTAAGGCAGGTAAGGCCACCAAGTAAGTCTAAGAATGAGTTGTGTTGATTAGAATCAGCTGGTTTAGTAAATAGTTGGGCCAAATATGTGTACACTAATTTCACGTGTCTGCTGTTCTAGTAGCAATAAGCCTAAATAGTACATCTTCAGAAAGAAATATAGCACTCAAACTAATCAGGAAACTGATATAACAAACAAATAGAGGGATGAGTTAAACAGTGAAACTGTTCAGTGTAACAGCGGTCTTAATTCCGGAAGTCAAGTCTCGCATTGCTTAGACACTGCAGGCCGGAAAAGCGGTCTGAATTCCGGAAATCAAGTCTCGCATTGCTTAGACATTGCAGGCCGGAAAAGTGGTCTGAATTCCGGAAATCAAGTCTCGCATTGCTTAGACATTGCAGGCCGGAAAAGTGGTCTGAATTCCAGAAATCAAGTCTGGGGGCATGTCCTAGGGTCCGGGTGGTGGCCCCAGCCAATCAGAATCCAGAAATCAAGTCTGGGGCGGGGGGGTGGCCTAGTGTTGGGGCAGTGGCCCCAGCCAATCAGTAGGGTTAGGGTTACAATTAGGGTCATAGTCACGGGGAGGCACTTCCGGAATTGTGGGTCAAAACAAAAATTTTTCCACAAAAACTACCACAATTCCAAGGTTAACGAATGCAGTTAGCGCATCCAATGGTAAGTCAATGGATGCCCAAAATTCTCCACGCTTCCAAGTAGTGATTCTGGAATTCCACATATACTACTAAGGGTTGACAGAAATGTCCAAAAAAAAATTAGGAGATGCATATATATTTTTCCAGTTTGTACGTGTGATTTATTTTTAAAAAAATATAACATTTTCGTATTTTTTAACACTTTTTTTTTTAAAATTGTTGGTGTAATGTCACCAGATGTCCACAAGGGGTCACATTTTCCCCAGACAGAAGTTACAGAAGTTACTCATAGGTAAAAAAGTTGGAAGATGAAGTCCAAGTTTCGGAATATCACCTGACTGCCTATCCAACTTTGGGTGCTCCATTTCCCGCAGACATTCAGCAGAGAGTCCCTGCCTGGACCTCAGTAAAAAAGCTGGAATTTGAAGTGAAAGTGCCTGAATATCCTAGCCGACTTGAGGTGCTTCATTTCCCGCAGACATTCAGCAGAGAGTCCCTGCTTGGATCTAAGTTAAAGAGTTTGAAGTAGAAGTCCAAGTTCCGGAATATCACCTGATTACCTACCCGACTTTGAGTGCTCAATTCCCCGCAGACATTCAGGGGAGAGTCCCTGCCTGGTTCTAAGTAAAAGTGTTGGAAGTTGATGTTGAAGTCCTTGTCATTCACCCAGGGGAGGAGTGCTTAAATCGGGTACAGTAGGAGGGTGCTTAAGGCTGGGTGGGAAGTGGAGGTAGCAATTCCGGAATAGTGCTGTCTCGTACGCAGATCATGGGTCAGCTGCCAATTTCTAAAAGCCAATCAAAATGCAGCTGTTTTTGTCCTGATTTGAATTTGTCTAGGGTATAAATGAGGTCGTTTGCCCATTTCGTTTCAATTGGAGATAAACATGGAAAGTCGGCCAAGCAGCCCAGCAGCAGAGAAGAAGCCCGGCAGCGCAGTGAAGAAGCCCGGCAGCGCAGCAAAGAAGCCCGGCAGCACAGCAGCCCAGCCAAACCCAGGAGGCGTCCCTGCAGCCCAGTTCCGAGGACGATCAGCTTAGCCTAACAGCGGAGGACGATCGGCTCAGCCTAGCAGCGGAGGACGATCAGACGATCAACCTAACAGCAGAGGAGGATCGGCTCAGCGAAACCCAGGACGCACCCCATGAGAACAGTGCCAGCTGCCCAGAGGAGTAGGAGCAGCCCAGCCAGGAGCAGCCCAGATGGGAGCAGCACAGCCAGGAATATGTCAGGTATGTGGAAGTCTTAACCATAAATTTGAAAGCAATAGGTCATTCATTTTTTGTCATTTACTCACTCGTGTTTTTTCATCTAGCACGGCCGATCGTCCGGTTTACTCCACACCGACCTGAACCTGTGGTCATCCACCTCCCGCCCAGTGACGAGGCCGTTCTGGAAAGATGCTGCAGGTAAGTCTCAGGTTTGCAGTGTGTCAATGAATACACATTAGAGTAACGCTTCAGTTATTTCTTACAGAATGTGTATGATTCCCTTTTAGGCACGGATGTGGATGTGGATGTGGATGTGGATGCGACCTCCAGTTTGGGGCAGTACTCGTTATGATCACGGCTGTTCTCCTGCTGGCCTACGTCCTCATTATATACACTCTTTACAAATACAAGTTCTTCTAGTTTGTAATTGTTATTACTAAATAAATACTGTTTTGAGTTCAAGTTTGTGTCACTGGTTTTTATTTCAAAATCCTATGCTGGGGGTAGCTGTGGTCTAGCGGTTAGAGTTGGTCTTGGGATCAGAAAACCAGGTAGCAATTCTGGAATTTTGTCTGCACGTACCAGGTAGCCTTTCTAGAATTAGTTCCAGAAGGTGGAGCTCAACTTCCACATTTGCTACATACCCTCTAAGACACAGGTCATAGGTCACCCACCAATTTGTAAGTGCCAATCAAAATGCAGGTGTTTTAGTCCTGATTTGAATATGTCTATGCACTAGGGTATAAATGAGGTTGTGTGCCCATTCCGTTTCAATTGGAGATAAGCATGGCAAGTCGAGACGAGGCAGCGGCCAAGACTCAGCAGCAGCCAAGCAGCCCAGCAGTGAAGAAGCCCGACTGCACAGCAGACCAGCAGCCTAGCCAAACCCAGGAGGCGGAACCCAGAAGCCCCGGCAGCCCAGGGGAGGACAAGCAGCTCAGCCTAACCCTAACCCTAATTAGAATCAGCTAGCATAATATTATAATTTCCACAGTAGCAATTGTGGAAGAATTCCACAATTTGGCGTAGCATTTTTGGAAGTGAGAAATATGTCCATAGCTTAATATTTAAAACAAAATGCCTTGATATTATGCTTTCCTTATTATCTTTTGTTATCACAGATGATTTTACAATACACAAAACACTAAAATTAGGTATATTATTTCAACTATTGTAAACTGCAATGTTTAATTTTACCACAAGATGGCACATACAGACCGTAATAAAAGTTTGGATGACGATATTCCGGAACTTGGACTTCAACTTCCAACTCTTTGACTTAGATCCAGGCAGGGCCTCTCTGCTAAATGTCTGCGGGAAATGGAGCACCCAAAATCGGGTAGGTAGTCGTGATATTCAGGCACTTTTATTTCAACTTCCAGCTTTTTTACTGAGATCCAGGCAGGGACTCTCTAGCAAATGTCTGCGGTAAATGGAGCACCCAAAGTCGGATAGCCAGTCAGGTGATATTCCGGAACTGGCACTTACACTTCCAACTCTTTAACTTAGATGCAAGCAGGGACTCTGCTGAATGTCTGCGGGAAATGGAGCACCCAAAGTCGGGTAGGATATACAGGCACTTTCACTTCAACTTCCAGCTTTGTTACTGAGATCCAGGCAGGGACTCTGCTGAATGTGTGCGGGAAATGGAGCACCCAAAGTTGGGTAGGTAGTCATGGGATATTCAGGCACTTTAACTTTAACTTCCAGCTTTTTTACTGAGATCCAGGCAGGGACTCTCTGGCGAATGTCTGTGGGAAATTGAGCACCTAAAGTCGGGTAGGTAGTCAGGTGATATTCCGGAACTGGGACTTCTACTTCACACTGTTTTTACTTAGATCCAAGCAGGGACTGTGTGCTGAATGTCTGCGGGAAATAGAGCATCCAAAGTTAGGTAGGATATTCAGGTCCTTTCACTTCAACTTCCAGCTTTTTTACTTTGATCCAGGCAGGGACTCTCTGCAGAATGTCTGCGGAAATGGAGCACCCAAAGTCGCGTAGGATATTCAGGCATTTTCACTTCAACTTCCAACTTTTTTACTGAGATCCAGGCAGGGACTCTCTGCTGAATATCTGCGGGAAATGGAGCACACAAAGTGGGGTAGGATATTCAGGCACTGTCACTTCAACTTCCAGCTTTTTTACTAAGATCCAGGCAGGGACTCTCTGCTGAATGTCTGTGGGGAATTGAGCACCCAAAGTCGGGTAGGTAGTCAGGTGGTATTCCGGAACTGGGACTTCTGCTTGCAACTATTTACCTTAGATCCAGGAGGGGACTCTCTGCTGAATGTCTGCGGGAAATGGAGCACCCAAAGTCGGGTAGGTAGTCAGGTGATATTCCGGAACTGGGACTTCTACTTCCAACTCTTTAACTTAGATCCAGGCAGGGACTCACTGCAGAATGTCTGCGGGAAATGGAGCACCCAAAGTCGGTTAGGGTTAGAATTTAGGGTTAGAGGGTAAATACCTCTCTTGGGGTTAGTTTGTGGTTGAGTTTAGGGTTCAAATTAAGTTTAGCCACCTTGTTTGGGGTTGGCTACCCGTTTGGGGTTTAGTGTGGGTTGAGTTTAGGGCCTAGTTTTTAGGTTCAGGTTAATTCAGATTAGAATTTAGCTGGGTATAGTTTCGGGGTTAAGAATGAGACCCCGTTTGGGCATAGAAGGGCAGATCCTTCGGTTGCGTTGCCATCAGACAGGCAGATCTGCTGCAGGCATTGGCAGTATTAGGGGAAATTTTCCTAGGCTCACTCCCTTTTTGGGTCTTATTTTAGTGAGCTCAGGTTGGGCACGGGCCATACAACAGTTTACCTCCCCCCCAGGGGGCCCCCCATCACAGTTCACAATCCCCTGAGACGCTCCACAAGTCCTCCAGTTCACTATCCCCCCCACACACTACTAAAGGTCACAGCCCTCTCTCCCTCATATACACCGTACACCCATATCATTCTCACATTGAATCCAATCCCCCCTTCCTCAGCATCCAGGGCTATTTGGCCGTGGGGCTGTCGGGCCATGAAATTAAAATTATTAAATTAAAATTATTCACCTAAGTAAATTATTAGTGTAGGTAAGTACTATTTTGTACTTTAGTTAGCCCATTGTTGCGCAACGTTTCGGGAGCTTTTTGTCCCTTCATCAGGCGTGGGCTTGTAAGGTGAAACTGCCCAGAGTGAGTGCTTCTCCCTTTTATAGCCTCCAGTCGGTATTGTGTTATAATCGTCTTTTCCTTATTTTAGGTTTCAAGGTCATCCCAGGTAAGTAAATGGTAAGTATGGTTATTTGAACTTTGCTTCTTCCTTTTTTAGGTTCAAATAGTATGTTTATGGTTGTTTATATCTCTTTTTAAGATGTATATATATTTTTTTATTCCTTTTTAGGTTTTTTTTCCAAGGTCAAATGGTGACATGGTAAGTATAATTTCCCAAAACTATTATTTGCTTTAATTGTCCAATGTTAGTGTTCCAAATCAACCTTATTTTAGGTTTTTCTCCTTAATTTAGGTTTTAATTGGGGTTAAATTAGTATTTGAGGGTTAGCATTTTAGGGCTGATTAGCTGTAATCATATTTTTTTTACATCCAAATTCCAGTCTGAACCTTAATTTTCTAAAGACCTTTTTTGGTCCAAATCCTCAATGTTGAGGCTCAATAAATACCAATTTTTAGGTTTTAACCCTTAATTTACCCTTTAATTGAAATTAATTGACTTTTTGAGTGTTAGCCTAATGAGGGGTTGAGATTAGCTATAATCGGTTTTCCAATGTGGGGTTAGCTTTTCAATGGGGTTTCACTACTGGTTGAGTTTAGGGGTAAGTTTTAGGTTAAGGTCAGTTTCCAATTGGGGTTTAGGGTTAGGGTTTCGGGTCAAGGTAAGGGGTTGGGGTTAGGTTGAGGAGTGGGTTTGGGTTTAGGAAAGGGCTAGTCCTATATCTCTGGCTATTAGGGCTGTAACGATACACCTAACTCACGATTCGATACACCCCACGATATTATTATTATTATTATTATTTTTTTAAAAACCATGATTTTATTTTTTATTTTATTAACCCAATAACCACCATAGTGCCCTTTCGCCCGTCGTATATTCTCCCATTGCACCCGACAACAAAATACACCTGTAACTGCGAAAACTGACGTTGCTGAACTATAAATACAAATCACACTAGTCAATGAGAGTATAAAGAACGTATTTGTGTATTAAAATGTATATGTTTATATTAAATTATTTTGAGATATTGTCATGTTTTAAGCGCTGTCCCCTTGGCTGTGGCTCAGACTAATTCTGTGTTCGTGTGCGCATATTCATAGCTGGCTAAAGTAGGCAATTGACCATGTTTGTTTACACTTTGTTTGTTTACATTACTGTCAATTCCCTCGTTCTCGTGCCACATCTTATTTTGTAGCAGATGTTATTGCATTTACCTCAGAAAAGCTAGCCAGAACAAGAAAATGACTGCGCCGAAAAGACGCCGGTTATTCACTTTGGAGGAGGCAGTGGCGTTATGCGTCAACTCCGAGTCAGAGCTAGAGTTATCCGTCTCGGATTTCAGTGATGTAAGTCCTAAAGTGAATGTGAATATACAATAATTACAGACATAGGACTACTATGATAACTTTGTACAGCAGTTTTGCTAGGTTCTACAATGACTGGTAAAACTTGCGCGTCAGGTTTTTCCACCTGCATCGTTCCACAACGAAATAAAGCAGGTAGGATGATTCATGAAGTTATTTTATCTTACCGTATCTGTCGGGTAAGCCTAAACTGGAAGGTCCAGGAATGTAGACATTTCTTAACCTGACGCAATCCATTGTTTTGGGAGATGCAGTCACGGGAGCAGACAGGGACTCTACACGTAAAGCTAGCTACTGAACCGTGAACTCTGAACTCCGGCGAGGCGAAACAGTTCTTCAGCTTCAGTTCTTCTTCTTCGTTGCTTCTTTCTAGTTGCCTAATATGCCGTGATATAAGCAGTCCAAATAGTTCACCCAATTCGTTTTTATTCATACACTGCCTGTATATTAAAAAAAAGAACCTTGAAGGGCATTTCGTGGTTCTGTCTTGTCTGTCGCGATACAACATCGTGGGCCTGCGCACCGCGGTGTCTCGATTCGATGCAATATCGTTACAGCCCTACTGGCTATGGTGCCAAACGGTTTAAATGCATGATCCATCCTGCCTGTTCGTGAAGACCAAGTAGAGGTTTTGTAAAATTAGCTAAATTAGCTTAGATAGGTGATCCAGTGGGTAAGTATGTGTTTAGCTGTGTCAATGGTCCATTGTATGTGGTCTTTTTCTGTGCAAAAGTAGAGGTTTGAATGAACTTATGGTTTTGTTGAATGTAGGTGTTTATGTCCTGTAGGTTCTGAATTTCTGTCGGAGGTAAGGTGTTGATGGTAGGAATGTAGACGTTAGCATATGGACAGTGATGGGAATAACGGCGTTAAAAATAAACGGCGTTACTAACGGCGTTATATTTTTTAGTAACGAGTAATCTAACTAAGTACTGTTTTTATTGTTAGAACGCCGTTCCTGTTACTGAGCATGAAATGTCATGCGTTACTTTCTTGAAGCGGTTTTAATCTCACAGTCTTCAACTTTGTTTTATTGGAGGACATGATGATTGGTCAAATAAAATGTAATGACCAACCAGAGTAGATTTTGGCATACCTACAACATACGTAGGCTATATAGGCCTACGTACATTCCACGCACAGCCACACAACGCACACACATAACGATGGCGAGTTCAGGACAGTCTAAGATAGCATTTACGAACTGGAAGTACAAGCACTATTTTTCTCTGACTGAAGTAAGGGGCAAGAATGTTTACGTGCAATGCACATTATGTCGAGGAACAAAGCTTTTGTCTACGTCAACTGTAAGCAACTCGAATCTTTTGAAGCACCTCTCATCATCTCATGCCAAGACAAAACTTGTGGCCATGAGCCAAGATAGCAACGCTAGCAACCAAAACCCAGGTGGGGATAACGTGCGCAGCTTCGGTGACAGACAAAAGGGAGATGAAGGAGCCACGCTATCAAAACAACCCAGGCTTGACTTTTCTGATCAACCAAAACTTGTCACGCAGTCTGAACTAAACAGGGTAATAGCCAGGTATGTTGTTGAGAACATGTTGCCACTGTCAACAGTTGAGTCGGAATCATTTAGAGCCATCATAGCCCTGATACCAACGAGAGCAGGGGTAAGCCCGCCCTGTAGAAAGACGTTCTCAAAGTACATAGACACCGAGTGTGCTAAGATGAATGCAGAGGGGAGCGTATCAATGTTCCCCGGGTCCTATGTTCCCCGGGTCCTATGTTCCCCGCTATTTGTATGGGACCGGGGAACATAGGACCCTTTTCTTTAAAAAGGGTCCTATGTTCCCCGCCTGGTATCTGACCGTGGAACAGGACGGGGATGTGCTTGTGCGTGCATATTTCCTGCCTTTTGCCAATTTTGCGCGCAGAAGCATACCTGTCCACAAGGGATGCTTGCGCAATTGTGCATTATTGAGAGGGGCGATTTCCCGAACTTCGGCGTTGAGATGGCGGAGTCAAAGAATGGATGAAAAACATTTTATAGCCTACATTATTTTTTACTTGTATAGTGCTTCTTTACTTTAAAAGTCATCATTCAAGGTTAACATGTCACTTTCAGCTTTAGCAAGGTTGAGGACAGCGACAGACACAAGCTGCGCTTCACACAGCAAGCGCTGCAACTAGATGCGGCAAGCCTTTTATTGTTGTTAATTGTTTTTTTGTTGTTGTTCAATGGCTACTTTTAAGCATTGCAATATGCTCGAATAAAACAAATGCTTTCCCAGACTTGTGTTAGTTGTAGCCATCAACTCTAGTCTAATCTGGAAAGCGCACAGCACAGCAGGTATTTGCGCGTCTTATTGGAGAGGCGTCATGGCGAGCAGATCATTTCTGCTTCGGTTTTGGGAAGTTCTCTTCATTTCCCTGTCGTTTTATTAAGAATGAATTATAGATTGCTATACATTTGAATTATGTAGGCTATTGTATGCCCGCGTGATGCAACAGCTGGCTGTGTTTGTTTAGCCGAGTCTGCATGGCTGCAGCCTCAGGATTGTCGTTGTCTTTGAACGTGGCTTGTCATTGTTGATTCTGAATTTACATGAATGTGAATGAGGTGATCTAAAATAGCCATTGGTTGACCTGTCGGAAGGGTGGGTTTCATTTTATTGGAACAAAGAGTATTGGGGTGTAGAGCCAATGTCGGATTACTGACATTGTCAAATCAAATGGGCTTCGGAGAAGCAGTCCCTGTGTGTCGGACCCTTGTCACCAAATTGTCTCCAAATAAAAAAAGCTAAGATCGGTGCCTACATACAACAACAATACATTGTCTGAATAAAATGTAGGCATGTGACGAAACAGTGTCGAACAAACAGAACAACAACAACAAGCAACGCTTATGCGTGGCCACAGTATATTTGGATTGAGCGGGGAACATCGGACCCTTTTTTGGAAAGAGGGTCCGATGTTCCCCGATACCGGGGAACATAGGACCCGGGGAACATAGGGATGACCCCATGCAGGGAGCAAAAAGACTTTTGAAGACCTCAAATATGTGTCTACAACTGCTGACATTTGGACAGCACATAATAAAAGCTATCTTGGGGTAACTGCGCATTGGATAAACCCAGATAACATGGAGCGAGGGAAAGCGGCACTCGCATGCCGGCGCTTCAAAGGTCGACATACCTATGACAGCATCGCAGCAGAGCTTGACAGCATCCACTCTTCGTATGGCATATCCCACAAAATCACTGCAACTGTCACAGATAACGGGTCTAACTTCGTAAAAGCATTCAAAAAATACCAGCCTGTGGAAGATGACGACTGTGAGGTCGAGGATGAGGTCACTTTTACAGACATAAATGATGTTTTACAGAACCATGAGGAGGATGTTGAAGATGAGATCACTTTACCACCGCACCAGAGATGTGCATCACACACTTTAAATCTTGTCTCATGCACCGACATTGACAGATGGTTGTTATCAAGACCAGAAACAAAAGCTACATACAGAAGTGCTACCGCAAAGTGCACAGGCCTATGGAATAAGGCGAGCCGTTCTACAGTGGCAGCAGAGATTGTGGACGATGTCATTGCAAAGAAACTCTTGGTCCCTTGCAGCACGTGATGGAATTCATTTTATGATTCCATGGTACGAATCTGTGAAATCCCAGTGGTAGAGCTCAACACCTTAGCCTCCAGGTTTGGACTGACAGCAATGTCAGAAAGGGAACTGAAATTCATCAAGGAATATTGCACTGTCATGAGGCCACTTACAGTGGCTTTAGACATTCTTCAGGGAGAGGAGAACTGTTACTTTGGAACCCTCCTACCCACTCTGGAGACCTTAATGACGAAAACCATGGAATTGAAGGATGGTCTACAAATTCTTGTGGATCTTCCAGAGGCAGTTGTCATGGTGAGGATGTTATCCTTTTTTTTCACCTTGGCCTTTTCTACATAAAGTTCTGTTTAAACAAAAACAAACAGTTGCATTTTATTTGTTTGACTGCATAGAAAATATAGCTTATGCATTCTTTTCCTTGTAGGCTAATTGTATGATAGAAGAGCATAGTTTACTTTAATGTAGGCCTACATACAAATACAAAGTAAAATTAAATATAGCATATTTTTGAATATGTTCATCTCTAACAAATAAAAGTGTGTGTGTGTTTATGTAGACTACGCTTTAAATGTTCTCTGCACTTTTACATATCATTTCAGTCAATCAAAACAAGATTCGCTGAGGTGTTGGAGAGCGAGGATGCCATCATGGCTGCTGTGACTCTGCCCAAGTTCAAACTACGGTGGATGCGTACACAGGACAGGAAGGACAAGGCCAAGGCAAGTCTGCTGGCAGAGTGCCGGAAAACTGTCCTAGACCCAGACCAGCAAGCAGGTATCAGCACACCAACTTGTCACCTCAGCACAAACTCAGCCAAAGAGGCTGAGTTCTTCTCATTTGAGGATGAAGATGTCTCTACTGCAACTGCTGAAAATCAAGTTGCAGATTATTTCAAGTCAGGAGGACAAGGGATGGACATTCTTAATGAATTTGCATTGATTAAGAAAATTTCTCTCAGATATAATGCAGCCACTCCGTCCAGTGCCCCGGTAGAGAGATTATTTAGCTTGGGGAAGCTTGTCTTCACACCAAAGAGGAATAGACTCTCTGACCAGAAGTTTGAGAAGCTTCTGACTTTGAGATACAACCACTGGTTTAATAGCTAGGATGGATGGGCGAATGTCTTGGATGGATGGATAAATGAAGGAAAGTATGGATGGATGGATGACTGAATAGATGAATGAATGTTAGTTGAACAGTTAAACAGTAATTGATACAGTTAAACAGTAATTGATACTGTGAAGATTTATACTGTGAAAAAAAAAACTATGTATGACCTGTATAGATTGTTAGTGGCCATGATGGCCTTTGAGTTTTCTTTTCTTTTTTATTTCATTGCTTTTCACAAATGTGGGTGCGTTTGTCTATATTGTACTTTTTTCAGTATTGAAAGCACCTCACATTGTTAAACTAAGTAGGCTACCTACAGTAATGGCTAGGATGGATGGGTGAATGTCTTGGATGGATGAATGAAGGAAAGTATGGATGGATGGATGAATGAATTAATATTGGTTAATCAGTTAAACAGTAATTGATACTGTTAATACTGTGGAAAAAAAACAATGTGTGATAGAAGAGATTGTTAGTGGCCAGAGATAGCCATTCAGTTTTATCTTTATTTTATTGGCTTTCACACATTCGGATGCCTTTGTGTTCTACTGGTCTATATTGCACTTTTTGAGTATTGAAAGCACATTGTTAAACTAGCCTACCTGTTTGAAAGAAAATGCTTGAAGTACACCATGCCTGGCAGTTGTCTTAAGTTGTGGAACAGTTTGATTTGTTTAATATGCACAAAAAGTGTGTACAGTATGTATACATATATTATATTTGTATTTATTTTTGGTACATTGCTCAACAAGCATGATTTAATTTTAGACCCGTTTGTTGGTCTGTTGTGGTTTGTTTAAGTGAAATAAATAGGCTCAATATTTCTAAAACTTCTGTGTTTTATTGTTCTACTGTTGGTCTCACAGTGTCCCATAAAATGTTAAAGTAGTGTATATTGGTGTGCAATTTTATTGTCATTCTGTGAGTTTTTCAGTCACTAAACACATTTAACGTTCAGTTTTACTATGAATAACTGAACATACTTTTGAATTTACAGGGGGGAGTAACGCAAAAGTTACTTTCCCTGGTAATTAGTTACTTTTGTAATGCAGTAACGGAGTTACTAACTCAGTTACTTTTTCCAAGAAGTAACTAGTAACTATAACTAATTACTTTTTAAAAGTAACTTGCCCAACACTGCATATGGAAAAGTATCCTTAGCTATAGTTGTAGTTCTTTGAATTTGTTTGATAGTGGTTTCTTTTGGTTTGAGATGTCTGTTGTTTATTCCAAATGCTAGGATGATATTTCGGACTGGGACATGGACTTCGGCCTTGTTGATGAGTTATTCCGCGTGGAAGAATTGGGCTCCGGGGTAACTCTCTATTTGTATGTCCTGGTCTTCAAATGGTGGGATTGTGTCTAGTTTAGAGTCCCCTATGATGAGGGTAGGTTTGTGGATGGAGAGTGTCCAGTTTCTGATTTTTTGTAGCGTGTGAGGGTGTTTGTTGACTGTTGCATAGATAGGAGTGGTGTGTTGTGTGATGAGGGTTTGTTTTGTTGGTGGGACAGTAGGTCTTTGTGGTTTAGGGTCAGCTGTTGCAGGCAGGGATGTAGTGGTGCGTAAACGCACGTAATCGCCGTTTACCCACCTCCAGATTTTAGGAAATAGCGTTTATGAACCTCTAAATATAGTTTACGCACGTCCAAGCATAGTTTATCCACCTCTACATACAGTTTACGCACGCATGTCTCTTGTTTTATACAGATATTAATAAAGCTTTTCTGTTATTTTTCAATTACCTACACCTAGTAGATCCTGCACAAGTTCTTGTGGGTTTTATCACTGCGTAGCCTACGCATAGTAATTCGCCCTCTTGCGGGAGCCAGCAGACTGGCAGACAGACAGCAGACATTGAAATGGATATTAGGCGATTTCTGAAGCGTCGGAGCATCACCCTTCCAGCTGATACCAGTAAAAAACACAGTGAGTCCAAAAAGAATCCTAAACTTCACCTTTTTAGGATAAACTCCCCATCGTTTTGGTTTGTGAACCATGCCACTAACTAACGTTAGGTTGTTAACTTGTGCCGACAAATTAGCCTACCTTTCTGGCTGACAAATGACGTTGTAAGTGCAGTCTAAAGTTTTTGGTAAGTTTCCATTTCATGTTAATCTCGAAGTCATGATGACAGCATGCTAGCTTCATGTCACGGACATAATAGGCCTATAGAGAACTTAGCCTAAAGTAACGTTAGGTAAGTCACTCCTCCCCGCCCTTCTCGGTGTGTGTGTGTCTGTTTATTTTTTTAAAGAAGGCTATAGCATTCAGATTGGGCAGAAATACTTGTCCACATGATTGGTGTACTTAGCCGTTTTAATTTAATTTTACAGATAGTGGTGGAGAGACAGACAGTGTTGCAGGGCCAGGAGAGACAGAAGGAGGAGAGAGTGAGAGGAAGAAAATAGGGCAAAGAGAGGATGAAACATGGTCAACTACAAGAGGAGAAAAGGGAGGAAAAGAGAGAGGGCAAATGGATGGAGAATCAGATAGGCCTTTAAGCAAAACTTTGATGGAGGAAACTGAGGGAGAAACAGAAGAAACAGAGAGAGGAGAAAATGATGGAAGAGAAACAGAAATATTCGGAACAGAAGGAAGAGAAAATGAGGGAGGAGAACTAGGCAGAGAAGATGCAGAGACAGACGAAATGGAGGCAGAGGAAACTGAGACCGTATCAGAAAGCATAAGATGCCATCCTCACATCTGGACTGAAAAACAACATAAGCAATTTAAAGAAGACTATACTTGGCTTGTTGTCCGTGGTGAATATCTTGGCTGTGAAACATGTAAGAGGCTTTGTGCAAAAGTGCATGTGTATCTGTACTCTTAAAAAAGACTCTGGTGGCCAGACCCTTCTGTTCTTCCCCCTCACCCTCTCTAAAAAAGACCTCCGTATCTAAGAACTCAACACTCCTGGGCTGAATATTACTAGTTACTTTGATGCTTGTATGGTGATTATTGAGTATCTCCAGAAAATTCTGAAACGCGACAATACCATGTGACCAAAGGCCAAAAATGTCATCTAGGTACCTAAGGTAGACTAGGGGGCGCTGTGGACATTTGGGCAATACTGTGGTCTCCCAGGCAGCCATGTATATGTTTGCATATGATGGAGCAAAAGTTTTGCCCATCGCAGTACCGTGAACCTGCAAATAGTGTTTCCCGTTAAAGAGGAAGTCATTGCGAGTCAGGCCCAGTTTTAAAAGTTTGAGGAGGGCCTCATCTGGGCGTTCCAGATCTGGGTACCTCTGGAAAGCTTCAGAGACTGCTTGGAGACCCAGTTCTGTATTAATGTTGGTATATAAGGAAACTATATCTATTGTAAACAAAAATGTGTCTGCAGGTACCTGAATATTGCGAATTTTTTCTATAAAATCATAAGTGTCCTTAATATAGCTATTGTGGTGTTGTGAAATAGGGTTTAAATAAAAATCAATAAATTTCGCAATATGATAGGATTCTGAGTCGCAATCACTAATTATTGGTCTACCTGGGGGGATACCCTGGATTGGCCAGGATTCCATTTTCTTATGTACTTTTGGCAGTAAATAGAACAGTCTTGGCCTAGGGAAGTCCGGCCCTATGAGGAATCTACGCTGCCGCTCAGTGATATAACCCTGACTTTTGAGTCCATCCAGAATAGGAATCTGGAGGGCCCGTGTTTCCATCTGGATCGGTTCCGCCAGAGGGATGTAGTGTTCCAAGACCATCAGCTGCCTTTCTGCTTCCCTAATGTATTGTGTTCTATCCATAATGACTATTACCGAGCCTTTATCGGCTGGCTTGATTATTACCATATTATTATCCTGTAATTGCTGTATGGCCCTACGTTGTTCTTGAGTAATATTGCCCAGGAGAGGAGTTGCAGGAAAAACACGAGGTCTGGAAAAAATTGTAAGGTCTTGAGCACAATGTTGTCTAACCTCTGGTGAGATCTGATCCTCAGGGGGTTCCCAATTGGAGGGGAGCTGGAATGGTGTTATATCACTGGAATTATCCATGCCAAAGAAGTCAAGAAGTTTTAACCTTCTGTGATATGAGTAAACATCCTTAAGGAGTCTGGATCTATCAAAGGTAAGCGGGGTTGGAATAAAGCTAAGGCCTCTAGAGAGGATTTCTAGTTGTGATGGGGTAAGTTGAAAAAATCTGGACAAATTGATAACATTGTTTATTTGTGGGCTTGAAACACATGTTTGCCCGTTGTTGAGTTTAAACAACCCAGCCAGAAGTCAAACATTACTTCCGCAGTCTTCTTTAGCCAGTGGATTCTATCTCTGGCATTAACTTGGAAGTCCTTCTCATCAAGGGTGGGGAGGTAATTACGACACTTTCTTTCCACCCGAGAATTAAAGTCCCTAATCCTATCTGTAATACCCTTATCCAAGCGGGAGGAAAAAGAGATTTGTGCAATGTAAATCAACGCATTAGGGAATTTATTCTTGCATTGTCTGTTGAGGTCTGAGAACTGCTTCCAAATAGTCTCAGGTTCGTTTAATTTAATGCAGTTAATAATTCCCGCGGAAATCACCACCAATTCGACTTCAGGGGTCGGTGTTATTCCCTTTACTAAGTCTGTGAGGTGGTGAAAAGCCGCACCCGGTAAACTGTCAATTTGGATATATGGATTGGAAAAGCCGGGGATCCTACTCAAATTTGAGTCTCCCAAAAATAAAATTGGTTTATTAACTGTAAGAGTCCAATCTGCATGTTGATCATTGGTCCTGGTATGTCTTGTTGGCAACAGGATTGGATGGGCTGTGGGGGGGCCCCCAGGTTCAGAATGGGTTGAGGTGGACTCAGGCTGTAGCTCTACTGCGGTCTGATTATCGACCTGATTTTTTAGCATAGTCATCCCTGTCCATCCCCTTTCCCTGTCCTGGTTGGTTTTAGGACTGTCCAGAGTGTCCCCCACCGCCACATCCAATCCCTGTGAGGAAGAGGAAGGAGAAGAAGAAGAAATCAATTCTAGATTAGGGGTGCAGAGTACTGCGGTGTTAGTGATGGGTAAGCGTTTGCACACCACCACTGGAGTCTTAGGGAGATTACATACAGTCGAAGAGTTTGGTGTAGTCCTAGAGGGGGACAGAGATACTCGATGCGGGGACAGTTGTTGTGGAGTGGGATTATTCCTGTGGCATACCTTCTGCTTACTGGCAGATTGTTGAAGCCCAGGTCCCGGCCCCATCATCTCAGTGGGTTGTTGAGGGGATCCCATAACAGGTGCCACTCTGCTCAGTGGAGGAAAATTCTCCTCCGACAGAATTTGAGCCGTGGTGCGCTGTTTACAGTGCGAGGGGATAATCGGAATAACAGGAGAGTGAGTTAATGAAGTACTGATCATCGGAACAGGCTTCAGTAAAGCTCTGATTGTTTCTGCCGAAGAATCAGTGAATTTTCTTTTGTACCTGGTTTTGGCCCATGTGATTGCCTTATTAAAGGCATCACCATCAAACCCCTCCCGGGGCTCTGTCAAAGTTGAGATTATAGTTTCATAGTGTTCAATCAGAATTTTCAGAATTTCTTTCATCCAATTCTTTGTCATATGGGAGACTCTTTCTGTTGTCCTTGGATTGGGAGAGGCAGGTTTAATGAATGTTGTAAGCCTCATTATCTGTTTTGTCATTCCTGGAGGGAACAGACCATTACGAAAGGCCTCATTTAAAATCTCCAGATGATGAGAAGCTTGTAAAAGTTTAAAATATTTCCTCGCCAATTGGATAAAAGATGGGCCTTGACTAGGTCTTTGGTTCCCCTGTGGGCTAGACTCACCCTGTTCATGAATGCTTTCCAGGGCCTGGAAACGGTTTTGGTGTTTAACTGCCATGGAAGTCAAGTCAGTGCTGTAGTAGGGATCAATAATGGATTGGGGAAGGGGGAGGTGCTAGGGAAGGGAATGCTAGGTAAAGAAGGGGGGGGGGGTTATAAAAAGTTGTAAAGAAAGAAAGTATAAATCACCAATTAAGTTAAATTGCAATCAAACCCTAGATTATTACGGCCCGCCCCATCATGCAGCCAACCAAACCCGCCCGGCCCGAAAGAATACACTACTATTTTTTAACCCGGCCCAACCCGACCCGCATTTTTTTTTAATATATATAATTAGCCTATGTACGACTGTAGTAGGCTTATTATTAAACAACATGAAATGTCTGCGGCCGCGCGAGGGGATGCGTAGGCCTTATGTAGGCTAAGCTGCCAACATCTGCGTGTGGCATTCACCCTTAATTTCCCTCTTGGATTAATAAAGTTACAGCATCTTGACCGCAGCACATCCATCTGACATTATGGTTTTAATTCCACTTTTCGTTGCCACATCAGACACCCAAGCTCTGTGCATGCCATTAACCATGATTCTCGATGTTAGTGTTTTGGGATGACGGACGAGTTGTCTGTGCTGCTCATCACTGTGATAGTGGGTGGGGTCTCCACCTGTTTGGCAACGTGCAGACAGCGCTGTTTTTCTCCCCCTTGAGCTTGTGGGTTGTCATAGGGAGGAGAGAAATCTAAGCGCGCGCGTGCAGGACATTGCTGCACCCCATGTATGGAAAGATGACTGTTGCTGGTTATTAAATTAATACTTGGAGTCACACTACTTTTTAACGCATTTAAAAGTGACAGCCATAGCAAAAACAAATAACATCAACAGCCGAGGTTGCAACGTCCACGCTCTCCTTGAAAAAAAAATATTCTCAAACTCGGGAATATGCTTCAAAACATTTTTATAGCTTTTAATCAAAGAGCCAACGGGTTATTTTAACATGGGCAGGCCTACAGTTGCAGTGAATTCACATTTTCACAAAAAAAAAAAAAACATGCCAGACAACAGGCTACATTTTTAAAAGTTGAGGTGAATCAAATGTATTCATAGTCTATAGCCAACAGGCTATTATCGTCGGTAGGCTTTTCACAAAAACAAAAAAAGATAGGCTATAATGTGCCTAATAATAATATCCTGGCCAGCCAACAGGCTATTTAACATCTGGTTGAAAAGTCACATTGGCTCAAATTTAAACATGGGCTATATGCGAGGCAGAACATGGGCCTATAGGTTAACTTTATTTTTTACCAGCACTGTGCAGGAACAAGATAGAATCTATCGTGCCGGGATTAAGCCGATTGCGACGTGCCTCACACACACGTCCAGCCGAACTAAATGCACGCTCACTCGATGCACTAGTTGCAGGAGTGCAAAGCACGGCTTTGGCCAGCATAGACAGCAGAGGGTAGTCTAACTGGTGATCCCTCCAGAAGAGCAGCACATTGTCGTGGCAGTCGTCCAGGGTGAACGAAGTCTGCAGATATCGCTGCACCTCATCCGGAGATCAGGCGTGTCTTCCCACTCTTGAAATAGCCTTCTCCTCTTAACTGTGTGCAAATTAATTAAACAAAACATGTTATTTATATATATATATATATATTCAAAACATTTCTTTATGTAGCCTATGTAGGCCTATAGGCTAGGCTATGCATGTCTGCCTATATGTATGAAGGACTATTTATTTATTTATATGTATTTATTTATTTAAAGCTATAACGTGTTATAAGTGTTCTGCTCCCTCTACCTTCCGAATCCTGATCCGTAGCTGTCCTTCCTGTCAGCGTGCCTGTGAATACAAGATGAGCGTTTTCATGGAATGGGCTACAAGATGAGAGATAATTGTAATGATGATGATGATGATATTATTATTATCGCTAGATATCCCAGCTGTATTAAAATGCCAACTATTTATGTGAAGGCTTTATTATTATTATTATTATTATTATTGTTATTATTATTATTATTATTATCTAGGCATATATAGACTATATGGGACTAACATAGCGAACTAAAATAAGCCTACCTTCAAGCATTTCCTCTGCGTTGGCCTGAAGGGTTGGTATGAGCCCTGTGGTCAGCGCCCTCACCTCCATATGAACGGCAGAACGTTCCTCAGGGCACAGCAACTTGAGGGACTTGAAGCGTGGCGAGAGGAAGGTTGCAATCTTGTGTGTCTGTGTGATGGTGAATTTTTCTCTGAGAAGCTCCAGCGCACGTGATCGTATGTGCAGCATGTAGTTTGGCTCACTGGGTCGGGACGCACAGTGCGCGATGAGCCTTTGGCGCCACAGCATCACAGAGTGTAAGGTAGGGTACCGGTCACCCTCCAGGTCTTCTGATGCGTCTTTAAAGGGAGCCAAAAACTCTGCGAGCGTCGTCAGCACCTCCACGAGTAGTCCATCCATACGGTGCTCCTGTCCCTTGCTTTGCAAAATCTCCCTTATCTCCCGATGCTGTCTGGCGATGGAGGCGAGCATCGCAGCTTTGCTGTTCCATCGGGTCTCGCACTCCTGCACGACAGTGCAAGGAAGGCTGAGCGTGCTGCCGGATTTTTTTAAATAGGTGACAAGCTGTTTGCACAGATCTATTTGCTCCATCACCTCTTCCATCACAGGTGCATCCCTCTCATCAAATGTGTGTCTGAGGACGGTGTTAAGGACATGTGCTGAACAGGGAATCCACTTGAAGTTTTTCAGCGCAGCCTTGATGTTTGGTCCTTGGTCACTGACGAAAACCACTTTCTGCAATTGCTCTGCTGCAATTCCAAACTCCAAAAGCTCATTGCTGATTTGTTCATTGATGTTGGCAGCTGTTTTTTTAAGCGTGTGGTCAAATTCAATTGTCGCAATTACTCTGCTTCTCAGACGCCAATCTCCGTCAACAAAGTGGCATGTAAGGACAGTGTAGGATCTCTGGCTGTGAGTGTCTGTCCACATATCAGTGGTCTCAAGGGCCTTCATCACTTGCTCTGAGAGCTTTGCCTTTTCTTCTTTGGCCACATGGTTTGCCCTGTCGCAGATCGTCTGCCTATGGGGGAGGACAGCATCGGCTTCCACCTGGCCATATGGCCTGGCACCTATGTTTATTAGCCCCTGTGCCACACGACCGAAGCCCTTCCCTGACACAATGTCAAAGGGGCGCAGATCCGAGCAACAAAAATCAACAAAATCATCCACAAGTTTTGATTTAGCTGCATACGGTACCTTGGCTTTCATAAAGAAATTAACGGAGGTCTGGTTGGGCATTGACTTAGAAGTCGACCCCGATCCCGGGCAGGTGTGCCTCCTCATGCTTGATGTCCCCGTCTTGTGGGCATCGTATTTGTATAGGGTGTTGCATTCCAGGCAGGATACAAAATCTGTATTTGTGCCATCAGCCAGCACAACTTGACCGAATCGTTCCCACACATTACTTTTCTGATCTTGTCTTTGAATTATTTTTGCATCGCCACTTCTTAGCTTCTTTTTAATTTCTTCCGCCATTTTGATCTCATAAAATTCTATTGTCTCTGCTATTGATGATGATACTAAAATTCCACCAATGGAATTACTGTAAAACGAATTGTTGTAACAACTGTCACCAGGGGCCTACTGTCAGCGCAGCTGGAACGTAGTGGCAAAACAGCAGCCGTAGCCTACGGCTGATCACCGCGAGGCAAAGCGGTTCGGTTGTTGTCAGAAGTGTTTGCTTGTTGTCAATGTTCAACAATGCCAATCATCTTTAATCCTAGCTAAAATATTAAGAGAAATTGGTTCTATTTTTTGTTTGCTGTCGTGAGCACGAGAGAGAGAGAGAGAGAGAGTGCGCTTCACGTGAATGGACACTGCCTGTTTGCTCGCATGTGGTGCCGTGCGCAGGGGGAGAGAGAGCCGCCCGCCAAGTACACAAGTGCAGACGGACGCTGTCAATTGGCATTCTGCTGTCTCGGATGTGCGTAGGTCTGATTTTAGGGGTGTAACTATGATGACTGTCTGTGATCTGACCCGACCCGACCCGCAACCTGTGGATTCTTAAGAACATATGGCCCGCCCCACCCGCCCTACGGGCTAGCCCGAAGGCCCCGCTGGGTTCGGGCCGGCCCGCGCATCACTACCAGACACACAGAACCTTCGCACGCTGTGTCCTACGAGATGGACGGTGAGAAGCAGGGCCCTGAAGTCAGTCGTTGATAATTACTCTGTACTTACCACCGTGATGGCGGAGTTTTCGGAAGAATCACACGATGAATCTGGTCGAAAAGCTGCAGGCATTTTGGCTATGCTTGAAAAATTCAGCAGCTACTTCGGCCTTCGCCTGGCACACTTGATTTTTTCCCCAACTGAGCAGTTGTCTAAGACTTTGCAAAGTACCAACATAATGCTGCAAGATGCGCAGAGCGCAGTCACTGTGACACGGGCTTTTATCCAAAGGCAACGATCAGACAAGGAATTTGACAGCTTCTTCAAGTCAGTTAGTGAGGAATCTACCGATCTAACTGAGTGCCCCCAGCTACCCAGGCAACCAAGACTGCCCAAAAAGTTTGGAGGTGATACACAGCACATGTTTGATAGTGCATCACAATACTTCAGGAAACAGTATTTTGAGGTGTTGGACATTATCGACAATGAACTGGACAGGCGTTTCGACCAGCGTGATTTCGGAGTAGTGGTAGACATCGAGAGGCTATTAGTCACCGCGGGGAATGGGGATGAGGTGACACTCCCACCATCTATTACCTCTCTATATGGAGATTTTGACTTTGATCAACTGAGCGCACAGCTGCGCATGTTGCCAGACACGATCAAGACATCAACACTTCAAAATGACAAACTATCAGTGAGAGTCATCAGCAATGCAATGAATTCAGTTCCTGTCGCAAAAGATCTGCTGCCTGAAGTACACAAACTTCTGAAACTTTTTTTCACCATCCCAGTCAGTACTGCATCAGCAGAGCGGTCGTTTTCCGCTCTTCGACGACTGAAATCATACCTGCGCTCCACGATGACACAAAAAAGACTGAACGATGTGATGAACTGCCATATCCACAGTGACATTCTGCAGGGAACGGACATGACAGTAATTGCAAAGGAGTTCGTCCAGGCCAATGACAGACGCAGGCAGGCCTTTGGAAAGTTTTAAGGGTAAGTCAATGATTTTGTTAGCACCTGTGTTCTGTGTTCAATATTTTTATACTGCTATATATGTATAGCCTTCTGTCCTGTTGGGGTTTTTGGTAGTTTGCTCCCTCTCTCTGTCATACACACACTCTTGCAAGCATATCGGCAAGCATATTTCCTCTGACCTAGCACCAGAGAACGTGCACTTGTTTGTGTTCAGTGTTTCTCATAATGCTTTAGTACTGGTACAAGCAAGCAAACATGTGCAGTTGCGTTTCCATCATGACTGACATGACTGATAGCATTGTGTGTGTGTCTGTGTATAGTGTAAAGCCTCTGCTACGCATCATGTCTGACCTAAAATTACGCTGACATCCCCCCCCCCCCCCATTATGGGCCCCCCCCTTGTTCAAACACGTTCCGCGGTCTATGCATGTAATCATGTCAAGTCCCTTGGAGTGTTTAAAGAAACAGGAATGTCTCTTTCAAATGAATGGTCTCAAACAAAAGTGACATACAGCCACAATGGCAATCGGCAGTATCAGCTATCATGCTTGAGAAGCAAAATTTACAAACATGCAATGTCGAAAAGCCATAAGGCAGCAGAAGAGTTGTCTAAGAAAAAAAGTTCAAAAACAACTAGAAGGGGAAGTGGACAAGACAGCCTCACTTTTTCAAACAGCTTACCATATGGCAAAGAAAAACAGGCCTTACACAGACTATCAGGACCTGGTGGTACTCCAGCAAGCAAATGGCCTTGACATGGGCATCACACTCCATTCAAGATACACTGCTAAAAACATAATCGACCACACAGCGCAAGAAATGGGAAATAAAATATTGAATCACATACTAACTGAAGATAAGAGCTTTAGCGTACTAATTGACGAGTCCACAACACTAAGCAAGAAGTCAGCATTGGTGGTATATTTAACATCCACAGTAAATAATGTACCCACTGCAATATTTCTTGACTTGGTCGAGCTAGAAAGTCAGTCAGCTGAGAATATCACCAATACCTTACTACAGTGTCTAACAACTTGTGGACTAAATGAAAATTTTATCAGGGCAAACTTTGTTGCATTTGCTTGTGATGGTGCCAGTGCCATGCTTGGGAGGAAATCTGGTGTAGCCACACGTCTGCAACAGATGTATCCAGAATTAATCGTATGGCATTGCCTCAATCACAGACTTGAGTTGGCCGTGGGTGATACTGTGAAAAAAGTCAACAATGTCAACCATTTCACATCCTTTTTGGACAAAGTATATACACTCTACCATAGATCACCAAAGAACACCCGCAAACTGGCTCAGCATGCGGAAGAACTTGAAATACATGTGCAGAAGATTGGCATTCAGTGCTGCTTCTGTGGATTGCACAAGAGATGAGAATGAAAAGGCTATGTACAGGGGCCTGATGGCAAAAATGGAGACCCAAGAATTCCTCTGTGATTTAGGTTTAATGTATGACACATTAGAGGAAATTTCACACCTGTCCTTGACCTTACAAGAGAGAGGAATGACGCTCACCAGACCAGACAAACTAATGAAAAGGACCATTCGAATAATTGCATCAATGATAACCTCTCCAGGGGATAAAAGAAAGGATACTCTTGCAGCTGCAGAGAGATAGGAGTTTCATGGCATTCCCTTAACAGCCAGTCCTAGGCTGAGACGGATAGACTCAGCAGTGTTTCTTCAGTCTCTTATTGAGAACCTAGAGGAAAGGTTGTTCAGCACTGGGTCAAGCAGACACCCTGGTGTATCAGCCAAGAACACTGCTCAATATACAGACTTACTTGAGCACTTTAATGTCCTGATTCCAGAAAACTGGCCTGTGCCCTTACAAGAGCAGTATGGAGAAGCTTGCATAAAGCAACTTGCACATCGGTTCAGACTTGACCCAAGGAAAGCGCTTGAAGGCTTCAAGGATTATAAAGAGAACTCCAGTGAGATACCTGAATACTAGTCCCCACTCACCAATATTCTCAACCTGATACCTGTGAGCAATGCCGAATGTGAACGTAGCATCCTTGCGTCATGCTTGCGTCGACTATGAATTGGCCCTTACAACGTCGTGGTCAGCCGATCCCAAAATGTATAGTTTACCCACCTCTTTTTTTTACCACTACACCCCTGGTTGCAGGTGTTATTTCGGGAAACACTGTAGGGAGTATGTCCTGTTGTTGTGTTTCGGTGGTTGTTGAGTTGTCGCTAAGTTGTAGATTGGAGGTTTGTGTAGCGTCAGGGCCTGTAGGTATGTCTGCTAGCATTCCCTGTATGTTTATGTTTGTATCGGTCTGGGTTGTTGCATCTTTGTCTTTTAAATTTAGATCAGGGTCATCCATGTGTGTTTCAGGGTCATCTGTGTTATCTGGAAAGTACATGTCCATCATTGTCTTAGCATAGTCCAATGTGGTTTTCTCTTAATCTTTTGGTTTTGTTTCGGTTTTTTTACTGCCATGTCGAAGAGTCATGGCCAGTCCTTGGGGTCTTTGATGTCTACAGTGTCCAGTATGTGGTCTAATTTCTGCACGTAGTGATCTCGTAGAATGGATAGTGTGTTGTGGGCCCAGTTCTTAGCATTAGCATGTAGTAGCTCCAGGACCTCGTCATCAGGTAAAGCAGGATTGATGGTATCAGTGATGTAGTCCGTCATTCGTAGAATGGTAGGTGGTTCGATTATTTTGTCGTCTTGAGTGATGTTGTCAAGATGATGTATAAGGGTTTTATATATGGTGTTGATAGCTTCCTTTTCCTCCAGGCCTATGACAGGTATGTTATTAGCATTAGCATTGAGTTGTATTTGTTTTTTAGGTTGTGTGTATGGACGGTTGTGTATGTAGTTTGTGTAGGTCGATGATAGTGTTGATTGAAGTGTCTTGTTTGTTTTTTGTAGGTTGGGGTTGGAGTAGCCACCACTTGTGCATAGGTTTTGTGGTAATTGTGTTGTAGTTCGTGGGTTAGGACATTAGACTTGAAATGGAGAACTGGGCCCCATTTTGTAGACAGTGTATGTGGGCCTTAGGGTTAGGACATTAGACTTGAAATGGAGAACTGGGCCCCATTCTGTAGACAGTGTAGGTGGACTTTGTATGGTGACTTCTAGGTTCATTTGTGTGAAAATCTATCCCTTTCTCAGGGCAGTTGAGGCGTGGAGGAAGAAGGGCCATGGCCCCACCACCCTAAAGAAAAAGCTGACTGATGTGTCAGTCTTTTTCAAGTGGGGGGGTTTGGCATGGCCCGAACAAGTTCAGTTGTCGACCCGGTCGGTGGCCGGGATCCGTGATGCCCTGTCGGCGGAAGTGAAGCGGAATGCTGGGAGCGTTGTGAGCCACGTACAGGCGGTACGGAGGGAAAAGTCTGGTAAGATCATTAGAAAGGTTCAAGGTTCACTTTATTGTCAAAAGTCTATGAACAGCGGTTGACATAGAAATTTGAAATTGCGTTTGACTAGTCTCCAATGTGCAGTTTAGTAACATAAAGATGGGACATAGAGTTACGCATACACACTATACATACACACTACACATACACACTATACATACATACGTGCTTTCTCTCCAACACACTCATTCCGAAACATATATACACATGTGCAAAAAAAAAAGCGAGGGTCAATGTGTAGACTCTGAACATGAATACATGAATACATTTGATACAATATATATATGTTTTTTATTGTATGCATTCTAGACAGCGTTCTCAGCAGGACCCTTCACCTGGACTTCGTCGACAGGGCCAACAGGCGATGGTTCCGTAAGTCTACAGATATATAATTATCCTAACTCCAAAGTTGTAAGACCATTAATAACTAATAACTTTTTTATGCATTGTTTTAATGTTCCACTTTTCTGTCATCTACAATTTGTGTTTTCTTAGAGAGAGCAATGAGGAACAAGAGGGCTGGAGCGGTCAAGCAATTTCTGGGGCTGCTCGCCGGCCTCATAATCACAGAAACTGGCCACCGGGTGACAGTTTAAAAAAGCATGCTGGCGGCAGAGGTGGAGGCGGCCGGGGACGCTGTCATATATGTGTGTTCACATATATGTGTATATCATCCTCATTCATGACTTTTGTGAAGTGAGTGCCTTAATTTGGAAATATATCTGTTTCAATCATTGTGTCCTCTTGTAGGTCAAGCTGCACAAGACCCGGCGGACCTTCGGTGACGCAAGGGTCCCTGTGGCTCCGGCCACATATAAAATTATGCAGGAGTGGATCAGGGGGAGGGGAGAGCTGCAAGGTGGGGGTAGCTCCCCATATTTTTTTTGTGGGGCTACAGTCCACCAGTCTCCCCTCCTCCTGCCGGAATTTCGGAGGGCATGGCTAGACCTGGGGCTGCCCGAGCCCGCGCCCTCCTTCATCATGCTCCGAAGCTCGATGGCCACACATGTGAGTACAAGTACACGGTCCCTGTAATGCTGTAATGCTGCGTTCCACCATCAAAGTAAATTTTTCACACAAATTTTCATACACTTCATTTGTCTGTGATTTTGTGCATGTATGAATGTATTAGACTTCAAATGGAGAACTGGGCCCCATTCTGTAGACAGTGTATGTGGACTTTGTATGGTGACTTCTAGGTATGTATGTATGTTTGTATGTATCATGTATTATGTATTATGTGTGTTTGCTTGTATGTCTATGTTAGGCACTGAATGTGGCCAGTGAGGTAGCAAGATTGATGTGCCACGATGTGGCCACATCAAGACGGTTTTACCAGGCTGACCCCCCCGCACATGTCACGGCGAGGGTGAGGAGCTTCATGCTCGGAGCCCTCAGGGCAGAAGCCTCACGCCCCGAGGAGGAGGAGGAGGAGGAGGAGCGTGAGGGCGAGGAGGAGCATGAGGGTGAGGAGGAGCGTGAGGCAGGTCCTCCCCCACCCAAGAAGTCGAGGAGGGCCCTCTTTCCTGTAAGTATGCTAAAATGTAAAACACGGACATTAAAGGGATAATGGAAGGTCAACTTTATTACCAATTCTTCACATGTACTATACACACAAGGTATCTAAATTTACTTCTCTTATTGTAATTCCCAAAGCAATCACCAAAAAACAAACAGTGCCGGTCGCCGCCGAAAGCGGGCAGAAAGCGGTGGGACATAAAAGTAAGTCTAAGTTCTAATAGCCTGCACATATGTTATAGATAGATAGATAGATAGATAGATATACACACACATACTAACTTTGGCACATGTCTCACTTTGTATTTTCCAAAGAATTTCTATGCCAACCGCAAATTGGCAGTGCTCCTGTCCCCCTTAACTCCGAGGACAGTCCGGAGGTGGACAGGTAAGGAGCTGGGCACATTCTGTACACATTTTTATGCAGATGTCAATATTAAGGTAATATAATGTATATTTATAAATGTTAAAAGTTATATCACCCTTTTGTCTGCATAGGCCAGCGGACACCCCGGACAGCCCAGACACTCCTGCCCCCCCGGGACACCCCGGACACCCTTGACCACCCGCCCAGAAACATACCCCACCCGCTCTACCCCACTGGACGCCTCAATAATCTCGATCTCAACACAGGACACACCTTCCCCAATAAGCCCCCCTCACACTTCCCAGTACACCGCCCCTCCAATCACACTTTCCCCACCTAATAAGCCCCCCTCACAGCCCACACCACACCCCACCCACTCTACCCCACTGCACACCGCCCCTCCAATCATCCCACTTTCCTCACCTTCCCCAGTAAACAGCCCCCCTCACACCTCACACCCCACCGAGTCAAAGGAAAACCCCACCCCAATCTTAACACTCTCCCCACAGCCCACCCCCCCTCACCCCTCACCGAAAAATAACTCCATTCCATAGCTCCCCACTATTTGCTCAGTTTCCCCCCCAGCAGCAGCACCACCTCAGTTTTTCCCTGGGCCCTTCCCCTTACACCTCCCCACAAAGATTTTCACCCCTCAATCTGTCGAGGAGGGGCAGCACGGAGGAGGACGCATCCCCCCTCCTGCCCCCCCCCCCCCCCCCCTCACCACCAACCCACCCGGACCCGCAGAAAACAGTTACCCCATCCCATTCCCCGTCCCACTCCCAGGCCACCCCACCTCAGTAAAATAATAACACAACAATATTTGCTTCTGTTCAGTGTTCAGTGTTTAGTGTTCAGTGTTTATAGTGTGTTTATGTCTGATTAAAAATATTTCTTTGAAATAAAGTGTGTCTTTGATTTGATTTCATTGTTAGCTTTTTGGCAGTGTCACAATTCTAGTCTATGGTCCTAACTTTGTGAGTTAGATTTGGTGGTAGTTGACACCCTTTAACTGTAGCCCCAGAAGAACATAAAAGAAAAGTTTCACCACAGGTTCCTACAGCCCAGCCTACTCTACCAAAATCCAGCAGCATGACACCCTAGCCCAAAAGGTCTGCCCTGTATGGACAAAATGGCAAATGCCAACATGCAATGTCTAAGCAATGGCGTTCGGCACGGAAATCAAGTCCATTTTCCTAACTGCAATTTCCTAAAGCTGTTTCACCCACGTAGGAGTGACAAAAATCATTTCTGATGCCATTCCCCCTTTCAGCATCCTATGCAACCCCTAAAACTGAAGAAAAAACTTTTTTTTTTAACTTTATGAAAAAAAAAACTTTTTTTTTTGGGCCTAGGACTTGAACTACTGACTGGTAGTGAATGTTTTCCACAAAGTCAAGGTTTTTGGCAACAGTTGTCCAAATGCCAAACAGGAGGTGTGTGGATGCATTTTAGGGTCATGGGAGTGTTCCCAAGTGATTAAAAATGACTTAAGACTTAAAAAAATTGACTAGAATTGTGGGCCTGACCCCTTTGTGGGGAATAGGAAAGTTGGCATTTTTTTTATTGTGGACAGACCGTGGGCTAGAGTCATGTAACTTTAGATTTTACTACATCAGGACATGCTCTACTGACTGGTACTGAGAGATTTGGACAAAATCAAAGTTTTTGAAAAAAGGGTTAGTCCCTGTGGACTTAGGGTTAGGGTTACTACCTGGGCTCTGGAAACACATTGGAGAAAAGTTTCACCACACCTTCGTACAGGCTTTTTGTAGCGTGTGAGGGTGTTTGTTGACTGTTGCATAGATAGGAGTGGTGTGTTGTGTGATGAGGGTTTGTTTTGTTGGTGGGACAGTAGGGGCCTGTACTATGAAGCCGGTTTCCTAGCTTACCCAGGGTAACTTTGAGAGCAACTTCATCACATGCAGCGTAACTTCCCGACTAACCCATACTACGAAAGGTGTATAGGTTTAAACCGGGGTGTGTTGCCATGGCAAGTTACGCTGCACGCCAAACCTGCTCGTCTCAGGTTATGATCTTTGTTAACCCCAGGTTCCCGATTAACCACACCCTTTTTAAACACCACGTCTCCCCCGACACTTCCTCTAGAGACGATGCCAGTGTACCTAGATGACCCGTGCGATATTGGAGCGCAAATTGTGAGGGGCTCTCTTCGGAGGGCGAGGGTATTTCGCGATCGCCAGAATACGCTGGCATACCCAGACGATATTTTACACGAGCGGTATACATTCTCAGCAGATGGAATACCGTTACCTTTGTCAGCTGATCGAGCAACGTAACCCGCCGAAGTCAGGCCCTCACAATTGAACAAATTGTGTGCTTGTTGTTGCGTTATTTTGCCAGCGGACAGTACATGTATTCAATCGGTGATGCAGAAAATCTAAGCAAGAACACTGTATGTCGAATGATCCGTAGAGTATTAGGAGCCATTGATTCCAATATGTCCACCCCTGGGAGAGCATGAGGGGGATTATATCAATAGAAAGTCCTTCCATAGTATCAACGTACAGGTAAAAAGATCTACTTCACTTATAATCATGTTCATACATATACCACAAATCAACCTGGCAGTACTGGCCCTTAGTCCCATTTTGCATTAGGCTATGTGTTGTTCTCCACAGGGGTTGGTTGGTCTACCTCACTCATGTTCCCTGCCTTTGCAAAAATGCTTGATGTCCTTAGATGACATGTGACCACCAGTTGCTGGTGAGCAGTTTGGATTAGGGCTGTAACGATACACCTAACTCACGATTCGATACGCATCACGATATTTGACCCACGATTCGATAAACCCCACGATATTATTATTTATTTATTTATTTATTAAAAAACATGATTTTATTTTATTAACCCAATACAAACCATAGCGTCCTTTAACGCCCGTCGTATATTCTTATTTGAGTTATTCTTGATGACATGAGATAAGCTGAATATGCTGCTTTTTTCTTAGAATTCTCATGAGAATTCTGGAGCACTTTATACATTTTCTGGTGGTTAAAGGGTTAATTCATATTAGAATAATTATGAGCTGTAGCAAAATTAAAAACAAATATATAAATGTAAAGATGAAGTTTTTATTACTCAAAGCAATACTGTTGAAAAAACAATCAAAAACTCCTGAAAAAGTAGGTTTGAATACAGCCTAAAGTGATTAGGAAAATGATAGTTACATAAACAAATAAATTTGCCTGAGCTAGCAGAGACTTGCACTATTGCTGTAAAAGTAAACAAATACATAACATTTATGTAGAGCAAAAGTATAAGTCCATTGACTTGGTTGATAACAAATTAAATCAAAGTTCCTTTACAATCTCAGGCAGCAGGTTACACCACATTGCACAAATCAAGCCAAATGAACGAACAGAACCAGATAGTTTGATTTAAGACATTTCAAAATTCTTTTTCAAAAACACCATAATGTCCACATTATCAGGTGAGAGGCTTGCTCTTTGGGCTGTGACAATGTCTCCCGCAGTGGAGAAAACTCATTCACTGGGAACAGATGTGGCAGGTATTCCAAGAAAACGCTTAGCTAGATTAGATAAGTGAGGAAATAGTTTTTCATTGTCTCTCCACCACACAAGTGGATCTAACTCCACGGAGAGGCTTTGCACTGATCTGTAATATTGTACTTCCTCTTCCACCACTTGAGGGAAAGTCTTGACTGGTGTTTCTGCATCTGTTGGAAACAAGTCTCCAAACAGTTCAGCTATTGGTGGTCTTTTCGCTGGGGGTGGACTGGCGCTGGTGCTGGCAATGGCACTGCTGGTGGAGCCCTCTGCTCTTTCCTCATCGGTCTCCTCCCTGACTGTCTGGGCCTAAAACAAAAACAATTTAAACATAATACTGTCTTAGATAAATATCAAAGTAGTTATGACATCATCCAATAATGCAAGAACATTTAGGTCTAGGGTCTGCTTTGATGATGAGGCATACATTGACATTAAAGTAATTATGTTAATAATAAAAGTTGAATAAATAAGTGAATCATACCTGAGACGTCTGTGAAAACTGTTCCAGAATTTTTTCTTTCAGGCTGTGGAAGACTGATGTTTTGGTGGCCTCGTCAAGGAAACGTAGTGATTTGAAGCGTGGGTCCAGTGCAGTGCTTACATGGAGGATGTTAGTCAGGGCCTCATCTCTCTGTGGGTAGCGGTCCTGAAAATCCGACCCGATGGCCGTCTTCATTTCCTTCACAGTTGCCGAGTCAGAGACAGTGTGTTTCATTGACGTCACAATCCTGTCTTTCAGGGGTAGAATCATTGATAGTGTGGGCATCTGTTCGGAGCTCATCAAGATGGTGATTGTCTTCAGTGGTTTGAGCACCTGAACCACATCATCAGCCAGCTGTACGTCGGCATCAGAAAGAGTGACAACTTCTTTGATTTTTTTCTTAAGGCCTCCATCGGTCAACGCGGCGAAAACAGCAGCCTGTTGCTCGAGGTATCGCTCGAGCATGTCGTGGCTGGAGTTCCACCTTGTGCTAACATCCTGCACCAGCTTGTGCGATGGCAGCTGAAGCATTTTCTGTTTGTCACTTAACACTGCTGCAGCTGTAGTACTCTTATGAAAAAACGTGACAATTTTCCTCACTTTGCCAAGAAGTCGTGACACCTGGTTCACCGCCATACCTTTATGCGCAGCTAGATTTACTGTGTGGGCGAAGCATCTGATATGCGGAGAAAATCCGGCGCTCTCGACAGCATTTGCTACATTCCTCGCATTGTCAGTCGTCACTGGGATGGAGATGCCTGCCCTGGTGATCTTCCATTCTGCCACCGCCTGTGTCAAAATTTCTGCCAGATGCTCACTTGTGTGGCTCTCATACACCGCTCGTGTCTGAAGCACATGGTTCACCATTTGCCAAACAGGAGTAATGTAGTGTGCCGTTATTGTTACATAGCTGTGCGTAGCATGAGATGTCCATCCATCTGTGGTGATGGCGATATAATCAGCTCCCCTCAGTTGTTCCTCGATCCTTGTTTTGGTCTCTTTGTAAAGTTTAGGAACCACATTCTGAGAAAAATGGGGCCGTGTTGGCACTGCATATCGGGGCTCGACTTCTTGCATTAAATTTCGGAATCCTTTGTCGTCGACCACGGAAAAAGGCTGCATATCTTTGGCCATAAATATCCCAATAGCCCTAGTTATTCGTTGGGCACGCTCCGAATTCATTGGCAATTTCGTTTGTAATATATTGGGCAATGTAGCCTGTTGTGTCCGTTTCGTAGGTTTCTTTGCTTCACTTAAATTGATGTCCGGATGGCACCGTTTTATATGTGCTTGCATGTTTGTGGTGTTACCCGTCACCTGGTTAATCTTTTTGAAACACTTACGGCAAATGGTATGTGTCTTGTCAGTCACGCGTTTGCCATCCTTATATTCCACAGGGTATCCAAAATATTGCCAAACTGCAGACCTAAATGAGCTAGAGGGGTCTGCAATTTCAGGCGACATATGATTTGACTCAGCCATACATGTGTTGTCCCGACTCCCGCCAGCTTTCTTCACTAAGGCAACGCATTTGTATCACCTGTCTGACGTCTGATCACATGACTAATTCGGCTAAAATAACTAACTAGGAAGTTGAGAAAATAATTATAATTTGAAACTTGGATGAATCCTTAACACTTAACGTCATGTTTGCTGACCCAAAGGGTAAAAGAGCTTTGAAGGAAATGAAGTAAAAAAATAAAAATAAAAAAAAAACCTTGAAGGGCATTTCGTGGTTCTGTCTTGTCTGTCGCGATACAACATCGTGGGCCTGCGCACCGCGGTGTCTCGATTCGATGCAATATCGTTACAGCCCTAGTTTGGATGCAAGATGGCCTGGGTCTGTCCACGATTCCCGTATATTCAGGGAATCACTATCTGCGGGATTCGAAGAAGGTAATATAATTCTACATCTAATCCTTAACACAATTCATCCTGCATCAAAAGGATATCAGGACAGTATAGAAACAAGGGCTAGAATACTAGCCATTTCTACTGAAAAGTTCATAATATTCATTCAGTGAAAAATACTGGGCATCTCAGATGCATGACAATAACTACATACATTTCTCCCCACTTCCTACAAGGCCTTTTTGATGGACTCCTGCTGGGGGATCGTGGCTACCCATGCTTGAAACATCTGCTTACACCAGAGGAGATTTCTCTAAGACTGCAAGGGAAGCTCTGCTTCCCCTAAAATGTAAAAAAAAATTTAATGGTCAAATGTTTACAAAATGCCTTAAAACATGTCCATTTTAAACACCAGTTTGTTAATAATAGGCCCATTATCACAAATCAACTGAGTTGGTGTTGTTAACTTAGCATTCCACTTTGTTCTCATTGCCTATGGCCAACGCATTTCCTCATAGACATCCAGCGTCAATGCACTTCAATGGGCCAGCACGGACCCCTCATTTTCTATGCATGGAAACTGGATGGTCATTGGAGAAATGCCATTTTTTTCTCCCGCCCCCGGACGCTGAGCGTCTCTGGGGGTGAATGGAATGGTGGGCGGAGTTTTGTTGGTCCGGACTTCAAGCAGTCCCCTTGTTGATTGGTGAACCTCTGAATCCAGTTTTGATTGGCTGGCGTTGTTGATACATAGACTGTCACTTGGCTGCTGGAGCTCAGTCCCATCGCGGATGTTGCATGCATCGTAAGACAGGCAGTGACCAATTTGTTAGCATTTCCTCAGCGAAAATACTTGTTCATTTCTTACACTGTATATAAATCACACTCACACTTATTTCCGTTTTGGTTTATTACAATTTTCTTGTTCGTTTTTTATTTCGTTTCGTTAGAATCATACGGTTAGGTAGGTTGGCGCTAGTGCTACTTAACTAGCCCACTAGCTCTCCTGAACTAGCCCGCTAGCACACCTGCACTAGCCCGCTAGGAGAGCACTATGGCAGACCATTTCCTAGAGAAGGAACGAAGGGTAAAATTAACGTATAAGTAAATAGACAAATTTTATGATTAAGTTGGCAGTGAGCTTCCCCTCTTTTTAATACCAGCATCCGCCACTGGCTTACACCCTTTTCAGACCCTCAAACAAGGGCCCAGAGGGCCTTCAATCTTGCCCACAATGTCACACGAGCACGCATCGAAATGACATTTGGCATATTGAAGGCCCGGTTTGCTTGTTTGAAGGGCCTGCGTGTGAGGCCAGAGAAGGCCTGTCAGGTAATAGGGGCATGTGTGGTACTGCACAACATCGCCACTATACGTAAAGAAAGGGTGCCCAATCATGTGCCATCCCCCCCAGATGTGGTCGACCCCATAACCCTGTACCATCCCACAGGCCGTGCGGTGAGAGAGGCCATCACAGACCAGTATTTTGGACAGTAGCACACAATAAAGACATTGCAAAGCCACCACTCATGTCTACTGTATCAATTTATTTATTGGTTGAACCTGTCCCGTTCCTGAAAAGACAGAAAAGCCACATGAATGCTTGCTTTGCGTGTACACGCATGTGCGCGCGCGCGCACACACACACACACTATATAATACCTTCTTGTCATGCTCCAACTTCTCAATCTCCAATTCCAGTTTGCGGATCTGCAGCCTCTTTTTCTTGCAGTTTAGTATCAACATTTGTTTGTAGAGACTACGCACATTGTCCGCTCCCGCCTACAGAACCCCCACCCTGGAATGAACATATTAGCCTAGTATGCAGAACAGTCAAATGATGAACTGAAGAGGAAGAAATTGTACTTTGTGACATTGTGAAGTCCCTGGCAGTGAGGCTTCAGGTGGGGACAGGGGCAGCTCCAACTCCTCCTACACAAGCACACAGGTCACAATTCAGATACACTACTGCTGAAAAGTACTGAGTCACCCTCCCAGAATATTGACAGCATATAGTAGCAGTGATAAAGTCTTTCAACCTGCATGTGGGGATCAGACCTTGCTGTGAGGGTCTCGTCATCCTCCTCCTGAGAGAACATACATAAATCATACGCTGCACCTACATAAGTTTTGAACAGGCTGTAATGCATGCGAGGTCGGGTATTACAGGTACCTCGTCCAGAGGGTTGCTGGGGCCAGGCATGTGCTGTGGTGGCTGGATGGTCTCCAGAGTACCTTCCTGAACTGTGCACACAACACATAAGACATGCCACTGATAAATGAGAAAACACACTTCTTAGAAGTATGTGTGTATATATATATATATACAGTATATATATATATGTAAAATCTTACCCCGTACGTAGAGGGTGGACATTCCCACGCACCAGGGGTGGATTGCAGGCCTCCTTCCACCCCCTCCATTATTGGCCTCCCACTGTTGTTGGCAAGGGCCAACTCCTCAGCCACAGTCAGGGGTTCCGGTGCCCTCCCTCCTCCTGTGTACCTGGCGGCCACCTTTTTCTTGTTGGCTGTGACAAACAAGCAGCCGTTCATTAGTCATTATAAGACACACACACACACACACTATTTAGCCATCTAGCTAAACACACTTACCATTCTGAATTATGTTTTTATATTTCATTTTGACCTGTTGCCAGGTGCATTTGGCGGTGCCGCTGCCTCTGAAATGTTCACAGGACATACACCAATTTAGTCAAAGGGGCTGACCATTCAATCATCCCAATTCATGTCACTTTGCACATATCGGGCTACTCCATGAAGGTACCGAATATTATTCCGGATTTTTCAAACATTGAACAGGCTATATACATGATTGGGGTTGCGTAGAGGGACCATTTTCTGTGACTTGTGATTGATCCTATAGCTCCCTCATCCTATACTTCTTTTCTGGAATATGTAGGAAGAGGGATGATACGTACGCATTTACCCGATCGGCAATTCGTTGCCAACACGCTTGCCGTTCTCTATTGGCGGCCGCGATGTTGGATTTTCCTTTTAATGTGGTTTTGAACTCCTTGAAACTCCGCATAATTGTCTGGCATTCTTCCTCAGTGAATTACGGGGTCCGTGCCATTGTGAACAGTGGTGATTTGCGCTGATGCACTCCCCTTTAATATGACCGCGCATTAACCCTGATTAGGTTAACACAGGTTCCACGAATCAACTTCATAATCAGCGTCGTAGTACCGTTTGAACCCAATCAGTTTGCTCAACCCCGGTTTAGCGCGGGAACCCTCGGTTAGTTCTGGGTAGGTTGACCTACGTTCGTAGTACAGGCCCCAGGTCTTTGTGGTTTAGGGTCTGCTGTTGCAGGTGTTATATCGGGAAACACTGTAGGGAGTATGTCCTGTTGTTGTGTTTTGGTGGTTGTTGAGTTGTCGCTAAGTTGTAGATTAGAGGAATGTGTAGCGTCAGAGCCTGTAGGTATGTCTGCTAGCATTCCCTGTATGTTTATGTTTGTATCGGTCTGGGTTGTTGCATCTTTGTCTTTTAAATTTAGATCAGGGTCATCCATGTGTGTTTCAGGGTCATCTGTGTTATCTGGGAAGTACATGTCCTTGTCTTAGCATGTCTTAGCATAGTCCAATGGGGGTCGGCCCATTGGTCCGACATTCCATTGGACCGACATCCCATAAGTCCGAAAATAAGCCATAGAGGACCGTAACAAGAATCCCATTACTTAATTATTTTTAATGATGAAGTGTCTTCACGGACATAGGCTCAGCAGCGCGTCTTTTTGCAGCGGCCTCATTTAATGCGCATCTTGGTTAAATGAGAGCGCACTTTGCAAAGGTGCTCACAAGGTATATCACGTGCGTACAACTGAATTACAGCAAGTACACGACAATAGTAAGTCGAGTACATGATTTAGCTAAGCGGACGCAAGTTTTGGTGTAATGAGGGTGCGCGTTGCAAAGCGGGCGCACGCTTTTTTGACAAACCCAAAAAAATATTATGTGGGCTCTCCCAGGCACCGCAGTATATGATATTGCTTAGTTATGAATTAGCCTAAAGCTCAGGATTGGCAGCGGATTCTAGTGCATGACAAAAGTCATTCATTAAAGTAGGCAAATACATTGCTTTTGTAAGTACTGTGAGGCGTTACAGTGGGTGGTGTTGGGATGGGAGTTTTGCAAAGCTCAGAAGATGCGCAGATGTCTACATTTGTGGCAAGTTCAAGAGCTGTTCAAGGCTGTTCCAACAGTTTGTAGCAATTCATGGCAAATACCTGGACAGGGTGGTGTTCCTTGTGGTGTGCCTAATGGTACCTGGTGACCCGATACAGGCATGTCTTGGCGCATGTGAAAGGCGAGAAGATCACTGGGCAATGGGCACGAGTAGGTCCTTGCTATGAGCCATTGAGACATAAATGCCAGACACTGAAAAGTATGGGTATTACTTCCATCTCTATCAGAGCCGGGACAAAAAAGTGCAGCACCTAGCTCCGTGCCGACGACATTTGGGCTATTAAGTTTATCCAACAAGTGATGCCGTGGGGGTCGGTGCACCAGAATTTTAGTGCTGAAAAAATGAAAGGGTCACAACTTGACTCATATGCCGTTATCACTGGCCACAGGGGTTATTTTTGTTGTTGCGTGCTTCTTGTTCACATAAATAATTTCGTTTTATCAGCAAACCCGAAGAGGATTTGACATACTGCTCAAATGATTAACGAGTAAAGACTGTAATAGTACTTCGTTCAGTAACTGTAATGACATTACTGAAATTGGAACTGCAATGTGTTAGGTTTCTATGTTCCTAACAAAAGCTAATGAAAAAATCTCCCACATATAGTATTTGGCAGTGGTTGCATCAAATTAAGTACACCACATTTTTCGTAGTAGGTGGTGTGTGATGGGAAAAATGTGGGTTTTGTCTGCGTTATAGATCCATTTAGTGTGTGTGAATGCATTGGTGTTGTATTTAGGTCTCAGTGTAGTGTTTATTTTGATTTTGGCGTGTACCAAATAGTCCTGCAGGTTTTTGTTTCTTCTATGTGCAGTTATGATTTTGTAATCTGGTAGATAGTTGTTTTGTTGTAAGATCGTGTTGAAGTTATGTTTGAGTTTTTTTATTGATTTGAGTGTTTGGTGTTTAATAGCGGGATTATGGTATTTGTGGTAGTTAATTTTTTGTTTTGAAATGTCTTTAGGCAGTGTCGTAGAAATGAACGTGAATAATTCCTGTGTCTAAGTGCTTTGAAAAGAGTTTTCGTGGCTGTGTAAAAGTCAGATTGTTGTGTGCATATCCTATTAAATCGTAAGAGCTGTGATTTGACCAGTCCCTTAAATGTATGTTTTGCGTGGAAGCTAGATTTGTGTAACAGTGCATGTGTGTCTGTGTCCTTAAAATAAACGTTTATATCTAATTTTCCTGTGTTGTGAAATGTGTCTCCTTTGTAAACTGTTCTGTCCAAGAAATTGATAGTAGTGGTTTGTAGTTCCGCTTTGAGTTTTATAGAACTAGAATGGTTGTTAAGTATGTGTGTAAAGTGTGTGAATTCCTGTTACGAGTGTGTCCATATGCCGAAAATGTCATCTAGGTATCTGTAGTCGTGTAATGGTGTTTTGTGACATTTAGATAGGGCTTCCTCTAGGGTTAGGAGTTAGGGTTAAAATACCCGACTACCAGGAGGACTACACCAAGGGTAGGGGTTGGGGTTAGGGTAAGGGGTGGAGGTTGAGGTTAGGAGTTAGGGTTTTAGGGGTTAGGGACATCCACCCAAGACTGGGGGAGGAAAATGAGGGGGAGAGAGAGAGAGAGGGAGAGAGAGAGAGAAAAAAGGAAGAGCGGGGGCGAGGAAGAGAAAGAGAGAGGGGGAGAGAGAAAAAAAAAAAAACAGGAAAGAAAAGTGGGGAAAGGTAGTGAGGGATAGAGATATAAAAAAAAGGGGGGGGGGGTTAGGTTAGGGTGTAGACATACAGGGGAGAGGTTGGGGTTGAGACACAGGGAGAGGGGTTGTGGTTGGGGTTAGGATTAGAGTTTAGACATACAGGGGGGAGGTTGGGGTTGAGACACAGGGAGAGGGGTTGGGGTTAGGGTTTGGGTTGGGGTTAGGATTAGAGTTTAGACATACAGGGGGGAGGTTGGGGTTGAGACATGGGGGTTGGGGTTGGGGTTAGGGTTTGGGTTGGGGTTAGGATTAGAGTTTAGACATACAGGGGAGAGGTTGGGGTTGAGACATAGGGAAGAGTTGGGGTTGAGTTTAGAGAATCTGGGGTAGGGGGCCGCCTCAGGTGTGGACATCCCTGAACCTCCTGGTGAGGCACGGTCCATCTTCCCTGTGTGTTGTCATGTCCCTATTTTAAGTTAAGTCCTGTCGGTTGTTTAGTATTGAGTTTGTATATCCATTTCCTCTCCTCCTTTTGGCGCTGTTGTGTCGTCCATGTGGGGTCGTGTTGTAGTCCTGTGTATTGTAGTTGTTGTAGCCCATGATTAATAAAGTGTTGAACTAAAGGTAAGTGAGTTGATTTGTGATGTTTAATGTTATACTTGTGTTGTGTCATTCTGGTTGCGAGTGGATTGCCTGTCTCTCCAACATATTTTTTGTTGCAGGATTTGCACCAAATTAAATAAATGCAATTTTTAGTGCTTGGGGTTATGTCTGTCTGTGTACGATATATATATGTGTTGTTCCAGTTGTATATCCAATTAGTGTTCTTATAGAATTCGGTTGTAGGTCTTGGTTTAGGTGGTTGTAATGGTTTAATCTTGGCTTTAATGAGATAGTCCTGTAAATTTTTGTTACGTCTGTATGCGCTGATGACTTGGTAATTAGGTAGCTGTCCTTTGTCTTGAATTATGTAGTATGTAGTGATTAATGGAATTATTGTCTTGGTTGATTTGTTTGTTGTGGTCTTAAATGTTTTGTAGCATTTCCTTAGGAATGGACGAGAATACTTTCTTTCTCTTAGAGCTTTAAATAGAGTTTTCGTGGCAGACATGAAGTCTATGGGCTGTGTACAGATACGGTGGAACCTGAGAAGTTGTGACTTGATGAGGCCTTTGAATGTATGTTTGGGGTGGTAGCTAGTTTTATAAAGGAGGGCATGAGTATCTGTGTCTTTAAAGTATACTTTTGTATTTTTTGCCCATTGCGGTGCCCTTAGTTTGTAGATAAATGTCCGAGTTGAACTCAAAATCGTTGCAGGTTAAGTTTACTTCTAGGAGTTGTAGTAGTTCTTTGTCTGGCCTATGTTTATTGGGATATTTGTGGAAATATTGTTTTATTGCTGCTAGTCCGGATGGTGTCTCTATGTTTGTGTATAAGCTATTGATATCCATAGTGAAAAGGTATGCTGTGGTAGGGATAGTTATTGCTTTAATTGTGTCAATAAAGTGGTAAGTATCTTTAATATAACTGTTGTGTTTTATTGAAATAGGTGTAAGGAAGTGTTCTATGTATTCAGCTGTTCTATATGACTCACTGTTTATGTCGGATACTATGGGCCTTCCTGGTGGTATTTTGTAGGGTATGGTCCATGAAGACGGGTCCTTGTGGATTTTTGGAAGAAGGTAAAACAGGCGTGGCCTTATGGTTGGGTGTCCTATCAGGTAAGTATACTGTTTGTTGTTGATAAATTTTTTGTTTTTTAGTGTCTGTAATATATTTTTAATTTTAATGGCTGTTTCCGGGTATATTGGTTGGGAAAGTTTAATATAGTATTCTTTGTTGTTTAACTGATTGTATCCTTCAAGTAAGTATTGGTCTCTGTCCATGATAACTATAGTGCTGCCCTTGTCAGCTGGTTTAATTATAATGTGTCTGTCATTTATTAATTGTTTTAAGGCTGTTTTTTCTTGCGGAGTGATGTTTTTGTCCTGAGTGTTCTGTTTAATAATTGTTTTGAGAGTTTTGGTGTCCTGGTTGATGAGGTCATGTATGTATTGGGGTATGTCTTTGTTTTTTGGGGTCCAGTCTGATGGTGTTAGAAATGGTGTTGGTTGGTGTTCATTGTCTTCAAAATATGATGCAAGTTTGATTCGGCGATGGTAGGTTTGTATATCATGTTGTAACTGTTGTTTGTCATTGGTAGTTGTGGTAGCTGTAGGTATGAATGTTAAGCCTTTGGTGAGTAGAGAGGTCTGGGATGGTGTCAGTGTAAAGTTTTCTGCAAGGACTAGAATGTTTTTAGGTACCCCTCCCGGTGGTGCGTTTCTGGGGGCAATCAGTTTAGGTGAGCGATCCAATGTTGCAACATGCTGTTGCCGGTATCTGGTGTCCAGTGTGTTCGGTCTAGTTCTGTATCAAATAGGTGGCTAGGAAGTGGAGGGATGACTTGGTGGTTCCGTTCTATGTATTGGTTTATTTGTTCCAGGTTTTGTATTTCTGTTGATGGTAAGCGATTAGAAAAATTAAATATCGGGATGTATATTTTTGCCTTTGGGAATGTTTCTTTTGCATATTTTACTGTTCTTTGTATTTGTTTCATTGTAGTTTCTCTTACTTTGTGTTGTCTATGGTTTATGCCCAGTGATAAGATGACATTGTACACTTCACAGTGTACTTGTGCCTTATAAATTAGGCCCACCGCATGGCCAAACTGAGCCCCTGGGTAGCAGTCAATTTGAACCTCCGGGTGCTCATATGGGCCTATTCTGTCCAAGTTGGAGTCCCCAATAATTAGGGTAGGTTTGAAGACCGATAGTGACCAATTTCTGATTTTTTGTGCGGTGGTGGGGTGTCTGGTTACCCTTATGGTTGTGTTTTCTGTTGAGTTCTGTGTTGAAGTCTCCTGTGGGGGTTTGGATTGCGGTTTGGTCTGTGTTGTGTGTTGTGTAATTAGAGTTTGTTTTGGTGGTAGGGTGGTATTGCTGGTTTTGTTGGTGTTTGTGAACTGCGGTCTTTGTGGTAGTGGGGACAGCTGAACCGCACATGGTACTAGAGGAGTCCTGTCTGGGGTTGTTGTAGGTGCTGTGTCCTCCTCCGTAATCCAGTGTAATGAGGTCCTGGCTCAGGCATGGAGTAGAAGTGTGTGTAGGTGAAGGGTTGAAATCTCTTGGTGTGTTCACTTGTGTATTCATAGAAATTATATTGGGGTCCGTGTGGGTGGTTTGAGCCCTGTCAGTCAGAGGGGATTCGGCAGCTCCAGGGTCAGTGGGCTTGGGGTCAGTGTTCTCTAAGTTGTCTGTGTCGTCTGGGAGTGCTCCAATGTAAGCTGAAACTAGTTCCTTAGCATGTTGTATTGTGGAGGTCTTGAGCCTCCGTCCTCTGTTTGCTTTTGCCCTTTGTGCTGCAATGTCAAAGAGATTCTGCCAGTTCTGTGTGTCTTTTGTAATCAGTTGGTCCAATTCTTGATCCAGTGTGTCCATGTAGTGGTCTTTTAAAATTAGTAGTGTGGTGTGAGCCCAATTTTTAGAGTTGCCATGTATCAGTTCCAGTGTGTTGTCATTTGGCAGTGCCGGTTTGATATCGTTTGTAATGTAATCAACCATCCGTGTGATGGTGGGTGGTTCAATCGTTTTGTTATTGTCTGTAATGTTGCTGAGGTGATGTACGAGGGTGATTGACCTGTACATAATGTTAACTATTTCTTTTTCTTCTGGGTCTGTGAGTAATGTGTGGTCTCCGGTGTTGGGTTGAATTTGACGGTTGTGTTGAGTGTAGGAACGGTTGCGTGTGTAAGGTTGTTGTTGAGGCGTGTACTGTGGTCGTGGTTGATATGTAGGTTGACGGTATGGTTGGTTGCGATATTGAATTGGTGTGTGATGTCTTGGAGCTGGAGTAGCTGCCACCTGTGCGTATGTTTTCCTGTGGTAAGTATTGTTATTTTGCATATAGTTGGTGTATTCTCTATTGTTTGGTTTATAATGCTGTGCCCTGTAGGATGTGTATTCTCTGTTGTGTGTTGAATCTGGGCGTTGTTCTTCCGCAACAGGTGGGGGTTCCCGACGTCTGCGGCCATAGCGGACCACAGTCCAGCCTTCTTCCTTCTCCATTATATGTAATAGAAAGAGGGTGTGTGATGAAAGGAGGATATCCTTTTTGTGCTTTTATATTTTTTTCGTGTAGAAGGTGTGTTAAGAGATGTATGTGTGTAGTTGTGGTTAGGGTAAGGGGCTGGGGTTGGGGTTAGGGTAGGGGGTGGGGTTGAGGTTAGGGTTAGGGAAGGGGGTTGGGGTTGGGGTTAAGGTAAGGGGTAGGGGTTGAGTTGAGGAGTGGGTTAGGGTCTAGGAAAGGGCTAGTCCGACATATCTGGCAATGGTGCTAAGCGGTAAAAGTGCACTGTCCATCCTGCCTGCCTGTGGTGACCTAATGAATATAGTTATATGGAGGTAGCTTGATTAGCTTAGGTGAGTGATCCAATGGGTGAGCATGTTTTTAGCAGTTTCTGTAGTCCATTGTATGTCGTCCTGTTCTGTATCAAACTGATGGTCTGGGAGTGGAGGAATGAATTTATGGTTTTGTTGGATGTATGTATTAGTTTCCTGTAGGTTTTGGATTTCTGTTACGGGTAAGGTTCTGGCGTAATTAATGGTTGGGATGTAGATGTTCGCGTGTGGAAAAGTGTCCTTAGCTATGGTTGTTATTCGCTGAATTTGTTTGATGGTAGTTTCCTTTGGGTTAAGATGTCTATGATTAATGCCAAATGCTAAAATGATGTTCGGGACTGGGGCATTGACTTCAGCCTTGTTGAGAAGTGGTTCTGCATGAAAGAATTGGGCTCCAGGGTAGCTTTCTACCTGTATGTCTTGGTGTTTGAAAGCTGGGATAGTGTCCAAGTTGGAGTCTCCCATGATGACCGTGGGTTTATGGATAGAGAGTGTCCAATTTCTAATTTTTTGTTGTGTATGGGGGTGTTTGTTGACTGTCGTTTTGTATGTAGAAGTGGTGTGGTCTGTGATGAGTGTCTGTTTTGTTACTGAGACAGTAGATCTTTGTAGTTTAGGGCCTTGCATTGTCTGTGTTGTCTCAGGAACCACTGTGGGGAGTATGTCCCGTTGTATGTCAGTGGCTGTTGGGTTGTCAGTGGATTGCAACTTAGCAGAATATGTAGCGTCTCGGTTTGTAGGTCTGTCTTGTATGTTTATGTTAATGTCAGTCTGGGTCGTTGCATCCTTGTCTTTTGATTTTGGCTCAGGGTCATCCATATCTGTGTCCTCGTCATCTGTAGTTTCTGGGAAGTATGCCTCCATCATTTCCTTAGCATAGTCCAATGTATCTTTCTTTAGTCTTTTGCCTCGAGTTTGTTTTGCTTTTGTAGCTGCCATGTTAAAGAGTCGTGGCCAGTCCTTGGGGTCATCCATGTCCAGTGTTTCCAGTATGTGATTCAATTTCTCCATGTAGTGGTCCCATAGGATTGAGAGTGTGTTGTAGGCCCAGTTTTTGGCGTTAGCACGTAGTTGTTCAAGGACCTCATCATTGGGTAAAGCTGGGTTTATGGTATCTGTAATGTAGTCTGTCATTCGGCGAATTGTGGGTGGTTCAGTTATAATATCGTTTTCAGTGATTCAGCTAAGATGATGTATGAGAGTGCTGGTTTTGTATATTGTATTAACAGCTTCCTTTTCCTTTGGGTTTGTAACTGGTTTGTTGTCGTTAGCATTAGTCTTTAGTTGTAGTCGTTTTTTAGGTTGCGTACGTGGACGGTTATAATATTGGTTAGGGTTAGGGTAGGGGTTGGGGTGAGGGTAGGGTTGAGGGGTTGGGGTTAGGGTAGGGGTTGGGGTCAGGGTTGGGATTAGGGTGGGGGTTGGGGTTAGGGTGAGGTTTTAGGGTTGGTGTTGTGTCCGAATGCAGTCCGGTGGAAAGGCGCGGTCCATCCTGCTAGCCTCCTGGGGCTACATCGTTCTCTGGTTGAGGCCTTGCACCAAATGAGGTAAACGCAATTATGGGTTTTAACATTAATGTGTTTTTGAGTGGGATAGCTGTGTGTGTTGGTTGAATCCTTTTTCCTATTTCGTTTCTAGGTAGGTTGTGTTTTTCTTTCTGGAACTTGGGGATTCTATTGAGGTATTTGGTGACACGCTGGATAAGCTGTTGGATTTCGTCCGGTAGAAGGTGAGGATTGGGGGTCCAGTCTGATTTTGGCAAGAAAGGAAGTATGTCCGTATCTGTATCCCCCCCCCCCCCAGAATATAATGCTAATTGGATTTTCCTATGGTAATTTTGTAAGTCATGTTGTAATTGTTGTTTTTGTTCTTTAAACAGTTGGAATGTCGGTATGAAGGCAAGTCCTTTATTAAGAAGAGAAAATTGTGCTTGTGTAGGATGGAATAATTTTGCCAAAACTAAAACATTCTTGTACCCCTCTCCTATACTGGAGTTTGTGGGGATATTCAGTTTAAGTGTGCGCACCAGTGTTCTAGCATGTGTTGGCTTGTTTCTTTAGTCCAATGGATGAGGTTTTTGGTAGTAGTGGTTAGGGTTACAATTAGGGTTAGGGTTAGTGTTAGGGTTAGTGTAGTATATATTTTAAGGTAATTACATACACCTTTTAGGGTGGGGAAGAACAGCTCTGAAAAAGGGGGCATAGACTTAGAAACATGGGAATACTAAAAAGATATGGTGGCCACCTGCTGGCCAAAGACTAAAAAACATAGAACGGAGGGGCCCGCCACCATTAATTCAGGGCCCCTCCCAATCAGAAGATGGCTGCGGGTAAGCGTCATGCCAGTCTCAAAGATGGCTGACCAGAGTACGTCACCGACAGCCATGTTGGTGGGTAGGGCCGCCACCATTAATCATGAATCTGGACTAAAAAGACAAAAAGAAAAATGGGCCCTGATTGGCCAGCGTCTGCATGCCCCTCCCGAAGGAAAAGAGGGGTGGCCTCTGAAAGGGAGGAGCGCCACCATTAATCCAGGACGCTGAGGGGTGCGATAGGGGAAATAGAGGATTCTGATTGGCTAAGGGAAAGGGGGATGACGTCTGTAGGGGGAGAGGGACGTCATCCGGTGCATTTCCTATAAAAGAAGATGCACGAGAGCCCCGGGTTCAGAGCTGCTCTCGGACCTACTTCACTGCGCAGTGGAAGGACACAATAAATCTACAGAACTTGATTCCTGCCTCTTCGAGTCGTGTTTTCTACCTGGGTGATTTGGACTTTGTCTTTGCTGAACAAAAAGGGGATTTAGACTTAGAATTTCCACGACATAATTGGTGCCGAAACCCGGGAGGGGACAGGACTGACGGGGTGACCCCGGACCCGACACACCGGCCGGTTCAGCCTGGACAGCCTGGGCGCCAAAGTAAATAAGGTAAGCAACTAAGTTTTGCTATAGCAGGCTGTGTTGGCTGAGCTGGGGTGGTGGGGGAAGGGTGATCGCTAAAACAGTCCCCCCCTCAAAAGAACTTTTTTTTTTTTGAAAGGAAGATGGCAGGCGTTCTGGTGATTTATTGTGAGTATTACAATGTGATGTGTATTGCATGTTGTGTAAAATGTTGAACAGAAGGTGGTGAAACCTTCGGGGAATGTGTAAACTGACACAGAGGTGTTGTGTTGATGTGAAAGGGATCAGGGCAGATTCCTGGTAAAAGACCTATAGGCTGCAATAAAAGGGGGGCCCCCAGGAAGTGTGTGATTTATGTGATGTTACTGGAGCGGTGAAAGGCTCCGGAGGAAAAGCAGAGCACATGGGCAAGAGTGCTGGTTGAATCACTGAAACTGTTGAAGAGATGACTGTGTAAAGTGAATGATGACAAAATTGACAGAGTGGTGTTGATGAAGCTAGTGAGTAGAGGAGAGAAAAAGCGGAAGCGGCAGATTGGGGATAAATGTGAAACAAAACGTTACTTGAGACAGGAAGGAGTGTTAAAATAAAGCAGGGACAAAGAAGGAAAGAAAAGTCTGAAAGTATACATGTGTGTAGCAGTGAGGAACTGAGTAATTAACCCAACTAGGACAATGACACGAACATTGCTGTGTGAACATGCGTAAGCTAATGTCATATTGTGAAATTTGGATAGAAGGACAAGTAACTGGTATATGGGTAATCTTGGATATAGATGATTCAGGCCGAGTGATAAGGTCTCAGTTCAGACGGTGCAATATATTACTGACTCACTGAAGAGAAGGGGAGAATGTCTAAGAAAGAACAGATAGGTAGCGCCAGGGCAAGGGAGACGATGTCACACAGGGGTGTATTTACCGCAAACACAGGAGTCAGTAGTGACTTGTTAGACGAAATATTGGGAATGTGGCGGGAGGAGAGTGCATGCCAGTACAATAGCAGGAGAAGTGAGAACGTAACACAGCAGTTCGGGGGAAGTGTAGGATCAGCAGCACAACATGGACAGCCAGTAACCCCAGGGCAAGGAAGGACTATTGTACATGAATGGCAGGAGGAGGGTAGGAAGTGTGAAAGAGCACTGGGAGGCATAATAGAGGGTCCCCCTGGAGAATATTTTACCACGTACCCGGAAGTAAGCATTCGGGTGATAGAACCAGGGGGAAACCGAGTTTCAAGCTTGATACCAGGGTATACCATACGCAGGACAGCCTGCCCGGACCACAGACAGGCTAGGATTCTCATTAGAGATGAAACCTGGAAATGTTCACAGTGTCAGAAGATAATCCCAGCAGAGACTCTCCAGTGGGACAACAGTCCCACCCCGACCACACAACGTAGTCAGGGGATAAAACCACCGGAGTCAGCCCAGGCGGGACCAGCCGGTGGGAGGATGGGTAGACTAGAAGGAGGAAGGGCCGGGAGTGCACCCCATATGATGGAAAATAGGGGGAGAAGGGGAGAAAGGAGACAGGGGTTGCCATGGAGATGTGAAACCTGTTGTCGAAGTTGTTTTTGTCCTAGGTCCACAGTGCAGCCCACGGCTAACTTACCATGGTGTGAACAGTGTTGGCGTGCTTGTTTGTGCATGGAAGGGCCATGGCCTTGGCGACAGAATGAAAGGAGAGGGGGTTGGAGACGCTAGATTATTAGAACTGGCGGGTGAATGGATGTGAGAATGAGTATGCATGGAAAATGGTGTGGATAGAGTGAGGCGGTGAGTGAAAGATGAAAATAAATGGTATGATGCGTGTGTGTGGAACAGAATCAAGCGGAAGTGACAGCCAGCTGAAATAGGGTGGTTCACATGGGAAAGACAAGGCAAGCAGGGAGGTTCACATGGGAAAGACAAGGCAAGCAGGGAGGTTCACATGGGAAAGACAAGGCAAGCAGGGAGGTTCACATGGGAAAGACAAGGCAAGCAGGGAGGTTCACATGGGAAAGACAAGGCAAATAGGGTGGTTCACATGGGAAAAATAAGATAACAGGATGGTTCACACGGGAAAGGCAGTAAGGCGGGCTGTTGGGGCAGCAGGATGTAGGGGAGGAACTAGTTGAGAGAAAAAGGGGGTTGAGCATAATCAATAACCCCCCCCCACTGCTATGATACGTTGATGGTGGATCACGTGGCGATAGGGGACCCTGGTACACACGCCTACGGGCTCAGTGGGGGTTTGGAGAACGAGGGGGATGCATCGTTCCGTTAACAATCAGTGCCGGCCACAAATAGACACAGAGTATATGAGGAGAGGGATCAGAGGCACAGGAGACACAGGCACTATAGCCAACGGAACATCGGCCAGGGTAACATGAAATCGTATGCTAAAAGTAAAATGTGACAACCGAGAGAAAGATATAATAACTGAATGTGATAAAATACACAGAGGAAACATAGACATGTGTACCAAGGGTGAAAAGGAGGGGCAATGTGCATTGCTTAAACGAATAAAACATGAAAAGTAAAATAATGAATGTGTGGAGTATGCAACTTGTGTGTACAGGAAGCAACAGCATCCAGTGTCCTGAGTGACGGGTGGCTAAGACACAGGGAAGGACCACGCGCACAGGACAAGGAGACATAACCCCCAGCTCGGAGAACCAACTACATCCTGAGACGAAAAGGAGGTAAAACACCTCGAGGAACCAAGAGGTATGGGGGTACAATGACTCACAGTGGTCTTTTACAATTGATAACTGTACTGTGGTTAATAACATGTGCCATGTTCGGGGCGAGCACGGTCTGGGTAATAATTAAGTATATTTTTACACATGTCAGAAATAATAGTGAAAAGGAAGGAGCCAACTACACAACACAAGGATAAGACAGGGAGCGGCCATGAGTAAGTGAATGGCACTGACCCGTGCGCTGGAGGTCCTACAAACTGAATCCGATGCTGAAGATTTAGATTTTGTAACTCAAGGACACTGTAATCATTTCTGGTTAGAAAACACCTGGTTGGGACAAGGGGGAGAGATAAAAGTTTGGACAAGCCGGGGAAAGGAGGCAGCATTTGGCAGGTTAGCAAGCGCAGCATGCATAGGAGTTGACCCCCCAGAATTTGAAGAACTGAGCAGGGAGTGGCCACAGATAGATTGGCAAAGAGTGCTAAAACGGGTGTGGGGAATAAGTTCAGCAGGGACCTCAGTATTGTTCTATTTAAACAGAGATTTTGACAGCTTAACTCGCGAGGGTCCGGGTAGTTTAGGAACAATTACATGGCAGAAGGATTTGAACAGTATAGTGAGAGATGAATTGACAGCATACCGGAGGAGGAGGGTTGGTAGTGCTGGAAGAATTGGAAGCATAAGTGAGGTGGAATCACGCCGTATAGAAGGGGAAGGGGTACGAGGATTTAGATTAAGCGACCCTTATGTAAAGATAAAAGTAGAGCTGAGGCAGGTCTGGTGGTGTAATGACGAGACATCCAGTGAAAGAACTAGAGCAGGAGTAACCATAAAGAGAGCACGGCTGGAATTTGACGCACACACCTCACAAGTACAGGTGCCTAGGTGGGGGAGACTGACTGTGGAGGATTTTGCGTGGGAAGATTTACATCCAGAAATGTTACAGATGAGCGAACCAGAGGAGACTCCGATGGAGGAGGTCATAAGACACTACCCAGAGAGGGCAGAAATAATCAGACGACACTGTGAGAAATGGGCGAAAAGAACAGCAGGGGATATACACCCGTGGCCGGTGCAGGGAGCATTAGATTTGAAACTCCTAGCTCAAATGGAAGTAAAAGTGCAGGAGTATGAGAGGAAGGACAAAAGTGAAAAAAGAAGGGAGAAAAGGGAAAGAGAAATGGAGACTCTGCAGGAATTTGTAGGGGTAGCCAGAAAGAAATTAATGGAAAGAAGAGAAAAACAGGAGGTCCAGAAACCGTTTTGTGCTAAGAAGCTATTCCCAGGGGGGTACAGACCTCCTCCATATGTACCGACAGCCCCACCCAACTCTCCTGAGAGAGGGGATCGTACACAAGATCCCACGACCCTGTACCCACAGCTGCCCCTGATAAATTTTGAAGCACAACAGGAGGCGGGGTCAGGGATAATTAAGGGACAGGCAGACGTGCCAGATGATCCGAATATGGAAATGTTAAGGAAAGAGGTGGCGCAGATAGGGGAAATGATGAGGAAAGTACAGGCATGGCAGGAGAAGGATGAGGGAGTAAAAAAAGAGGAGAGTGTGAGTAGTGGGGAAGGGAGTGAGGTAGGAGAAGGGCAAGAGAGTGAGAGCTCGATGGTGACACCGAAGAAACAGGGAAAGAAGAAGGTACCAGGGTTTAAGGTGAGTAGGAGAGTGGGAAAACATTATTTACAACGGGGTGGGTGGAGCCGAGATAAGCTGGCCAAAGTGCTAGGGAAGGATGTTGAAGAAAAAGCCTTTAGTTCAGTAGAAGGTACATCAGGGAAAAGCAAACGAGTGGTGAGGAGGAGTAAGAGTTTGGCTGACCTCTACGCCCCAAGTTCAGAAGAGGAAGCCGAAATGAGTGCTCCCAGTGCGGGGAGAAAAGACTGCCAGCTGTATGAGCAAAAGCACCAGATGGGAAAGGGCGGCCAGTCGTATGAGCATGAGTATGATAGAAGGGGTGATAAGAGCTATATGGGGAATAGTGAGGAGTCGGCAGCGGAGGACGTGTTTGAAGAAAAAGAGCAGGAAGCTGCAAACATACCTAAACCACAGTTTTGGGAAGCGCGAGAGAGACAGCTGAAAAGGATGAGGGAAAAATTAGCAGAAGGATATGCAGGCCAGGGAATGAATCAAGAGGACGTGATCCAGTTGTTAGGCCAGATAATGGAAGAGGAGTTTAAAGTAAAGGGACGCATTGATACTCTAAAAGATGTAGATGCAGGGGAAAGCCAGAGAGCAGACAGATGGTTGAGGTCACTAAGACGGGTAGAACAGGAAATACGGAGCTTTAAAACATCTCCGGGAAAAGGTGCAGCAGGGAGACATAGCATGGGGGGCGATGGACACTCCATTATGCTAGTAAGAGGCAGGAGCGTAGTCAAGAAAGTGGGACAGAGAATGGGACAGACGGTGAAGAGATTAAAGGACAGGAAGCTGGGGATAATCAGGAAGATCGGCCAGGGAAGTAGCAGCAGTTCAAGTGAAAATAGCCAAAACAGTAGTAGCGGTCAGACCAGTTCAGATGACGAGCAGGGGAGTGAGAGGAGAAGGACCAGGCAGCTCCCAGTTAAGGTGTTAACAAAAAGGGAAGCATTGAAGAAAGAGAGACAAGGGAACGAAGATATGAAGAAGGTAAGGAGGAGACTGGAACAAATAGAGATGCAGTTGCACAGGGAAAAGAAGGAAAGGGAAAGCGAAGAGAAAGGGAAACAGCGGGTGAAAGGGCAAAGGATGATGCCTCTCGTAGAGATAGAACAATCTGACGAAGAGACAATGTTCCCCGTGGTGTTGAAAGATGAGAGGAGAGGCCTGTTTCAATACCAGCCCTGGGGACATACAGATTTGACAGGATTAGTAGCGCGACTGCCCCCTCTACAGGAAGGAGCTGGACTTTTCATCTCGAGATTAGAATCCGAAATGGAGGGAAAACACCTAGCAGTAGGAGATATAAAAGCACTTTTATGTCACATCCTCACTAAAGAGACAGCCAAAACAGTGCTGGCAGGGGTAGGACTGAAACGTATTTTTGGAAATAATGAGATAGACTCAACAGACTTTAAAGAGATCAGGACTCGTGTGTGGGAGGCGTTAAGGACAGCTTACCCCAACACTGTGTCAGCAGCCCATTTTGTAGTGGATAAACTCAAACCTGAGGAAAACCCTGCAGCGTTCATAGAAAAGGTAGAGGCAGAGTGGAGAGTACGGATGGAAATGGACCCAGAGAAGAATATAGCAATTCGGAGTACGATGAGAGAGGCAATAATGAAGGCATTACCAGCCCCAGTGACAAAAGAATTAAAAAAGGATTTCAGAATACTTGGGTACAATAGAGCAGAATTCAGAGACGCAGTGTCGTACTATGTACAGCAACATCGTGAGGCAGAGGAGACTTTGGCCAGACAGGATGTGGAAAGACAAAGGAAAATACTCGGGTCTCAGACTGAGGCAATTAAGGGATCAAAGAAGGTAGTGCAGGCCCCTATGATCACTGAACAAGTTTCAAGCACAGGCATAGGGACGATGCCCAACCCTGAAGCAGTGGGAACACCACAGGTGGGTGGTCCTATAACTGGTGTAATACAGATGCCCCTGACTAGACAGCAGGTGATTCAGATGACAGCGCCACCTCAATCACAGGCAGTGCCCATAGTGCAACAGGTGCAGCCCCACCAACAGCAGTATTGGGTACAACAGCCATCTTCTACACAACAGCCAGGGTATGGACAGCAGCCAGGAGTAGTAGGACACCCTGAGTTCGGGAAAATAAATTACATTCTGACATGGGGAGGCAGCGGCCGAGGGAAAGGACGAGGCAGGGGCAGAGGGAATGGGAGTAATGCGCAGGGCGGGCAGAGACCGGGAGAAGCAGGGTACGAGGGATGCTGGACATGTGGGGATCCAACTCACTTTAAGAGGGACTGCCCACAGAATCAGACAGGGCAAGCCCAAAATAGACCCGGACAGACCCAAGTTCAAGTAGGACAAGCTCAGGTCCAGACGAATGGAGCTGAGAGGCTGGTCTCCCCGTATGGGGGACCAGCTTTCTGAAGAGGCCCAGAGAAACCTATCGGGGGAGGCCAGCTTGTAGTACTATCAAGGCAAGCTGAGAAAGAACCCAAGCTGCAGGTTCGAATTGGTGGGAAATTAATTACAATGATGGCAGATACTGGAGCGACTCACAGTTGTCTCAAAACAGCAGACGCCCAACACCTCCCCCCGTCAGCCACTGGTAAGGTGGCAAAGACAATAGGTTTCTCGGGACAAGTCCAGTTAATTCCATTCACAGCTCCAGTATCTATACAATTTGAAGACAGAGAAACAAGAATGCCAATACTAGTGTCAGACCATACCCCGATGAATTTGCTGGGGAGGGACATCATGTGTCAGCTAGGAGTACAGATTGATTGCACACCCAGAGGGTTGACACTCGTTACCATAGCAGCCCAGATGATACAAGTTGTTGGAGCAAAGCAGGTGTATTGGATAGGGCAGTTTGGATCAGAATGGATTACACACATCTGGAAAGAATGGGGAACATTGATACACACACACAACAGTAACCTCAGAGAACCCCGCTGTCCACTACATTGTACTATCATGGTGGATGATGCTCCCAGTGAGAAGAGGGAGGAGAGATGGAGGAGAGCGTTGGGGGAACGCAGACAGGTGCAGCTGAAGGCACAGTGCATATTCCTGGGGCCAGAGGGGGTGGGAGTACAGGTTAGACTGGATGATAAGCTGTACCAGGAAGCGTATGATGTGGATGGGGCAACACCACACATCACCATACGGGTGAGCATGGGGTGTCGGGAAAGGCAGGTGGGACGCATGATGAAGAAAGCCAGAGCATTGCCATGGACAGAGAAAGCAAGGGAGATTATGGAAGGGGTAAGGCAGATAGAAGGAGAACCATTCTTACAGATACGACATCATGCTGAGCTGACAGGACTGCCACAGATAGTGGAGGTAGTGGAGCCACACATGCCAGAGAGGAGTGAGATCAGACTAATGGAGTACACACGGAATTGCCCTTTTGATAACCCTTATTGTCTGCATGGGAAATACAGTGGGGCAGGTTACCGCTGCTGGAACAAAGAGTTCCATAAGCCACTGGACTGGGTAGAGCAGAGAGAGCTGGAACTACAGTACAGAACCAAAAAATGGAAAATGATGCTGATGAGCGAGGGGACGGATGTACATAAGAACCAGCTTTTGAAACAGGTCCCTGAGCAGGTGTGGGCGACAGGAGATTTTGACATAGGGTTAGTAAAGTCAGTCAACCCGTTGGAATTCAAGCTCAAGCCAGGCGCGAAACTACCATATCAGAGGCAGTACCCACTATCATCAGCAGCGACGGAGGGCATTAAGAGCACCATACAGGGCTTACTTCAGGCAGGAGTTATCCAGGAGGTGTCTGAATCAAGATGTAATACACCAATCTTTCCAGTACTAAAGGCAGATGGAGTCAGGTGGCGAATGGTTCAGGATCTAAGACCAGTGAATGAGGCGGTGGAGGATTGGCCAGCAGACGTGCCTAACCCACACACATTACTGACGAATATCCCCGCAGACGCGGAAGTGTTTTCAGTAATTGATATGACACAGGCTTTCTTCTCCCTCCCGCTAGCTGAACAGTGTAAAGAGCTGTTCACGTTTCGCTACCAAGGCAAGATTTTTGTGTACAACCGGCTGCCTCAAGGCTTCAAACATTCACCACACATCTTTAATCAAGCCCTAAGGAATGATTTGAAACACCTGAGATGTAGGAGTAGCCTCCTGCAGTATGTCGATGATCTGTTGGTAGCCAGTCCTGATGTTGAGACATGTGAAAGGGATACAGTAACAGTCCTACAGGCGTTGGCAGAAGGGGGGCATAAGGTGTCCAGGAAGAAATTACAGTTTGCCGAGTCACAAGTGACGTATCTGGGACGATTAATATCACAAGGGCAGAAAGGGATAGCTCCAGACCAGATCCAGGCGATAGTGACCCTCCCAAGGCCCCAGACAGTGAGACAGATGATGGCATTTATTGGGCTCATAGGGTTCAGTAGTGAGTGGGTCGAGTGCCATGAACAGAAGATCGCTCCCCTCCGGGCAATGATTGCAAATGCTGGTACAGGGAATCTGAAAAACAGGCTAACATGGACAATTGATGGGGAGGAGGCGTTTCACAGAATGAAGGGAGAGTTGCAACAGGCCCCAGCGTTAGCATTACCAGACTACACAAAGCCTTTCTGCCTGTATGTCACCGTAAAGAAGGAGGAGGATCATGATGCTTACATGGCAGGAATACTGACTCAAGCTCAGTGCACTGGTAAAGCCAAGCGTGCAATAGCTTACTATTGCACTAAACTAGACCCGGTAGCACAGGGGTATCCTCCCTGCTACCAAGGATTGGAGGCAATTTACACAGCGTATGAGAAGGCATCCTCAGTCACTATGGGATGGCCAGTTGTGATATACACCAGTCACGCAGTAGTGCAGCTAACAGAACAGGGCAGGTTTTGTTTGACACCCCAGCGGCAGCTGAAATACTATGACCTGTCATTCTGTCCAGATGTAACGATCAAAACATGCGATTCGGTCACCAACCCTGCTGACCGTATTCCATTAGAGTATGAGGGAACGCCACATGAATGTGTCGCTGAGTCTATTGCATTTTCTAAACTACGACCGGATTTGGAGAGCGAGCCACTGATTGATAGCGAGGTGATCTATTTTGTGGACGGTTCCAGCCACAGTTATGACAATCGGACCCATGCAGGATTCGGTGTGGTAGAGATGACAGCGCCGGGTGAGTTCATCACTATCATGTGCACCCCATGCAAGCAACCCACGAGCAGTCAGAAAGCAGAGATTCAATCTCTGACGAGTGCATGTGTTCTGGCAAAGGGCAAGAGAGCGACCATATACACTGACAGTGCATACAGTCACAATGTGTGCCACATCTATGGGGCGCAGTGGAAGCAGAGGGGGTTTAAGAGAGCAGACGGGACACCCATACAGCACCAAGAGCAAATACAACTCCTGCTCTCAGCAATGATGCTCCCTAAGCGGCTAGCGATATGTAAGTGCAAAGCACACAAGAAGGGGGGTGACTATGTGACATTGGGCAATGCCAGAGCAGATGAAGTGGCAAAGGAGGCAGCGTTACAGGCCAGAATGATAGGGAGTGAGACCAAGGAGGGACAGCCACATGTGATAGCACCACTGTTACAGCCAACAGGTTTTATAACCACGCCATGCCCTACTGCATGTCCATACGTAGAGGGGAACCCGTCATGCAGGTGGTGTGAAAATTATGGGCTCGAGCACACCCACCATATGGAGCCGTTGTGTTGCGCCTTGTGTCAAAGGGGGGATTGCCCTGTGTGTTACAATAAGCCATGTGAACCTGCACAGGAGTGGGTAAGCGAATCCCTGATGCTGCCAGTGGGGCGCGGGCGGGGGAGACCAGGGCAAGCCACTATAACATTGCAACCCACAGTTACAATTGCCGACATAGTGCGAATGCAGGAGGATGCAGCACACTGGGAGAAGGAGATGTGGAAGCAGAGGGGGGCTAAACAGGACCACGACAAGATGTGGCGTAACCACGAGGGTCTAATGGTTGCCCCCACTAATTTACTGTCACTTTTGATTTCTGACGCACATGACATGGACCACTGTGCACGAGGGCAGATAAAGAGGAAAATTTACAATGAGGGATTTTGGGCCCCGAACCTGCAGGATGTAATCGACCGTAAGATTGAACAATGTCATGTATGTAACCGTTTTAATGTTAAACCAGGCCTGGCAGCAAAACCGTTGGGGCATATCCCATTGCCCGCGGGCCCCTTTAAGCATGTGGTAATGGATTACATTGATATGGGCAAGACCATACGTAAATTCAGGTATGTGCTGGTGGTGGTGGACAGGTTTTCTAGGTGGGTGGAAGCCTGTCCCGCACCCGGTCCAGATGCTGAAACAGTGATTAAATTCTTTACCCGAGAAATCATACCCAGATTTGGCATACCTGAAGTGATTTCTAGTGATAATGGCAAGGCATTTGTGGAAAAGACATGGAAAAGGATCGTGCAGACCCTGGGGGTGAAACAGCGGTTTGGGTGCATTTATCACCCCCAGAGTCAGGGCATGGTCGAGAGAGCCAATGGTACTTTAAAAGCAAAAATAGCCAAAATATGCGCTTCATCAAATTTGAATTGGCTGGATGCACTACCCATAGCGCTTATGCACATGAGAACTCAGACGAACCGGAGCCTAAATCTTAGCCCACATGAAATTCTGACAGGCCGGTCGTTTCCCTCTCCCCGTTATCGGGGAGAGGAGAGGGGTCCGCCTTTGGAGCTCCTCCAAAGAGAAATACGTCAGTATGTGCAACAATTGTCTTTGGTCCACAAAACTGTGTATGCGCAGGCACTCAGACGTGAACCGCTGCAGGGCCCCGCCGATGAGGTTCAGCGACCGATCCAGCCAGGGGACTGGGTGTTTGTCCGAGTGTTCAAACGCTCCAGTCTCCAGCCTCGACGTGAAGGGCCGTTCCAGGTGACGCGGGCCACCCCCACTGCGGTGCAGATCCGGGGCTCGAATGTCTGGTATCATCTAAACTTTTGTTGCAGGGCTCCAGATCCGAGTGCCTCTTCCGCGCAGCCTCGGGATGGCGGACCTCCAGGGCATCCACCTCCTACGCCTGATGAACCCACACCAGGCCCGAGTCAGGCGACACAGGGTCCGGGTCTCCATGGAGAGCCCGGCCCAGGCGATCTCCCCCCGGGTGAAGGTCCTAGTGGGGTTGGGAGCGGGGGTACTCATGTGCCTCCTGCTTCTCTGCCTCCTGGGTTTCTTCACCTCCACTCCTCGTCCTCCAACCCTGTTGCAGTTTCTGACGGACGAGAGTCTCCCACCAGCCAGCGCCACCCCTCCAGGGAACCCCCCGCCGACCACCCCTGGGCGTCACTTCAACCCCTCGACTCTGCCTTCATCCACGCCCACCCCGACTTGGCTCCCCGTCTCTCATGGGGATCCTCACCTGCCCCTGACCCCTCAGCTTTCCCCCCAGCCCCTGGATCCGCACCTGCCCCTGACCCCTCAGCCTTCCCCCAGCCCCTGGATCCGCACCTGCCCCTGACCCCTCAGCCTTCCCCCCAGCCCCTGGATCCGCACCTGCCCCTGACCCCTCAGCCTTCCCCCCAGCCCCTGGATCCGCACCTGCCCCTGACCCCTCAGCTTTCCCCCCAGCCCCTGGATCCGCACCTGCCCCTGACCCCTCAGCCTTCCCCCCAGCCCCTGGATCCGCACCTGCCCCTGAACCCCCAGCCCTTTGGAACCTCTCCCGCCCCTGGCCCCCCCGCCTTTTCCCCAGCCCGGTCCCTGACCCCCCCACCTTCTCTCTGGCCCCCGGCCCGTCTCCCATCGCGAACCCCCCGTCCGTTGCTTCGGCCTCTGGCTCTGACTCTGGCCTCCCCCCCTCCTTCCCCCTCCCGCCTACCTCCCCTGTCCTGGCCCTCCCCCGTACGCCCGGGTACGACACCCTTGACCCCTCCGCCCTTTCCAGCCCGGATTTCCCCACCCTCTCACATCTCAGCCCCCATGCCTCTCCTAGCCCCGTCCTCTCCCGCCCCCGTACCCCTGGTTTCTCTTCATCTCCCTCTCCTTCCCCCGGCCCCCTTCCCTAACCCCTCTGGTCCCCCTGTGCGGGTGCGTCGTTCTGTTAAAGGGGGAATAGGTGGTAATAGCAAGAGTACTAACAAAAGCAGACGTGACAAGACGAAAGATAGCGTGAATAATGTAGATATTGTAAGTAATGTACAAACCAGTGTAAAAAGCAAGAAAACGAAACCTAAGGGTGGTAAAAATGCTGAGACCATAAGAGAATGGTTGGATGTACAGGAAACGGAGGGAAGAATAGGTACAAATATGTGGTACCGGTGGGCGGAGTATACGGCAAAAACGACAGTACCTGGCAAGGGATGCTACGTATGTGCACAAGCTCAAGGAGACAAAGTAGTAATTCCCGTCCCATGGCGGTCAGACGATGCAGACGATGACCCCTCTAATTGCTATGAACCCCTGAGACCCGTGTCCTACACCCCGTTCGCGTGCATATTGATAGCAGGAAATAGGAAGGGTAGAGAGACCATGAAAAAGCGACAGCAGTATCTAGACAGTGACCACGGGCAGTTTGTCCTGGCATATACGACCCTACTCCGTACACAGAGTAGTGGGAAGCGCAAGTACGATACAGGTTACCAGTGTGACAAAGAATTTGTTGATTGGCCAGAACTCAGACAGGATGAGGTAGTGGACTATAGGATAGGACAGGGATTCCAATTTGAATGTTTCAGCCAACCAATTAGGGAAAGAGGGGCAGTGGATGTAGGTATATTTGAAGGAGAATGTAATAAGACATGGACATGGGTGCGCAAGGGGACACATCAGCAAGGAAGTTGGAACTCTGAGTCAGATGGATGGTGGACAGGAGAAGGGCAGGGGGCAGAGTGTTCTCAGAATAAGAAGGACTACCCAGAGCAAGCGCGGGGTGACCTCATAATGGATGTATATGACTGGTGGTTAAAGCTCCCACAGGAGGTTCCGTTAGCCGATTTGTGGTGGGCATGTGGAAAAAGAATGGGATTGACTAGCACATTGCCAGCTAAATGGACTGGGGTATGTACCAGGGTGACAATGATGCAAGGAGCTAAAATAATGACCTGGTCCAGTAGAAAGAAGAATGCTAAGCAGGAGAAAGACAGTCGAAATAAAAGAGACTCTCCCGAGAATCGCCGAAGGACAGCACGAGAGGTGGGGCGTATAAGCCCGCCAAATGGATCAGAGAGTGAGGGACTGAAAGGCAAAAGTGAAATTACCAGATTTGAATATGCAGGATATTTAGATGCGATAGGCCAGCCTAGGGGAATTCCAGAACAATATAAGGCACGGAATGAAGTTAAGGCAGGGTTCGAATCAATCTTACCCCAGATAGCAATCAACAAGAATGTAGAATGGATAAACTACATATATTACAACCAACAGAGATTTATAAATCACTCACATGATGCATTACAGGCGTTGGGAACTCAGTTGGACGCCACATCGCGCATGGCGGTGCAAAACCGCATGGTCTTAGATTGGATGTTAGCCAAGGAGGGAGGTGTGTGTGCCAAGTTTGGGAGTTACTGTTGTACTTACATACCCAATAACACTGCACCAGACGGTGCATTTACCAAGGCCATGACAAAGCTGAGACGGCTGCGAGATGAGGTTACTGAAAATGCCGGAAAGAACACATTCGAATCACCCCTGACAGGGTGGTTCCAAAATGCGTTTGGATTCGGGTGGGGCGCGTGGGGTGCGAAAGTCCTCATGGGTATCGTTCTAGCGATCCTGGCCATCTCTCTGATCATATGCTGCCTGGTCCCAGTCCTGAGATCCCTGGCAGTCCGGTTAGTGGCATCAAAGCTTCCCCAAATGCCTTTGGTGCTGCAGTTTGATGAGGACTGCAATATGTTGCTGCGGGGCTCACAGGACCTGCTAGATAGCTACATCGACAGCCCCGTAATAGACCCCGTCACGGTAATGGTGCCCACGGATGTGGGGGAGGAAGATATCTTGCTCTGGGAACAGAGTGCCGACATCGGAACTAAAGCCTCGGGAGCACTGTGGTCCCAGGGTAAGGGGGTGTGGGCCTAAGCCGGTCCCTTCGGTTACACCTGCCCGACTTACAGGAATATTCCCCTCCCCTACAGGAGAACTGTGAGCATGCTATGGGCTCCTACGGACACGGACTGATTTTTCCACTGACAGACTGATTATTTTTCTTTGCGTCACCACTTTCTTGTCACACTCCATATCCGCACTACTGAGCATCCACACAGATGACTGCCATACTGATAGTCGTCCATTACACTCGTCGGGACCTCCTGAAACTACTGTAACATTCCTCTATGCTTTGTATTGTATGAAACTATGACGGCCGATGGTGAGACCTAGGGCAGGTGTAGAACAGTGACTGGCTAAAAACAGACGACCCTGCCAGTTGATGTGTGTCTGATTGTGTGTTGTGGAGTGACTGGTAAAGTGATGGACTGGTTGGTTGATGTGTGTCTGATTGTGTGTTGCGGAGTGACTGGTAAAGTGATGGACTGATTGGTTGATGTGTGACTGTTGTGTGTTGGGAGTTAATCGTGCGAACGTGATGTCTGTGTGTGGAGAGTGGGGTGAGTATCTCTCCGTTTAGGGGTGGTGTGAGATGCCAGCTTCCAGGAGTTAATGTTTATTGCTGATTTGTTTGTCTGTTTGATTTCACGCCCGACGATTTTAATGATTGTTTGGGTCTCTTTCTCTCTCTCTCTCTCTCTCTCTCTCTCTCTCTCTCTCTCTCTCTCTCTCTCTCTCTCTCTCTCTCTCTCTCTCTCTCTCTCTCTCTCTCTCTCTCTCTCTCTCTCTCTCTCTCTCTCCCTCTCGCTCTCACTATCTCTCTTTCTCACTTCGGGGTGCCCTCACGAGTAGTGATGGGCTCCTCCCTGATTGTCCCTCCTATCTGTCAAAACAACTACTGAAAAGGAACCATAAACAAACACGTCACGACCGCCTCGAAGTGGTCAAAGGGGGGACCGCCCCAATGCCTCGCTGGCCTGAGTGCGGGTGAGCCCTCCGGAGGGAGGCGACCCAGCACCTACAGGGACCCAGCTGGAGATAGGCATAACATCTGGGGAAGGCAACTGCAACCAGGTCCCCGCCCAAGCCTGTCATGTGCCACAAGGGGGCGCTGGCAAGAGTGGTGCGAGTCTCCGGAAGGGAGTACGGCCTGTGTGCCGCTTTTTCATGTGTTGCTCCGACTAAGCGATGCATTTCTTGAGAGCTGGAGGGTCAGTCTGGATCTCCCTGTTTCTCTCTCTTTCTCTTTCTCTCTCTCTCTCTCTCTCTCTCTCTCTCTCTCTCTTTCTCTCTCTCTCTCTCTCTCTCTCTCTCTCTCTCTCTCTCCCTCTCTTTTTCTCCTTCTCTCTCATGAGGAGTTGGGGCTGGGCCCTGGTGAACTCTGAATCAAGCTGTGATATGTGATGATTGTTCAGATTTCTGCAAACTATATTGGCCTGTATTCCTTATGTTATGTACACTATCTACGGGTGTGTTCTGTATTCTACTCTACACGCACTTCACTCCCACCAATCCTGTTTCCGGGTACCATATACTCATCTTTTAAGTCTTAGGCCGTATTGTGCCGCTCAAGCTGCCAACGCCTTGGTTTCCTTGGCGTTTGTTATTTACCCTCAGGTTTGTTGTATCCTGCTGTCTTCCTGATGATTGTGTGCCTTACTTAAATCACGTTCTACCTCTTAGGTACCCACAGTTGGTGTTTTATTATGACCTGCTCACTGGAGTTGTTTACTGTACTATTGATCGCACTGGAATATGTTTAATCGACCCTGATTATTGTTTTCACTGGATTCTACCAATCTATCTTGAGATTTTGTTACTTCATCCTGATTGCTGATTTCAATGTTCAAGGTTTATTGTTGAGGCAGAGGTGTCCCGCAGTTAGGTGTAGTATTGTACGCTGTCTCACCTGGTGCCTCACTCATCTAGGACTGCCCTAGTGAGCTATTGTTTTGATGAATTGGATTTATATGCCTTTCTGCTGCTTCCAATGCATTACACTGGTTTCGTTTCCCTGTGGTGTGTCCGTTGGACACAAAGGGGGGAATATGTAGTATATATTTTAAGGTAATTACATACACCTTTTAGGGTGGGGAAGAACAGCTCTGAAAAAGGGGGCATAGACTTAGAAACATGGGAATACTAAAAAGATATGGTGGCCACCTGCTGGCCAAAGACTAAAAAACATAGAACGGAGGGGCCCGCCACCATTAATTCAGGGCCCCTCCCAATCAGAAGATGGCTGCGGGTAAGCGTCATGCCAGTCTCAAAGATGGCTGACCAGAGTACGTCACCGACAGCCATGTTGGTGGGTAGGGCCGCCACCATTAATCATGAATCTGGACTAAAAAGACAAAAAGAAAAATGGGCCCTGATTGGCCAGCGTCTGCATGCCCCTCCCGAAGGAAAAGAGGGGTGGCCTCTGAAAGGGAGGAGCGCCACCATTAATCCAGGACGCTGAGGGGTGCGATAGGGGAAATAGAGGATTCTGATTGGCTAAGGGAAAGGGGGATGACGTCTGTAGGGGGAGAGGGACGTCATCCGGTGCATTTCCTATAAAAGAAGATGCACGAGAGCCCCGGGTTCAGAGCTGCTCTCGGACCTACTTCACTGCGCAGTGGAAGGACACAATAAATCTACAGAACTTGATTCCTGCCTCTTCGAGTCGTGTTTTCTACCTGGGTGATTTGGACTTTGTCTTTGCTGAACAAAAAGGGGATTTAGACTTAGAATTTCCACGACATTAGGTAACACCCTAACACCCACACACCATGTATGTCCCTCCGTGACTCTGTTTGCAAGACATGATACTTGTGTCGGGTAGACACGAGAGCGGTGGCGTGGTAAACGCCATTGCTCGTAACAACAGCATTTGCAATAACCAATCAAACCAGTCACAACACCAATAGATCTGTTTTAAAACATTTATTAACATCCTCGCCATGAGGTGAGGTACCCACGCTCATGCCCCAATTACAACGTCTTATTGTTTAACTTTCCAGTTTATTAAAACACTCCGCCATACTTACAATACATGCTCCTCCATTGCTGGACACTTCGCTGCTACTATGTGGGAGTGTACACCGCTATGGCAGTATTTTAACAGTCGTTGGGAGCTGGAATCTGTGTAATGTGGTAGAGGGGTGTCACGGGTAGTTTGGATTCATTTTTTTTGTGAATCAGTAATCTGTATATAATGTTTTTTTATTATATGTGCGGTGTATTTATGGGGGGTGTTATTATTTTGTATGTGTAAATTATGTCTTTGGTTGTGTATTTGTGTATGTTTAGCGTAATTTGGTGGTGGTATGGACCAATCATGTAATGATTGGTATAATTTCATTCAATCTACAGAGTAGAGTGTGGAAGAGCGTAGGAGATGGTGCTGCTGGTTACCTTTTTTTTAAGTTTGATTTTTTAATTGATTTGGTGAGGAAATGTTATTTTAAAATGCTTCTAGCTGGAGACTGTGCTCATTTATTCCCAGGATTGCCTTTTGGGGTTTCAATGCAACTACTGATGGGTGGAGTAACTTGTGGAGTAAAATATAATTTTGTGACTATGCCCGGTTTTCCTGTGGACTCACTACACAGTATGTGTACTTATGTAGACATGCACATTAGCTTTAAGGCTTTCCAAGAAAAATCTCTTAAAAACTTTAAAAGGGTTAACAACTAGAAAAGAACAGTAAATGAAATTGCTAAAAAACAGTCTTGTATGGACCCTTGCTGAACAGACAGTTGAAAACAGTACATAGATGAAGGTTATTCAGTTGACAGTCTAAATGAATTTATAGATAATCATATAGAATTCTACATCATGGTTCTATTCCATTCTGTGTTTCTAACCATTTTAAAAAAGATGTTCATGTAAGATTGCTTTATTGTGTGTGAATCAAATATGGACTGGAAGCCCTTATGTTGTCCCTAATGATGGAGCCCATGTGCTGAGTCTGTAGCTTGCATTCTTTTCATCCTTTGTTCTTTCTCTTCATCTTTTACTCTCTCTCTCTCTCTTCATCCTCTCTCTCTCAGGGCTCTTTCTGGTAAAGCCTTCGCAGGCGTATCCCAGACACGTCCACTCCACGCTCTCTCAAGAGGTCTCTGAGCTGAGAACACACAGCACACCGAGGCACAGTGTAAGTGGTTAACACTTCCTGGTGCTGGAGCCAGCATGTGAACTAGAGGAAAGATGTCTTCTCCTACACATGAGTGGCCAAGATGGCCCGGCAGTGTTAGTGAGAGCAATGTGTCATATGAGCATGGCCACCAGCCACAGACAGCAGTAGTCCTGCTTTACTTACTGGCTTCAGGATCTGCTCCTCAACCTCAGTCTCATTCAGGCGATCAGCTGAGGAAACTTGCAGACGCATGCCCACAACATGATCTATATGGAGATACAGTACACAATGTATTACAAGACAAACAATCCAGACACCTAAAAAATATATGAATCTAATGAATTTGCTTACAACTTCTGAAGAAGTTGCTTACAACTTAGCTCTCTTGACTAATACTAATACACCTGGATGGATCTTCATAAAAACATTAGTTCAACTCTTTGGCCCTGGTGCTGACATAGATCTAGCAATAGCCAGCCACCACTTGTCAGTCCATAAATCTGCTGCATAGTTAAAGCATGTACTTGAACATACTGATATGCATATAATTATGCCCTATTAGGAGATGACCCATAGTTAGGGGGTTGTAGAGTGTACATAATCAGAGAACAACGTGTAAATCCCTTTGTTTAAGACTTCATGTTATTTCTATCCACTGGTGGGTGATCAATCCCATAATGCATTTATTTAGGTAAGCAGTCTACTTGTCTGTGTATGTGTCCCTGTGTGCCTGTGTGTGTGTGTGTGTGTGTGTGTGTGTGTGTGTGTGATGTTGCTGCTAGATGTGATCTGCCCTAGTGTATGGACGATCACTGAGAATTACAATTTGTCTAAATTTTTAGCAGTGTTAGAACCATGCTTACACACCCACCTGAAGTCGGTGGAGCAGGAGGTGTTGGAAGAAAAGCATAGCTAAAATCTGTTGGGAGGTTTTCCAAAACATAAATAAGAATTTAGAACAGTGGTGACTCCTAGTGGAAACTCCGAGGGAAGCCAGTCTTCCTCAAAACTAAATCATTTAAATTGTGTAAATCTCTGCAAAGGGCTTACACTTAAACCTATATACTATATCTTAATTTTAATTATATAAAATATATACTCTAAAACATTATCTATGGAAACAAAGTAAGTACTCAATGTCATTTAAGGATTAAATATATTTCACAAAATAATTTGCTTTATCTCTTTTTCTATCTCTCTCTTTCTCCAACATACACACACACACACACACAGAAACACACATACACCTACTTGAAGTTGTTGGAATGGAGGTGGCAGTTGGAAGGACATCATAGCTCAAATCTAAAAAGAGGTTTTCAGATGCAGCCATGTATTAGTGCCGGTACAATGCCATTGAAGACTTTGCAGTCTCAATATAATATTGGGCATTGATGTAAAATGTACATACACACATATTAATAAACATATATGATCTTGGGCAACTCTGACATAAAGAAAAGATACCAGCGGAAGAAATGGTTTTATAAAATGGAATGTGTTTAGGCAAAAATATGTTTCCAATAATGCTCACAGGAAGTAAATATCATTGAAAGATTTTTTTGACACTATAGTTACATTTTGATCATTTTTGCAAACTTTCTCTCTCTCACGTACACACACACAAACATACACACACAGATACACACACACACACATACTTGAAGTTGTCCTTGGCAGGATTCCCTTAAAGCTCAAATCTGTGGAAAATATAAAAAATACAATGAGAATCCAACCCAAGAGGACAACATTACATAAAAATGTAAGAAAATGTACAGCAAACACACAACAAACTGTGATAAACACAGTGAAGACACACACCTGCACAGTATGCCACGTGACAGTAGAAAGGGTCCACAAACTTGTACACGGTGTAGTTTCCAGGACAGGCTTTCACCTGGATGGGCGGTATGGGGGAGGATACGGGGAAGCAACAGAAGCCATCGAAGCTGGCACACACCTGCCTGGTGACTACGCCATCTGTTGGACTGGGGTGGGATCCGTTCAGCCAGAGGGGGGCAGCGGTGCCGCAGCTGTACGTAGGCACACAGCTCTCAGGCATCCGAACACTGTGGTCCTGATGGGCCAGCAGGTACCAGCCCTGCCACTGGACATGGCGGTCACACCTGAACACCGAGGTGTTGTGGTTGGTGGTGGCCCTCCAGGTGGCATTCAGCACCGTGTAGCTGTCACAGGGGTCACTCTGCTCAGCTGATGTAGATCCAGGGGTAGACAGAACTAATGTGGGATAAATGAACACACACACACACACACACACATACATACATACATACATACATACATACATACATACATACATACATACATACATACATACATACATACAAACAAACAAACACAAACATAGTCGTTACAGTTGACCCCTTATCTCAACTAAAATCAGCAGTGTATCTCTAATACTTGATTAGTGATTGTTAGAATCTAAGAAATGTGCATCTATATGTAGTTATTGTTTTATGAATAAATCATTCTTTTACTCATGGCCAGCAGGGGGAGACATAACAACAGCAGGCCCATTGTCATCACGTTTTTCTGTTTTCTGTCCGTATCTGCTGCACCTGTGACACGTAGGGTAAACAGTTGATAAGCAGCCTGTATTTTATAGACTGTTATTTAACTGCTCCACTATGTCAAGCACCAGACACATTTGTACACTGATTCATGGATTTATAAACAGTAAGCCAACCACATATCAGCTGTAGAAAAATACTTCAAAATAATTCAAAAGCTCATTGCATCATATGCAAATATTAAAAGGTAAAAATCCCATTTTGAAATGACATTTTTATTGTATTGAAAGAGAAAATTACAGCTGGTAATCCATGATCTTAAATAGCCTTATCAAAGTGTAAGGAAAATCTGTTAAAGTTTAATTAACCGTATTAATTTAAATACTCTGTGACCTTTTGACTAAATTATTAAATTCAGAAGAACCTGTTTAAGAATCTAAAACAAAACAGAGCAGCTATTGCCAAAGATGATGCCATAATAATGCTGACATCACTGACAGTATGTCTGTAGGTGTTAAAAGAGGTCAATGTCCTTTGCAAACAGAATCAGCTTGTAGGTCAGTGTTAGTTTGAAGTATGAAAGATGTAGTAAATCAGTAGATATTCACTGATTTCCAAATGAGTGAAAAGGATACACACACACACACAAACACACACACATACACAAACAGAGAGAGAGAGAGAGAGACACACACACACACACCAATATATACACATATGCTTCTCCCAAGCCTACAGGAGTGATTTACTGACTCAAAAATGTACCTTTCTAAAACGCAGAGTTGTAAAATGGTTATCAGAAATCAGTAAAATGTTGTCTTCTCCAAGAGAGAACAAAGCTCATTATATTACATTACTGCTGCTCAGTGGACACACACACACACAAATTAACACACGCAAAAATGTTGACCCTTACCGAAGACAACCGTTAGCTCCTCAGTGGACAGACACACACACATGCACACACACACAGGTAACACACTCAAAAATGTTGAACCTTACCGAAGACAGCTGTTTAAGCTGCTCAGTGGACACACACACACACACACAAGTAACACACTCAAAAACGTTGACCCTTACCTAAGACGGCTGTGAGCTGCTCAGTGGAGGATCTCCCGCTCCTGTGGGCATGAAGGAGGCTTCTTGCTCATCTGGCCACACAGACTCTACAGTGCTGGCATAAATAGGTCTACAAGACAATCCAACCACTGTTTTTATCTTCGGAAAGATAACCCACTCCTCCGCAATATTTGTCAGGTTTACAATATCAAACACCACTTCCTTCTTAATGCAATGTTATCATACCAAAAATAGATACAGAAACTCAGTCAGACAAACAGGTTTTATTAACAATGGTGTGCAGCAGAGATGTCACTGGTATTGTCATTTCTGGTGAGGATAAATGACATATTAAAGGTCAACAATGACTAGAGAAACAAAAGGAAGCGTGAACAGATGCTTCATTTTTAGTAGATTTTCTTCAGTCTACAGTCCTGTAATGCCACAATAAGAAAGACAAAAATGTCAAAAATCACTATGAACAGCTCCAAAGAAGGACTGAGAATGATAGTAGGGTAGCCAAATTTCTTTGTATATCCATCTGGACAATGACTTGGAGGAAACACAACAGCATTGTCTTCATTTTTAGCATGTAAAACAGATGTATGTAGAGTGGGGAAAGACCATAAGAGTTTGATAGGCTTAATAGAGGCAGAGACAGAGGGGTGATAGGGTAAATAGAGGTAAGGGGTAGGCTTTTTAAAGGCAGAGACAGAGAGGCTTAATAGAGGCAGAGGAGTGATAGGCTAGGTAGAGGCAGAGACAGAGGAGTGGGAAGCTAAATAAGAGAAAAACGGGCAAAATGAGGAACAGTCAAACACAAACAGGGAAAACTGTAGTCAACCAAGTGACAAGGAAAAAGAGCTGGGTCAGGAGATGAACAATAGCACATAGCCCACAACAGACAGGTGGAAAATACACCAAGTAGCCCACCGGAGGCTGCAAACAAAACAGTCCTGACAAAATCTCAATGTTTTTCTTGTGTGTGTATTGGATACTGTATGTCCTGTTCTTGTTCCTCAGTGTCCAGTAACATGTGGTGAGCTGGCAGGTGAGTTTGTATCCTCCGTCCTCTTCATCCTCTCCTCAGTGTCTTCTCTTCTCTGTCTTCATCCTCTCTTCATGCTCTCCTCACTGTCTCTCACGGCTCTTTCTCATAAAACCTTCGCAGGCGTATCCCAGACACGTCCACTCCACGCTCTCTCAAGAGGTCTCTGAGCTGAGAACACACAGCACACCGAGGCACAGTGTAAGTGGTTAACACTTCCTGGTGCTGGAGCCAGCATGTGAACTAGAGCAAAGATGTCTTCTCCTACACATGAGTGGCCAAGATGGCCCGGCAGTGTTAGTGAGAGCAGTGTGTCATATGAGCATGGCCACCAGCCACAGACAGCAGTAGTCCTGCTTTACTTACTGGCTTCAGGATCTGCTCCTCAACCTCAGTCTCATTCAGACGTTTAGCTGAAGAAACTCGCAGACGCATGCCTACAACATGATCTATATGGAGATACAGTACACAATGTATTACAACACAATAAACCCAATACACACAAATAACGCAATGCACTTATTCCTCTCTGGTTAAAAACTTCATCTGTGTGTGAATCTCATCAATTATTCTTCATTTGAACATTTTAACCTTTTTCCTTTGGTGTAACATGTTTTCATGTAAAAAGCCATGCGCCAAAATTTCGTTGTGGCAAAATCCTCTATGATGTCATTAAAGTCCATTTACGGAATAAACCAAATGGATAAGATGCAAATGGACTTTGTCCTGGGCCCGGGACAACAGACCCATTTGTCCCCCCCACTGTCAGCGGGCCTGTATGCCACACAACCTGTGTAGTTTGTTGTCATGTTGTGTCTTACATCAGTCCACATGAAGCATGAGATATAAGATAATTAGACAATTAAACACTATTCGCACAGGATAAGCAAAGTCCGTAATTTACGGACATGACATTAAGACCAGATTACCAACTATACTTCACCAGACACAGATGTCGGACGAAGGAAGAGATAGAAAAGGCGCACAATTACAATAACAAACACTGAGATGCAGATTTGCACAGAACTAGTATTATCACCAGATGTCTGTTTTTAGCGAAATATAGTAGGTAATTTGCAGCGGAATTCTTACTTTAAAATTTACAGGCATGGCACATTCGCACAGGATTAAGATCTCAGACATCTTCTACAATTATTACAAGTCACCCAAAGTTCACAGGTAATACTAATCCCATGCGGATAGGGCTTTAGAAAATGTGTTACTGAAGTTAGGTGGCAATAAATATGGAATTAAAAGGAAAAGACACTGTGGGGACTGTTATAGTTTACATTCTGCAGTTTAGGCTAGAGAGTACCTCAGGCTATCAGGCTATAGGGTACAATTTTACTGTTGTAACCTCATGTTACACTCCCTGACACCCCCAACCTCATATTTCAGCCCCCTGACCACTTGATGTTTTTGGAGTCCCCCCGCATGTACACACAGCACACCTGACACAGACCTCGCCCCCCCCCCCCCCCCCCCCCCCCACACACACACACACATACACAAAGGACACAGACCGCACCCCCATCCCCACCCACCAACACATACACACACAGCACGTGGGACACAGTTGTTACACCCACACACACACACCCACACACAGCACGCGGGACACAGTTGTCACACCCCCTGTCCCCTACACCAACACAGCCCCCTGACCACTAGATGTTTTTGGAGTCCCCCCCTCCCCCATGCACACACAGCACACCTGACACAGACCTCTCGAACAACACTCCACCCCCTGCCACCCGCCACCCCCCCAGCCAAACTCTCTCACACACACACAGCATGCACACAGCCCTTGTGCCGCCCACCCACCCACCCCTCCCTGCACTCCCCCCCACACACACAGCACGCAGGACACAGTTCTCACCCCCCCCCCCCAACAAAGCACACCTGACACCCACCTGACAATCCAGAAGAACCTGCGAAAGCATATTGCAAACATAATGTGAACAGCTGTTACGCCACATGTGACACAAGTGTTGATGGTCAAGTGGATCTCATTAGCCTAATTTTACTCTTAATTGTTTTTATTTCTGCACAGCTAAGGCTACGGCTACAGAAGTACAGAATTAGACTGTCCTTGCTCTTGCCCACTTTCTACAGTGCGCTCTGAATAGCCAGCTCATCTATTCCATTATGCTTTAAGAGAATTAAACTTTTCTGTGTGGTTTCTGTTAGACAGAAATGACCTCCCCTCTTCATTAAGGGGGCGGCTAAAGAAGCTGTTTTTTTTTTCTGTCGTGTAATTTGAGCTTTTGCAACGTTGCAGATCATTCACATCTATAGAAGCTGCATAATGCTCGAAAGGAAAGTGGAAGTCCAGACAAACACTTGAGGTATTATTTTTATAAGATAACAGCAAAAGGTAATCACCTGAAATAAAACTGTGCCCACAGGTGAAGCCGGTTGTCTGTAGCCCAAAGGCCCACCGTCCCTGGACATTGATGTTGCTGGAGGTTTTTAAATTCACAATATCAATAGTACCGTTTGCATAGCAGGTCCGCATGGAGCCATAGTGCGTTGAGCTGATAGAGTCATATCCAATCTGGAGAGGAGTTGGAGGAAAATACCAGGTCAGAATGCTTCTCAAGCTACAGGTGACTTTACTAACTAACCAATCTACCTAGCAGAGGAGGTGTGCTAAGTTAAATGGCATTTTGTTAAGAGTTGAAACAAAGATGCAGTATTGACTCTCTGAAGCCAGATCATTTTCTCTGGTCAAGTCACAAAACTCAAAACAAACAAAAATCTGTGATGGTCTCACCTGCACTTTATGTGAAGTTGGAGCGATGTCACCGTAGTTCACTAAGACAAAAGAGAGACTACTGTCCGAAATTAGAACCACCTGGAAGGTTGTCTCCTGAAAAGGCAACCCAGTGATGCAGTGAGCCTGATGATGTATGTATGTCTTGTAACTGCCAACACCGTTTCTGTTGTAGTAGCACATACACTTCAGAGCATGAATCTGAGCTTGTATTGTTCTGCACTCAAAATAGATTTAAAGTGTTTGCATTGATGTTAAGGTCATAGCCAAATAAAGAATTATTTCCTGCAATATATCAAAGAGTACTTACTGTTCCAGTGTTGGGGAAATAGGCTACCTTGTCCCAAGTGGCTACAAGCACCCAGGAAGCCGTGAAGGACACATTTGGGAAGTAGGAGTTGATGTCTCGACTTGCAGTGTGAAGAACATCACCTGTAGTGTACTGCTGGTAGGAAATGTTTCCAATCTGCCTATTGTCTAGGTCTGTCCAAAAGGGGGCGATAATGTCTCTGGTAGACTGTGCAGGGAACTCGTATGGTGTGTAACTATAGTATGACTCATTGAAAGTGAGGTGTCCATTGTGATTCACCTGCATGAAAAAAAAAACACAACTAAACATGCTTTTAGTTTTCTAACTTGCTTTATTGCCCTTACTTGTAGCTTATGCTATATGCTAGTTCTGTAATGCTACTCACGTAGATCTGCCGGTATTTTCTGCCGAAGAAAGGAAACACGACGTTCAGGTAAATTACTGGAGAACTGCCGTCATCCTCACGGTCACTGACAGTATCCCCTACCTCTGAGCCAAAAGGATAAAATATACCTGATAAGGTATTACAATTATAATTAGACAAACAAGCAGGTAAGTAGTTAGTGATTTAAATAGGTAAATAATTAGTTTATTAATTTAATCAGTAATCAGACAGTGACAGTTTGTTGAAATGGGGCCGTATGGGGTGGCCACACAGGTGTGTATTTTCGTGTCAGGCCAGACAGGTAAATTAGGAGAAGAGGGAGAGGCCTACCCTGAGCAGTGATGCATGCACCTGTTAGGGAAACACAAAGACATTTTTCACAGAGATTCACACCAGGAGACATTACCGGTCATAAAATTCATTTACATCATAAAACATAGCCTGTCAGCCGTGACTCCACACTCACTGTTTTACACTAAGTCATTTCCAGAGGCGAACATCCCAGATTTAGAAAAGTAAAAGTCCTGACACATATTTGTTCCAGACAATTGACTGAACCAGTTTATTCTGGGTAGATGAAATAATTAGTGAAATCACTTGTGTTGAGAGCACAGGCAGAAAAAAACACATGGCAGGACTTTTACTTTTTCAAACCTCTGGTAATTGCACAGTAACCTGTTAGATTAGATTTTAGATTCTACAGTCCCACCCGTCTGGGCGAAAGGCTGTGGTTTTAGGGAGTGCCATTGATTGGCACTGTAGATTATCGTTAACCCTAAAAAACTCATTCCCGCTTCCTCTTCCCAGAGGAAAAAATATTATATCAGTAATGCACTGCACAGGTTTTATTGTTTTTCCATATAATTAAAAGAAAACATTTTTTAAGATGCTGCTGCAATTCAATCTAAAGATAACTAAGTAACACATTTATCAATGTCACATTGGGTAGCTTACCACCACATTACAACCAGCACAGCTAAAATGTAATGTCTAGACCAGGGGTCTCTGTTTTTTTCTCCAAATGTTACTTTGACATAATCATGGTGGCCAAGAGCTATAGCAATATTCTACACGACTAATCATTATACCCAAACTCTAGTAGTAGAATTGACGTTGCATCCTTTACCATACAGAGCAGTTGGGACAAACACGTTTAAATATGTGCAGAGAAAATGATTTCCTTACCTTTATTAGCCAGGTTATTTTTCACAGGAAATTTTGGCCTAAGGTCAACAGCCCTCATCACTAACTAACCAACTAGAGAGCAGTCAACTAGGAAATGTGAACCAGGCGTGGAGCTACTTGTTGGAGGGTTACCTATGCACAGGTTTCTTCCTAAAAGTTCAGTAGTCATTGATCTCAAACACATGATTGACCGGTGCAAGACTTGTCAAGGGAGTTCAACTGTCATTAACCTCATGACAGTTAAACTCACTTGTCAGATTAGACAGGATACCTTTGAATTATCTCAAGTATATAACAACAAGAATAACTTTTTTGAACTCGTAAGTGTATGAACAAACATTTTCATGAAAAGATTGACAAATCTTACTTATTGCCACCATCAGAAGATACAGTGAAAGTGGACTCATCATCTTTGTACGGCTCTTCTTCTATGCACCTGATGGAACACAAGGTAATTGTGATGTCATGAATTTTAGGTTTTACTGACTACATTGCAATACCATTTTTGCAGTAGTAAAAAATATTTGTCATTTTCTTAGGATGGAGAGTTTGGCCACTATATGTATTTTAAAATAGTCTTCATAGGAACAGAGTGCTACCTAATTGATCTGTTAACCAAGTACTATCGGAGCTATGTAAAAAAGAGCTATGTCAGTGCAGAGCAATGTAGATACCTTGATAGGACTGCTGCTACAGAGAAGAGCAAACATGAATTTTAAATATTTTAAAGGAACTCTCATAGTGACAAATTAACCACTCCTAAACACTTTACTAAAGGAAAGATACATTCATGTAATACTACTACTAATAATAATAATAATAATCACAATAATAATCATAATAATAATAGTAACAACAACAGCAACAAGTAATACACCTGATGAACCCTCACCTGATGAGCTGCTCTGTAGGGTCCAAAAACATAAGTAACACAGGCAGCAATAGATCAAGTGTGTGATTTTAACTGTTTCCCAGAAGCCGACGCCTCCAAACAGGTAAAGTATGCAGAGTACCCACTCTAGCATTCAGGTCAACCACATTCTCTGAGCACATTCATACCTAACATAACTTTGTCTGACTTAACACTGCAGAGTATTAATGCCTGTGTGCTTATGTTGTATCATTTTAGATGTTTTTCTATAAAGAAATGATTGGGTTGTTATATCTAAATGCTGCAGTCGAATACATGTCACTGAGCATACAGTACGTCCTTGTGTGATTTTGCAGCCACTGTCCAGGGGTTTTCCCTCCTGCCTCATTCTGAGATGCCTCTATATGCCCTTGTGTCCGCAATGTAGCTTTAGTGAAACAGTAACTTAGGCCTCAGTGAGTCAGGTATACCAACAAAGCAATACCTGTTCTAATTACCAACAAAGGCATCTCTACAAAAATTTGGTTTCTAACTTGAGATTCGTTCAGAAAAAAATCAGGCAAGTCAGCAGTTGAAGAGAAATCTTTATTCACGGCACCAGGGACCCGAAGAACCAATACAAAGACCCCTCTTCTTATTCCCCTCTCCCTTTTAAGTATGTGACAGACATTCGAAAAGAACAAAACAGGCGGTTTTCACTGTTGACAGACAGGAGTGGTATGGGCCACAGGGCTGACTTTGACCCCCACTAGATTAGCTTGGAGCCTAAGAGGCCTCCTGCGTTAGTGGAAAACATGTCTTTCTACATGTCTATGTAGGACATACCACAGATGTCTGCCACAATTCATGATTTGACTCTGGCTATGCATTCTTAGTTACATTTGCTCACAAACAAGAACAGAGAAAAGGACAAGTAAATATAGACAGGGCCTCTGTAGGCAATGAGCAGGCGTAGAGCTTAAAAGAATATTCCCTGCACAATTTCCTACAAAAGTGTTGAAGTGTGCTCAATACTTATTCCCTGTGTTATGTCACTTTATTTCCTATATGTCAATTTTAATTTTTAAATGTTATGATTTCTTTGTATGAATTCAATACTTGGATTAATGGTAACATCTGGTGCAATTTTTGTGTCAATACAGCCATTAGAAGTACTTTCATTGAAAAAAAGGTTTACATGTCAAATACTTGTTCTCCCTGCTGTATGTAGCTTTAGTCAGACCACATGTCTGAACACTAATTTGGGCCACAGCGAGACAGATTTAGTTTTCATTAGGCCACTTAGCTACCCAGACACATGTAGCTTTCATCAGACTATAGGCCACAGATACATGTAGCTTTCACCAGCTACGTGATACATGTAGACAACTTAGACAGATGCATGTAGCCTTTCATTAGGCAACATGTCTGAACAGTAACTCAGACCATTGTGAGACAGACGTGTGTATATATTCTGTCAGATCGCTTGACTGCTTGACTGGCTGTGCGTCACGACGACCTTCTGTCATGGCTGTGACACTGAACAATGCCCCTGAGACAATGGCTCCTAAGTATTACCAGTTTTAGTCATCTGTCAGTGTGTGTGTAGGTGGATATGTGTCTGTGTGTGTTTGTGTGTGTGTGTGTGTGTGTGTGTGTGTGTGTGTGTGTGTGTGTGTGTGTGTGTGTGTGTGTGTGTGTGTGGTGCGGTGTATAATTTTGTAGGACATCGTACCTGACAAGCAAGTTGAGAGATGTCAGTTAATTATTAATAATTATTAATTAGTTAATTAGTTGAGTATTAATTAGCCTCTTATTATTATTGTTATTGTTGTTGTTATTATTATTATTGTTGTTGTTGTTGCTGTTGTTGTTGTTGTTGGTATTGTTATTATTATTAATATTATTATTATTTAATTACCCGGAGGTAAATTATTGCTATTTACTATGGAACTATAACATCTGGATGAATTGAGTGGGTGCTAAAAGTCACGATCACATCCCTAATAGTGTGCAGACACACACTATTTGTGTGAAGCCTCCTTCACATCTGACAGCGCCTTTACACACTGGCACCGCCGCTGTGGATGACGATGAAGGAGGGCGGTGTTTATTCATGCTAGTCAACGGCGACACGGGCAACTGCTTGTGGTGTCCTCCGGCCACTAGAGGGCCTTGGAGAGCTGGCAAATGTTTTAACTACAGTACCGTAGCAGACTGTAGAATCATCTCTGGTGAGGAACTAGGAGTAGGCATAGCATGACATGTTTGAATTTATATCAACTATTCCTTTAATGTGCACCCTAGCACATGTATCCTGGCAACTGCCTTATTAATTTGGCACACTAGTGGTAGACTTTAGTACAGCACGACTACAGTAAGGCCTCCAAATGACATAGGCTATCCATATCTATATGTACATGCCACACACACACACACACACACACACACACACACACACACACACACGAGTCAACACAACCTACTTTACTGTGAAGCACTGTAACTAACAGTTTGCATTTCGTGCAAACAGTAACTTAAAAGTGTCACCATTTCACAAGTGTAAGTGTCAGAGTTAATGTTACTACTGAACACTCATGGATCACAAATGGATCACTGATTTTATTGCATGGGTTTACTGTAGGGCTGTGTGTGTGTGTGTGTGTTTGGGCGGGGGCACTAAATACGCATATCGTATGAATTTAAACATTTTATCAATTGACGTTGTCACAACTTCAAGTGCAGAATACATTGCTTTAAGCCAGTCACTGAACCAGCCAGTAATTTCGAATAATACTACTGCCCTATGACTTGTTACTCTGTGTTCCTCTACATTTTTGTTCTTCTGTTAGCTTATTGTGTCCTCCTGCTGTACGTCGCTTTGGATAAAACCGTCTGCTAACTAATGTAATGTAAAAGACCATTGACTTGAACAAGCTCATCATACAGGTGTCCAGCGTCATATCCAAAATGACCAGGCGATGGCGCACTTGTGTTGCCGCAAGTTGTTAAAACCCAGCATGCAGCCGCCCATAACCTCTGAACCTGTTCTTATATACAGTCTATGCTCTGAACCGAGGCTGCCCTATGGTGAGGTGATGACGCTAATGCTTGTGTTGACTGAGATAGACATGACAGGCAGATCCCGACAGATTTACATAAGTAGCATCGCGTTCGGGGGCTTTGAGTCAGCTAGTTTAGATAAGCTTAATGGCGCATAGCCTACAGCACAGAAAATTAATGGATAGTTCAGGAGACTGTCGTTGAACGTCCATAAACCACGACGTTACATATGTATGTATGTATCAAACATGGGAATTAGTTTGATCATTTAATAAAATATCAAATAAAAACAAACAACAATCTTAAATTATTCACTTCCACTCACCACTTTCTGAGACAAGTGTTTAGGAAATTAATTTTTCTTACTACAATTTAATCTGTGAACAATCAAAGTATTATCACCATCCAAATCATCGCAGATGAAGGCTATCAGGCGGGCTATTTATTAGTAGACCAAGCCCGTCATCAAATTACGCTTATTACGTCAGACAACTATTTACGCCACTATCCAGTGACTTTGTAGTCCTTTTTTTCCAGAATGAGTCGGCCCTAATGTGCGGTCCTCCCGGGGCGGCGCATTAGCAGTCCCAGCCTATATATCTCCAGCCTCACGTCTGCTTGCCTGGTGGTGTGGCACGGGCGAACGTGTCATCACACGTGTAGGTAAAGCCGCGAGCTCTTGCGATTTGTGAGGCACAGTGTAGCACAGACTGCGGCAGGCAGCCCGTCCCGCGACATGCCAGTGATGAAGGGCTCGGAGGGGCTGCGGCTCGTTTTGCGGACGTTCACGAGGGGGCATCACTCAGTCGGGATCGTGGGAGCTCCTTTTTGGAAAGGACAGGTGATTTTTGGGAAATCATTCTGTAATAGCACTGTGGCTATAGCCTGCATTCTGTTACCTTAACATAGTTAGTATCCTACGTTGACTACACAGGATGATTTTATTTATTTTAACAGCCAAGAACAAGTACAGCCTATCATAAAGTTAAATCACGTTCTATTCGGTTAAAGAAAAACTAACCCATTTATTTGCTGTCACCGCAGCCGCGAGCTGGAGTAGAAGAGGGACCAGATCTTATTCGCGCCGCCGGATTGGTGGAGAAACTTAAAGGGCAAGGTAATATGTTATTCCATCTCTGTCTCAGAGCTAGAGATGTTACCCGTGAACGTGTAGGGCTGTGTTAAATTCAAAACAGCTGAGGTGCTCGACTCAGCCCTAGTCAGGCTACAGCAAGACTGTAGACAGTCATTGGGCTACATCTTAAACCTTTATGTGAAGCATTGGTCAGACTTGATTGTGGCAGGGTCATAAATATTTAAAGTGCCTGGCAAAGTTCAGGTGTCCAGTAACACTGGTGTTTGTTCTGACCCTGAGGATGCCAGGCAGCTACACAACACCCATGTAGCCTACACACACCAGGCTGCTTTGCATTGAAGCCACCTGGGCATGAAATAGGCACGACAGGTGATGTTACAAGATATAAAGACACATTCCTGATTCTTAAGTGGATTAAACAATTAATCATTCGGAGTGTGTGTGTGTGTGTGTGTGTGTGTGTGTGTGTGTAAGGGGCGGAAATTAACTTTGCAAAATGTGAACTTTTACCAGCCACTGACAAATAAATGACAAAAATCACCAGCCACTCAATAGTACAGGATGGTTTTGGGTCCAAAATGTACCAGCCACTTTCATATTTTACCAGCATTTAACTGGTGGCTGATGCGAATTTCCATCCCTGGTGTGTGTGTGTGTGTGTGTGTGTTGGGGGGTGTGGGGTGGGGCAGAGTAACAGAAGTGTAGTGAACTTAGTAACCTCCTTCCGGTTTGTTCAGCATGAAATGAAATTTTGCAACAGTTAAGACCAATATAAACACGCTGAGTCCTAAGCATATAGACGAGAATAAGGAAGAGATCTTACTCTGTGTCCCATTCTGATGTTTGTGTGCTCCACACTGCGCCGCGCTGTATGTGCTGTACTGCTCTGAGATCAGTAATCGAGCAGGGCGAGTGATTTTACTGCTGTCCGCAAACATCGTCTGCAGGGCACTAAAAGAACTTAAAGGTCCATTTACCTGTGGATGTCGCAGGTGAACCCTAAGTGAGTGTGTGTGTGTGTGTGTGTGTGTATTTACTAACGAGAGTATTCACAGCACTCGAGAAGATGAGAGCTGAGACAGCAGCAACACACACACATAGGGCCCTCTCCTACCCCAGGGCCACTCCCAGCCAGACACCTGGGGTAGGAGAGGGTCCTATGTGTGTGTGTTGGGGGAGGGGGGGGGGGGTACAGATAGAGGGAGAGGGAGAGAAGAGAGAGAGAGAGCCCAGGACTACACTAAGGGTTAAAGAGGATCTCTTTAATTAGTCGACACATAGACAGGATTAGCTTGTGTGTGTGTGTGTGTGTGTGTGTGTGTGTGTGTGTGTGTGTTTGTGTGTGTAGGAGAGGAAGGAGTGTGTAGGGAGACATGTAACAGTAAAAGACATTAAAAGAGAGAATGGGACAGAGAGAGGGGGAGAGAAAGAGAAAATGAGCGGGGTAGAGAGAGGGCAGGGAAAGAAAGGGGAGAGGGGAGGGAGAGAAAGAAAGGGATAGAGAAAAGGAGAGGGGGGAGAGAGAAAGAGGGGGATAGAGAAAGAGGGGGGAGATAAAGGGCACACTCATGTTCTGCTTTATTCATAGAGCGAGAGAGAGAGAGAGAGAGAGAGAGGATCTGATAGGATCAGCCATGCTGGCCTTGGAACACCCACCTAGTGCACTACTATGTGCTTGTGTGTGAGTGTCTGTCCACGTGTGTCCGTGTGTGTGTGTGTGTGTGTGTGTGTGTGTAAGAGAGAACAAGACAGAGAGAGAGAAAGAGACAGCAACAAGTGGCTGTGTGTGTGTGTGTGTGTGTGTGTGTGTGTGTGTGTGTGTGTGTGTGTGTGTGTGTGTGAAAGAAAGAGAGAGAGAGCAAGACAGACAGGGACACAGAAAGAGAGAAAGAAAGAGAGAGGCAGAGACAGATAGAAAGAAAGAGAGAGACAGAGACAGACAAAGAGAAAGAGAGAGACAGCAACAAGTGGCTCTGTGTGTGTGTTTGTGTGCGTGTGTGTGTGTGTGAGAGAGAGAGAGAGACAGAGAGAGAGAAAGACAAAGACAGAGTGACAGACAACCAGCAACAAATGGCTCTGTGTTTGTTTGTGTGTGTGTGTGTTTGTGTGTGTGAGAGAGAGAGAGAGTGAGAGAGAAAGAGACAGAGACAGAGACACAGAGGGAGTCAGAGAGAGAGCTAGAATGCACAGGCAGAGAGATGGAGAGAGAAGACAGAGACCAAGAGAGCAAATAGACAGAGGAAAGAGAGAGAGTGAACACTGATGTAAACAGCAAAGCTAAAAGAGACAAAGAAAAGATTTAAGTGAGATATGGGAAAGAGAAATAGACAGTGTGTGTGTGTTTGTGTGTGTGTGTGTGTGTGTGTGTATGTGTGTGCGTGTGCGTGCGTGTGCGTGCGTGTGTGTGTGTGTGGCCTTATGGTAAAGCCATGCATTACAATCAGTGATCCATTTCCATGAACACTGAGTCAAACAGTGACACATTCTGTGCAATCCTGGTGGTGCAATGTTCAGGGAACTTTCACAATTCTTAAACTGTTGTGATCACAGTTCCAGAAAGCACACAATTTGTACAAGTTGTGCTAATCCTAGATGCACACATTTAGATGTCCTAAAGCTAGGTGAGATCTAAAATGGTGATTCAGGCCTTGTGCAGCACGTTAAGTTCTTTTTGAAATGCAGTTCAGGCCTGGCCTGGTAGAAACCATTAGTGGGAGGGTGTGTTTGGTCATTGCATCCTCATAGGGCATGTTTCTATCAAGAAAAGGATACTTGGTCTGAAAATCATTGAAGACCTCTGGGGTAGATGATAATGGAAAGGGCATCACAAATATATTTTTAAAGGAGAATTGATGGTGTAAAATGAACTATTGGGAATGTTAAAACATGACAATGAGTTGGTGTGTTTGCTGGGGAGCCAAAAACGACGCTAGCCTGTTGCATTCCAAACTTTTTTTAAAAATTATTTTTATCGAAAAAGGTCACCATGCTTATGATCAGGCCATGGCTCCTCTAAAGCTAAGCAAACTCATCAGATAGGCCTATCACAAAACAGGAACGTATGAGGACAGACAGGTAGGCCAACCAATGGGTTTGTTTGGTACAAAGGATGTAATTGGCCAGGCTTTTTGCCACAGATGATGAACAGCCATTCAGAAAACCATACAGAAAACATAAAATCAATATTGTATTGTATGTTACAGTATAGTTATCCTACATTATAATAGTGTTCTGACAAACCTCTCTTTAGCATGCATAGTGACATAGCATGCATATATTAATAAACCAATCCACGGTATAGCGGGACTGAGAAAGGTGAACCGCAATATAGCGTTGGGATCACTGTATAACAAAATAATTTAACATTGCTCTCCGCCCTCTCTGTGTCCCGCCAGGCTGCACAGTGAAGGACTATGGGAATCTGACGTTTGGGGAGGTGACCAATGACGAGCCCATTAACGGCGTGAAGCGACCGCGGGCAGTGGGACGAGCCAATGAGAAGCTGTCTAGCGCGGTGGCCAGGGTGAAGAGGGACGGACACACCTGTGTGATGCTGGGAGGAGACCACAGGTGTGTGGCAGCTTGATACTGGGCTTGTTTGACATGACTGGCTGGCATGAGCGGCTGGCTTGAAGCAATGCATTATGAACTTGAAATAGGGACGTTTTCTGAAATAGTGTCAATCTCGTCCGAACGTCACCGTACCACATGGGTGGGTTTGGTGTGGTATGGTGACGTTTGGACAAGATTGACAAAGAGAACTGACACTATTTCAGAATGTTCAGAATGTATTGCTGGCATAGGAAGCCGGATGAACCAGTTGAGCAATGGTACATGGGCAGTGTGACAAACTCGCCAAGCACAGTAGGCACAACATAAAGACAGGAGAGCACATGACTGGCATATTTTAACCAAAATAAACATTTGATAAAGAAAACTGTTCACACCAGTCAGTAACTGTGTGGCAAAGGAACAGCGTAGGGCTAGTCTGCGAGGGCGTAGTGTAGTGTGACAGAATTCGAAGAGGCAGAGGAAAGAAGAGGTTCATCCAGCCTGGTAGCGTCAGGCCAGAACAGAGAGCGAGAGAAAGAGAGACACACACAGACGAGCTTTGACCTAAACCACAGCCAATTATCCCCTAACAATTGGTCTGGCCAGCCCCCTGTGACAGCTCTACCTACGGGCCAACTAAAGTGACGCGCCTACAGGCCGGCCATCTTGGAACAGGGCCACTTGCTCCTACAGTTCATTACATCTATAGAGGAATGATGTGTCTACACAATAAAAGTGATCATAAATCACTCAATTGTCAAGTTATTATTATTATTATTATTATTATTATTATTATCATTATTATTGTTTGTAGTCAAACGTCAGACATAGACAGACAGACAGAGATTTGTAGATTTGTAGAGATTTGTCCTTTGTAGATGTTCATGCCACTATGTATACAGTATATGGCCTAGGGTTAGGGTTAGGGTTAGGGTTAGGGTCCGTGTAGGGTCTATGTAGCGTCTAATGTACATGTGTCTGTGGAGCAAGCTAGCACACAGGTAAAGCAGGGAGAGAGAGTGCAGCATGCTATGCAGCAATGCAAAGCCCAGGCATCACTTCATGCCTCAACATGGTAGACTACTCGTTATCTGATTGGATGAGCACGTTGCCTGCGGATGGATTAACTAACTTCTCTAGATGTAGAAATGCTTTGCCAAATATTACTGGGAAAAAAAAATGCACAATGGTTGCCTGGCAACTTCGTTTAAAATGTCGCCCCAGGTGTCTTCACCTGAGATCCCCTGTACCGTGCATAGGGGCTGGTAGCTACCTGTAGGCAGATGGAGTTCACACACACAGATGAGTATTGAGCTGATGTTATTGTCTAGTTCTTTAGCACCAGCTTTCCCCAGAGCAACAAGATGTGTGTGTGTGCGTGTGTGTGTATGAGGTCATTCTAAAATGTGTATGTGTGTGTGTGTGTGAGAGATATGTGTGTGTGTGTTTGTTAATGTATGTATGTGTGTGTGTGTGTGTGTGTGTGCGGTGTGTGAGATATGTGTATGATGTGTGTGTGTGTGTGTGTGTGTGTGTGTGTGTGTGTGTGTGTGTTGTGCAGTCTGGCGATAGGCTCCATCCATGGCCACGCGTCGTGTCGAGGGGAGCTGAGTGTGGTGTGGGTGGACGCTCACGCAGACATCAACACACCGCTCACCAGCCCCTCAGGAAACGTGCACGGCCAACCAGTGTCCTACCTCATTCACGAGCTGCACTCAAAGGTAGGTGTGTGTGCGTGTGTGTGTGTGTGTGTGTGTCAACCAATGTCCAGTAGCACTTCATAATAGCTACTTCCTTATAAGCATTTATTTAACATGTGTTAACTCTTACTTAACACTTAGTTCATCATTTGGTAACCATTGCTTTTATACATATTTCTCATCAGTAAATCATTTATAAACATACTGACACACATCTGTATGGATGTCGGTTGGCTATCTGTCTGTATATCTGACTGTTTTTTTCTTTATGCTATCTGCTATCTATCTCTCAGCCTGCTGCCTTTCTGTCTGTCTGTCTGTCTGTCTGTCTGTCTATCAACTTCTCTGCCTGTTTTAGCATTTGTAGATATGTATATAAACGATTTACTGATGAGAAATGAAGAACAGTCTTAAGCGTTAAGAGTTAATAAATGAGAAATAAATGCTTATTAGAAGTAGTTACTATAAAGTGCTGCACTCAAAAGCCTCACAGGTAGCTAGTGTGTGTGTGTGTGTGTGTGTGTGTGTGTGTGTGTGCATGGTGTCAAATGCATGCCTCATGTATCAAGGACTGAAAACCAGTCTCTGAAAACCAAACTCAGGATCCTGAACCAAGAAATCAAACCCCTTGTTTGCCAACCCTTTGACATAGATGACTGGGCTCTCGTTTACAGAGCTTTATGTTAGATCACATATTTTGGGATTGGCCTCTCAAGTTTTGACTTTTGGCTTCCAACAATCCGGGTGCAAAGAATGTTTTTTGTGTGGGTTTGTGATCTGTCTTAACTGTGACTCATTTTTAAATCATCAAGCCCTGACAGCTCTCTCTAAGGATTATGGGGGTGACACATTTAAACAGACATGATTTCCCAAACTGAACTTCTGCCTGATTGGTATTCAGTATTAGAGCTGGGTTTAAAAAAAAAAGATTTCTCAATACATATAGATACGGATTCAAAAAATGAAAGATGGGTATCAAAATTCGCAGATCGATACTTGAATAATAGGTCTCCTCCAGTATATGCTAGTGTCATTATTTATATACAGTACATATATAAACATTGGCTGGCTAAACATTGGCGAGCAGAGGGTTATTCTCCACTCAGTCATTTCATAAACAAGCAAAAGTGGCACTGATGCTAAGACATAAAAATAAACTAATTATTTTAAAAATATATATATAAAATATCGATACTGTATCAAATCGCATTAGATTGAGAATTATATCGTTTTGTGACCTTGTGTATCAGAATACTGCATGTCTGTCAAGTTAATGTTGTCGGTAACACTTTCTATGAACCTTGTATTTATCAGACCCTAAAGGGTTTATAATGCATTCATAACATAGTAACGTGTTTATAACTACTTATGCATGCACATGACTGTACTATTAAGACATTCTAATCCTATGTCATAAGCCCTATTCCACCTCCAAGTGACAGTGTATTTTTTGGTTATTAAGCTTCACACGCCTATGAGGAGTGCAGTCCTTAGTATGTATAAATAGCTATAAATTTGTAAGCGTTATGAAGGCATTATAACCTTTTATGAATGTGTTTATGGAGTCTTTTGAATGCCAGCTTCATAGAAAGTGTTATTGTTGTCCTGTTGTCAACAGGGGACATTAGTGGAGCTCCCCAAAGCACCCTGGTAGATTTCTGTGACGCTACTGGACTATAACAAAGCTTGCCATGTGTATCTGTCCTGTGTTCCTTTGCCAAACTGTTGAAGCACTCTGAGCTACATCCTTTGTATTAAATAGTACCCATCTGTGTGTGGTCACACACTAGTCACAACATTACATTACACTGAACAGACATTTCTATCCAAAGCAATTTGCAAATCGAGGGAACCATTCAGGAAGATTAGAAGATTACAGAGTAATTGCAAGGAGGACTAGACGAGAGTACTGCACTGTAATGTGAACTATGGTTTTAACCACAGTTGCCCTCATCCTCTTACTCTTACGCCCGTCCCACTGCTCTGCTCCCACTAGATCCCAGCCATTCCTGATTTCTCGTGGATCTCGCCATGCGTCTGGGCCAAAGACCTCGTCTACATCGGCCTCAGAGACGTGGATCCAGGAGAGCAGTGAGTATATATCCTCCTCACTAACACTTGTGTGAAACAAAGACCAATGAGTATATATTCTTCTTACTAGCACTTGTGTGAAACAAAGTGCAGTGAGTATGTACAGTTCTTACATGCACTTGTGAGAAACAGAGAACAGAAAGTATGCATAGTCCTCACTTACACTTGTGTAAAACATGGCTATCGTTAAATCATAGGAGCTTTAGATAAGTGCTTTTTAAAAAGCTGTGTATGTAGGTAGGTGTTAAGATGATAAGCAGTTCAGTGTTTCCTTAACCTCACCAAAGGAACAATGTCAAGACTAAGTTAGATACTTAGAAAACACTTTGGTTATGGGATTACTGTGTAGATAATCCTGTTATTTTTTTATTAATTCCTTTGGGATTGCTGGTGTGACAAGTAAAAGTACAATTCTGTACCTTGTTTTCTGAGCATGTATATAGTGATCGAGTGAACATTTTGGACAGAGCTCAAGTATGTGATTTAAGTATGAGGTCCTAACTACTGCACATGAAGAGACTGAACTGGACACAGTTGACTCCACAGCTGGCCAGGTGTGCTTTCTGAAAAAAAAAACAATCTAGTAGTAGAGGTACCTTATTAATTCCTTCGAGAATACCTGATACCTCAATCACATACCTGAGCTCTGTCTGAAACGTTCACTCGATCACTATATACACTCTCAGAAGGTACAGAATTGTATTTTTACTTGTCACACCGGCAGTGCCCTCAAAGACACGTCATTGTACCTTTTAACCACTGTTATACAACTAGTTTGTACAGAAATAATGTACCTTAAGGTACAAGCAGCATTAATGTACCCTGAAAGGCAAATATTTGGAGCTTAAGGTACCGATGTGTACCTATTCAGCTCCTGGAAAAAGTACAAACTAGTTGTAAAACAGTAGTTAACAGTGCTTTTGAGGGTTTGAGGGGCCAGTGTGACAAGTAAAAATACAATTTGGTACCTTCTTTTTTGAGAGTGTAGTTACATTACTACACTACACAGTGAAGAAAGGAACATTTTGGGTTTGCCCATAAACTCACATGAACTCACATGTATGTGTGTTCTGAATTACTGCTGAAGAGGGTGGAGGGAGACTGAGTGTAAGAGTAGTTTAACTTTGATTCTTATGTGGATACAGATATACTGTACATTCTGCCCTCTGGGTAGCATTCTACCCCATGACCTGGTTATATCTATTAGAATCAGATGCTGACAAAACATTTTCAGTTTGCTCTGCCAGTTTTTTTTTTTCCCGTGGAAAAGGAGAAAGGGCAAGTTGGAATCTATTTTTAATGCTGCGACCACAACACAAGTGAAAATGGGCGGTCGTAAGTTCACTTGTGCATGATGCCACAAGATCCTTCCAGAATGCAAATGTCAAACTGTCCGGTTAGCACTGACTACCATGGTTTGGCCACTGTGTTTGCATATTACAACATCTGTTGACCTGCTACGCACTGCACATGTGTCTGAAGCAATTGAAGGCAAATACCCGCTCGTAGGCTGCCTGAACTTTTGAGGATAGGAAACACAAAATGTTTCCACAATGTTACGACTTGGTGGTGCTCCACACTCAGAAATTAAACAATTAAACCACTTTTATGGAGTGGTTGCTACAAAAGGGTATTTTATTTTATGGTTGTTCGGCCTTAATCAACATTGACATCATGGCTGCGTAGTGATATGAGTTTTTTCCTAAAAACTGTAACATTGTGTACTTATACTGTACCATAGGGTTAGGGTAAGTGTTAAGAAGGGACAGTGTAAGTACATAATATGACATGTTGTTACATGTAGATGCACAAAAAAACGCATCGTAAAATAAAATGTTCTGTCAGCATCTGTCAATAAAACATAAACAGAGAAATCCAACTAAAAGCCAGTGGTACATGGACCGTATAATACAATACAATCTGAGAGGTTGAGCAGGTTAGATGCAGCACAATGGAGCAAAACATCTGGTACATTCATAAGAGCATGACATGAGCCAGTAACACTTTCTATGAAGCTTGCATTCACATGACTTTATCAACACATTTATAAAAGCTTATAATGCATTCATAAAGTATGTAAAGTATTTATAACTGTTTATACATACTCATGACTGACTTGTAAGGCATTTAATACCATGTCATAAGCCCTATTTCATCTTCAAGTGACACAGTGCATTCTTGGTAAAGCTTTGCCTGCCTAGCGGGTGCAGTCATGAGTATGTATTAATAGCTATAGATACTAATTTTAACCATTATTACGCTTTATGAAATCCTTATAACCCTTTATGAATGTGTTTATAGAGTGATATAAATACCAGTTTTATAGAAAGGGCCAAGCTTGAGTTGTTGCCCAAGTATGTGACTGGTCTCAGAGGCTGAGATGGAGATGACAGTATTGTCTAATAGACTGTATGTAATGTGTGTTTTTATTTTCATGTGCCAGCTTCATCCTGAAGAATCTCAACATCAAGATGTTCTCGATGACTGATGTGGATCGTCTGGGTATCGCCAAAGTCATGGAACAAACCTGTGATTACCTCTTCTCAAAGTAAGAGCACAGGTTAACCTTTCACTGAAAACACACACACACACGGCTAGAATTTTACTCAAAACCACAGCTGTAATGTCCTGCCCCGTGTAACAACCCCAGAAGAGAAAAACATAGACAAGTAGTGTTATGTGATGTCCCTTGATAAAGGAGGTGAAGACTGAATTGTGTTTCATCCTACAGTTAATCATTGATCTTTGAGAAAGTCTCTGTGGAGCCAAGGTTTCTGTAGTCTGTTATTATTTTACGCAAAGACATAGATTAACAGTATGTGGAAATTGACACAAATGCACAAAGACCAAAAACAACATTGACATGCTTGTCTTTGACTTAAAATTTAGCCAACAATAACAATGAGACATTCTGTGTGTGTGTGTGTGCGTGCGTGTGTGTGTGCGTGTGTATGTGTGTGTTTGTCAGGGGAAAGAAACCCATCCACCTGAGCTATGACATCGATGCGCTGGATCCCTCCATCTCCCCAGCCACGGGGACACCAGTGAGGGGGGGTCTGACCTACAGAGAGGGCATCTACATCACAGAGGTCATCAGTCAAACAGGTGAGGGCGTCTACATCAGTAAGATTATCAGTCAAACAGGTGAGGATGTCTACATCAGTGAGATTATTAGTTAGACAGGTGGGGGCGTCTACATCAGTGAGATTATTAGTTAGACAGGTGGCAGCATCTACATCAGTGAGATTATCAGTCAAACAGGTGAGGGCGTCTACATCAGTGAGATTATCATTCAAACAGGTGAGGATGTCTACATCAGTGAGATTATCAGTGAAACAGGTAAGGGCATGTAGATCAGTGAGATTATTAGTTAGACAGGAAGGGTGTCTGAGAGAGTGACTGATCAGCACTCTCCTCCATCTTTCCCCATGACTGAGGTGCAATGAGCATGGCACTGTCCCCACACACTGCTCCCTGGGCGCCGTTGTCATGGCTGCCCCCTGCTCACACGTGTGATGATGGGTTAAATGCAGAGGTTGTGCACACGGTGTGCTGTGTGATCACAATAACAAATGTGAATCACTTTCATGTAACTGCCAGGCCACCACTGTTGTTCTTTTATTGTTTTTGGCTATTTGGTGTAAGTACTCGTTGCATTTGAATCCTTTTCGAAAGCTAACTTTCGGAGGACCATTTTTAAAAAGACAAATGCCATTATGTGTTACTCATGGCAGTCCACTGATATCTGTTATAATTAACTTTGTGGTAGTAGTCAGCACCTCTC
>CM059266.1:19737821-19787821 GCA_030347295.1 Setipinna tenuifilis | reverse complement strand
AAGCCTGTCTTCTGTACGTCAGGAGAGACATTAACCCTGTATTCTCTACTTCAGGACAAACATTAAGTCTGTATTCTCTACTTCAGGGCAAACATTAAGCCTATATTCTGTGCTTCTGGACAAACATTAAACCTGTGTTCTGTGCTCCTAGGATCTGTCCTGTCAAGGTTTGTCCTTAAAGGCTATGTCCTATGAAGGCCTCTTAGGGTCTGTCTTGTTAAGGGTCTGTCCTGTGAAGGTCTCTTAGGGTCTGTCCTGTGAAAGGCTCTTACCTTTTGGACACTCTGTAGTGGGCGGTGGTGAGCTCGCCTGTCTCGGGGTTGTGCACGGTTGCCCGTCTTAACTAACCGCCCAAACACAGCAAGCAGGAAAAACGGGACAGAAAGAGGGAGAGAGAGAGAGAGAAAGAGAGAGAGAGAGAGAGAAAAAAAGAAAAACAGAGAGAAAGATGGCAAGACAGAGATGGAGAAAAGGAGATACATAGAGGGAGGAGAAAAATAACAAAAGATAAAGATACAGGGAAGGGGAATGAAAGGAGAACAAGAAGGAGAAAAAAACAGAAAGAAGAAGAGAGAAGAGTTGATTAGTTCATGCTGTTGACCTGTGATTGGTGCAACATCACCTCAGTGCAGGTGCTGAGGGCGGGTCTAAGGCTGTATGTCCATGTTTGGGTTTCCTGTTTGATTTCAACCAAAACATTTCTCTCATCTGACCCCAACTAATTACCAGGTAATTACTATATTTTAACAGCACAAGATGGCTCTATTAGAAACCCACAATAACCCTGGAAGTTTGAAAGGGTTAAGTATTGTATCAGCCAAATTAACTCCCCATGGCTCTCATCTCCTCTGAGATGAGATCAAGACATCGGCCCGTCAAGTCCTGTTGCACATACAAACAAACACTCACACGTACACACACAAACACACCACATTAATATAAAAAAGAGGTATTTTTATATTAAATGTCTGTCAACAGACTCAGGGATTACAGATGCCCACCCCACCACATCACATCACACCACCCCCACCCCACCCAGACCTGCTACGGCACAGCCACCCCGACCCACCCCGGTGTTAGAGAGGCACTGGCAGCAGCCAGAGACAGAGATCAGCACGGTCAGTTGGAAGTGAGGGTGGACGTGTAAATGGACCGGGTCAGTTGGAGATGACTGGTGGACAGGGCCGCCCATTAAGGGTCAATAAACATGAACGCTTTTTTAAGGCTCTGCCGTCGGGGGGTGAGGAGGTTGGTAGTGAATTGAAAATCATAGGGATTTTTTTGGGGGAGGGTGATAACTTTGGGAGATCTAATTGAATCTTTTCAGTGACCCAGCCATCTCTCTGGGCAGGCTTGCTTGGTGGAGATGTAACTGGACTGGTGTGCGTGCAAGACCAGATCTCCCTTCCTCTAACGGGCTTGTCCAAGCCACATGTCCCTTCCTGTCACTAACCCACACAGGCTTGGCTGCAGTCTGAATGGGGGACCTGTGGAGCAGACTGTTTGCACAGGTGGCTTCTGTGTCTGGGCAGATATCCTATTATGGCCACAATGAATCAAAGAGGGAGAGGGGGGAGGTGGAGAGAAAGAGAGAGAGAAGAGAGAGAGAGAGAGAGAGAGAGAGAGAGAGAGAGAGAGCGAGAGTCAGGAGTGGGGGAGAAGATAAATCAAAGTCTTTGGGATATTAAAGACTTTGGTGTGCTGTTCTTATGTGGTCTGACTTCAACACCCTTGCATACATTGTTGTGTGTGTGTGTGTGTGTGTGTATGAGATACAGTGAGAGACTGTCAGTGTATGTATGTGTGTTTGAGTGTGAGTGAGTCAGAGAAAGAGAGAGACAGAGAGGGAGAGGGCGCACGGGTGTGTGTGTGTGTTTGTGTGTGTTTGTGTGTGATTCTGCTGCTGCTGCTGCCAGTGTGGTCATGCATCCGGAGGAGGCAGAAGACAGGCGGGCGATTGGCTGGTTGGGTGGTGTGGGGGCGGGGCTCCAGTCCTGTGGGCGGTCCTTACCTCTTGCTGACGCGGTAGGGGGCGGTCTCCAGCACACCTGTGACGGGGTTGGAGATGGTGGCGCGCAGGAGCTGTGGAGCCCGGCCCGCCCAGAGCAGTTGTGTTACATCACTACCTCCCCTCACACACACACACACACACACACTGTTTGTCCCTCATGGCCACCCTTAGCTAGCCTGGTTAAACCAGCCCCTCGTACTTCACTTTATTTCGTACAGAGGGTCTGGCTGTGGGTTTATTGATGTGGTTGTCTCAGGAACCTAACCCTAACCCTAACCCTAACCCTTGCCTGATCCATCAGCGAACAATTCCTTCGTGGAGATGTACGCTGCGCTGAAATGTAAAACAATTGGATCTGCCTTTACCCAATCGCTAACGTCTGGTCGTGACTCCCTCTGTTGGCTGATTGGTCAGGCAGGATGCTGCCTGAGACAACCATGTCAATGAAACCACAGCCAGACCCTCTGTACGAAATTAAGTGGAGTACGAGGGTCTGGTTTACCAGACTATGTTAGGGTGCCCATGGGGTTACCAGGCTAACCCTTACCACCATAGAGTTGCAAAGAGTGAAATGGACATTTCCATAGGTCATAGGTCAACTGTGGAGGCCCTCATTGGATGCCATGAGTGAGCACAATGTTAGCTCTTGATGTCCCATGCTCACTTTTGTACACAAAAAACAACAAAGATTGTGTTTGTCCATTGTACCCTTTCCAGTTCTATTATTCCACTGCAAACACACTCAAGCCTACTCCAGAGGGTCTTTGAACGCACACCTCCACACCTTCACCTGTAAATCACACCTTAGAGGTGCACACAGTGCTGCTATGACGCCCTTGCAAATCCTTTGCGTGCCCATCACTTTTGGCAGGCCTACAGGTCTGCACCTATTACCAGCCGTACAGTTGTGCACCTATTACCAGCCGTACAGGTGTGCACCTATAAACAGGCATACAGGTATACACCTATAGGCATACATGCATGTGTACCTATGCAGGGTGCACCTATAAAGAGGCATACAGGTATACACCTATAGGCATACATGTATGTGTACCTATTACCAGCCATACAAGTGTAAACCTATAAACAGCCATACAGATGTGCACCTATTACCAGCCGTACAGGTGTGCACCTCAAGGTGTTCAGTCGTGTGAGGGTACAAGGGTGAAAAAGGACACACAGCCTTTCCAAATACGTTTACACACATACACACACACACACACACACACACACACACACACACATACACACACACACACACACACACACACACACACACACACACACACACACAGGTGCAGGCTGAGAGTTAAAGAGATGGCTACCCACAGCTATGTGAACCCAGCATGTACATTCTACTCAGCGATGCACAGGTAACTAATGCTAACAGATCATCTTTTATGAAGGAGGGTCTCAGAATATAAACACACACACTCACACACACACACACACACACACACACACACACACACACACACACACACACACACACACACACACACTGAAGTGTACATGTGCTGTTTCAGTGCCATCCCTTTCACATAGGTTATTTGTGTACTTAAAGCATCTCCGGCCCTTTCCAGACTGCACTGCTGACAGCGTGACAGGACTGGCCGGGGTGTGGTGTGTGTCTGCCTCTAAGAGTGACTCAGCCCTAATGTCACAATGACTTCAGTCACAGAGTGTAGCGATGGCATCTACAGTATTTGGGCAGGTAAACTAGACTGATGAGAGTACAATAAAATGAAATAGTAGACATCTACACTGTATGCATGTATGTGTGCGTTTGTGTGTGTGTGTGTGTGTGTGTGTTTCTCATGATTGTTTAGGGTTGGATGATGCCTAACACATGGATACGGTCATACTGTTCACCTGGATTAGTAAGAGACAGACAGACAAACAGACAGTGCCATAGAGACAGACAGACAGACAGACAGACAGTCTGAGCCATAGAGACATACCCGTGGTTTGGCCAACTGTTTGACCTTCGCGATCTCTCCATCACTGATGATGTCATGGAAACGGACAATGTGTGGGCGGTCCCACTCATCTTCCTGCTTCACTGGGCCAATCAGGTAGCGCGGATGGCGATTGTTGTCATAGTAACGGCAGGACAGGCGGCTTTGTCTGCGTGTCGTCTGCAGGGGGAGCCAAAAACACACAGAGTCAAACACACACCCTTTGGCAGACACACACACACACATTTCGACAGTTATGTGCAGGAGCATACTGGTACATTTAGGCTCTCTTTCTGTGTCTAAGCTCACAGGCATGTATGCATGTACACACAGAGAAATACGGTAACGCAATTAGATACACAAACACAAAAGGACAGAAACACACGGACACACACACCAGGGCTGGAAATTAACTTTGCAAAATGTAAACCTTTACCAGCCACTAACAAATAAATGCTAAAATTCACCGGCCACTTTTCCTATTTTACCAACATTTGGCTGGTGCAAATTTCCAACCTTGACAGACACACACACACAGACGCACAGACACAGACACACACAGACACACACAGTGCATTCCAGTGCAGTGGCATAAGCAAACATGGTGAGACAGCGCTTAGGAGCTTGAATCACTCTGCCCAAAACAGAGGGGACACACACACACACAGCCCCTGTCTGTGCCAGCACTGCAGAGCACACACCCCCACACACACCCCTCTGTGCCAGCAGCACCCAAAGGCAGTCACACAGGCTCTTTCAGAATGTAGCATGGCATAGCACACGGCCCACATACACACAACACACACACACAACACAAGCACATAAAAAACAAAACAGAAACACACACAACACACAGGCGTGGTTGAAGCATAACATGTAGGCCTAATCAAGATTATGAAAACGAAACTTCAAACTTAGCCCATCGCCCGATCTTTCACATGTTCTGGGTGCGCAATTTTCCATGATGCATTATAACATTCTATGTGTGTTTAGCCTTACCCTAGGTTCAAGAGTAGCCTACGATCTGTGTTATGTTTTGTACTTCTGAATTTAGGGCGGGGTGCTACATATGTACGTATATACATATTACGTATATATCGCAAACCTACGGGAGTTTCTTGATTACCAACTACGGCAAGAAAACATCCAAACCCACACAGCCCTACAACACACAAACACAACACAGTATAAAAAAATACAATATTAAAAAAACAACCCAAGACATGGCCCAGCACAAACACAGAAAAAACAAACACACAAACACAAACAAACACAAAACAAGAAACAACATAATAACAACAAAAACATATACAAACGCACCACATACACACCTACACACAGACAGGCAGGCGCACACACACACACACACACACACACACACACACACACACACACACACACACACACACTCCTCACCATCCTGAGGCCCTCTCCTCTGCACAGCTTCTCGTACTTCCTCTTCTCCGGCAGGTAGTCCTCCGCGCTCTCGCTCTCCTCCTCCGCCTGCCTCTTCACTCGTTCCTCCTTCGCTTTCCCGCTCTGTTCCGCTTCCCAGCGCTTGGACAGCTGGTACTCAAAGTACTTCAGGTTCCCGTTGGCCCGCTGGTGACCCGGGTCTGAGCAACCAGAACCAACACCACGTTTATCAAGGAGCAGAGCAGAGCAGGAGAGACAGACAGACAGACAGACAGACAGACAGACAGACAGACAGACAGACAGAGGACAGACAGACAGTGGACAGACGGGCCGATAGATAGATAGACAGGCCGATAGATAGATAGGCAGGTCGATAGACAGACAGACAGATAGATAGACAGATAGATAGATAGATAGACAGACAGACAGACAGAGTGACTAACAGAGAGATGGAGATGCACTGATGCTATTCACATTTTGTTGACTATTCTATTGATGTTTATTTTGAACTAAAACTACCATAACACAGACTTGACTCAAGGCCACATGTGGGCCGCGACTGGGCCATGCCCTCACCGAGCTCCAGCAGCCTCTTGGTGTACTTGAGCGCCACCTCCAGGGCCCCCTGCTGGTACACCGAGTAGCTGAGGTAGTCCAGCACGGTGGCGGCCTCCACCTCCGACTCCTCCCCCTCGTCCAGCTGCCGCAGCGCCTGGGCCATCCACTGCTCCGTGTGGCGGTAGTCGGACTCCGAGTAGGCGATCTTGCCCAGCTCGAAGCAGTCCTCCACGGTCATGGTGCTCTTGTAGGGCAGGTTGCTCAGCTCCACACCTGACAAACAAACATTGGGGGGGGGGGGGGACACGCTTTAGGACTTCTGTGTTTTTCAAAGTTTTTTTAGACTAAGGACCTAAACCTCAACGACCGCCTCAGTCTGAGGCTGACAGCGCTATGTAAATGCCTTAATTGGTGCAGCATCACAGCCGTAACTAGGGAACGACATGAAGATGATATAAATGTTGTTTACAGGAGATACACTGTGCATAGTATAAGTAGCTTAAGAAACATGAAAAAATATATATTGTAACACCACTGCTCGCGGACCACTTGGGATGTCTTGCAAGACCACCAGTGGTCCGTGGATCATACTTCAAGAAACCCTCCTTCAAAATAGGAAGTTACTCTGATGGAGAAGGGCCCTTCTGATAAACAACATCAACTACAACACAAGACATGAAGTTATACTCCCTCTACATTTTTTTTTCCAAGAACATGGTGGCCACAAAATTAAACAGAGATATGCGTATACACACAACTACACCTGCACAAGGCTACAACTGCACAAACCTACACCTGTCCATACCAGAGTTGAAGGCCGAGTGCTACGTCTGTTTGGGCTTCCCCTACAGGTTGTTGGGGGGGAACTGGGTGCAGAAGGTGGAGAGTGGAGATGTACGGGTCTAGGACTAAGCCCAACCTCTTAGACTGTTCAGGCAACCAACCAAACATCATTAAAAACAACATCTAATCAAAGCTATTTATCAGTTCACTGATCAATCAATCTGAATTTATGTATCTGCCGCTGTGAGCAAAAGGGGGCGGATGGCCTGATGCATCATGGGAAGCCCGAGGCTCAGGTGTTCTGGACTACAGCCAGCTTCCAGCCAGACGGGCCAGCTCCTCTCTCTGCTTCCTGGCCAGGAATAGGGACAATAGGTGGGTTTCGATTAGGGGAAGTTCCAACGGTAACTCAGGAAGGGGGAAGGTTACATGGAAAGTCGATGGCCTGATTCTTTCACCGCACATGTCTCCACTACAAAACAGAACGTTTGTCGGACTCCTTGTAAAGTACGGAATACTTTGCGCCACAGAGCAGTGAACATGACTGATTGCAGGCTTGCATCTGTGTTGATTTGTGGAACTGGTAAACTGGATAAACGCTAAAAGTTAGCGTTTACTGTTTCTTTTTGTAGAGTTTCCAGCAGTACTAGCCCATTTCTAAGCTAAAGTTAGCCAAATAAATATATGCTTTAAAAAGTGCCTTCATTGTCTGAGGAAATAGTTGTGCAATATAGCAAGCAGTTGAATGCTTTATAGAAAAGGCCAAAATAAGCTCTCCTACAGTTCCAAGTTTGATAGACTGTGATATCAGGTTTCACGGCATTCCATGCTCTCTGGGCAGAACTAGCTCTTGGCAGAGTACTTGCCTAGGAGGTGGCGGTGTGTGTGTGTGAAGGTGTGTGAGTGTGTGTGTGTGTGGAGGTGTGTGTCTGGAGGTGTGGGTGTGTGTGGAGGTGTGGGTGTGAAGGTGTGTGAGGAGGTGTGTGTGTGTTTGTGTGAAGGTGTCTGTGAGTGTGTGGAAGTGTGTGTGGAGGTGTATATATGGAGGTGTGTGTTTGGAGAAACTAACTTATTTTGTGTGTGTGTGTGTGTGTGTGTGTACCTGGCAGGTTGCCGGTGGAGATGGAGTGTGTGTCTAGCTTGTAGGTGTCCTGCAGTCTGAGCAGAGCTCTGGCTGCACCCGTCTGGTCGTCCTCATTGGGGAACTGCTGCCGCAGGATAGTCAGGTTAGAGATGAAGCCTGCAGCATGGGGGGGGGAGAGAGAGAGAGAGAGAGAGAGAGAGAGAGAGAGAGAGAGAGAGAGAGAGAGAGAGAGAGAGAGAGAAAGAGAGAAAGAGAGAAAGAGAGAGAGAGAGAGAGAGAGAGAGAGAGAGAGAGAAAGAGAGACAGAGAGACAGAGACAGGGAGAGAGGGAGACAGGGAGAGAGACCAGGAGAGAGACAGAGAGAGAGAGAAAAAGAGGGAGAGATAGAGATAATAGAGAGAAGAGGGAAACAGAGTAGGAGAAAGAGGGAGATAGACAGATATAGAGAGAGAAAGGGATACAGAGAGAGAGAGAGAGAGAGAGAGAGAGAGAGAGGGAGGAAGAGGGAAGGTGTGAGAGAGAGAGATTTATTTCAGATACTTGACTGAGGTGGATCATGGATTCTATGGCTGACTGTTTATGGTGGATGGATTCTGCAGTTAATCTCACTGAATCACAATGACTTCTGTGATTGATTAATGGGAATGTATGGATTAGTTGTGGCATTAATTAAGTCATATGGTGAATATATGGGTTAACTGCTGGGATTAACTGACTAATATGGCCAGTGTACGTGTTGTGTGATTGGCAGGCGTGTGCTCACGGGTAGACATGTCCTTAAGCACCAGGTTCTCAAGGTCGCCCCACTCGGTGTTGAGTCTCTTCATGAGCTTGAAAGCGTTGACCGGGTGGCCCAGAAAGCCCTCAGGGTCTTTCGTGGCCGTCAGCGTCAGCGAGTCCAGCTTGTCAGCCCATCTGACCAACACACACACACACACACACGGGTATGCACGCGCATACACACGCGCACACAAACACACACACAAACACACACCCACACTTATGAGATACTGGCCCAGGAAACTGTATCACAAACAAAAGTGTTTATCTGTAGGCATGTACTGTATGACATCATCAAAATGTGTCAGCGTTGTGCCATTATTTCTCGGTCATTCAGCTTGTACAAAACAAACACACACTTTCTCATCCATGCATGTAATTCTCTATGAAAACAGATGCTGAAACTCTAAACGAATCTGGATCTGAAGTGGTTTAGACTTTCAGAAGCTCAGAGACCTTCCCTCTACCAACCCCAACAGAGGGTTGCCCTTCTCTAAAAGTTAGAGACTTTCCCTCTACCAACCCAACAGTTGAGATCCCCCGGGAACCCCGGGCAGACATTAGCTCTACACAGCGCCATGGCGGATTTCTCTGACTATGACAAAGCTTGCCATGTGTATCTCTGTCCTGTGTTTCTTTGCCAGAGTGTTAAAACACTTTGAGCTACATCCTGTGTATGAAATGTGCTATACAAGTAAAGATTATTATAAGCAGGTGTGTGTATAATCTAACAGAGCAGCAGGTGTGTGTGTGTGTGTGTGTGGCCTATGAGATGAGCAGGTATGTGTGTGTAACCCAACAGAAGTGCAGGTGTGTGTGACTCAACAGTGGAGTAGATAAGGGGCAGAGTCAGCCTTTATCTGGGGCAGGTGTGCCTCACCCTCCAGGCTTAGAGACAAAGGAGAGCCACAGCCTTTCTCCCACTATCAATGAGCCTGAAACACATCCAGCGGCCTGAATAGCTCCAAACACACAGAACTACACAACACGTCGCACAGAAATCACTGTGTGTGTGTGTGTCAAAGACAAAGTGTGATTGTGCTCTAAAACAATTCTTGTGTGGAGGAATAAGGGGAAGACATTGTGTGTGTGTGTGTGTGTGTGTGTGTGTGTGTGTGTGTGTGTGTGTGTGTGTGTTGCTTGGATGGTGCACAGATGGAAATGTTATGCGTCTTCTTCTGTAAGGTGTAGACACAGGCTTTGTTGTTTAGGTGTGTGTCACAAGAACAGCCTTTACAGCCTGGAACACTGGGAATGATAGTCAAGCTGTGTGTGACTGTGTGTGACTCACTGTTTGACCTGCTGTAGCTTGCCTTCCTCAGCTCTGATGTAGTCCTTGAGAGAGGTAACCAGGTCCTTCTCTGTGAAGAGGAGGTCTGTCATCTGACCTGGAAGCAAAAGATGGGGTCACAATACAAGCCTTAGACTGTAGGGGTCACAAGCCTCAGACTGCAGTCAAATAGGCCATCCCATTACCTATTCCTGTGTCATGAGATCAAGCAAAGATGAGATGTAATCATTATGATTAGGTGACTAGGGTGTGTGTGTGTGTGTGTGTGTCTGTGTGTGTGTCTGTGTCTGTGTAGGCGAAGACAAACGTAGTGCTGTGGAATCTGCCTGCACGTTCACTTGGCCGCATAGCATTGCTGGCACTGCTGATGTGTATCAAGTTGATCGGTTGTTGTTGTTTCCAGAGGGATTTACAGGGCACTGTTAACTCCTTTTCCTCCCTAAGGAATGATCAGGTGCTCCCTTTACTAAAGCAGATTTAAAAAGAGGCATGTAAGCACCTTTCCTTGGCATTTAGAGAATTCGAGCAGCAGTTATCCTCGATGTCACTAAGCTACTTAGGGGCTGTAGCACTCGGTTAGGAACCTTCCAAAGCAAAACACACTGTCCAACCACATCCTTACTGATGAGACAAGGCAGTTTGCTACAAAAGCTCCTGGAGCTCAAAGGGAGATCTGATGCTGCCATCGAGATGATCTGCTAACTGCACTTCCACTATCTGGCCAGAGGGGGCGCTCATGATGCACAGTGCACACTGTGCTTCCAGCTTCTGGTCAGAGAGTTTGTTTAGACCTTACAGACTTCCAGCATCTTGTCAGAGGGCGTCACTCACTATCGATTGATGTTCACTTCCTGTCTCCTCAGGGGGCGAGTGAAAGTTAGCCGATTAGTCCCCTCGAGAGCACCAGTCTAAGCTCTCCCCTTCAGTCATGCCTGCCCAGCGGTGTCCCTTAAGTGTGAATGGTGAACTCGACAAACGTCCCGGCCTGGACTCGGAGACTGAAAGCAGCTTATGTGAAGTGGCCTTTTTGTCTCTGAGTGCTCACTGGGATTACCCTCCTCTGGGGGGGGGGTTGGAGGGGGGTCAGCGAGAGGAGTTGAAGGGACTCACCGATGGAGGTGAAGATGTCATTGTAAGCGACGTTACCGTGAAGCAGACAGCTGATCCAGAGCAGTACACACACTGCTCTCAGCCCCATCTACAACACACACACACACACACACACACACACACACACACACACACACACACACACACACACACACACACACACACACACACACACACACACACACCACACACAACACAATTCAAAAATTAGATGTCAAGCAAATTACTGTACATGGCACAATTATTATCTTCTTAAATAGCAGAACAAAGACAAATGACGTTATTAAATGCATTTTTAAGCCGCTTTTGTCTCGGTCTCTCCTTCTTTTGCACTTTAAAATGAGGCTCCTAATGTAAAGTATCAAAATAAGCCCTGAGCTGTTGGAGTGATTACTTCCCAAAGGTGGTTGAGGAAAAAAAAACCACCTAAGGCAACTAACAGAAGAGGTAGGTTGCGGCTACCCCACAAAAAATGATGCAATGCTTTTCAGCTCTGCAGGCAGCAGTAGGCTAACGATTTAGACAGCAGCCCTGCTGGTGGGCCTCAGAGAACGACATGAGCTCTGCCTTCCTTACTTTCTTCACTTCCTGCACTGTGTGCCCTGAGGCCTGTACATCTTCAGCTTCTGTCATCAATAAGATACTATGATAAAAACAGACCACCAGGGACTGGATGGTAGGCTACTGGAGTCACTGCAACATCCACTCCAACTCCCTCATACAGTCATGGGCTAGCGGTTAAGGTGTTGGACCTGCAGAAGCCCAGGGGTTTGTTTCCCCACACGGACAGGTAGGTGGGGGGAGTGAATGACCAGCGCTCTCATCCATCCTTCCCTGTGATTAAGGGTACCCTGAGCATGGTACCATCCCCACACACACTGCTCCCTGGACCGCCTGTCGGGCTGCCCCCCTGCTCACGTGTGTGATGGGTTAAATGCAGGGACTGAATTTCTGTGTACTGTGTGAACCACAATGACAAATGGGAATCACGTTCACTTTCATACCAATGCACAGAGGTGTTGGACCTGCAGAAGCCCAGGGGTTCGTTTACCCACACCGACAGGTAGGTGGGAGGAGTGAATGACCAGCCCTCTCATCTGTCCTTCCCTGTGACTAAGAGTAACCTGAGCATGGTACCGTCCCCACACACACTGCCCCCCAGGGCGCCTGTCGGGCTGCCCCCCTGCTCACGTGTGTGATGAGTTAAATGCAGAGACTGAATTTTGTGTTTGTGCACTGTGTGCTGTGGTGTGCTGCATGACCACAATCTGAAGTTGGTTGCGTTCCTTGGGCAACGGTAGCTGGTAACGGTAACTGGACTGATTTCAAACAGGATACCTACACAGAACCCATGAAGAAACACTGGAGCTTGCTACATCTTCAGAGATATGCACAGTTACAGGACCGTTAGCTGAAAGTGCAGATGCTTTCTTCATTTCCTGCACTGATCTGGCATAACGATACAGGAGTCCAACACTGACACTGATTATCAGTCCAAGACTGAGTCAATAAGTGCCTGCGGTATGTAGCAGTGATACGTTGACAATTTAATTCACTCAAATCTATGATAGTCTAAGGTCATCCTGTTCTATGCTATTGAAAGTTAAATGTGTTCTACTCAATTCTGTGTTATTCTATTACAGTGGCTATTAGCTGGTGTGGCCTAGAGACCCCGAATTTTCCCATAACCACCAAGTCGCAAGCCACATTTTCAAACCAACTTAACAGTTAAACACCACCCCACCCCACCCATAACACAACGATATTAACATACACAGGCCTAATTAATCCCCATCACTATAAAGTATTAAAATATCTTGTGTCAGCCGAGTCAGCAATACTTGCCACTAGCCTGCCTGTACTTCAAAAATATCAATATTTCTAACCCTGAGGCAGGTTCCAGTCTTTTACTATACGAATGCAGACAACACATATGGTGGGGGGGGTGCAGGGGATTATGGGTAGTGAGGTCAGATGGTTCACACTGTGGTCCCAAAGTTGTGCAGGGGTGCTTTTAACCATGTGGTCAGCCTATGGTTCAAAGGCCCTCCTCGACAGCTGATATGATTCCTATGATTAAGCTTCAAGCTGTTAGCTACACACCTTGGCGGCCACTCAACATCAGCACAGCAGAGACCACAAAGCTAGAAGTAGTTAGAGACAGTAGGCACATTCAGTTTATCACACCAGGCTAGGCAAAGGATAATACAGTGCTGGCCAAAAGTATTGGCACCCCTGCAGTTCTGTCAGATAATGCTCAATTTCTCCCAGAAATGTATTGCAATTACAAATGCTTTGGTTGTAATATCTTCATTTATTTAGCTTGCAATGAAAAAACACAGAAGAGAATAAAACATTTTTAAATCAATTATCATTTTACACAAAACTCCAAAAATGGGCCGGACAAAAGTATTGGCACCCTTTGAAAAATCTTGTGATGCTTCTCTAATTTGTGTAATTAACAGCACTTGTTACTTACCTGTGGCACATAACAGGTGGTGGCAATAACTAAATCACACTTGCAGCCAGTTAAAATGGATTAAAGTTGACTCAACCTCTGTCCTGTGTCCTTGTGTGTACCACATTGAGCATGGAGAAAAGAAAGAAGACCAAAGAACTGTCTGAGGACTTGAGAAGCAAAATTGTGAGGAAGCATGGGCAATCCCAAGGCTACAAGTCCATCTCCAAAGACCTGAATGTTCCTGTGTCTACCGTGCGCAGTGTCATCAATACGTTTAAAGCCCATGGCACTGTGGCTAACCTCCCTAGATGTGGACGGAAAAGAAAAATTGATGAGAGATTTCAACGAAAGATTGTGCGGATGGTGGATAAAAAACCTCGACTAACATCCAAAAAAGTTCAAGCTGTCCTGCAGTCCAAGGGTACAACAGTGTCAACCCGTATTATCCGTCGGCATCTGAATGAAAAGGGACTCTATGGTAGGATACCCAGGAAGACCCCACTTCTGACCCAAAGACATAAAAAAGCCAGGCTGGAGTTTGCCAAAACTTACCTGAGAAAGCCAAAAACGTTTTGGAAGAATGTTCTCTGGTTAGATTAGTCAAAAGTGGAGCTTTTTGGGAAAAGGCATCAACATAGAGTTTACAGGAAAAAAAACAAGGCCTTCAAAGAAAAGAACATGGTCCCCACAGTCAAACATGGCGGAGGTTCCTTGATGTTTTGGGGTTGCTTTGCTGCCTCTGGCACTGGACTGCTTGACCATGTGCATGGCATTATGAAGTCTGAAGACTACCAACAAATTTTGCAGCGTAATGTAGGGCCCAGTGTGAGAAAGCTGGGTCTCCCTCAGAGGTCATGGGTCTTCCAGCAGGACAATGACCCAAAACACACTTCAAAAAGCACTAGAAAATGGTTTGAGAGAAAGCACTGGAGACTTCTAAAGTGGCCAGCAATGAGTCCAGACCTGAATCCCATAGAACACCTGTGGAGACATCTGAAAATGGCAGTTTGGAGAAGGCACCCTTCAAATCTCAGGGGCCTGGAGCTGACCAAAAAGAATGGTCTAAAATTCCAGCAGAGCATTGTAAGAAACTCATTGATGGATACCGGAAGCGGTTGTTCGCAGTTATTTTGTCTAAAGGTTGTGCTACCAAGTATTAGGCTGAGGGTGCCAATACTTTTGTCCGGCCCATTTTTGGAGTTTTGTGTAAAATGATAATTGATGTAATCTTTTTTATTCTCTTTTGTGTTTTTTCATTGCAAGCAAAATAAATGAAGATATTACTACCAAAGCATTTGTAATTGCAATCATTTTCTGGGAGAAATTGAGCATTATCTGACAGAATTGCAGGGGTGCCAATACTTTTGGCCAGCACTGTAGGTGCTAATGACCTGGGGCCTAGCAGCCTCCTAAGAGACCTGACGAGTGAGGGCCAGTCTCCTCAGGCCCAGGGGGCAGCTCTAAAGACCCAGATAAGAGAGAACACTGGCATGCTTTGGATAAATCCCATTTACTAAAAGGGAGAGAGACAGAGAGAGAGACAGACAGACAGACAGACAGAGAGAGAGAGACAGAAAGAGACAGAGAGAGAGAGAGAGAAAGACAGAGAGAGAGAGAGAGAGAGAGAGAGTAAGGAAGACACAGATATAGACAACTGTCAGAACAGGTTTTTGCCAGATTGGTTTTGGACCTGCTCCAGAAACAACTTCTGGTGCGCCACCAAACCCACTTTGGAACAAGATCAGGAATGATACTGTGATATTAGGCTACTGCTCTGTAGACGTGTCAAGCAGAACACTCACACATTGCAACCCCAAGATGTTAAATCTCTGCAGTTAATCATGTTTGTTTTTGTTAACCATATGTAACTATTCACAACTTTGTAATAACCTTAAAGGAATGACCAAACTATATGTGTCTTGCGACCCCTCTCGGTATTTAAACACCTAGACCTTAGACACCTACACAGCACGAAGGTCCGTTTGTCCAGACATTTTACAGCAGGTAATTAAGCCTCACAGCTGTTCCTCTCGTTTAGATACAGCATAAAACCTATAAGCTACTTTTCTGAGATATTGTGTTGAATGAAGAAACTCTACAGTCTTCTCCAGAACTTGTAAACCAAGACTCTCTAAGCATAAAAACTAGACTGTTGTCGTAACCTGTACATCTTCACAGCTTTTGTCATCGATAAACTACTATAGAACCGACCACCAGGGAGTGGATGGTGGGCTACTGGAGTTCTTGCCACGTCCACTCCCCTCCCTCATACCAATGCTTCTCTCTGAAGGCGTTTGCGTTTCTTCAGCAAGGAGGTAGCCTAGATTACTTGATTCCTACACGAAACCCATGAAGAAACACAGCTTCCTGCATCTTCAGAGATATGCACGGTCACTGGACCGTTAGCTGAAAGTGCAGATGGAAACACGATTGGCTACATAGTTCTACCACTGTTCTTGTAACGACAAGCTGCCACAGCAGGAAAACGATTCTCCGGTACATGCTTAAAAAGCTGATAAGAGCAAGGAATACAAAACGTCTTAACACTAATCACAAGAAGGCGGCAGAGGATATCCCTGGCTGCTTAAAAACTGCTGACATAGTCGTATTTTGCTGCAAAATGCCACGACACACAAAATGAGCATTGCGTTTCAGCCATTCACTTTTTTGCATTGCCCTTCTTGCCTCTAGTCGAGGTTCGCAAGATGAGGAAGTTTTTGAAAACAGTGTAGTCACTCACCCTGGCTGCTGGCTAATGACCCAGGACGAACCTGCTGCAAGGACAGCAAGACCCACTGTGCTCACATAATGACAAATCACTAGTTAACCTGACACATATTTACAAACACCTGGCTAGCTACAAAATGGGAAAAGCAACTAACCTAATCTCAGTAGGCCTAAATCCAGAAATGTTAGAAGAGACTCAATCAAAACAGCCAGTGACTGAAGAAATTTCTAGACTTCCTCCACTAGTACACTATAACGTTTCAGTGGACAACACTGTTAATCAAAGAATGCATCCAAGCCATGTTTATTGAGCTATAATAGAGCGAAACGACTCACATTTGGACCAACGCGGAGTGTTCACGTTCCGGCTTGCAAGATACCGTAGGCTCAGCGTATTTAATGTTGGCTGTCCGATCCGGATCCTCTCAACAAGGTACTTGTACCCGAAAGGAGGTCAATGCTTGTTGGGATTCCCTCCCTCCGCCTCATATCCAAGTATCTGCGTCAAGCTTGCGTGTCGCCACCTCGTGGGCATAATTTCCCCTACCTATTACATTACTTTGAACTGTCTGTTTGTAATTTACCCTCTTTGCAACAATATGAAGGACTCACTCAAACATAGAAAACGGATTTAATGTAGGTTTTCGGCCAATGAAAACAAAACATATTGAGGCATAATTCACATGTCACTGAAATATTAGCAGACTTCTTTTATGTGAAACACGTTTGCCACATTGTTTATTTGTATTTGTCCATGTAGGCATATTTGAAATGTTAAGAAAGTGATTACATAATCATTGTATATAATATCACTGTCATTTTCCCAAAATCTTCCAAGTATCTATATATTTTTAATCCACACATCCACTAGAGAGCGCTATTCGCCTTGCTGACACCATGGATCTCAGTTGGGCAGCATTTGATGACGTAAGACTGTTGTGCTGTTTAGTGTAGTGCCGTGTGTGTGAACCTAAGATTGTGCATGGATGTGAGAACTACCTGAAGTCGGATACAAACAACTGTCAAACCATGTAGGCTTCAAAAAGAAAGAAGTTGTTGATGAAAACGTAACCGATTTATTTAGACGCAAAGTCGCAGTTATAAAACGTCGTCCATTTTCGAACACAGTGTCAAGAAGTCTTGTGTAACGTTACCATGAACGTTACAGTACAGTATGTTCATTCACGGTCCTGGACAAAAGTATGAGGGGACAACCAGTTTTTAATATTTGACGGTGGGTAGCCAAATATGTGCATGCTTCTACTTGGGTTTTGCAAAGTGTAAAGTTGCACTAAATGGTTGATTTTAGCGAATGAATAGCCTGTGATTTTTCATTGAACAACTAAATGTGATTTGTGGAGTGCAGTGCATTAAGACGCACTGATTTTTCATGTCCTTCTTATACTTTTTTAGTTTTAAATATGACTTCTATGTATGTAAACACCTCATCGAGTTCAACATAGCTGATTGTTATATTTGCACCTTTTTGCCTCCTAGGTATAACTTTCAAATATGTTGAAGCTGTTGCAACCTCTGTTCAGACCAAAGCTGGTGTTGAGAAGGTCCAGCTCCAGTTATGTGACGAGAATGAGGTGAGTGAGGCCTGCAAACAGCCTGCATAGCTTTGTGTGGATCTTAAACTGATATCCATAACCTATTCGCATAATGTTTGTGTGGATTTAAAGCTGATATCCATGACTTATTCACATATTGTTTGTGGGGATCTTAAGCTGATATACATAACCTATTCACATGTTTGTGTGGATCTTAAGCTGTTATCCAGTCATGAGCATGTATAAACAGTTGTGAATACTTGTGTGAATCACTATAAATCTTTATAAATGCATTATAATCATTTATGAATGTGTTTATAAGGTCTTATGAAGACTGGGTTCATGGAAAGTATGACCAAACTTGTCTGTGTTGTGTGTGCCCTGCTGGGCTTGATCAGGTACCTGATGAGGCTGAAGGAGGATGATGAGGCCTGCCTGAAGGCCCTGCGCTCGGGGAGGCTGCTGCTCTACCACAGGCTGGCCCCCCTGCTACAGAAGACCCCCTCCGGCCTCTTCCAGCTTCCCAACATATGCACCAGCGGTACACAGATTGTGCCTGTTCAACACCGTATACACACACACACACACACACACACACACACACACACACACACACACACACACACATACACACACACATACAAACACACACACACACACACACACACACACATAATTACAGTGAATCTGAAATCAAGTGTGTCTGTTTATTTATTTATTTTGGTTAAAAGTGCTGAACAACTGTTAATATGCTATAAACACAAGTGTTAAACTAGTGTGCATGTCACAAACACTAAATAATTATAAATATAAATAAAAATACAAAGTGTATTACACCAGTGTGTTTGTGTCTTGCAGATTTGGAAGGAGTACTTGACAAGCTGGGGAAGAGCCATGCACTTGTGAAGGAAGCAGTTCTCATTGGCTGCACTGAGAAGCACGAGCCCCAGTTCTCTCTGGACGTGGGTATGTGTGGGGGGTGTAACCAGTGTAATGCCAAGGCAGTGCCAGTGCATGGGTCATGGGTACACAATGTACAAGTTCGACACAGAGAGGTCACACACACACACACACACACACACACACACACACACACACACACACACACACACACACACACACACACACAATGTATATCATGCACAAAGCCGTCTTACCTCCTGTCTGCCGCTACTGCAGGATCCCTGGACCAGTCAGCCATGGAGAGGCTGTGTGGCGGGGCGTTCATAGACCTCAGGAAGGCCTTCTTTCTCCTCACAGGCCCAGAGGTCCCTCTGGTGGCCAGGGTAGGTGCTACACACGCCACACATACAGTACATACAGCCTTTTGAAATACCTTCTCTTTGTGTACATGACCTATACGCCCTTTATGGTAAACATGCAGCCTTGTGAAACACCATCTCTGGGTACATTATGTGCTATGGGCCCATTTTGTAGCCATTTTTTCAATAAGTGGCAAAGTAAGCAGAGGTGTTATTAATGACAGCAAATAAGATTCTGATTCAGTGTTAGATTCTGATCAAGATGTTATTAGTAACCTTGTTACTTCCTGAAATATTGGCTGCTGTAATAAGGGGTTATTGACCCCACATATGTACAATACAGCCTTAATTACTGCCAAAAATGAGACGAAAAAACTTAACATAACAAAGTGCTTAATTTGTGGAATTAGCTTACATCTCAGAATTAAAACTAGCAACTTGCAAGTTGTTTCTCTTAATTAGGTCAGACATAGTATGTTGTATAATATTTTAGAGATAAAAGGCATAATCTTTACATGTTAGACAGTAATATTTACAGAGTCCTTATAACACTGACATAGGAAGTAGTTATGTCTCAGACTGACCTCACTTCCTGTTGACCTCTGCATGACCTTAGGGCCAGGCGCTGCTGCGTTGGCACCAGACTCATGGCTACTGCAGTGCCAGTGGGCACCCCACCTTCAGGAACCAGTCGGGCAGCCAGCGTACCTGCCACAGCAGTGGGCACACATACTACCCTAAGGTGGGCACACATACTCCCCTAAGGTGGGTACACATACAGTATTACTAAGGTAGGCATGCATACTACCCTACGGTAGCTACACAGAAACTATGGCTGCAGGGCATCTCGCTGTAAATAAATAAATAAATAAGCAACCACTGCATCCTCATTAGTCAGAAGGTTAGCAGAAAGGTTTTCCTTACTACTGTAGTACAGTTAGTCACTGCACTGACTGGATTAGCAGTAAGATATTCCACTGAGTTTATTTGTTAGGTAAAGGCATCTTATTAGCAATAATGTAAGCAGATTAGCATCATATAACCTAATTCTAATGTAATCATCACCATGAGCAACAGTTTAGTTTAAAGCAGACCTGATTCATATGAGCTTTTTTCCCTCTGTGTTTGTGTAATGTGTGTGTTTCTCCTCTAGATGGCACCAGTGGTCATTGCTCTGATATCGGACGGCAGCAGGTGTCTTCTGGGTAGGCAGGCCACCTTCCCCAGGGGCATGTACAGCGCACTGGCCGGATTCTGCGACATGGGTGAGGAGTTGTGTGTGTGTGTGTGTGTGTGGGTGGGTGGGTGTAATGTTATAGGTGAAACCATGGACAAGAAATATAGCTGAAGTGGGATTTGAGCAGTTGTGTGTGTCGTTGTGGGTGAAAGAGATAGCTGAGGTGTGTGTGTGTGTGTGTGTGTGTGTGTGTGTGTGTGTGTGTGTGTGTGTGATGTAGGTGAGACCATAGAGGAGACCCTGAGGAGAGAGATAGCGGAGGAGGTGGGCTTGGAGCTGGTCTCGTTCCAAGTGTCTGGCTCTCAGCACTGGCCCTTCCCCCAGAGCTCCTTCATGGTAGCCTGCCACGCCCTCGTCTCCCCCGACAACACTCAGGTAAGGACCAGACCAGCCTCCCTCTGTCCACTCGACTCTCTCTCTCTCTCTCTGTCTGTCTGTCTCTTGGTACACCTCCACCTGTGCCTGTCTCCCTCTCCTCATATCTACCTGTAACCAGTGGTTAAATTGCCAAAGCAGTACATTACATTACATTACACTTAGCAGACGCTTTTATCCAAAGCTACTTACAAAATGAGTACATAAAAAGTTAACAGAGGTGTGTGCGCGTGTGTGTTTGTTGGGCATGGTGGAGATGTAGAAGGAAAAGAGTGTATGTGTGTGTTTATCAGCTAAACACACACACACACACACACACACACACACACACGCACACACACTCTGACTGTTGTGTGTTGTCCAGGTGAGTGTGGATCATGTGGAGCTGGAGGACGCGCGCTGGTTCTGCCTGGAGGAGGTGCAGGAGGCTCTGCGTCTGAAGAAGCCCCCCCGCAACCCCGAGGGGCAGCCCCCCATCTTCTGGCTGCCCCCCCGCTACGCCATCGCCCACCAGCTGGTGTGGGAGTGGGTGCAGCAGCAGCAGCAGCTGGCTGCACACTAGGAAAACACACACACACACAGGTGTACACACACACACAGTTATACACACATAGGTGTACAATCACAGATACACCCACACAGGTATACACACATAGGTGTACACGCATAGATGTACACACACACACACACACAAACACACACCTAGCACAGCTGTGAAGTGTCTGAAGAAAGAGTCGTAGGCTGTCGTACAGTAAATGCTCAAGCACTGCTGAGGAAGACCACAGGGAACAGTACTTGGACCACCTAATCTGGTTGGAACCATAGCCTGTATGTAAGAGAAGTGGACAAACCCTCTATGATGTCATGCACAGACTCTCTCACCGAATGATCGGATGAAGGCAAATTTGAAGGTCCTGGGCATCTCCATCTTGGCCAATTCTTTTTATAAATGTCAGTGTGCATTATCTGGGAATTCAACTAATGTATTCTACAAAGATCCACCCCCATCACAGTTGTCATGGACCCAAAACCTACTGTTTTTTGAACCAGGCTGTAAATATCTTTTTCTTTTCTTTTTTTTGCTGTGAAAGTTGACTTTTTAACATGGGAGTCTATGGGAAGTTGCTTGCTTCTGCAGCCAGCCCCCAAATGGACACGTGAGGTATTGCAACTTTAGAACATTCACTTTTGACTTCATTGTTTGGCCTAGAACATTTCTGCTTGTTTGGAACCCAGAATGACAGAAGGCTAGACAAATCAGTGCACTGGAGTCCGTAATAGGCCTACACATCTTAAGTCCCTGTCACAGACGAAAATACTTACATAGTCAACAACAACACACACACTCACACACACACACATTTTAACACACACACAACTGGAATTATTATAGACAAAGGCAGGCCCCAGAATTCACTGGTACTTAGGCCCAGTGCTGGAAAGCATATGCTTAGTGCAATAAGTGCATTGACTTTATATTACAAATGTGAAGAAGTCACTGGAGAGACGCAGTCACAGGCTTCACCCAGCGCCCCATGAGCAGCATAGTGTTCAGTGATGATGTAATGGAGTAGCCTGGCTATCACACCAAACTCGTAGATGAAAGGAAGTTGTCAGAGGCGGGATGAACGGGCATCTTTCAATTGCCTCTGTATACTACTGGACAGAGCTACAACCAATCAGCCCATTACATTACATTACATTACACTTAGCAGACACTTTTATCCAAAGCGACTTACAAAAAGGAGAACATAAGCTAACAAAAAGGAGGACATAAGCTAACACTGATTCCAACGACGAATGCATAGTGTTCGTTTTTCATTTTCAGGCAAAGGAACAGCCAAGAATAGGCAGGTTGGCCAGACTGACTTGGTTGGCCAGACTCGAATGTGAAATTCAGTGTAGCCTCACAGGCAGTATAGGCAGGCTCAGGCTAATAATTGGGGAGAGCCTTGGTTCAATGCAAAAGTGGTGAGCCAGCAGCTACCAGTAAAGTCACTGCACATAGTGTCTGTTTGAATAGTGTTCAAGGTCCGTGGCTAAATTGGCTTTTGTTAGGAGGGGGAGGCCTTCTTTACTCACAGTAGCCAATATCTCACTCTGTTGTATTACTGTTAATACTGTAGCAGAGGGAGCTCAGCTCTAGCTGGCTGTATTGTAGAGATGAGGAAGCAGAGCTGAGCTCCGGAAGGCTCCGGCCCAATTTAAACTCTGGTTCAAAGTCAGGGTGGTTTAGACTAGAGGTTGGATGTTTGGTGTTGGGTGGGGTGGAGTGGTTATTTACCTACAAACCTTAATGGCAGAATAATAACATTTTGTCATTTGTGTGCTAGAGTGTCATCTAAAGAAACCACCGATTGTTTTCTTCTTCATGGATTGCTGTGGGATCAGAAATCTTTTTTTTTTTCAACTCTTACCAACTCTAGGCCTTATACTTGAGCAAGCTCTGTTGCTGCCTACAGTGTCAAACACAGTCTGTATTGCAGCCTTGCAGAGTCAGGTGCTGATGGGTTGCTTCTCACTACATTGTGGCCTTTTCACAGTGAGCGTTCTACCTCTGAATACCTGAACCTCATCAGAACCTGAGGCACTGTTTGTAAATCTTACCAATCAACGTTTTAGACTTGAATGTGAATTAAAACAGGTTTTGCATAAGATGTTATGACTACTTGGTGTATTTTTTAACTGACAATCGTGCTGGAGAAAAGACAATGAAGAGGACATCTTGCCACATTTCGCTACAGCAGCTCCCAGCTGTAGAAGTATCAGTCATCCCATTGGTCAGCTTTGTGGAGCTGTAAAACTGTCAGCCATCCCATTGGCCAGCTTTGTGGAGCTGTAGAACTATCTAATTGGTTAGCTATGTGGAGCTGTAGAACTATCACCTAATAGTCAAAAGATTAAACACTGGGATGATTATGTGTAATCTTTCTATACATTGCATACATTCAAATTGCAATTTCAATAGAAAATTGCGCGCGTGCACACACACACACGTGCGCGGAATGTGTACGACGTAACATGTACAAACTCACACACACTCCTCACCCCACACACATTCACATGACATAATGTGTACGACTGGTCAGTGTTCAAACTCACACACCTGCTTGACAAATTATTTGATTGATTGTATTATTGGGATCAAATATTTAATAAAGTAAACTTAAAAATGGTTAATTAAACACATTAATACACATTTTAGGATCTTAGTATCCAGTTCCATCAGTCCATGTCCTCACTCATCTCACTCTAGATGCCCATACAGACGTATAGTAACTGAAAGTGATTCTCACTTGTCATTGTAATCACACAGTGCGCACAATGAAATTTAACCTCTGCATGTAAACCAACACGTGTGAGCAAAGGGTGCCCGGTCCCCTGACTGATTAGACAGCATACCACCAAAGAATCCTCTTACTGTTGTGTCGAGGCACGCAAATGTTTGGGGTTGCTTTGCATGCTGAGACAGATATCATGCTGAGAGAGAACCAACTTTTTACTGATGGGCTATATTGTATATTGGACAGGTGGAGGAGTTCAGCTTAATTGCCTGTAGTGTATTCACAGTGACAGAGCTTAGTGTATGTGTGTGTGTGTGTGTGTGTGTGTGTGTGTGTGTTCTCGCCGGCGGGTGGTGATTGGGAATAGAGGAAGCACTTCCATAGAGGACATACATATGGCTAGAGCACCTCTAAAGTTGCCTACATCCTCTGGAGGTAGTCCACGCCCAGACTCTTCACACACCTGGAGTACAACACACACATCTCTAACTTTCTACCCTCATCCAGGACTACCCACACTGGCACCGGCACACTTCACCCTTACCTGGCGGAGTACTACAGACGTCCTCACTCTCTACTGTCATTTAGAGTACAACTCACGTCCGCACTTTGTAGCTACGCGTGGAGAACTTTACCATTCAGTCAGCATTCACTGCAACTACTTCACAGGTCCTCCTTTTCCATCCTCCTACATCTGGAGTATACCACCCAGGTCTGCACTCTCCACCCTCAGCTGGGGTACTACACCAACCATACTCTTCAAGTACAGCTGGAGTACTACACGCATCCATACTCTTTAAGAAAAGCTGGAGTACTTTATGCGTCCATACTATTTACCATTATCTAGAGTACTAAAAACATCCTCATTCTCCACCTACATCTAGACTACTGCACAGGTCTGCAGAAGGTGAGTGTACATGTGTGTGTGCGTGTCCCAGTATGATAACGCTGGTTATTATTATTATTATTATTATTATTATGCCACCGGTCTGTGCTGCTTTGATGAAGGAAAGGGGTTATTTTGAGAAACTCATTAAGCACTCACATTTTTGAAACTACACTTACAATGTTACATTATACAGAGGTCCAGCCTGTAATGGGTATAAATACATGAATATATGTATATAAATATATGTATGTTTGTATGTACGTACAAATGTAGTTTAGCCACAAAAGAAACTGACCTAGAGTGACGTTTTTATCTCCCGAGGTTTGTTTAATAAATGGCTGTCATGTGGAAAAGCAGTAGCCTGTATTTGTTTAGGCCCTTGAGCAATTAGCTTGATGATTTGTTCCAGCTCAGTGGGCTCTCTAATGGAAAGCACAAATGATACTCTGGCTGGTGCCAGCCAGTCTGATATTTGTGTGTCTGTGTCTGCTTGGCATAAAAAACAAGAACAAAAAAAAAAACAAACACAAAAAATAGAGAACAGCAGAGCAGCACGATTATTCAGAGAAGTATTCAATATTTTTTATCTGCTATATCTATCACACATGGATGACTAGCTTGTCATCCATGTGTGATGCCTCTATCTGCCTAATTTAAATTTTGGGTGAATGTTTGGAACAATAAACATTTTGACATCAAATATCTTGAGTTGATTTTGTTGTTTTGGGGGAAAAATAAGATGCTGTTTTTTGCAGAACTTTAGCAACTTGCGCTGGAGGCAACTACATGAAACTGACGTTTTTGGCTGCGGCCTGTGCTGCATATTTTATTTATTGTTTACATTCAATAAATACAAAACATAAGAAACCGTGCATTGTTCTTGTGATTTGTGGTACTTTTTTGGTAAAGTTTATTATTGCATAATAATTGTACAATTGTGATTATTTCTTAGCCAATAATCATACCATCAAAATCTGTAATCGTCTCATCCCTACTGAGAACACGGAGGTATCGTTGAGCAAGCTGTCCTACCTGCCTCTGCTCATGCATGTGATGGGTTAAATGCAGATTGCAAGTGTGCTGTGTAACCACACTGACTATTGAAAATTACTATCACTTTCAGAACACCGAGACCCAGAATGGCGTCTGCTGTGAGGCCCTGGTTGCTAGGTGGCTCCTCTCCCTCTGCACGGAGCTGCGGAGGTTCCTCGCCCGCCTGCTCCTCTATCAGTACCGCATGCTTTACATGCTGCTGCTGGCGTTTGCACAGGTGTGGTTGGACATGTGTCCAAGTGTACATGTCCCCAGTTTTACTGCACTCTGTATGTGTGTGTAGTGACTGCCTGTATGCTGAGAACACCAGGGTGGAATAGGGGGCACCTTACCCTAGTGCCATTTACACACAACACCAGCACAGAAATGAAGCGAAGGTATGCTCTTAGACAGTTTAATCTCAAAATAAACATGAATGCAGAGCTGTGTAGGCCTCTGCAAAGCCAGAGCACCTATTTAGCACCCTTCTTCTTGGGCACATCCTCACGGTACTTCTCCTCCAGGTGAGAGATGAGGGAGTTGAACTTCTGCTCTTTGGACTGCTGTCTCCTCTAAAGAGGGAGGGAGGAAGAAAGAAGAGAGAAAATAATCCTAAACACAGAGGACAGAGATCTTAAAACTAGCCCACTGATGTAAATGGAGTTGTCCAAGTGTACTCGGTCTCTCCCTCTCTTTGACAGAGTACAGTAAAAAAAAAAAAGTGTGTCAGTGAGACTACCTTACCTTGATCAGAGCAGAAAGACTGTCCTCACTGGAGATGCCCATGTCTCTCTGTCTGGCCTCTGCCTCCTCGCGTTCCAGCTCCACCTAAATTAAATTATGCACATTCTCTAATTTGAAAACTTGCTGCTGTGTTCTAAAACACTGAAATAATCACTTTTTTAAAAATCATATTAAACGTGACTTCTACTTGTACGTGTACGAGCTAGATGCGTACCTGGCGCTTCCGGTTGCGTCTCTTCTCTGCGCTTTCGTGAGTGAAGGCTTTGAGGGCGGGAATCTCCTTCGCGTCGATGAGGCTTTGAAGGATTCCTCTGATGCGCGGCTCATCATCGATCTCGGCGCACAGAGCTGACTCCATGATGCGGTTCATGTCGCCGTCATAGTCAATATACAGACGGCAAAGATCACCCTTCTCCTTTGCGGAACCTCTGTACTTTTTCTGAGACCACATTTTGTCCACACTAAATTAGAGTAGGATACCCAAGTTGCTCGCTTCTGAGGTTGTGCGCAATGCTGGACCCAGCGCGAGACTTTATAACGCCAAGCTCCATTGTGACGACGACTTGGATCCCTCGTGCACTTTGACGTCTGTCAGTTACTCTCTGGATAGCTTCACACTACACAGGCTATCATTGTACTATTTTGACTCTGAGTGAGAACTATGACCTCACAATATTCCTCTGATTTTAACCAACCCATTCCCACTCTACACTTTGCCAGAGTAACTGCATTTACACTAGCCCTATACCTTTAATTGGTGTATATAGAAAATTAAACACACTGAAACCACATGAAATGAACAGATTTATTAAACTTCAGTTTCAAATAAATTTCATACAATTGTCATGACATACAAAGGGAAAACATCTTGAACTTTTGAGAACTTACACAAACAACAATTACAGAACACCACTGAATATTATTTCAAAGTCTTTGTTGAGGCAGTGTAATACTATACATGGACCGGTACACAGACCGCCACTACCGAGGAGTCCAGTCATCCACAGGTGACATTTGGCTGAACCAGCAGCATCAGTAGAGCTGGTCTATGCCCTCGACTGCCACAACAAAATCCATCTCAGAAGCCCTCGAAGACAACACAGGACTACAAACGCGAGTGGTGAAGACTGCCTAATTTAACACGGTGCAAGTCGAAAACCTTCTAACAGAAGAGGATAAAACAGAATGCTTGTTTGTGGGGAGGCTTAAGCAGTGGGCCTTGTTTATAAGCTTAACAGTTACTCTGGGCTAACTTAGCCAGTGTTGCCATCAATCCATATTCTTGGAATACCACCCAATGCTCCTTAATCTTGCTAGTTTCATAATAAAATGACCACTGACGTCATCCTTTGGAGTTGCCTCTGCCTCCTGGATACTCCTGAGCCTCATACCGCTGGTTGAACGAAGGGCATGATCACTTTTTCCCCTTCCGTTTGGAGGACCCCTTGCTTCCGCTCTGGCAGTACTTGGCCTCCAGTCCGGCGATGAGGGAGTTGAAACCGTGCTCGCTCGACTTCTGCCGCCGCTACAGAAGGGAGGAATAGAGCAGTCAATCATCCACCGCGGATGGCCAGAGACACATGCACTGATGTCACTCACTACTTCAAAAACAGTCTGTGTATAGTCAGTGGTTAAGTTGACTTTTGTTAGGAGGGGGAGCCTGTCTTTACTCACAGTGGTCAATATCTCACTATATTGTATTACTATAAATACAGTAGCAAAGGAAGCTCAGATCCAGCTGGCTGTATTGCAGAGGGCTCTGGCCCAATATACACTCTGAGTAAAGTACAGGAGATCTCAATATATTAGAATACCATGGAAAAGTTATTTTATTTTATTAATCAATGTATTAATTAATTTATTAATTAAGCAATAATATGAGGCTAAGAGCCATAGCAAAGTGTATTTCTGCAACTAACGATTAAAAAAAAAAAAAAAACACACACCACAGCTTGGGTATAGTACATGTGTAGTCATGACGTAATGTTGCATACAGGCAGGAGATGCAATGTAAAATTCCATACCTTGATGAGAGCCTCCAGACTGTCATTACTATTAATGCCCATCTCTTTCTGCATCTCTTCAGCCTCCTTCCTCTCCTTCTCTGCCTACACACACACACACACACACACAGATGAACAATACATCAGCCGTTCAGCTGTATATGTGCTGGTAAAGGACGGCATCACACACACACCGCATGGATTTATAAGCAGAAATCAGGAATGTTTCCTACAGTAAAAGTAAAAAAAATCATCAACGTAAATTAGTTACAAATGAACACAGTACATAAACTGAGATTAAGACAAACAATTTTACTGTCGTTGGCCTTTGACCAAACATGTTAAATTTACTACTATAAATAAGTAAAATAAATAAATTATAAAGCACTTTCCACAGAGAAGTCTGTCACAGGCAAAGACAGCTAAATAACACAAAAATATTACATTCAACATAAAATATGCAATAAGCATATAATGATAGCATGTGGCCACCTGTGTGTGTGTGTGTGTGTGTGTGTGTGTGTGTGTGTGTGTGTGTGTGTCTGTCTGTACCCTGCGCTTGCGGTTGCTCCTCTTCCTGGCGCTCTCGTGGGTGAAGGTCTTGTACGCAGGCAGCTCCTCTGCATCTACCAGCCCCTGCAGGATGCCCCTGATGCGCGGCTCCTCCTCATCCTCCGCAAACAGGGCCCCCGCCATGATCTGGTCCATGTCCCCCTCGTGCAGCGTGTACAGGCGGCTCAGGTCCTCCTTCTCCTCCGCCGTGCCTTTGTACTTCTTCTCAAACTCCTGGATGTCTGCCAGACAGATCTGAGGGAGTCACAGCGAAAAAATGAGACTACATCATGTCCATGTAGAGTTAGCTGACAGAGTCACAGCAAGATTCAGACAAAATATTGTGTAAAATACACTCTATTTCAGGTATATGATGTGCAACAGCAACCGTTTATGGTGGCATTGTAATTTACCCTATAAACCCTATAGATGCCCCTGGAAGTCAGTTTCGGAAAACAGGTATAGTTAACAATGGGACAGTGAGGATTTAGCACTAGCAGTATTGTGGTTACAAACTGGTATGCTCAATGTTTGTAAACTATAGTATTACACCATTGTTTTGTGGGGTGGGGGGCTGTTGAATAGGTGTAGCCCTTGGGTCCGTAGTATTGTTAATCTGGTACAAAAAACCTCACAAAACTATTAGCCAACCTTGGGAAACAGCAGTCTCCAGTATTCCTCCCAGTTGCGGTCTTGGTTCAAGCAGTCGGATTCTTCATCAACAATCCCCTGCTCGTCGTATATGGCTCTTTGATCCTTGTCTTTTAGTACCTCGTAGACTTTACCCAGAGCCTGAGGGAACAGCATAACCGTTGGCAACAACATTGTTTCCAATTTCAATTCAATTGTACATAACCAGATCGAAGATTAACAAATTACCTGAAACTTCTCAGTCGCCAGGTCATCGCCTTGGGCTCTGTCAGGGTGAACCTGGAGCGAGACTTTGTAGTATCCACGGCGCACCTCGGCGTCCGAGGCCTCTTTAGTGACGCCGAGGACCTCATACAGGTTCGAGGTCTTGAACAGCTCCTCACAGCGCTCCAGCAAACCCATGGTCCGAACTATGACATGGTAGCGTCAATCACACTACAGTAAATGTGAATGCCAACTCGTCTAATAATTCATCTGGTAGAATTCTCGCAAGAATATGCTAATTTCCAATACTGGTATACACGTAATTTATCGCTTCGACTCACTTATCTGCACTTGGTTAATAACTGCGTTAGCTAGCTAGCTGACATCGGACCAAACCAGTGGCAGTATGGAACAGCCCAGGCAGCTAACTTAGCCGGTTAAACGTGACAGAAATCTGTGCAAAGAAGAGACGTGATACTTACCAAGCTATTTGAAATACAAACTCGCTAAGAGGCTACTGTTATAATTTACAACGGTCTTTGAAGAACGTTGTGCACAACAGAACAATACAGCACACAGGGAACCATCAGTACCCTTTCCGTCAACGCTACAAAATTTGGCGCGCACGTCATGACGTCAAAAACATGCAACAAGAACACCCGAGGAAAAAAAACTGAGTGATGTACACTTTTTCGAGTTGCATTTACCCTACACGCATGACATACTTATAACTCATTTAAATGAAAATCTTGATAAGTGAATTATAATTGCGACCTCCTTCAACAGCTGCTTACACCAATTCTCCGACGCATGTTTATGACGTGGTGACCCGTTCCATGCACCGTGTCATTTCTGTAAATATTAAAATAGCTGTATTTTCCCACACTTGTCAGAAGTGACCGTATATTTAGCAAGGTTAGTTCTAAAAAAAAAAAAAAAAAAAAAAAAAAACAATATACTAAATTACGATGACAACTGTGCTCCTCTGGACAAAGACACTTCATTATGTTGAACTGTCATGGAACAATTTAATTTACCCAAATAAATATTCCTTCTTAATAATATGAATATTATTTGTCTTTTCATTTATAGAGCACTTCAGGGCAACCCTTTGGAGTTAAATGTGCAAATCAAACCTCGATGACATTTACCTACACTTCCATAGCACCACACATCAGATGAGAAATCACTTGAAACAGCCAGCACACTGAGGAACTGTGGATACTTTATTTGAGTGGGGGCTGAGGGCCCTTAGCAGTAGTAAATAGGCAACTTGACGGTCCATTAAAAGATGGCTCTGGTTGATAGAAAACCTTCACATGGTTGATAATTCCTCAAAATTTTAATGTATTAAAAATCATAAGAAACATTTAAAATGGAACATCTGTATGGTAAAAATACAAACAAAACAAAATGAAAGACAAATTCATATCTTGGTCACTACAGTAAAACATTTTTTTTTTGCCATCTTAAGAACTGTTTTGCCCTGAAGTTTTTTTCCCCCTTGTCCTGAATACATATATAGTTGTAAACAAAAAGGGCACATTACATTAAAATCTATCACTCACAATACAATACAGAGTAAAGGGTATAAAAAAACAGGTCCTTATATATAGATATATTCATCTTCAAAGTTCTAATAATCTAAGTACCAAAAAAAAAAAAAAAAAAAAACCCCAAACAAAGCATTAAATCTGCAAGTCAACATAATCTGTTAGAAAAATACATATTAAGTGTGCAGCCCTGTGGAATATTTACAGTTGGCCATGGGAGCCAGTGCATTATTTCCTTCTGGTGCGCCTGCTTGGTGCGGCCTCCTCAGGAGCGGCGGGGGCCTCTGCAGCCTTCCTCTGGTTGCGGCCTCTCCCTCTGGAGCTGCTGCCCTCTGCTGGACCAGGGGAGAAGACATTCAACGTTATGACACAATGTGACATTTTCAGTCTTAAACATAGCAGCAGTTAAAAACAGTTCAGAACTAGGTTGTGTGACATTTTGTTGTTACCATTATTAGCCTTTAAAGGCAATTAAGTTTTAACGAATGAATGTTCAAGGAGGAACACTGAACTGTAGGCCGTTTAAAGTGTAAGTCTACAATCAAATGAGAATAAGTGTAGTTACTGGGCTTTTAACTTGTTAATGACAAAATATAGTTCAACATTGCAATATAACACGATACCAACCCTTAGTTGTGTCCTCGGCTGAAACGGGCTCAGGCTCTTGGGGAGTCTCGGGCTCCTGTGCCGCCTTCCTCTTTCCCCTGACGGTTTTGGGAGCTGCCTTGGAGGGTTCACCCTTGTCGGGCACTACTTCTGGCACTACTTCCTCGGCTTTCTTGGCTGCTCCTCTCCTCCCTTTGGCAGGTGCAGGAGCGGTGGTGACCTGAGGCTCCTCTGAAGCAGCCTCCTTCCCTCGCTTTCTTTTGGGCGGAGACGCAGGGTCAGCCACTGGCTCCTCAGCGACTTCTCTCCTCTTGGCTCCTCGTTTTGAGGCAGGAGCAGCCTCTTTCCTTTCCTCTTCCTCCTCTGCCTGAGGTTTCATCACCTTTGTGGCAGCCACCTTGCCTCGCCTTCCAGTCGTCTTGGCAACAGGCTCAGCCACCTCCTCTGGTTTGGTGTCCTGCTCTTCTGCTTCGGGTTCGGGGGTTTTCTTTGCACCTCGTCCCTTTGGAGCAGCTCTGCCCTTGGGGACCCGCTTGACCACTACGGCGGCTGCTTCTTCAGGAGCGTCTGAGGCAGCTGCTGAAGAACCGCTCTTGGCAGACTCAAATTCATGGGTCAGGACCAGGTCAGCGCTCCAGTTAACCGCTTTCTTGGAGATCGCGATGTGGTCTTTTTCGACACTGCTCTCAGGTTCAGGTTCATCGGCCTGATCAACGCTTGGTTCCTTCTCCACAGCCTTCCCCTTTCTGACTGCCCTTCCCCTGCCTCTCTTGACGGTGGCCTCACTAGCCGGCTCCTCAGGAACCACAGCAGGTTCTGCAGTCTCCGTAGCCTCAACCTCCACCGGGGAGGGTGTAGCCTTGGCCTTTCTACCACGCCCAGACTTCACTGTCGAAACCTTTGGTTGCTCCTCTGCCACCTCGGCAGCAGCAGGTTGAGCTTCAGCTTCAGGCGTCGTCTCGCTCTCCGGGGCTGGTGTTGGTGCTTGCTTGGCCTTGCGCCCACGTCCAGAACTGACAGCTTTAGTCTGAGGCTTTTCTTCAGGTTCCTCAATGGTAGCAGTTTGGTCTGGGTGGACTTCAGCCTCGACCTCGGCCCCCTTGGCCCTCCTGCCACGTCCCGTTTTGGCAACAGGAGCTTGCGGCTTCTCATCAGCTTTGGCTACAATTTCTTCAACCTCAGCTTTGGGTTCGCTCTCCTTGGTCTCCTCCTCTTCTTGGACCTTAGCAGAGGCCTGCTTGCCTCTTCGTCCACGTACAGCTTTGACAGCAGCAGGTTTCACTGGTTCTTCAACAGCTGGAACCGGAGCACTGTCCTCAGCCACAACAGCAGGCTCTGTACTGGCCTCACTCTCCTCAGCCACCTCCGGTTCCTCAAAAGATACCTGCTTAGCCTTCTTGCCTCGTCCAGACTTAGCCACTCTTTGAGGTGCCTCCTCCACCACTTCAGCAGGTACGGCATCAGTGACCTCAGGGGTTTTGTTCATGACCTCTTCTGGCACTTGTTCCACCTCAACCGAAGCCTGCTTGCCCTTCCGGCCACGTGCAGCTTTAGTGACTTTAGGCTTCTCTTCAGGCTCCTCAGAGGGTGCTGGGGTTTGATCAGCTTCAGGCTTGGCCTCAACTTCTTCAGGGGCTTCAACAGGGGCCTGCTTGGCTCTTCTGCCACGTCCAGCCTTCGGAACAGGAGCCTGGGGCTTCTCATCAGCTTTGGCCTCCTCCTGGACCTCAACAGAGGCCTGCTTGCCCCTGCGGCCACGGCCAGCTTTGACAGCTACAGGTGTAGGTTCTTCGATGACTGTAACAGCAGCAGGTTCGGAAGGTTCAGTGCTAGACTCGCTTTCTGAGGCGGCCTGTGCCACAGCGTCTGACTGCTCTTCGACCTGGGGAGCCAGTGCGTGGTTTTCCACTTCAGGCTCCACAGCAACAGCTGCAGCTTTTGGCTGTCTGCCTCGTCTTCCTCTGGCGGGCTTGGGAGCTTCAGTGACAGCTGGCTCTTCCTGAGTTGCAGGAGTTTCGGCCACCTCCTCTGTGGCGGGTGTCTCGACAGGTTCTGCGGCTGTGGCTGCAGCAATTGCCACCTCCACCTCCGCGGCCTCTTCTTCAGCCTGCTCTGTGGAGTCCTGCTTGGCTTTGCGGCCTCGTCTTGGTTTGGCCACCTCAACACTCTCTGGTAGCGGCTTGGCCGCCCTCCCTCTCCTTCCTCTAGCGGGGGCAGGGGCGGCCTCTGGCAGGTCTTGGCTGGGGACATCGACCTGAGGCACATTATTCTCATCTTCACTGGCTGGCACGGTTGATTCTGCGATGATGTCTTCCACTGCAGAGACGATCTCCTTGACGTTGTCAGATGCCACCGTCAGTGCTGAGTACAAACAAACATATAGAAACGCATGGAAGGTCATTCGATTTTTTTCCTCCCATAGGATATTGTAATATTTTTGAACTCTGCTAAAATAATTCCTCCACACAGACATAAAAAAAATTACAGACTTACCAGAAGATTCAGTGGTGCATTCAGGAGCTGATGCAGCAGCAACCACCACTTCCATGGCCTCTTCTTCAGCCTGCTCTGTGGAGTCCTGCTTGGCTTTGCGGCCTCGTCTTGGTTTGGCCACCTCAACACTCTCTGGTAGCGGTTTGGCCGCCCTCCCTCTCCTTCCTCTAGCGGGGGCAGGCGCTTCCTGAGCGGAGGCCTCTGGCAGGTCTTGGCTGGTTTCAGCGACAGCACTGGCAGCTGGCAGGCCAGCAGACATTGGCTCACCAGATGATTCAGAGGCACATTCAGCAGTATTCACTGCCTCCTGCAAATTATTATTTATTTTTTTTGCGTCAAAAACTGCATCAGAGGCACCAGTCAAAGAGGCCTACAGTAAACTGTATCGTTTGCATATATTTGGTTTTTTTTTCTTTCAAAAACTGCTTACATCCAACTGTACCATTTACATCTTTTTTATTTAACAAAAATAATTTGGTTACAAAGACTATGACTTAACCATGATGTATTCCTTAATTTCCTTCAAAATAAAGTATGGTATGTCTACTACTACTACTACAACAACTACTACGCACCTCAACAGTTTCTCCTTCTCTGGGCTCAGTGACCTCCGCCTCCTGAGGTTTAACCTCTTCAGCGGCTTGCTCCACTGCTGAGGGCTGCTTGGGCTTCCTGCCTCTTCTCGGCGTGGGCTTTTCTTCCTCCTGCAGGGGCATGGGTACTCTTGCTCCTCTTGCTGGGCTGGCCTGAGGAGTGCTCGCAGACACGGCTGCTAGCCTCCTTCCTCTGCCTCGTGCAGGAGTAGGCACCTCCTTGGGCAGGGGTTCTGGCAGGTCTTCAGCTGCATCAGCTGCAGTGGCCTCTGCAGGTTCAGATGAAGCAGCGGATTCAGATAGGGCAGCCTCAGCGGGTTCGGATAGGGCAGCCTCAGCGGGTTCGGATAGGGCAGCCTCAGCGGGTTCGGATAGGGCAGCCTCAGCGGGTTCGGATAGGGCAGCCTCAGCGGGTTCGGATAGGGCAGCCTCAGCGGGTTCGGATAGGGCAGCCTCAGCGGGTTCGGATAGGGCAGCCTCAGCGAGTTCGGCTGAAGGAGCCTCAGCAGGCTGAGACGAAACCACCTCAGCAGGTTCCAGGCAGATCTTCTCTGGTTCTTCTGTGGCTTCAGGCACACGTTCCTCGATGAGGTCAGCTACAGCAGACGCCTGCGGAGCTTCCCTGGCGGCCTCAGCGGTGTCCAGGGGAGCACACTCTGCCTCCACTGGCTCCTCACAGGCTTCGGCCGCCCTCTCCTGGAAAATCTCCTTCAGGGGAGAGCTGAGGCGCTTCGCCTGAGGCTCTCTCTTCCCTTCTGCGCCAGCTGGCTCGCAGGGCTTGGCATCGGTGGTTTGGATGACCTCCACTGGACAAACGTTTTCCTTGTCCTCCTCAGCAGCAATGTCCAACTCTAAAGAAGCATACAGAGTTATTTAGACATAACTACAGGCCTATACATTTATACACTTCATCTCACATATTTGTCCTATTGACAGCCCTATACTTCACCTGAATTAACTAGCAGAACTAGTTATTATGTACTTACAGTGTAGTAATGTTATTAAAATGAAACTTGTAAGGTACAGACCTAATTTGAACACAGAAAGCTTTACACAGGCATGTTAAGTCTCTCTCACCTTCACACATCTCAGGCAGCACCTCAGTAGCACTTGCAGTCTCCTGGATCTGTAAAGAAGAGTAGATGATTTAGGAGTCTGAAATATGCATGTTCAAAAGGTCAAAGGTTTTAAATAATAAAAACAGGGTTTACAACAGCCATGCCGACTTCAGTTACAGTTCAATGATCCAAATCTTGCTGTGCACTTTAATATTCCCTTTCACCTCATTCATAAAAGTACTGTGCTATTAAGTTCTTAGTTATTAGTTAAGTTATTTCACGCTGGAGATATCTATTGTTATGTCTTTTTAATATGTCACAGGCCAATAAAGCGGCCCTGGAAATATTTTCATTTGCTTCACACTCCCCACATAGCACATGCTACTCATTACCATACATGCTCTTTACTTTGGGTCACCTTCTCTACTGCAATAATCACAGAAATATCCTTTACCTCAACAGTCTCTGCCTCTGTGGGTTGTGTGATTTGCGTCTCAGGTTCCTCTGGTTCTTGCAGAAGATCCTGCAGGCCTTCAAAGTCTTCCACAGTTGCAGCCCCCTTCTGCTTGGGTGTCTTCATGAGCTTGCTGATGCCAAACTTCTTCTGCACAGGCTCTCCTTTGGTCTTCGGCGTCTTCATTAGCTCCTTGACGCCTGTGAGGTCCTCCACACTCTCGCTCTTCTCTTTTGGGGTCCTCATCAGCCTCTTCACCCCAACAAGGTCTTCAACCGGCTCTCCTTTCTGCTTGGGCGTCTTCAGCAGATGTTGGACCCCCGAGAGATCCTCCTCTGCCGGCTCCGCCTTTTGCTTCGGGGTCTTCATGATCCTCTGGATGCCTGCCAGGTCCTCCACAGGGTCTGCCTTCTGTCTGGGGGTCTTCAGCAGCCTGCCCCTCAGGTCCTCCACAGGCTCCGCCTTCTGTTTGGGCGTCTTCATTAGGCGCTTCACTCCGGTGAGGCAGGAGGCGGCGGGAGTGGGCTTCTGCTCAGGGGTCTGGGCCACTGGGGCGTCCAGGGCTTCGTCGTCTTCCGAGGTCTCCTTGGCAACAAAGCTGGTCTGCTCCTCAGCAACGAAGCTGCCGTCCTGTTCGTCCTGGAGGAGGCGAGTGACCGCCTCTCTGTTGTACCCACCACGCTTGGCAGTGGATGCAACGCTCATGGGAGACACCACCATTTCTCCTAGGGTGGGGGAGACAGTTTTACCTTAGGGACAAGCAATTTCATCTATAACAGCACAAACAGGACTAAATCCGAAATCACAAACTTCACATTTAAAACGGTTACAATTCCTTCAAATGTATCCACTATTTATGGACATACTAATGAGCAAATTAATCGGTTGCGCGGTCAACACACAAGATGCTAATCAAGTAAACACAACTCACCGGTCTCCTCTGGCGTCTTCATGACAGACAGTTCAGACGATGAGGAAGAGGGGAACGGAGTTTCGTGAAAAATCATTGAGGTGGAGGGGACTGGAGTTTTGGGAACAAGGCTTTTCCTGGTGGACACACGCTTCTGCTTGTTGTTTGCAGGAGTTTTAAATATGTCAGAAAGACCTGTGAGTAGAGACGAGATGAGAGGTTAAGGGCAGGCACACCACTGAAGCAAATGAAACCTACACACAACTAAGGCTGTGTATCGATGCGGATTTCCTGAATCAATATGTTTCCAATACACAAGGCCATGATACGATACTCGATCTGATCCAATATACATATTTTACCGTTAGCATTTTTTAATATGACACCGGCATATACCTAAAGAAACGCATTATTTAAAGCATACGCAACTGTTAATATCGATATTTCATTTTTTGAATCTGTACCAATACGTATTGATACATCAAGTTTTTAAAACCCAGCCCTACATACAACCCTTCACACATCAGTCAAAGCCAACTCTTCACACTTAAGGAGAAAGAAACCTACAAGACAAGAAAATAATCCCGGGGATTTGGGCGCCCCGCAGCAACCTGGCCTTTCTCAGTTTTGCTAGTCCTGTTTTTACACAAACCTCTTCGCAAGCGTTTTAAAATAATCCAAAGTGGTCTGCATTACCTGTGAGGTCCTCGTTCATCCTCATGTCCATCCTGAAGAGGGCGACGTTGGGCACCAGCTTCGGTGCACCACAGGTCACCTGGGCAGCTCTGCTCTGGGCCCTGCTCAGCACGATGGTGGCAGGGGAGTTGGCATGCCCAGTGCTGGTGTGGTCCTTCAGCTTCCTGGCTGGAGTCTAGAGCAAGAATAATAAAATAATAATTTATTATAAATAATTTAAAAAAAAAATGTCTCTTACAAACCACCATTTACAAAGGGTTTACAACAGCACAGAAATTAACATCTTGAACACTTTAAAGAGAAAACAGCCACACACACACACACACACACACACAGATAACTTTTCACCCATTTCTCTTCTGACAGCGTTGCCCGTGGAAGATTATTTTTTTTATTAGCATCATATCACTACTTGGGCCGCTAAAGGTGAAATTTTAAAATTCTATGACCATGGGACAGTTTAGACATTTATTCAGTGCCTAACAATAAATAAAAAACAACCCTCATCCACATCGACTTACCTTAGGCTTTGGTGCAATGGTCCTTTTCACAACCTTGGCTTTTGTGCCGGCCTTCTTGGCTGGTCCCTGAGTCTGGGGCTTGCTTTTGCCAAACTTCACAATATCAGCATAGGAGCTCAGCACTACACACAGAGACACGACATGAAAATATTAATCTCTATAGTCATTACATTAAACATGTTTACATGCACATCTTAGTGCATAAAGTACACTGCCTCAATCTTAAAACAGTATGTGTATGCTAATACACTTAATATTTGTATATAAAATAAAAACAATGTTCAGGGCTAAAAGTACATAACTCCACACCTGAAATTCTCAAAATGTTCCATGCCTGAGCTCTTTAAGCCCAGGGTGTTGTATGTAGATAAGTGTGAAGATTTTCATTCATCCAGGTCATGTTAGTCAAGTGAGCCAAATCAGTGAAATCTAACTTAAGCTACTAAAAGAAGTCCAGTTGCTTAGCTTATGGCTTATCTACATAGCCAAATGAGGCAACATCTGGGTGACAGGACACAGACATGCATGTATGGATCATAACACTGGATAAGAGACAGATATGTGCATATGGTCTTGACCTTTGAGGTTGGCCTTGGATGCTCCGCTGTGTCTGCGGATGACTTCCAGCGCCCCCCTCCCCAGGCTCCTTCTGGGGGTCTTTTTGGCCGAGGCCTTCATGCTCTTCCTCTTCAGCGGTATCTTGGGGGTTGCGGCCCGCTTCTCCGCCGGCGTCGCCTCCTTCCCTGCCTCGGGCGACGGTGTGCTGATGCGAGAGATGGAGAAGCGGCCGGTGACGGTTGGCGTCTCGCTCACAGACCTTCGACCGGGGGAAGGAGTTTTAGGTGTAGCGGACGAGGAGGCCCTTCTGGAAGGTGATGGAGACGGGGTTTTGCCCTTGCCAGCAGGAGACTTTGCAGGACTGGCCTTGGCAGCAGGGGACTTTGCAGGACTCTTTGCCTGGGCTTTGGCAGGTGAGGGAGACCGCTTGCCTTTGGGTGTCAGGGGGTCTGCTTTAGCGGGACTCTTCTGCTTGGCAGGAGACTGGCGTTTGGGTGAGGGGGTGGCAGAGGCTGGCTTTTTGGGCGACGCCTTCTTGGCCTTGGGAGACGGCGTCTTGGCCTTGGGAGACTTTGCAGGAGAGGCAGCCGCTGCTTTCTTTCTAGGGCTTGCCTTACCTTTGGGGCTTTCCAGAATAGCCTCTCCAAGCTTCAGAGTCTGCTCAAACAGAAAACAACAAGTTTTAATTAGGGCTGTGTGATGACAGGAAAATGTATGATATGCGATAATGCAATGGCTTGTAATAAATAAACAAATTCTTCACTATTTATTTCATTGTTTTCAGCAAAGGTCTGAATCGCAAACACAGGATCTGAATACAGAATCTACATGACATTACACTTAGCAGCCACTTCTGCTAAGTGAAGCAACATACAGTACAGGACACATTTTACATTTTGGGAGTACTAGCTTATACAGGGGGTACTACCTATTACATTGTATATTATTATGAAGGTACCCCCTAACCTGCTGTTATTGTGCTTTTGGGGGTTACCGTACCCACCAGTACCCCCTGTAATTTGAACCATGGTATAAGCAAAGATTACCATTATGATATTGTTACTGCCTTCTTTGTGGGCTGGGTGCTCCTCCTTACCTGTACCAGTCCGATGGTGGAGGCTCTCCTGAGCAGGGACTTGTGTGTGTTTGCGAGGCCGGCCCCAATGCTGCGGCGTCTGGGCGTTGCCCCGCGGCGCAGCGGGGAGTCGGGCGGCAGGCGCTTGTCGAACAGCTCGGGGCTCAGCTGACCGCCGAAGGACACGCGCTTCTTCTTGGGGAGCGGTGTGGGCAGCTCTGGCTCTGCGCCCCCACTCTTGCGCTTCTTACTGGACGAGGCCTGGGCACCTGAAGACAAATTTATTACATGACCACATTAGATTCCACTTAGGCATGGCCCAGTATATGAAATAGGGGATTCAAAACTATACTTCTGTTTGTCTAACATCCCTTCACGTATGACCAGGATGATGTCTCTCTGTAATACTAGCATCGATCTTTACATTTACAATGTTACAATTACAATGCCCCACTAAATCCACACACAAAAACAGGACTGCTGCCAACTAAATTAGGCGCACTGAAAGAATACACGCTCACCTTTGCTGACTGAGGGTGTGGCCAGCTCGATCTCACGCAGGACGTCCTGCACCTTGAACCTCTGGCCGGCGTTGGCCCTGGGGGAGGTCCTGGGTGACTGCTTGACCTCCTGTGACCCCTCGGCAGGGGCAGCCTGGCTTTCGGTGCTTGGAGTCTGGGCCAGGACAACATCGGCTTTGGGGCTGGCGCTGGTGACACTGGCAGCACCACCGCTGCTGCTCCTCCTCTTGGGGGACTTGGGGGGCGTCTGGGAGCTGGGAGGATCGGCCAGGATCTGCTGGACCACCTCCTCAGTGCTGAACTTCTGGGGCGTCTGCGTGGGCACGGGCGCAGGCTGGCTGGACTCGCTTGGCTCAGACCTCCCGGGGGATCTGAGAGACTGCAAGGAGGAAGAGGAGGAGGAAGATGACGAGCGCCTCTTCTTTCCTGGGGTGCTGACGGTTGCTGTGGCCACGGCCTGCTGGGTCGTTTCATCCACAGCCACCTTCTCTTCTGACACACACACAGCAACATCTTCTGGAGCCGGTTCGGGTTTTGCTTGGGGCTGACCACCCACTGAGGACCTCCGCTTCTTCTGGGCCGACTTGGGGGTCTTCGCAACCGAAGCGTCCTCCTTTCCGGCAGGAGTAGCAGGCTGAGCGGCCTTTGTCTTCTTCGGGGTGCCTTTCACCTCCGTGGGCACGGCGGCTCCCTCATGTGAGCCCTTTGGCGTTAGGGGCTTCTGAGAGTTGCGCCTGGACACGGGAGTCTTGCCTCCAAACACCTTGAAGGGAGACTTGGGGTCCAGGTCCTGCTTGACCATGTGATACAGCTCGGAGAAGGGAGACTGGGCATCTTTAGCGCGATTGGCCGCTTCAATAGTGACCATCTCCTTGGCCTCCTCTGCTGACTGGTCCGAGCCAGCTTTCGATCCATCCTTCAGACAGGAGTCTGGGCAAGACGTAGCAAAGACAAAAATATTATGTGTGTGACTCAAATGATAAACTACAGGAAGATAGTGACTTGCTGCCTTCACTGTGTAACAAGTCATGCACCTTAAGCAGGTATCAAGGTGAGGATTAAAACCTTTGATTCCCTGGATGGATAGCAACACAGAACGCTGTCGTCATAACACCAACAGCTGACTTCATAGTTTGGTAAAATGATGAACGTTGAAGGCAGCATGAACAAAGCATATATGCTTTCTTCAAAATTGGGCAAAACAAAGGTACCTTCGATGGCAGCATTTTATACATTTATTATATTCAGACAGCCTTGATGCCACCAAACGCTCTCTTAAAAGGCCACATTTTGTCCCAGCTACTACTTGTAATGGACTGCCAAGGAAACAGTGTTTACACATAAATACTTACCAGACACCGAGATGGATTTTTTATCAGCTGATGCGACAGAATCCCTACTTTGATGTTCTTGTAGGACCTAAAAAGGTAAAATTTAGATTATTGTAATCAGCCTTTTTTGCTTCAACCAAAAACACAGGAAACATACCACTGCCACCAAGTGAGTCACTGCACTGCACTTTGTTTAAACATGCATTAGTTACACATCCAAGCTTTCCAGTTACCAATTTTAAAAGATTAATTAAAATCTTTTGTCACCGGCAACAGACCATAACATTAGCTCTGTTTAAGACCTATTTAGTGCATTCTTAGAGACTCTTAGAGAGTGTTTGGTAATATGTTCTAAATAAGTCATGCTCTGACATCTGGGTTTGCCATCACTATTTATTCACCGATAACAAAAATAAGTGTAAAAACATATAAAGTCAAAAATAAATAAATATATCATCATGTGACAACGAGATGCTTGTGTGGGTCAGCAGTACCTGGAGAGTTTCTCCCTTTCCTGATGTGGATGTCCTCTTTTTCTTTGGGGTGGGTGGTGGAGGAGCCTCAAACCTGGCAACCACATAACGCTTATTAGACAATTCATGCCTATACACAGCCAAGTTTTTCTGCCCATGTTCAAACACAGTCAGGTTCAGCCAGTGGTTTGCACTGAACCGTACTAAAAGTCACGTGATTATCTTACCTAAAAGAGCGATCAATAATGGTGAATACATCGCCATGCTTCAGGCGTTCAGACTGAGTCATTGCCACGCCATTGATGCAAGTAGGGTTCACTGAACTCAAATTCGTCAAGATAACCTGAAAATACCACAACACACAAACAAAGTATAACCCTTCACAGCACATATGTAAGAAATAAAAGAAATGTATAAAAGTGGGAACATTCAGTTTACCTCTTTGTTTTCATTTATCTCTACTCTGCAATGTTCTTTGGACACCTGTGGCATCTGAATGCGAATGTCACATTCGATTTTCCTGTAAAAGTGGTTGTAATTAGGAAAGGATCTGGTTATTGCTACCATTTGCAGACATACATTACTTGACATAATTATTTATTTCGCTACATGGTGCTCCTGCAGAGAACATGAATGTAGTATATCATTTTTTAAAAGGCACGAATGATTGGTCTTGCTTAACAGAGATCTGACAACTACACCCAAACCAGTTGTCCAAAAAAGGCAATTGGTTCCTTTCGGAAGTACGTGTTCACGTCGACACCTAACGTCAGAAACAAAAAAGCCCGCCTGCTCTACCTCACACAACCCTGCCTAAGTTGACATGTTGACTCTTGTATATCCGCTTGACAATCTGGCATGCGGCGTTTTCATTCACATTAAGTTATTTGTACTTAATAACAATGCAGCAGTACTGTTCAGACTATGACATTTGAGCAAAGGCACTTACCTTCCAAACAAACATGGCGCAGTCAGCGGATATTCAGTACCATCCCCGCCACCTCGTCGGATGACAACTATTTTACCGTGAAGAGGCATCTTCTTGGCAACTTACCTGAGATAGCAAATATGTCATCAGTTACATAGACTGGCAGATTGACCTAAGGCAATTTAAGTCCGTCTGCCCTGAAAAGGGATTCAGACGCTGCCACAAAGCTTTTGTCCCTCTGACATCACATAAGGTTACATGAGGCGTCTCAGACCATATGTGAAACAAAAATGACTAAACTATATATACTTTCTCACCTTCCATGGCTAATACCAATGCATCCAGACACAGTTGAGCATACATAGTTGCAAACTAGTGGGGTTGTAGACATGATTCTGTAGTACGATAATGTTATCAATCTTACCTATGGGCTAGCTAGCCATCTGTTGACCTTTACGGGGATTTCTCACAATACCGCACACATAACTGAGCCTTTCTTTCTAGCAAGCAAACAATTAAGCCAAAAAACAAATGCTACAACTAACTGTTTGGTGTGTCTTGCAAACCTAAAATCGCATTTGTATACATTCAAAATTATGGGCCAGACACTTTAGGCTAGGCCCATGCTTCCTTAACGTTCAAAGTAGCGTGGCAAATGTATGTTCGCTGTTTTTATGTTCGTTTCATTTCGGGAGACATTTAAAATAACAAGTGATCTTGTTTTCATAAAATACCAAACGGGTATGTGTTTTTAAATACTGACCTTGTTATTTAGCTATTTTCAGAGTTTCTTCTGTGACCACCATGCCTGGTGGTTCTTCCTACTTCGTTCTGTGTATCCGAATATTTACCCGGTGGTAAAGGGACATCGCTGACATACAACGTGCGAAGCGTGGAAGAGAAGCGTATATCCCTCCGCACACGTTGTAAAGATTTATACTGGTGAATTTGTAGTAATTGTTTTTACACGACAAGCGACAAATACGCGTAAGTAAAATACTGTAAAATACGATTTTGGTTTAAAAATAACTTAAATGAAACAAAGAAGGAACTACTTAGCCAGTTTTACTACTCTACGGAGGGATACAAGGCGAATAACTGCTTTTGATTTGAAAAATATTTGAAATTCCGCGCGAAGCTTTTCTATTGGTTATCGTCATAATATATGCAAATCCGACAGCCAATCCAAAAAATGGAGTTGCACTTCAACGTGTCTGGGTAAAACTAAAATTGTAGCTAACCGGTCTAGCGAGAGTCTCTGAAAGTTGGAATTACTTGTGGTATTCTGCCAGTTGTTTTTTTATTCTTATTATTTTAACAGCATGCATCACTGAGCACTACATTTTCCCCATCTAGAAATGCTTCTAGTCAGCTTGGTTCTTCAAGGTTATGTGTAGTCTTTGCAACTAGCAGCAGCATCTAGACCAGCGACACCAAAGTAAAGTCGGCAGACTAATGAAGGCTGGCACTTCTATGCCCCTTCAGAGAATGTTCAATAGGACAGGTAGGCTCGGGTAGGATATTAGACTACCGTCATCCATCATGGACAATACTTGGTGCTTCCATAGTCTTTAGGTTTTGTTGTCAGACAACAAAGTTTTTTCCAGCTTTTCAGCATCAAACTTCTTTGTGCAGATTACTACAGGAATATCTTTCCGACCTACCACCACAATAACATTATAACACCTCATGAGTTGTGAGAACTTGTTTTCTATCATTCATTACCCACAGAGTACACCTTTTTCAGACATATGTTCCATCCTTCCTTTTTTGGTATATTTACTTTTATTTATTGCCGGAGGGTATGAATGCGTGTACAGCACCAGGCCAACTCCTTATCACTTTATGTAATTGGAGTGAATTTACTTAACAGTGGTTTAGCACAACATGTGCCAGGAGATGCTATTAAGAAAGCAGCCTATTAGTGGTGGAAATTAACTTTGCATAATGTTTTTTTTAAACAGACACTAACAAATAAATGGTACAATTTATCAGCCACTCAACAAGTAACTCAACAAGTAAATTGTTATTTTGTGTCTGAAATCAACCACTTTTATGAGAATTTGGCTAGTGCGAATTTCCATCCCTGCAGCCTGTGATCCAGGTGTGCACAGAGAAATGTTGGCTCCAATTAAAAAATAAAAAATACAACTACAATTTTCGATAATGATAATAATGGTGTCCCCAAAGGTCCCATGGGGGTCGTAGGTTCAAATCCCGTGCCAGTAAGAATAATGTGGGTGTGGGAGTAAATAACTTGTGCTCTCCTGCATCCTCATCCTTGAGCAAAGTTTCTAACCCCACATTGCTCCAGGGGGACTGTCCCTGTACCTAAAATAACTGTAAGTCACTCTGGATAAGGGTGTCATCTAAGTGTAATGTAAAGTGCTTTATAAATAAACGTGACTTGACTTGACTCTCTACCATCTTCTTTAATGTGGGGTAGGCCACATGCAGGCTGGTGGGCTACTTCAAACCAGTCTGTTTTTGTAAGGCTTACATGGTAAAGCAACAACCATCGGCCTGATGCTCCCAGGAGGGAGACAGGTGTTATGTCTAAGCATGAGTGATACAGGTTTCCATTGTTTGGAAGGAAGCTGAGAAGCAGGCACAAAAGATAAAAGTTTTTTTTCTCAATGCCTGGCGACACTACTGACTGCAGTTGGGTTGGGTGTTTGTGTGGTGGTGCATAATGACCCATCAGGATAAGACCAATCAAACTCAATGTGGCAGAAATGGGAGGCATTTCACAGGTCGTTTAGAGGGCAGCACTGTTGAGTGCAGATCTGACTCCCCAAAGTCTTAAGTAGACTGTAAAACAATAAGAGATAAGGCCCACCAATTTCACTTTTTCATTTTTCTATTCTATATATTATCTGTGTTGCTGTATTGCAGGTCCACCTACCATCACTGTCCTGTACTCTGTCTGCACAGACTTTGTTACGCCCTTGCATACTCTGTTCTCCTCTGCATATCTGTATACTTGATTTGTGTCCTCTATTGTAAGTCACTTTGGATAAAAGTGTCTGCTAAGTGTGTACTGTAATCTAATGGGTCTGAGAGAACTTTATTTCGATTCTGTATGTGACCTGTAGATTTGACAATAAAGCTGACTTTAAAATGGGCCACTGTGTTGCCTTGATGAGCCCGATTTATTCCCAAGCCTCTATTCCAAGGGTGACAATGGCTTTATATGGTGAAGTCACATGCCTTGGCCTACCACACACCACCATTCTGAAACAGTGTCTTCACCTACGCTGAGCTAGTTGCCCATGTACTGTAGTTTTGTCCATTGTGAAAACAAGGAAATCATATCATATTCACATATAACTTGCCGATATACAGTTTGTACAACTGTTTGTTTTGGTAGTAACCTTGTAGCTCATTTCATTTAGTAATGTTCAGCTATCCAACTTAACTGTACAACCGGTCAAGTCCCTGTTAGCAGGAAGTACTATTTAAGATGTGGCAACAGATTGGAATATAAGTAACATCCTTAGACAAAACATGTTTAATTTACTTTTTCCACTATTCAGTTAAAGTTATATTGAAGAATACCATTATGCTAAACAATAGAAATATGTCAGGCATTGTGTCTGCTCTTTCCCTGAGTGAAATTACCTACAACATTGAACTAGACCATGTCAGCAGGACATACATGCCAGTTTCCAATGACCTTGTTTGACCCACCACACTGGTACAACCCAATGAGAGCTGTGCTCTGACTGCATGGCTTCCTCTCTCCATTGAGCCCTTTGTCACAAAATGGCCGCCATGCGTCACCCAGGTGGTAGCTGCATGATGCTGGCACACGCAATGGATATCGCTGTCATTTTGAAGTCACCATGTGACATGCCATCACAATGGAGAACCTGAAGAAGAGAGTTGGATTTCTACAGCTTCAACAGTCTCTGGTATTCACATTAACGGCCACAGACGTTTGTCGTAAAATTTTAATTTTTCATTTTTAGAATTTCTGTTTCCATGAAAACAACATCAGTCAGTGATAAAAACAACAACAGAACAACTTTCTTTTTTTTGCGTTCATGGGTATGAAAAGATTTGCAACAGTGAAGAAATACAACAGCATCTAAACTTCAAAAATCTTTTTTTCTTTCTTACTTTTTTTTTTTTTTCCGAAATCTGTCGTTTCATTCATGGACAACTCACAATCATTCCTGATCTTCTATATATATTTATATATATACTTTTGTAAGAAATCTGTCTCTTGAAGATGGAAATGCTGAAAGAAGGAGAAGATAGAAAGACTATTGTTTTGTCTTTTACTTCTGATCATGTCCAGGCGTAAAGATCCTGTCATAGTGTCTCAATCCCACAGATTCGCGTTGATGTCGGGCCTCTCGATTCTTCCTTCAGTCAACCAGTCAGAGCCTCTTATGTCCAACCAGTCCGTCTGTCTGTCTCTCTGTCACCATAACAACCAGCAGCTCCTGTTCATATCCCGTTCTGGGGTTGAAGCGTCCCTCAGCTGGCAGTCAGTATGTGTGTGTGTGTGTGTGTGTGTGTGTGTGTGTGTGTGTGTGTCCAGAGTAAAGCGCGAGTGGTAAGGACAGAAGCGCAACAAAACACACCTCATTTCATGTTAGTCTCTCCAAAGCTGAAGGAAAATGAAACACTTCTCCAACAGTAGCACTCAGAGGAGGTCTATACCAGAGGAGGTCTACACACCAGTCTGTGTGTGTGTGTATGTATGTATGTGTATGTGTATGTGTATGTGTATGTGTGTGTGTGTGTGTGTGTGTGTTGTGTGTGTGTCCGTCCATGACTTCTTGTGTTGGTGTGTTTTTGCATGTGTGTGTGTGTAGGTGTGTGCGTGCGTGTGCATGTCTTCCGCATGGGACACAGTAGTCGGTGGTCATTGCTGAGGGTGTTAAGGGAAGGGGCCAAGGCAGGGTGGGGCAGGGGCAGGGGCGTTGCTACGGCGACTGCGTTGTCGGGCTGCTTTGGGCGGAGCTGGGCGACAGGCTGGGGCTGCAGCTCCCTGGCGGGGCGCCGCTCGTGCGACCCGACCCCGACGCTCCGGAGCTCTCCAGGCCCTCCGAGTTCTCCAGCATCTCCTGGATCAGCGGCGGCATGGAGCCCGGAATCTCCATCTTCAGTGTGATCACGCGTTCCGCTCCTGCACAAACGCCATGGAGAGAGGGAGGGAGGGAAAGAGAGAGAGAAAGAAAGGGAGAGAGAAATTAAAAGATTGAAAGAAAAATGAATACAAACTCTTAAATCATGCACATAAATGAAATGTCTAATATGACATCATGTGATCATGAAGAACACAGCGGCCCATTAAGTTGAACATGATTAGTATTTCATGATTAGTGTTTTATTAATGTTACATGGATGTTATAATTCTTCATAGTATAGTATAGTTTCATACAGGTCTGTATGCATTAGTATGCAGGAGTAGGTGTGTGTGTGTGTTTAAGAGAGAGTGAAAGAGAAACCATGCACTTCTGTGTGTATATTTGAGAGAGAGTGATAGAGAAAGCATGCAAGCATGTGTTTGTGTGTGTGTGTGTGTGTGTGTTTGAGAGAAAGAGTGAGAGAGAAAGCATGCACTTCTGTGTGTGTGTGTGTATGTGTGTGTGTCTCACCCTTGGCGCTGATGCTGCGCAGGTCTGTGATCTTCATGAGCATCTTGGGGAACATGTGTGGCTTGTGTGGCCTCCTGTTCCTCACGTAGAGCTTCAGCGCCTCCAGCAGAGGCTCCTGCAGTGTGTCCACCTTATCCGCCTCCTCCAGGTCCTGCCGGTCTGCGCACACACACACACACACACATTACTTATTAGTGTGTGTGTACACTATACTTTTATCTTGTCCTATACTTGTGTCTTGTCTATACTGTGTTTTAACTGTTTAACTGTTACTTATTAGTGTGTGTGTACACTATACTTGTATCTTGTCCTATACTTGTGTCTATACTGTACTTTAACTGTTGCGTGTATCGCCAATTGTTCCCAATGAAATGTTGTTTCGTCTCACTATCTACTGTATGTATATGGCTGGAACGACAATAAAAACCTCCTTGACTTGCTGCCACAATGCCATGCTGTCCTTATCATGTCCACTAGGTGGGGCCCTTCCTCCACAAAAACACGAGCAATTCTGTATACTGTACTGTACCACTACTGTACTATTGCTACGCTAGTTGTTATGATGGCACAGTACTGCTAATTTTTGGCATGTATACTGTGTCAAAGAATCTCTAAAAGCAGCTGTTTTTGTGTGTGTGAGCGTGTGTGTAAT
>CM059266.1:19727821-19730321 GCA_030347295.1 Setipinna tenuifilis | reverse complement strand
TGTGTGTGTGTGTGTGTGTGTGTGTGTGTGTGTGTGTGTGTGTGTGTGTGTGTGTGTGTGTGTGTGTGTGTGTCAGGGTTTCAACACTCGGCATAGCAAGCCTCTGTGGAAGTTTAGGAGTAAAACACTGTGGTGGTATGCTGTGTGTGTGTGTGTGTGTGTCTGCATGTGTGTCTGTGTGTGCTTGGATGTGCGTCTGAGTGTGTTTGGATGTGTGTGTGTGGCACAGTGAACTCCATGGTCCTACATTTACTGGGGGTTTTATGAGTTCAAACGGCAGTGAGCTCCTGCGGGAAACTGTGTGTGTGTGTGTGTGTGTGTGTGTGTGGCAACAGCAGCGAGCTCCTGAGGTATACGGTGTGTGTGTGTGTGTGTTGTCTCCGCAACTCGCTAAGCGTTTCATGACAACGCTCTCATGCTGTGGCCAAACAAATAACAGGAAGCCGCTAAATCACTTTATTACTCACACAATAGTCCTGCAGAGGTGTGTGTGTGTGTGTGTGTGTGTGTGTGTGTGTGTGTGTGTGTGTGTGTGTGTGTGTGGTGCGTTGACAAAAGATGGCTGCAAAGCTGGCGTTGTGTTTTCATTTTTTTGTTTTAACACATGGCAACGTGTGGGACTTCAGAAATAACCTATACTCGCAGTGGACAACAAACACACACACACACACACTTTCTGTCTCTCTCGCTCTCTCTTACATGCACATACACACACACACGCAGGTACTCACTCTTTGGACCACTTCTAGGTACTTCTGCAGACAACAGCAGCACACACAAACACAAACACACACACACACATACACACGCACGCACACACACACACACACACACACAGGTACTCACACTCCTTGGACATGCCCACTTCTAGGCACTTCTGCAGAAGACACCAACACACACACACACACACACACACACACGGGGGGGGGGGGGGGGGGGGGGGGTACTCACACTCCTTGGACATGCCCACTTCTGCAGAAGACACCAACACCCACACACACACACACACACACACACACACACACACACACACACACACACACACACACACACAGGGGTACTCACACTCCTTGGACATGCCCACTTCCAGGCACTTCTGCAGGCGGCAGTACTGGCAGCGGTTGCGCGTGACCTTGTTGATGATGCAGTTCTTCTCCCGGTGACACGTGTACACCATGTTCTTCTGAATGCTCCGCCGGAAAAACCCCTACACACACACACACACACACACACACACACACATGCACACACACACACACACACAGAAAGGCAAAGGGACACTTAACACCTCATAATTGCCTATAAGTGCAGACGACCTCCTTATCTGGGTGTGTGTGTGTGAACACCAGAGGCCTGTGTTAGGAGATCTTGATGGGTCAGGCTGTGTGTGTGTGTGTGTGTGTGTGCGGTGATGCTATCTGCTAATCGGCCCCTCTCATCAGCACATCCACAGCTCAGGGCAGCAGCAGCAGAGGGCAGGAGATGCAGAGGGCACACACACACACACACACACACACACACACACACACACACACACACACACACACACACACACACACACAGCATGTGAGTTACGGGGGGACAGGGAACACGGCCTACGACCGACACTGACCGGACGCAAACTAACGTTAACAAGCGCTTATGCTTTATTTTTACGGTCATCCGTGCTGGTTTTAAGAGCGCGGTGCGGTGGAAAGGTAAGGTGTGCCATAGCCGTCTACCCTCCCTCCGTCCTGACAGCCTAATTGAGCCCCAATGAGGATGTTCCTCACGGAGAGGAAGCCTTTAAATCTCTGTCAGCACCTTGAACATGCAGTAAAGTCTTTCGCAAACATAAAACACTTCTGGGTACACTCTCACATCCATTAGGTAGAGTGTAACAAAGTGCGTCACAATATGCAACATTATGTACTTACACTCCACCATAGGGTTAGTGTTAGTGATAGGTATGTACGGTGTACAAAGTTTGTAACAACGTATGGTACCCACACTGTACCATAAGGGTTGGGATAAAGAACAGTGTAGGTACATAATATTACATGTTGTTACATGTAGATGCAGTAAAAAAAGAACTGTAAAATAAAGTCTTAGCACAAAAACAATAATTTTAAGAGCATCCAACAGCATTGCAATGAACCGAGAAGCATATAAAGGCGCACACACACACACACACGCACACACGAGCACACACGCGCGCACACACACACACACACACACACACACACACACACACACCGAGTGTGTATGCCAAACACTAATCCCTTAACTGGTTTTGCCAGAGCAGGAAATATTAACTGGTATTACAGCTTCATAAGATTACACACCTGCTCACACACACACACACACAGCTGAGCCAGACGGATGGAGGGAGGGAGAGAGAGGGAGAAAGGAGGAAAGAGAGAGAGAGAGAGAGAGAGAGAGAGGGAGAGGGGAAAGAGGGAGAGATACAGAGGCGGGGAGAGAGAGAAAGAGAGAGGGAGAGAGCAAAAGAGAGAGAGAC
>CM059266.1:19715321-19717821 GCA_030347295.1 Setipinna tenuifilis | reverse complement strand
AAATAGAAAGTGCTTATGTAACACACCGCAATTTTCCTTATTAACATACACCACTCTCTCTCTCTCTTTTCTCTCTCCTCTCTCCCTCTCTTCCTCTGCCTCTCTTCTCTCTCATTTCCCCCTTTCTTTTCTCCTTCTCCATTCCCTCAATTTCTTCCTCTTTCTTCTACTTCTCCTCCCTCTCTCCTTTCGCTCTTCATTTTTCTCTCTGCTCCTCGGTTTGTTTTTCTTCCTCTCTCCAATTGTTGCTCTATCCATCCATCTCTCTCTATGTCTTTCTCACTCCCTCCCTCTCTCTCTGTCCCTCCCTCTATCCATCTCTCTTTCTCTCCCTCCCTCTCTCTGTTCCTCACCCTCTCCCTGTTTCCCTCCCTCCCTCCCTCTCTTTCCCTCTCTATCCATCCATCTCTCTCTCCCTCCCTCTCTCTGTTGCTCCCCTCTCTCCCTCCCTCTCTCTCTCTCTCCCTCTCTATCCATCCATCTCTCTCCCTCCCTCCCTGTGATGGCCAATGATTATGACCCGTGATTACCAACAGTCTGACACAACTATTCATCCTTATTAAAACTGCCTTCATTAAGCACTAAAGGCCGCCACACACACACACACACACACAGCGCCAGAGCTATTCAGAGAGATAGAGAAGCCTTGACACAAAAAACACGCACACTTTCTCTCTTCCTCTCGATTTCTCTCTCTCTCTCCCTCTCGCTCCCTCTCGCTTCCACACTCACACACACACACACACACACACACACACACACACACACACACACAGACTAATGAGAGCACAGTCGATATGTGGGCCATAAGGAGGAAATCTGGGAGAGCTGGATGCTGTAATTAGACACAAAGACTCAGTTATAGAGTGCACCACACACACACACACACACACACACACACACACACACCCATTTCGTTCAACAATGGGAAGTCTGTGCAGTGGAGCTAGACAGAGAGAGAGAAATAGAGAGAAAGATGGAGGGAGAGAGAGAGAAAGAGAGAGGACATGAGGGGAGAAAAGAGGAAAAAGAGAGAGGATGAGGAGGAAAATGAACAGATTGAGTAAACGAGTGCAGGCTAGGGCCTCTTGAGGGGTGACCTCTGGGATGGAAGTGGATAAAAGGGAAACACAGGCCTACACACACACACACACATACAAGGTCTCACACACACTCACAAGCTCGCACACACACACACACACACACACATGTACACACACGCTCACATACACATATCTATATATTTCCTCAATTGGATTAGTACCTTGGGTGTGTGTGTGTATGTGTGTGTGTGTGTGTGTGTGTGTGTGTGTGATGGAGTACACACATAAAAAGAGGAGGGAGAGAGAACAACACGCTACACTGCACTACTCCATTGCATGCTCTTTTTCCCCCTTTATCTCTCTCATTTTCTCTCTCTCCATCTCTCTACTGCTCTCTCTATCTTTCTAGCGTCATCCCTCTCTCTCTCCCTTTATCTCTCTTTTTCTCTCCCTCTATCTCTCTTCCTCTCTCTCTCTATCTTTCTCCCTTCATCCCTCTATCTCTCTCCCTTTTTCTCTCCACCTGCCACTTAATAGCTTGCTTCATGCATGCACACACACACACACACACACACACACACACACACACACATACACGCACCTGAGAACACACACACAGATGTTTCACTGACACACAGACACACACACAGAGATGTTTCACCAACACACATACACACACATGGATGAGGAGTCAAACAGGCATGGTCACACAATGCAAAAACTGAAAAAAAAACACAATTACAAAATATAAAAGTTTAAATGATTTGATGAGGAAATGCTATTTGAAAATGCCTCTTGCTGGGCTATGCTCATTAATTGACAGAATGACTTTTTAAGAAAGCTGGAGGAGTTTCAATGAAACTACTGATGGGGGTGAAGGCGGTGGGGTGTGTGTGTGTGTGTGTGTGTGTGTGTGTGTGTGTGTGTGTGTGTGTGTGATTTTGTGACTATGCCCGTTTTTCCCATGCACTCCTCAGATGTTTAACCCAGACACACACACACACACACACGTTAGACAGACAGACAGACACATTACACAGACACACACACAGACACACACATTACAGACACAGACACACGTTACACAGACATACACACACACACACACACACACACGCACACACTTGTCTGCCGTCCTGCCCCCCCCAACCCCCCCCCCCCCCCCCCCCTCTCAGTGAGGTCAGGTCTGGGCTACGGTGGTTTAGATGTCATTAGTACCCCCTCCCTGACTGAGAGGGGTGTGTGTGTGTGGGGAAGGGGGGGGGGGGGGGGGGGGGGTGCAGCAGGGAGACCTTAATGAGATTGGGCTCCATTAAGTGCAGGAGTTAACTGTGTTAGTGGCCAAGGCAGACTAGCCTCTGGGTGGGGGAGGGCTGTGTGTGTGTGTATGTGTGTATGTGTGTGTGTGTGTATATCTGTGTCCGTGTATGTATCTGTGTGTCTGTGTGTGTATCTGT
>CM059266.1:19675321-19695321 GCA_030347295.1 Setipinna tenuifilis | reverse complement strand
TCTATTTCAAAAGGACAGAAGCTGGGTGAAGGACGTGAGCGACAGAGCGGACGCAGATAGCTCTTCTGCGGCGTTGCCCCAAAAGTGGGTCACCTAGTCAAATGGCAACATCGACATAGCCTGCACTGTCTGATGTGCTTTAGTCGAAAAATCTTATTTTTGGCTAAACGACAAACCACCATGCAACAATAGAAACTTGCAAACACCCCCAATCGATCAAACTGTTTCCCCTCTGTGGCGAATTCCTATCAGTTCGACTAACACGAAGCGCAACAGAAGTGTCGATCCATTGCACAACAACACCAATAGCAGGACAGCCACAATACACATGCATGGTCATGCTACAAAACAGGTCTGACCAACTTTAAATCTATCAAACCTAGCCTATGCACACATGCTTAAGTGGGCGAAAAGGGTGGACTCTTCGCAGAGCAAGGGACACCTACAGTGGTTGGAGCCGCTCCAGTGCTGGTTCCGCCGGGATGAGCTGTACGGATGGTTCGCCCCAGGAACGAGTCCCTTGTCCGGAATCAGGCAGCTCCGGTTCTGGTTGTAGTAATCCATCATGAGGAAGGGGTTCGGACTCGATGTGAGCCCCACAACGTCCACGCTCTCATACATCCCGCTATGTCTTCGATGTTTTGCCCTCAAACAGAACAGATTTCTTTGCAGTTCGCTTGTGGCGCCTGACTCGACGCACAACGTTGGTGTTTTCAGCCAAGGAAAACAGGCGTGGAGTTACTGTAGGACGGACAAAGTGTGAAATGACTGCTTCGCCCCTTTACAGAAGAATAATGTTGACTTATCCCAGCACTGCCATCGTAGCTTGCTTATTCCTGCAGTGTGGTTTCGCTCCCAGTCCAAACAAAATAACTAGTGCAACTAAAGTAACAGTACGGAAAAATGCCCCGTACTAAATCTGAAAGGAATCTGCACATCTGACAGAATGTCTGAGCGCATGTCAACAGGGCGATCCGGGGCACTGTGTTCGATAAATATCGGACTGGAATATCGACGGTTGCCTCTGAAACTTGCCGAGGCAGAGATCAACCAACCCCCAGAGGTATGATCAAGTCCGCCGGGCCTCCTCCGATGGGAGATCCCGCAAATTACTTGCAAACTCCAGTGCAATCAAATTCTACATGCGTTTAAAAAACGCACAAAGACATAGTTAAAATTGCTATTGCAAAAAATAAAAAGCCACACATACAAGCCGACTACAAAAGCAAACTGGTCTCTCGTCCAGGTGGTATTCCACGAAGGGAGCGTCCTTACTTCCAGAAAGCACCCGCGGGATAGGAGAGGACTGTCCAGCTCGTGTTCTCCCTGCAGTCGGACGGGTCTCTTCCTGAGATTCTATCCAATTATGCCGAGTGACTCGAGTTCAGGCTAATCACCAGGAACGAGGCTCCTCAGTCTGCTGTTTACATTTACTTTCCAGACGCTCGGCTCAACGAGCTGAATCGTTCCTCTGCGTGTTTACGTCCAGGACGAGCCCCGAGTTCCCACACAAATTGTGTCACCAGCACGCTCTGTGTCTAGTGACGAGGGCGAGCAGCTGGGTCTTTGCTCCACCTCCGGCTCGCCTCGTTCGCTACTCCCCCTCAGCTCGCGGCTCCTCCCACACTTAACCCTTTCAATCCAGGACCCAAACACTTCACGTTCCGCTGTAAACATAAACTAATTTTGCTTGTTTGTATCGTGGTATATATTTGCCTACATCATGGATAAAAAACTAGACAATGTAGCTAACGTTTCCTACGACAAACTAAGGTGATACAGCGGATGTGACTCACGATTACTGTCAAAGCGACAGGAGATACTTGTAAGGAGGAGAAAGTTATTTTAAAGTCCTAAATAATCATCGCAATAGCTCATACAGTCTGGACTCCAACCCTAAAGTAATTTACCCCCTCCTTCCGCGAGTTCTCATCGTTCATTTCAACGCGTCTCCCTTTCTCTCTGTCTCTCTCTCTCTCCATACAACCCCCCTTCCCGGCCGGCGAAGGCTCTCTCATTCATTTGCCTAATGCTATGCGGGTGAACTTTTCTTGAACTCGCGAAGGCTGGCGGCCTCACCTCCTGATGACCCGCGCGCTGACACCGATTCGCTCCCCTGCATTTCTCTTCTGACATCATCCGAGGGTTCCCACCTTGTCCGCCAGTGTTACACAACCCCACTTAACGGGAGGTGCCGGTGCTTAGCAGAGGAGCTCTAGAGAGAGGCAGAGGCAGAGCCCGCGCAGATCCGTGACTCACTGTCGGGGAAAAAGTGTTTCAACGACGCCATGAGCTGGAACTTTTCACGTAGTTTCTTCTGTAAAGCACTTTTCCAGTCTTTCAACAACTATCTAGCACTTAAACTGTCTGCTTCCTGGAAGATTGCAGCAATGTTAACAACCCGTCTGAGACAGATTACTTTACACAGACTCCATAAATCCTATTGTAAAGATGCCATTCAGAATTAAAAAAAACGCCATAGGTGTAACAACCTCTCTCTGTCTTGGCCATGTTCCTGTCTTCCCCATCTCTGCGTGTCTTAATCAGTTTAACACAAACAACAACCACTCTCCTGATCTCTATCACGGCATTCTGGAGGGCTACCAGTTTATATCTGCAGATCATATCTGTGGACCACAGATCGTGTTAGGACACAGCGCAGTGCTGCCATTTGAAAGCCCAACCTCAGCCACAGCCCCAGCCCCAACACCTACACCTACCCCAACCCCAACCCCAACCCCAACCCAGCCCCAGCCCCAGCCCCAGCCCCAGCCCCAGCCCCAGCCCCAGGTCTCTGCCATCCAACACACCTTCCCCACAGCCTAATCCACCCTTGGCCACTCAGAGGAGCAATGGCAGTAGCTTTGGTGAGGTTTAAAAGGCTAAAACACACACACACACACACACACACACACACACACACACACAAGCAGTGTGTACGTCATGATGATGGTGGCGATGATGACGATGCTGATTATTATGATGATGATGAAGATGGTACATGGAGAACTGATGAGTATACTTCTGCTGAAAACCAGACACTAGAGATGACTCAACAGTCCCAATGACACACACACACACACACACACACACACACACACACGGTACACTGACTCTTACTTGTGTTGGTATTTCATGCTAAACCTCATTTATTAGAAATTACTACATGTACACGTACGTGCACACACACACACACACACACATCTGAGTTTTGTTTTTCATCAACTCTTCACTAATACTGACCAGTCCTACCCACAGATCTTATCTTCAGAGAGGTGTTGGCAGTCCACACACACACACACACACACACACACACAATATCACACAATCACCGGAACAAACCTAGATCTGGTTACAGCCTCTCACACCTTTGGTCAGAGGGTGTGTGTGTGTGTGTGTGTGTGTGTGTGTGTGTGTGTGTGTGTGTGTGTGTGTGTGTGTGTGTGTGTGTGTGTGTGTGTGTGTAGGACTAATGCGGGGTCCAGACTGTTTACTCTTGTTGATAAGAGCCCCAGGCAGGCAGAGGTCGATAGCAGCCTGGTGCATTCCTCAACAGCGGGGTTACCCAGAGCCTAGTCAGATACTCACACACACACACACACACACACACACACACACACACACACACACACACGCAACACGCAGATCACATACACATCAAATACACATGCAGGGAGACACCACAAACCATGACTAATACACATGCAAACATTCATACCAGCACAGAAAGACACACACACACACACACACACACACACACACACACACACTTGTGCACACAGAAAACAAATAATCACATACACCATTACACTAATACATACAGCTATAAACAAGTATGTCTAAAGACTGAAATAGAAATTCTCGCTGAGGAAAGCAGTGTTGTTCCTGAAGATATGTGCACGTGCACACACACACACACACACACACACACACACACACACACACTTCCTGCAGGCTGGAGCTCTCACTGGTAAGTTGATAGCATGTGGACTCACTGAGACCCCCACTGATGACCCCCAAAAGTCGATGGGCTGATTACGATTAGGTTCCAATATCACTTGATTGGCTAACTAAGATTAGGCACCAGTATTCCTTATCACTTGATTGGCTAACTAAGATTAGGCGGCAGTCTTCCCTCTCACCTGATTGGCTGATTGATTAAGATTAGGCGGCCAAATTCCCTATCACCTATGGTCATTCTCCACAGGTAGCAGGACTCGAGCACTCACCTGGGGGGGTACAGAACCTTGGACCCATGCCAAACATGGGCCAAAACCAGGCCAGAGGAGGGCCAAAACCTCAGGCATAGCCACCTGTCCATCAGGCCCACCCAATCAGAAGGCTGTCATTGTTTGATTGATTGATTGTTTAAGCCATAATAGTAACCTATTTTATTGGTGCTAGGCCCACCTGATTTTTGTCTGGGCCCACCCATTTTACGATTTCTGGTTATATATGCCACTGAAACTGGGCCTAACCCTGACATCCACAGCCACACACCAGGTCAAACTCTGAGCCTAGGAATGTCCAAGCTAGGGATGTACTGACTGCTAAATGTGCAATAATGTAAATAATACATGTTAACACATTTTCGTCAACTATTAAGTCGGTTAATTAAATCAACAATGTTAAGTCATCATCTCAGCTCCAGCTCCAGTTGAGTGGCTGGTTTTAGTGTGGTCTGAGTACTGCTCATCAGGAGACAGTTGTTGCTCTGCCTTCTAAATTGCACATTCATTGAGATCTACACACAATCATAACTCGCACACATGTGCCCACTTGCTCACAAACACACACACTCACACACACACACTCAGAGATGGTGGTGGATACCGTGTAGGCTTGCTTTCATGTTTCAATTTCTGGCAACACTTTATTTCACGGTTCCTTTTTGAGTGTAGTTACGTGTAACAACAGGTAATACAATATACTTACACTGTACTTACACTAATCCTAATCCTAATCCTATATACAGTGTAAGTACATAATGCTACATATTGTTACAAACTTTGTACATTATACATAACTAACACTAACACTAACCCTATGGTGGAGTGTAAGTACATAATGTTGCATATTGTGACCCACTTTGTTACACTCTACCTAATGGATGTGAGAGTGTAACCAGAAGTGTTTTATGTTTGCAAAAGACTTTACTGCGTGTTCAAGGTGCTGACAGAGATTTAAAGGCTTCCTCTCCATGAGGAACATCCTCATTGGGGCTCAATTAGGCTGTCAGGACGGAGGGAGGGAGACGGCTATGGCTCACCTTACCTTTCCACCGCACTCTTAAAACCAGCACGGCAGACTGTGCCCGACAGCAACGCGATTACAGCGAGGTGATTAATATTAATGTCTTAATTAGACCGGAGATGATTAAGTAATTATATTAAGGGTAGGACAGCACGGCTGACATGATCCTTACACATATTACACATCTTGCCTGCAATGAGAGGCGTGTGTGTGTGCATGTGTGTGTGTGTGTGCGTGTGTGTGTGTGTGTAAGAGAGCCTATAAGCTTCTAAAACTCCCCTGCACCAGAGAGACTGAGAGCTCTTCACATAACACGATTCCTACTTCAAAGCCTGCACCATCCTCTCCCTCTCTCTCCCTCCCTCTATCTCTCCCCCTTTCTCTGTCTATCTCTCCCCCCTCTCCTCGCCTCCCTTTCTCTCTCTCTCTCTCTCTCTCTTTCTCTCTCTCAGCTTGATTGGAGTGTCACTGAACTGAGATCTCATGCCTCCACAGAAAGCTCCTGTTATGTAAACCCCATAAGAATGGATAGCATGCCAGGCAGTGGAGGGCACACACACACACACACACACACATACAAAGACTTTCTCTTTCAAACACACACACACACACACACACACACACACACACACACACACACACACACACACACTGACAGAGTGAATGGGGGAGACACCAGGCGAGAAATAGCAGTGTGGATGAACTGAGGGTGGGAGACAGAGAAACGACAGAGTGAAGAGAGGAATAAAAGGGGGGATGGGGCAAAGGGAAAGGGAAAAGGAAGAACAGAAGGGTGGGTGAGAGAGAAAGAAAGAGGGAGAGAAAGAGAGAGAGAGAGGAAGGAGGGAGTGAAAAGGAGAGGGGTTTATGATGGGATAATTTGGCCCACAGGCCTTGAGGGTGTCGAGCTATTTTTACAGCCCCCATTCACAACACTAAAGTCCCTCATTCCTTCTGTGTGTGTGTGTGTGTGTGTGTGTGTGTGTGTGTGTGTGTGTGTGTGACAGGCAGTTAAGGGCCACTCTTCCACAGGAGATGCAGGTTATAGCAGACAATGAGCTAATCACCACCACCAATGTCACAAAACACACACACACACACACACACACACACACACACACACACACACACACAGAAAGAGGAAGGAAGACAAGCACTGAATTCCTGAGGATTATTTGTGCCTTAAAGTGTAATGTAAAAAGTGGCTAACTCAAGGTGCTCTCAGGCCAGGCAGAGTCAAGGAAATAATTAGTAAAAGGCCTTTACTTAAAGCAGGGGGTAAACTTTTGTAGGCTAGTAAAAGAACAAAAAAAAATGGCCCGCCAGTTTTTGTCCTAGGCCTTTGTCACAGCGTGGGTGCCTGGATCATTTGGGGCTTTGACGGGCAGTTAAAAGGGCAGATTAATCTGAAGGCGAGACAGATGTACAGTCCTCCCTCTCTCCTGAATGCTTGAGCAAGCTCTGGTGGGTGTCACAGGGTGAGAATGGCTGGTTCAATACAATTTAATTTATTGGTATTTAAAATGCATTATCACCATGGACCATCGTCTCCTAAAACACCGCACACAAAGACGGCCACATAGGCTGTGCAACCAGATGCAATGTGTGTGTAAACACTGGACCACAGTAAATTATATATAAATTATATAAACGTCCTGGTTGTGACAGAGTGAGCGCTGGTATTTTTTGTGATTAAGTGAATGATGGCATTTCGTTGACGGAGTGAGAACTGGTACTTGTGACGGAGTGGAAGCTCGAATTCGTCCTGGAGCGAACTGTAGCTTTTGCATATTAATAAATTATTTTGACAAAAGTGCTCCTGACAGAGTTGGTATTCGTGACGGAGTGAGAGCTGGTATTCGTGACGGAGCGAGCACTTGTGGTATTTGTCATGGAGCCATCTTTCACTTCTAAGGCTCTGCACACGTCAGAGAGACACGGCCTGCTCAGCATCTATTACCCTGGCAGTCTGCTTCCAGTCTCTGGTGGATACACACTAGAGAAACATTGCAACATCCCATCTGTGACATCTCCCCTGACACACACACACACACACACACAGACCAAAAAAAGTCTCTGGCTTTTTCTCTCTCTCATACACACACACACACACAAATCATCAGAATAATATGCACACACAAATACTCACACACAAACCCAAATATACTCTTCTGCATACTCTTCTACACACACATCTCAACAAATATGCATGCACACACAGACTTTCTCACATACACAAATACTCACACACAAACACACACACACACCCACACACACACACACACACACACACACACACGTCATCTGATGGTTTTACTGTCTTATGCTGTTGTTCAGCCAATAACACCATTTCAAACGATGCTGTGCAATTCATCAGGCTTTAATGAAAGAGCCAAACCAAACTTCAAACACACACACATGGCCCACCCACCCCTCATCCCAAACCCCACCCCTCACTCTTCAGTAAGCTCTGGTTTTGGCATCATGTTTGGCACTGTGGAATTCATAATTGCTAATAATATTAAGGCGAGACACTACAGGTGAATAGGCTAAAAAAATTAACTTGCAGATATCACCATGAAACTTTTCCAGTTGATTACTTATATATATAGGAGAAAAAAATGTATTGCAAGTTTTCTGAAATCTTATATTTAAATATGCTAATTAGGCTATATTTAATTAAATATGCGCTAATTTGCATATATTTCAAAACGCTAAAACTGTACACGTGGAAAAGCCAGGCTCAAAATTCTTTTTTCATTTTGTTATTATAGTAATATTTAAGATATTTACAGAGGGGATTGTGGATATCTCATCTAGTTTTCCAGTAAATGGAAAAATACTGCTATTAGGCCTGAAAAATGCGATTTTCGCCTAATTTTAAGAGGAAAATATGCTATAAATCAGGCTTAGAATGATATAACAACAAATCCCTCTGTAATTATCTTCCAAATATTGTTAGGAATGGGTATGGAAAGTTTTGTGTATGTAGGTTATACAGAAGTGGAGTTTTAGGACTTTGAGTGTGAGAAAAAACTCATTTTGAGAAAACGGCCTTTGAAGTTTATTTTATGGCAAAATTTTATAGATTTCTTGTGAAAGACACAACGAACATAAAAAATGGCATTAGGATGAATATAAGATGAATATATACATGTATTACATTAAAAATTATCACTGTATACTATCTAAAACATGTGAATATTACTTTTATCATTAACGATACATCAGCATGGCATGTAGACTGTGCCATCAGTATTCTGGCTTCTGAGGTTACGATCCTGCAACCACTATTTCTTCCATCCATTCACAGCAACAATTGCAGAGTGAAATCACCTGCTTCTAGACACCTGAAGCAGGCTATTTCACTAATTAACTGGTTCAGTGAATGGCTGGAACAAATATTGGGTGCAGGATTGTACAGTATATACAATACCATCGCCGCCAAGCATATGCTTACAGTCCTAGAGATCACTTATAAGACTAGGAATGTTTGTATGGAATAAAATGGTTATGTTTTCTATAGTAAACTAGATACTTGTGTCCAAAGTGACTTACAACACAGGACAAAAACAAAACAGGATAGGCCTACTTTGTTGTCTGTGTTACGCATGTGCCTAAGTGCACTGTGTAAGTGTAGGCCCAGCTGTTTCTTTTTTGCAAACTCACTTTTAAATCTCCCCAGGAGGTAGTATTTTCTTATGCTGCATTATGTTCATGTCCACCTTAGTTTTAACTTACTTTAGTTTTTGCATATTTACTCAAAGAAAATATGTAAGGTAAAGGTAAAACTGATCAGCACAAAACACTAAATGAAATGCCACATTATTTTCTGTGTATTATTGTATCCTCATACAAAGATGCAAATAATGTTATGTAGACAGAAAAGTGAAAGCAAACCGAGGTGCATATCCTCAGCTTCAGAAAATACTGCCATGAATTTAGACAAATATACTAATTGAGTTGTGCTAGAATCAGCTGGCTGGAGACAAGTGGTGGACGTGAAGACATGTCTGCAGTACTTGTCACCCCTTACACACGCTGCACAAAAGCAACAAACGGTTACAAAACCAGTGATTATGTGGGTCGATTGTAAGTTATAAAGTTATAACTATAAATAAGACAAATTGGCTACTGATCAATTAATTCACACCTGTAACATGACCTACGAGCCACTGCTGCGTGGCACGGTGGTGTTCATTGCCGCTATTTGAACGCTCCCGTTTCCCCAAAGACAGCGTACATAATGATGCACTTTGACAAGGAATTTTGTCATCTAATTTATTACTTTCCTTTGCCTTACAGTTTCTTGCAAGTGTCAGTTGTATTAGTCTCCTCTGGGAAGCTTTAAATCCTCACGTTGTTGTGGGCATCTCCATAGAGTGTTCGACAGAAAGCTAACTAGGAAGCCTGAGAGTGTACCACGTGATGCATTTGAACGAATCGTCTTGCTGGAAATCGAGTACAGCCAATCAGATTTGATTGTATGTTTAAATCCCCCTGTAAACATTCAGGATTGGTGGTTGATACAGCGGAACTATCCATATTTGGATTAGATAACGTTAGGCAGCAGCCCGAGAGCTTTACAACGATACCATGGATGGCATATGACAGAGTCTAGTTGCGATATGACTTCGTGCGCAAGAAAGCTAACTTTTGATAAATCTTCGGTAAAAATCACAGGCGCAAGTTGACAAAGTATAATAAAATAAACACCTAAAAGTGTAATTTTGACATTTTCTTTGTAGTAGTGTGAAAGATTACATGTTAAGGATGCAAATTAGCCCAACATCTCAATTTTGACCAGGACATGAAAAATCGATGTTTTCACCTGCCGTGTCTCGCCTTAAACAGCTTCATAATTCTGCTCTCTGTCAATAATGCACTTGACAATTTTAGCTACGACAGACTATAAGAATTTATTGGTGTGGTTGTGAACTGTTGTTAATGGCAACATGTCACAATAACACATATTAATAATAATAACAACTAAACCCCTAGAGTGTCACATGCCATGACACATCTGTAGCACAGCTTAGTCAGGTTAGATAGTAAACAATGTCCCTTTAAGTAAAGCTCTAACATTTACAGATGACAGATAACAGGTAACAGATGAAGAGTTAGAACTATTCACTACTTATTAAACTCTCCCCCTGCCCTGCTCTCCCCTAACCTCCCCGCACTACCCCAACACACACACACACACACACACACACACACACACACACACACACAGACACACACACACACACAGACACACACACACACACACACACACACACACACACACACACACACACACACACACACTCTACTCGCCTCTCCCGTTATCCTGAGTCTTAGTGTAAGTGTCCCAGCCTGGTGAAACTTAGCTAAGTAATTTCAGTACAGTACAGTAATTTCAATGTACACTTTTTTGCACTACAACTTAATGACACCGCTGCTTAAATGGCACCATTTGAGCTTTAATTATGCTACACATTGTGTGTTTTTACTTATTTCTATTATATACTAATTCTTATTGTACTTTTTGCTATGTTTATATTGTTATGTTTTGTTATTGTTATGTTTTATTGTCTTGTTTACAGGATGTTTATTGTCCACAGTGGGTGCCGCAATTTCAAATCCTGTGTACAACTTGAAGATATAATATGGCTTTTGACAACAAAGCTGACTTTGACTTTGAGTTAGGTGTACGCTGGCGACTGAGAAAGTGCGGAAGAGCTGAAGGACCACTTAAAACTAAATGAGCCACAGCAGTACTGGGTCCAACTGGGTCCAACACTGAAGCAGCTGCAGAAGAACTCAAGTGGACCAGACTGATGCTAAATCCCACCTGGACCGGACCTGGATGAGAGGCTGTGTGTCATGTTCATCTGTGTGTGTGTGTGTGTGTGTGTGTGTGTGTGTGTGTTGTGTGTATGTGTGTGTGTGTGTGTGTGTGTGTGTGTGTGTGTGTGTGTGTGTGTGTGTGTGTGTCTGTGTATGTGTGTGTGTGTGTGTGTGTGTTGTGTGTGTGTGTTTAGCATAGATGTGTGCTTGGGTGTGTTTGTCTGTGCATGTCTATATCCTTATTATATACATAGGAAGGGAGTAATTTCATGTGTGTTTGCAGTGTGTGTGTGTGTGTGTGTGTGTGTGTGTGTGTGTGCCTGTCCGCCCAGCACCTGCTGACAGTCACCACTTCGAACAGATCAGGTCCACCAAAGCCTCCTCAACACGCACACACACACACACACACACACACACACACACACACACACACACACACCACTTTCTTTTTCTCACCCTCTCTCTCACTCACATACTCACACACACCACTTGCTTTTTCTCACCCTCTCTCTCTCTCTCACACACACACACACACACACATACAAGAAGTGGGAAGAGAAAACTAGTTAGACAGTGACAGCAAGAAGGGATGGGAGAGAGAAAAGTAGGGAAGAGAAAACTATGCATCTGTGTGTGTGTGTGTGTGTGTGTGTGTGTGTGTGTGTGTGTGTGTGTGTTTATGCACAGATGCATAAGAAAGAGAGAGAAAAGGCAAGAGAGAGAGAGGAAGAGAAAGAGATATATAGCTGCCATGTTACAAACTAGTGGGGAATGCCTCAGCTATAATGAATAATATATTATATAAAAATACTGAAAAAGGACATTGTGTTTATTAGGCAATTTAGTATTAGGCCCTCAGTAAGTCAGAAACTTAAATATAAAGTGCATAAAGTTTCATATAAAGTATGTAAATGAGACTTGCAGTCTGACAGAGGGTCCAGCAAAGACGAAGAGTAAGAGCGAAAAGCTGAAGGCAGCACATTTTCTCTCGTTTTTTTTTTCTCTAGCGCTCCCTTCCTCTCTTCTCCTCTCTCCCTTCCTCTCACACTTTCAGTCTTATTCCCTCCATCTATCACTCTATCTTGCCCTCTATTTTGGCTCAGCACATTTTCTATTTCATTCCCTCGATCTCTCCTCTCTCTCGCGCACGCTCTCTCTCTCTCACACACACACACACACTCTCACTTACCACATTTTCTATTTCATTCCCTCGATCTCTCTTCCTGAAGATTCCCTCTCTCTCTCACACACTCACACACACACACACTCTCTTTCTCAGCACATTTTCTGTTTCATTCCCTCTATCTCTCCTTTTCTAACTTGCGTCTCCCTCTCTCTCGCAATCTTTCTCTCTCTGTATCTCACTCTCTCTCTCCCTCTCACAGCATATTTTCTGTTTCATTCCCTCCATCTCTCTCCCTCTTCATTCTCTTGTCTCCCTGGAGATGGAATTCTTGTGTGTGTTTCGTGTGTCCATTTCCTGCCTAGTCAGAATGCCATCTGAGGGCTGATGACTCAAGCACGAGGTGCGGCTCTTTGTCCGCCTCATACCACCACAGCATCAAACGCCGCCGCCTCCACCACCACCCACAATGCACGGCATCTCTTCCCAGAATTCTTTGTGGTCAGCCTGAACCTACAAAACCAGAACCTACAAAAACATAGCTGGCATTTTAAGGCCGAAAGACACACACTTTCAACAAACACACAGACAGACCAACCAACAGAGAGATGAACCAGGGCATAAAAGAGGCAATAGAGAAAGAGAGAGAGAGAGAGAGAGCGAGAGAGAGAGAGAGAGAGTGAGAGTGAGAGAGAGAGAGAGAGAGAGCGAGAAAGAGAGGCCACTCATGCCTATGCTGACTGAGAAACCCATGGTCTCGAACAGGTTTCCTACGTGGCAAAGCCAGCAGGTGACCAGACTGGTTTCCCGCCAACGCTCTGTCCCATCTGTGTGTGTGTGGCACACCTGTACACCTGGATCTGAGTAATTAAATCTACTGACCTGCCTTTGGAAAACACACATTCATGCCCAGTTACGATCAGTAAACACACAGCTAGCTCACCTGTACTTGCACAAACACACACACAACGTGATGCTAATGTGAAGGTCCCTGATGATGTGTTGTGATCATATAATCATCAGTCTATTGAGCTGCCATCTTCCCACAGCTCCACTGGGACTGTCTGCTAATCTGCTGGAGTTACCAATCCATTAGGTTGGTAAATAACACGGGTTAATTAACCCAGGTTAATACATTTTTATGTCCAATCCAGGGCATGGTGATCCTCACATAGGTTACAAACACATTTCACCTTGCCCTCTCCTCACACAAGGCGATCTCAATCTAAACTGTCCTCCATTCTTGTCCCTCAATGGTGGAAGAAGCTACAAGCTGCTTTGAGAGTATGGTCATCTCTCTCTATCTTTAAGAATCCTGTGAAGACTGTTTTGCGAGGGTACTTCCCTTCCTAACAAAACTAACCTCCACTCAACACCACTGTCCTTTCCCACAGCAGTTACAAGAACAGTCATTAACATGTTAGCCATAGCTAGCACTTACAACAACAGTCATTAACATGTTAGCCATAGCTGGCACTTACCAGAACAGTCATTAACATATCAGCCACAACTAGCAAAGGATGGTCATTCACATGTTAGCATTAGCAAATTACAGAGACATTCATTCGCACATTTGTCAAAGCTTACAGTTACAAGGAGACTGAAACACATCAGCCATAGCTAGCCATTACAAGGACAGTCTTTAACATTCCAGCCTTAACAAGTTACAGGGACATTAATTCACACATACATCAAAGCTAGCAGTTACAATGACACTCAATCACATATACAATAGGTAGCAGCTGCAAGAAGACTTATTTACATGTTAGCCATAGCTAGCAGTTACAAGGACACCGATTTATGCATTGGCTTCAGCTAGAAGTTCTCTATGAAAAAAGAACTCATTTAAACCTATATGTCTGAAAGAAAATTAAGAAAGGAGAGAGGAAGAGGGAGAAAGAGTGTGGGTTGGGGGGAGCGGAGGGCTTTCAAAAGCTCAACAATGCTTTAATTAAACCAACTCTTTTGCACAGTATCCAAAGTCATTACAGAATCTAAGTGTGAGCATGTGTGTGTTTGTATGAGAACATAAGTGTGAATGTGTATGCATGTGTTCATGGGGCAATGTATGTGAGTGTGTAGGCTGTATGTGTGTGTGTGTGGGGGGGGGTGTGCGTGTGTGTGTGTGTGTGAGTTTACAACAGAAGATGAGCGTGACTGTGTGTGTTTGCAAGAGAATGTGAGCGAGACTGTCTGTTTACATGCTAGGCCAATGAGAATGCCACTGACACTAGCTCCAAAACATCCAAACTATTCCTTTGAGTTTCTGCTCTCATTCAATAAATCACACACGCGGCTCTCACTTAAACTGTCTTTTTTGTGCTCTGATTTAAGTCACCCCACCACACACACACACACCACACACACACACACACACACACGCAAACACGCACACATGCACGTACGCACACACGCAAGCACGCACGTACGCACGCACACACACGCATACTCACTAACACACACACACACACACACTGCTCCCTCTTTTCTCCCCAGCCCATTTCTTCCTCCTCTCCCTTCGCTATCTCTCTCTCTCCCTCTCTCTCTCTCTCTCTCTCTGCCCCTCTCTTCTCTCCAGGCTGCATGTACATGTCTCCCTATGAGGGATCTGCCCTCCTCCAGGACTAGGAAAACATGCTGAACGTGACCTGTGTGGCTAAGCATGTGTCTGTGTGTGTGTGTGTGTGTGTGTGTGTGTGTGTGTGTGTGTGTGTGTGTGTGTGTGTGTGTGTGTCTCATATTAAGTGGATTTCCTGTGTTTGGCCGTGGCACAGGGCATTATAACACCTCTCCAGCTGACCCCTGTTTCAGAGCCGCCCTCAGTAAGCTGGTGAAAGTAGGGGAGACATTGTGTGTGTGTGTGTGTGTTTCGGTCTTCATATGTGTGTGTGTGTGTACTGTATTACTAAGAGGCACTATAAGACTAAGACACTATTTTTTTTTGATGTTTCAGAGTAAATGTGTCTGTAGTGTGTGTGTGTGTGTGAGTGTGTTTCTGTTTGTGTGTGCGCATGTATGTGTATGTGTGTGTGTGTGTGTGTGTGTGTGTGTGTGTGTGTGTGTGTGTGTGTGTGTGTGTGTGTGTGTGTGTGTGTGTTTGTGTGTGTGTGTCTGTCCCCCCTCACACACAGTGGCCTGTGGAAGGCAGACAGAAAGGGAAAGATGGATAGATGGACAGAAGGCAGCCACGCAGAGGGAGGGAGGGAGGGAGCGCCACACACACAAACACACAATGGGATGGGAAGACACAGAGAGAAGAGAGACAGGGAGAGAGACTGGGAGAGAGAGGCAGAGAGAGGGTCAGGAGAGAGAGAGAGGCAGAGAGAGAGAGAGACAGAGTGAGGCAGAGAGAGAGGGGGGGGAGAGAGAGAGAGACAGAGTGAGGCAGAGAGAGAGAGAGAGAGAGAGAGAGAGAAGTAGAGGGCCAGGCAGAGGGGAAAAGAAAGTGAAAGAGCGCAGGTTGCCGACTGGGGCAATAGAATGTGAAGCAGTAAAAAATAGACAGGGCAATAGAATGTGGCTGGAGCAGTAGAATGTGGCTGGGGCTGTAGAATATGGGAGCAGTACAGCAGCGTGGAACAATAGAATGTGGCTTGGGGCAGCAGAATGAAAGGAAGTAGAATGTGATGCAGTGAAATGTGGGGCAGTGGAACGTGAGGGAGGTGGTAGAGGCTGGGTAGGGTAGCTGAGGTGGTAGAATGTGAGGTGGTAGAATGTGGGGTAGTAGAATGTGCCGTGGCTGGGGCAGTAGAATGTGGCTGAGGTGGTAGAATGCATGCGCCGTGCAGGGGCGGCTCTGTTGACATGCTAATAGGCTCATCTCTACTCACTCTGCTTAGCCAGCAACCTGAAAACAAAAGACCCCTCCCATACACGCGCGTGCGCACACACACACATAGATACACACACACACACACACACACACACACACACACACAGATGTACACAATCACTCACTCACGCACAGATAAACACAATCACACACAAACAGATGCACACACACACCACCAAACACACACACACACACACACACACACACACACACACACACACACACACACACACACACACACACCACCCACCGGTAGAGGCTGGACCAGAGCATGATAAATACCACAGGGGGTGGGGTGGGGGGGCTGCAATCTGGCCCTCTGGCCTCGCTACAGATTGGGTTTTGGGGAGGGGGGGGGGGGGGTTGGATGGATGGATAACCCCCCTCATGAAAGAGAAGAGAGCAGTGATGGGGTGGGGGAGTGAGTGAGTGTGTGTGTATGGGGGAGTGAGTGTGCGTGTGTGTGTGTGTAACACTGATGTGGGGGGGGTGACTGAGTGTGTGGGTGTGTGTAGCAGTGATGGGGAGGGGAATAAGTATATATGTGTGTGTGTGTGTGTGTGTGTGTGTGTGTGTGAGTATATGTGTGTGTGTGGGGGTGGGGTGGGGTGGCATCAGCATCTGAAAAGAACAGGAGGAATGCTGGTGGAATATGACGAAGAGGGAGGGTGTGTGTATGTGTGTGTGTGTGTGTGTGTGACAGTGTGTGTGGGTGGGAATATGGCAAAGAGATGGGGATGAAGGAGGGGAAAGGAGGGAGAGAAAAAAGAAAGAGAGAAACGAGGGATGGGACTTTCCCCTACTTTCTCTAACCTTCTAGCAGAGCCCGACTACCATAGTCAAGGCCCTTAGTGTGTGTGTGTGTGTGTGTGTGTGTGGGTGGGTGTGTGGGGGTGTGTGGGGGTGTGTGTGTGTGTGTGTGCTCGTGCGCACGAGCATGTGCGTGGGCATGTATTTGTGTACATGTGCATTATTAATGTGTGTGTGTGTGTGTGTGTGTGTGTGTGTGTGTGTGTGTGTGTGTGTGTGTGTGTGTGTGTGTGTGTGTGTATGTAAAGTAAGTTAACTCAGGAACACTTCTTGATGACATCCCCCACCCCCCAACACACGCAGCACCCAAACCCCCAACAGGCCTAAAATGCTATCAGTTAGAGTGGGTGGGGGACCTTTTTACTTTCATTAGCATATAAATGCATCTGATAATGATTGCCATTCACACACACACACACACACACACACACACACACACACACACACACACACACACACACACAGCATTATCAGAGGCCTCACACAGGTCTGTTTGGAACTGCATAGCACCATTAGATGATGAGGCCTTATCATTCAAACAACAACCAACACACACTCACACACACACACAGGCACACACACTCACACTCACACTCACACACACACACAGACACTCACACACATTCCACTGCCAAAAGTGACCCTGATTACAACCAAGCAGCCTATTACAGAAGGGAAGAAGGGGGAGGGAGGGAGGGGAAAAGAAAGAAAACAAAAAAGGCCAACAGGTAAGATGGAAAGGGAGGGGGGGGGGGCGCTAAGGGAGAGAGAGAAGGGGTAAGGAAGAGGAAGAGAGAGAGGAAGCAAGGGACAGAAAGAGAAGGAGAAAGAGAAGGAGAGAGAGGGAGAGAGAGAGAGAGAGCGAGGGACCAAGAGAGGGAGGTGAAGATAGTGGGAGTGAGGGAGAGAGAAAGAGAGAGAGAGAGAGAGAGAGAGGGAGGGAGAGAGAGATGATGGTGATAAGGTCTAATTCCCCCTCTCACTGAGGACTGTTTATTTGATGGCTGCCAGTGTGTTGTTGACTCTGCAGAGTTGGAGCGCTAAGCTATCCCCTAGCGACCTAGCGCTAACATTAACGACCCACTTCTGCCTCAGCTCAAACGGTGTCTCCATTTCTCCCAAAACTTCTCCAAGCCCACACATGGCATTTAAAAGTCGGAATTCCAAGGGAATTCAGTGCAGATTTTTTTTACACTTCCTGGTTAAGACAGAGGGAATGCTTTGTCTTTTCCAGATTTCTTGGTCTTAGGCAGATAAGGAATTCTTTGGTTTGTCCAGGTTTCTAGTGGAAAACAGGATAGGAATTCTATGGCTTTTCCAGGTTTCTAATGGAAAATAGGCTGGGAATTCTATGGCTTTTCCAGGTTTCTGATGGGAAACACAATGGGGATTCTATGGCTTTTCCAGGTTACCAATGGGAGTCAGGATGGGAACTCTATGGCTTTTCCAGGTTTCTGATGGGAAACAGAATGGGAATTCTATGGCTTTTCCAGGTTTCTGATGGGAGACAAGACAGGGAAGGCCTGAACAGGCATGTAGACGCAGGGAGGGAAACACACTAGTAGCCATGCTCTCAGTTTTACACTACTACACACACACACACACACACACACACACACACACATATTTGAGCATATGCTGGCCTGGGAGTGGGCATCATGGTGTGTAAGACTGCGTGTTCAGGAATCTCACCACACACACACACATACATTCCTGTGGACTTTGAGTCAGCAGGTTTCTCAATGATCCAGTGACGTGTGTGTGTGTGTGAGTGTGTGTGAGTGTGTGTGTGTGTGTGTGTGTGTGTGTGTGAGCTCCCCCTTAGACTAGAGGGCTAACACACTTTATCTTGCTCATCAGCCTTATCTTGCTGACACCTACATCACCATGGCGACCGTGCCGGGGCCTACTCCGAAAGGGACGCGTCTTAAATGGCTCTCGCTCTCAAACACACACACACACACAGTCACCCCGACAACTAGCAGTGACCGTGAGAAAGGAGGAATGTCCAGAAATGATTAAAAGCAGAAAGAAAGAAAGAAAGAAAATGGAAAAAAGGAAAGAAAGAAAGAAAGAAAGAAAGAAAAGCCGACTCATTCCAGACTGACACAAATGACGCATTACAGGCCTGAAGAAGAGCTATTAGCCATCAGCTATTCCCTCTCTCTTTCTTTCTCTCTGTCTCTCCCTCTCTCTCTCCATCACATTACTAAACTATCCCCCCTTTTCTCCCTCAGCCCTTTTCTCTATTTTCCCATTATGCTATTTTAACTATTCCTCTTTTCTCTCTCTCTCTTTCTCATCTCTCTATCTCTCCATCGCATTATTAAACTATCCCCCCCTTTTCTCTCTCTTTCTCTCTCTCTCTTTCAGTCTTCCTGTCTGCCTCTCATTAAATGATTTAGCTACTCCCTCTCTCCATCCCTCCTGCACTCGTCCTTTTCTAGACAACTTGTTTTGCTATTCTGTCCATCTCTCTTTTACTCAATTCTCCTCACTCTCTCCTCCAAGTCCCTTTCTCGATTTCTTTCCCTCTCTCTCTCTCTGACTCTCTCTTTCTCCCTCCCTGTCTGCTTCTTCTCTGAAAGTTAAGCTTTTCTAACTCTTCTTCCCAAACTCTTTCTTTCCGTTCTTCTCTTCCTTTATCCTTCTCTTTCTCTCTCCCTCCCTTTCTCCCTCTCAATCCAGTTAAGCTTAATTCAGTGTGATTCCTATAGCACCACGATTGAGATAGTCCCACGCCACTTTACACAGCCTAGGACCTGAACCAGGCCATAAGACTCAACCTCCCTCCCTCCCTCCCTCTCTCTCTCTCTCTCTCTCTTTCTTTCTCTCTCCCTCTCTCTCTATCTCTCCCTCAACCTCCCTCCCTCTCTCTCTCTCTATCTCACACCCCCTCTCTCTATCTATCTCTCACCCCCACTCTCTCTCTCCCTCTATCTATCTATCTCTCTGAACCTCCCTCTCTCCCTCAATTCAATTCACACACTCTCCTCTCTCCTCCTCTCTCTTACACTCCCCCCCCCCTCCCCTCTCTCTCCCCTCTCTCAATTCAATTCAATTCACATTTCTCTCTCCTCCTTTCTCTTACACTCCCTCCTTCCCTCTCCACCACTCTCCCTTTTTTCTTTCTACCTCCCTCCCTCTATT
>CM059266.1:19667821-19670321 GCA_030347295.1 Setipinna tenuifilis | reverse complement strand
AATGAGCTACAGCTGTCTGACTGCTTGTGTTTGCTGATTTCCCGGGTGAAGTGATGTTACATTACATTACATTGCATTTGGCAGACGCTTTTATCCATAAGCGACTTACAAAAACAGAGGTGTAAAAGGACACAGAGTAGGGACATAACAGACATACTTCTGCATAGGGACAGAGAGAGAGAGTTGCACATTTGCAACATTTCTACATTTCAAATCAAATTGAATTGCTGATATAATAATTCTAATCGAATCGAATGAACTCGAATCATTGCTGAGTGAGCGATTCACCCCTCTGTAACATACTCACACGCGAAGACCCGCATGCATGCATACACGTACACGCAACACACACATATGCACGCACGCACGCACATACAAACACACCCACAAATACGCTCATGCACTTGTGCACACACACACAAACACACTCACTCAAAAACATTTGCTCACAAACATGTACCGGCATGCATGCACACACACACACACACACACACACACAGCACACATTGGGCATGGACATGTGCTCATGTCTGTGTGTGTGTGTGTTTGTGCTGTGTGGAAGTATGGGAGCTGTGTGTGTGTGTGTGTGTGTGTGTGTGTGTGTGTGTGTGTGTGTGTGGACATGTGGAAGCTGTGTGTATGCCTGTGTGTGTGTGCATATGTGTTTGTGTGTTCATGTGTGCCTGTGTGTGTATGAGCAAGTTCTTGAAACTATCAGCTGTGTGTGAGTGAGTCTATGTGTGTGGGTGGGCATGTGTGTGTGAGAAAGTGAGAGAGAGAGAGAGAGAGAGAGAGAGAGAGAGAGAGAGCAAGAGAGAGGGAGAGACAGAGAGAGAGAGTGGGAGATAGAGAGAGAGATAGATAGATAGATAGATAGATAGATAGATAGATAGACAGAGAGAGAGAGATAGGGAGAGAGAGAGACAGAGAGAGAGTGGGAGATAGATAGATGTATAGATAGATAGATAGATAGATAGATAGATAGATAGACACTGAGAAAGAGAGAGAGAGAGAGAGAGAGAGAGGTAGAGGGAGGGAGGGAATGTCCTTGTGGGGGGAGGGGGGCTTGGGAGCGTAATCTCTGTCCTGGTCTTGTAAGTGGGCCAACGCCCCGGGGTCAGGGGTCAAGTCAAAGGAATTCTGGAGGCTAATCTACTCAAACACACACACACACACACACACACACACACACACACACAAGCCAAATGTTCTCACTACACACCATACACACCAATAGTGTACATACACACTGTCACACACTTTTTACAGCTAGTGTGGTGGACCAAAGGATTACGACACACACACACAGATGAGGGACAATACAAGTGAATGATCACACCCCCACGTACACACACACACACACACACACACACACACACACACACACACACACACACACACACACACATACCTGCTCGATCGTTCCAGTACAGAATGAACAATACAGAGCTCTGATCATCGAACTGAAAAAACAGCTGACAGATACAGAGAGAGAGAGAGAGCAAAAGAGAGAGAGAGAGAGATGGCGAAAGAGAGAGAGAGAGGAAGAGAGAAAAAAACACGGAGAGGAGGGGGCATGAAACACAAAAAGGGAAAGAGAGACAAAAACACACACAGGCAAACTTCAAACACACACACACACACACACACACACACACACACACACACACACACACACAGGCCAGACAGCAGCAACACCATAAAGTTCTCACAGAGCTCTACACACAGAATGTCAACTTTCTCTCCACAGACCCTGAATAGGACAGTTAAAGCACTTCAAGAATTTCTAGCAGTTAAAGAATTTCAAACACCTTTCTAAAACCTTAAAAAGTTCGCTTCTAAACACGCTTCTAAAGTAACAAGTTCCAGACACAGCTGTAAACTTTAAAGAGTTTTAAAGTTGAAAAGTGCCACAGATAATTCTGAACTTTAAAAGTGAGTTGTGAGAAGGCCAGGGTTGGAGGGAAGACCAGCAGAGAACAATGACACCCAGTGGCAGGACTGTGGTTTGTGTGTGTGTGTGTGTGTGTGTGTGTATATATGTGTGTGGGGGGGGGGTGGGGGTAGATGTTTTGGGGTATGTACTCTGCATTAACACAGACTGGGAGATTAGAATCTGAAATCTAATCCACTAGCCTCATGATCAGATTAAGGCGTACAAACACACACACACACACACACACACACACACACACACACACACACACACACACACACACACACACACACACACACACACCTTCAATCATATGTCAGATGGCCCATTTTTTGGCAGCCTTATTGTCCCTCATCTGTTTGTGTGTGTCGTAATCCTTTGGTCCACCAGACTAGCTGTAAAATGTGTGTGACAGTGTGTATGTACACTATTGGTGTGTATGGTGTGTAGTGAGAACATTTGGCGTGTGTGTGTGTGTGTGTGTGTGTGTGTGTGTGTGTGTGTGTGTGTGTGTGTGTGTAAATAACTCTGGCTACCAAGCAAGGTTGCTTACGTAACTGTCGT
>CM059266.1:19610321-19612821 GCA_030347295.1 Setipinna tenuifilis | reverse complement strand
ACGCACGCACACACACACTGATGCCAACACACACTCACACACACAGTAATACCAACACACACACACACACACACACTGATGCCAACAGACACTCACACTCACACACACACACAGTAATACTAACATGCACACACACACACACACACACTGATGCCAACAGACACGCACGCACACACACACACACACACACACACAGTAATACCAACACGCACGCACACATGCACACATGCGCGCACACACAAATACCAACACGCATGCACAAACGCATACACACATTCACACACCAATACCAACACGCACGGACACACACACACCAACATGCACGCACGCGCGCACACACACACACACACACACAAGAAAAGACTCACTTGCTCATAAACATTTACAGTCACACGCAGTGTTCTCTGCCTGCTGGACAGGGTCAACGTTCTCACACACACTCGAGTCGTTTGGAAGCAGGACTCAAGGCAACCACAGCCCAAACACACACACACACAAACACACACACACGCCACAGCCTGAACACACACACACATATAACCGAAACACACACACACACACACACACATAACCGAAACACACACACACACACACACGGTGCAGCCGAAACACACACATATGCCACAGCCGAAAAACACACACACACGGCATAGCCGAAAAACACACACACACACAGTTGAAATACACACACATACAGACACACACACATACACACAGCCAAAAAACGCACACACACACACACACACACACACACGCCACAGCTGAAACACATGCACACCAGAAGCAGACCAGGAATTTCCATCAAAACAACAGTAATCTCTTCATCATCATACTCATACTCATACTCATCATCAGTATTATTACTCATTATTATTTATTAATTTTTAACACCAGAATAAAAACACATGGCCTATGCAACACTATGATCACACATCAAAATAAAACCCAACACACACACACACACACACACACAGAAGATAAACTTCATTAGTTAAGGGACTACTACAGTATGATGCTGGTCCTAACAGTGTGTTTAACTCTGTATCTGTGTGTCTGTCATTGTCTGTGTGTGTGTGTGTGTGTGTGTGTGTGTGTGTGTGTGTGTGTGTGTGTGTGTGTGTGTGTGTTCTCTACTATGACTGGTCTACTCAGCTGATTTATTGGCAGATTGCTGCAGTTCTTCTCCATAACTAAACCATTACCAACACACACACACACACACACACACACACACACACAAATACACTTGATACAAAACGCACACACACAAACAAATCACACAGACACGTGTGCACAGAAATAGCCGCTTTGTGACAGAGATGGACTGCCTGTTATGTCAGAGATGTACAACATGTGGTGTGTATTTTCATTGCTTGTTACACTTTCACACACTCACACACACACACACACACACACAGTGTGCCATTTCATTAGCCTGGTAAACCAGCCCCTCGTACTTCACTTCGTTTTGTACATAGGGGCCGGCTGTGTTTGTATTGAGAAACGTTTTTCTTCCTGGAGGTGTAGATTCTGTTGAAATTTAAAATGATTGGATCTGCCTTTACCCACACATTAACATGAAGGAAGTTACGGAACTAAGGGACTAACTACTAACGCTTACGAATGCTCACGAACACTCACGAACACTCGCTCTGTGCACCAATTTGGCTAGGAGGAATTCTGCCTACAACCAGCCATTTCAATGAGACCAGTGCCAGGCCCTCTGTACAAAACCAAGTGCAGTACAAGGGTCTGGTTTTCCAGGCTCCTATTTCATGTGCATCCAATGCTCTTTCTTCTCCAATGTTACTTTTCTCATGTTATTTTAATGTTGTTATAATGTCATTCACATGATATTCTACTGTTATTTTAATGTTATTCTGGTGATATTCTACTGTTATTTTCATGTTATCCTAATGTTATTCTGGTGATATTCTACTGTTATTTTCATGTTATTCTAATGTTATTCTCATGTTTTTGTCATGTACCCTACTTTCCATTTCTCCTCCAGATCACCATCACACATCTCATCTTCCTCTTCTCTTTCCCTCTCTCACTCTCTCCCCATCTCCCTCTCTCTCACTGTAAATCTCTCTCTCCCTCTGTCACTTACTGTAAATTTCTCTCTCTCTTTTAAAAATCTCTTTTTCACCCAAAATATCTCCCCCTCCTCTCTCTCTCTCCCTCTCTCTCCTCTCCCTCTCTCTCCCCCTCTCTCTCTCCCTCTCTCTCTCCTCTCTCTATCTCTCTCTCTCTCTCTCCTCCTCTCTCTCTCCACCCCCCTCTCTCTCTCTCTCACCACATGTGTTTTTATTTACCGTTGCCAAGCACCATTCACTGCACTCAAACTGGCTCTTTGTCTGGAGCATCATTAATCAGACACACACACTACACACACACACACACACACACACACAGACACTACTCTCCCACACAAAAATACAGAGCCACACACACTCACACACTACTCTCCCACAAACAAATACACACAGACACAGAC
>CM059266.1:19597821-19602821 GCA_030347295.1 Setipinna tenuifilis | reverse complement strand
CAAGCAGTTGTGTTAAAATTTTGTGATTTTTTCCATGTTTCTTAAGATAAATAGACTATGCACAGTGTGTTTAAATGACGTGTCTACTATCTTCATGCCATTCCATAGCTACTGTAGCGCTGTGATGCTGCACCATTTTGTGCATGTACATAGCCCTGTTAGCCTTTAGATGGGGGGGGGTGGGTGGGGGTTCTTGAGGAGTTGTTTTAAGGGGTGGGGGTAGAGTGGTCCTTGGTCTGAAAAACTTTGGGCAAAAACACTGTTTGTAAAGCACTGTTAGAATATAAAACGATGACTCGCAGGATAACTTCAACTATCTCACTCTTCGAACTTCGAAGATACAAAACTTCGGTGTTTCCACTGATTTTAAGAGTAGTCAATCTAACAGCAACACAAACTCACTCTCTGTCGGTTTCAAAGTAAAAGTCATAAACTAAGTCTCATTTACTTAGCAGTTAGGCTTCTACTTATGAGCACAACTGTATATAGATAGATATAGAGATTAAAGCTATCTTATTACATTCTATTACATTGAATAGATACATGCCTAGATATGAGATCAGCCCCTGCGATCCAGGCTGCATTCACACTGGAGCTGAAGAACGATTACTCTCCTCCTCCTCCTCCTCCTCCTCCTCCTCCTCCTCCTCCTCTGCACCAGCTGGGCTTCGTCCACACTTCATTTGTGTTTGCGAAGCCCCCTCGGTCGATATCATAAACACAAGGCCATTCGTTGATATCGTAAACACAAGCGTCTATTTACCAGCATTGCTAGGTAACGTCGTCACGCAATAGCGGGTGCTGCCTCGGGTTTTTTGGGATTTAATAGAATTCACACCGTAACGAACCGTACTGGACTTTTAAGCCAAACGTGTCGCTGACCCGTGTCTTCTGGCACATTCAGGTCCAGCGTTGGGTTTGATAGACTCTGCGATCGCATTAACGGATAGCGGATTTATTAGCGAATCGGACCGCACCAACAGTCCAAAACGAGCCTGGATGTGGATCTGGACCAGCGGTGCTGATTTGAATGAACCCTAATGTTGCCCTCAAAATGCAAAGCTAAGAAGTATATGCTTGCAAACAAAAGTATATACTGCCAAAGTATAAATTACATTTTACCGGGGGGGGGGGGGGGGGGGTTACTACCTTTTAAGTATTACATTATTTACATTTATAACCCTGCTATTTTGTGTCTTTGTTTGGGGGGGGGGGGATATAGAGTCTTGATCAGGGGGTACCGTACCCCCCAGTACCCACTGTAATTCAAACTATGTACACTGCAGACCTTTGTGTACTCATGTATGTCCATTCTCCATGCGGCCACACTGGAGCCTTTATACATGTCCACTGTGTTTACCCTTAAATCCCCACCCCCACCCCCCCTACCCCCAACACCCCCACCCCCACCTCCACCCCCGCTCCTCACCCCCACCCCCCCACTACATCTCTCCCGCATGGTCAGCCTTTGCTTGGCCAAAGCTGTAAAAGTTTAAAAGATGCACAAAGCTGCTCGTTCTGCTGTGGGGAGTGCTTGACCTCTCTAAAGTAAACAAAACTCTTTGTGGATGTGAGCTCAAAGTCAGCAACACATGACATCCCAAAGCTGGGAACAGAACTATAAACTTTCACAGAGAGAGACGGAGAAAAGCTGTGTCTGGAACTTTTGCCGTTACCGAGCGGGGGAAAACATCATTAACGACTTTTTTTTCTTTTACAGTGCCTCAAACTCCCACACGCTCACCTGTTTTAATACGTGACTCACATCACGCCACTGACATTACACAGGTTACAAGTGAACAAGGATTTTTTTTTTTAAAGTTATGTTTGTTATTTTTCTTATTGTGTTGAATGGCCGAAGGGAATTCATATGTAACCCACCCAGAGTACAATCCCATGGTATGACAACAAAAACAAAACAAAACTTGACAGCACACCTCTCAAAATTCCGATTCCTATATGCCATGGTGATAACACAGCACACACACAGAACACAGTGCCCATGACGAAATTAAACCTTTAACCCATTTTACCCATTTTACCCATTTTAACCCATTTAACATTTAACCCATCGCACACGTGAGGAGGGGGGCAGCCATGACAACGGCTCCCGGGTAGCAGTGTGTGGGGAACAGTGTGTGGGGAACAGTGTGTGGGGAACAGTGTGTGCCTGCCTACTTTTTTTTTTAGAAAGTTCTAGTCAACTTAATCCTATAATGTTATCATGTGCTCTGTACTGAAATGTGTGGAGATCCTGAAGATCATGTTCAGGAATAGGTACGTATCAGGCATGGACGTTCACACCAGCCACCAACCAAATGCTGGTGAAATATAAAACTGGCTGGTACATTTTAAATTTTAAAAATTTACTGTTAAGTGGCTGGTACATTTTACCATTTTGTAAGTTAAAAAATTCATATTTTGTTCAGTTAATTTCTAGCCCAGGTACAGTATGTATCCACAACACACAGCAGTCCTGGGGGGTCCTGATGGCTGCTGGGACATTGAGTCCATGGCTATGGGAGCTGCTCTTTATATGTGCATATCTTTAATGTGCCTCAAACGCAAGGCACATCAACGTATTTAGCAGTGGGGCTGCGTGCAGGAGTATGTGTGTGTGTGTGTGTGTGTGTGTGTGTGTGTGTGTGTGTGTGTGTGTGTGTGTGTGTGTGTGTGTGTGCCTGTGCATATCAATGTTTATACGTGTACACGTGCATGTTAAGCAGAGGATCTCTGTTTAGGGGGAGTAAAACACAGGGAAATTGTGTGTGTGTGTGTGTGTTTACATGTGGGCATATTTTGTATCAGTGAATGGTGGGATGTGTTCAAAGTAGAGGAAAGAAACAGGATGTGTGTGTGTGTGTGTGTGTGTGTGTGTGTGTGTGTGCGCGCGCGTATGCGCCAGGTTTGACAAACAACAGAGAGAAGCTGACACTGAAATGGCACAGAAATGTGTTTATGTTTCAGGCTGCCAAGATCTCGTGAGGAGGAGACGCACACACACACACACACACACACACACACACACATTCAATCACACACACACACACACACTTCCGTTCCAATACCACACCCCCTCACTCATTTACTCTCACTTTATCACTCACACCATTTCTCATTTACACACACACACACACACACACACACACACACACACACACACACACACAGAGTTCCCTTCCAAGCCACTCCGTCTGTCTGGACCAATGACAATGGCTGCAAGGCCCACCATTAAAAACCCAACTGTCCAATCACAGAAGAGAAACATTAATAACCCCGGCTTGTGTACCCAGTCAACTCAATTGGTCAAACCACTTCCTCTCTGATGACCTAGCTTCCTATTTGATACAAGTCATTTACTACCCACTGCATACGTGTGTGTGAATAACTGTGTGTGTGTGTGTGTGTGTGTGTAAATGAGACTAATGTGCCTCCCCAATCCTCACTCTTCCCAAATGACCTCATTAGGCACCAAATGTGATGCGCCTCCTCACTGGACTGCTGCACAGCCTAAACACACACACACACACACACACACACACAACGCATAACTATATGCATACTTACACAGACATATGTGAATATTACACACACACACAATATCACACACACACAAATGAGGAGTCCAAAGGAAAAAAATGGGCATAGTCCCGAAATCACATTTTTCTCACAAGTTGCTCCCCATAATCAGAAGTTTCACTGAAACCCCAGCTTTTTCAGAAGTCATCATGGGGATAAATGAGCACAGTCTCGAGCTAGAAGCATTTTTAAATATCATTTACTTATAAAATCTAATAAAAAAATTAAGAATAAATTACATTTTGTCAGTTTTAGCGCTGTGTGACCATGTCCGTTTTTGCCGTAGACTCCTCAACTACACACAGTCGCAACTACAGACACACAACGCATATAACTATATGCACACATGTATATGTATATGTATATATATGAATATCACACACACACACACACACACACACACACACACACACACACACACAATATTACACGCTGTTACGCGGTCTTTGTAGCAACAAACTACTTCTACTACTACTACTACTACTACACACACACACACACACCTGTCACCACAGGCCCCCTGTTCCCAGCTATGATACTGCAGGAGCAGGCCCCGTCATGTCTAACAGTGCAAGTCATGCAGATAGGACTGGTAGACAGAGCACAATCACTCATTTACACACACACACACACACACACACACATACACACACTCACACACACACACACTCACACACTCACACACTCACACACTCACACACTCACACACACACACACACACACACACACACACACACACACTTCCCCGTAGGTGTCATGTGAATGAGTGAGAGCGGAGTTAAGGGGTGTTTTTCTGTGTGTGTGTGTGTGTGTGTGTACTTCAGGCTGCAGCAACTGGTTGAAGAATTATTTTGCACCTTTTTTCACTCTTTATTTTTCTTACACATGTAACATTTACATTTCTCTAGTTGTTTACTATTACAGACAAGATATCTACACTTTAATGCAGGCCAGTAAGTATGCATACACACGCACACTCAGACACACACACATAATGTACGCCCACGCACGCACGCACGCACACACGCACACACGCACACACACACACACACACACACACACACACACACACAGATAACTTTACCTAGTCATGCTCCAGCACAGTAGCTTGTTACAATGTGCGGGTGGTTTAACTGTTCCCTGGTCAGTGAATTACTAAGAATACTGATATTCTTCTATTGCATCAGGGTCCAATCTGCCACTTGCTGCCAGTTGAATGGTTTAAATTGGCCATCACGTCTGCTTCTGCCAGCCAGACGGCGCTTCAGCCCTGAGGAAATCTCACATTGAGCCACAGCCACAGTCTCCACTCCACGCCAGCCAGGCTCAATCCCTCTGGGGGTCTGTCTCAGCTGGATCTTACTGTAGTCTCACATGGGTCTTAGCGTATTCCAGGATAGCTCCTAATGTATTCCAAAATA
>CM059266.1:19590321-19592821 GCA_030347295.1 Setipinna tenuifilis | reverse complement strand
CAGAAACCAAGCCAAAGATAACAGACCTGCTGAGCAAAACTGACCAGCAAACTCAGCAGCAGCAGCAGCAGCAGCATTCAGACATAATGAAGGAAGTATGCACGCTATGCCATAATCTGCATTAGTGTTAGACTTTAAGAGTTTAAGAGTTAGCAGCTTATGGAGAGGCCCAAAGAGGCGACATTCTTTGGGCTAATGAAGTTGTTGTTGTTGTTATTGTTGTTGTTTTTGTTGTTGTTGTTGTTGTTGATTGAAGCTGTAGGCACTGGACTGTGAGAGGAGCGGTTTCGTGCAGACGGCGATCTTCTCGGGCAAACACAAGGGGACGGATCTCGCCTCGCCTCGTCTCTCTCTCTCAATCTCTCTTTCTCTCTCTCTCTGCCTCTCTCTCTGCCTCCCTCTCTCTGCCTCCCTCTCTCTGCCTCCCTCTCTCTCGTCTGTCTCTCGTCTGTCTCTCGTCTGTTCTGGTCTCCTCTCCGGGTCGGGACGGGGCGTGCTGGCCAGGCCGGGCGGTGAGGAATTTGCCCGCACTGCAGGAATTTGCCGTGTGAGTGTGCAGGGAAAAGAGAGAGTGCCCTCTCTGACTTCCCGCCGATACGCTACCACTACCACTTCTCTTCTCCTCATTCTCCCACTCCCTCTCTCCCTCCCTCCCTCCCTCTTTCTCTCTCTCCCCGTCCAAATTCCCCCTCTCTTTTCTCTCTTTATTTAGCCAGCCTCTCCCCCCCTCTCTCTTTCTACACACACACACACACACACACACACACACACACAAACACACACACACACACACACACACAGCCTCGCAGCCGTTTGGCCCATGCAAGGGGTTTTGTGTGACCCATGACCTCACTTCCTGTCTTGCTGGGGAACATGTTTCCTGTTTGTAGCGCTGGGTTTTGGATCACAAGCTCTACCCTGCTACTCTCCCTCTCTCTTCCCTCCTTCTCTCCTCCTCTCCCACTCTCCTCCCTTTCCCTCCTCCTCTTCTCCCTCTCTTGTCCGCCCTCGCCTCTCGTCTCCTCTCCCTCTCTTCCCTCCCTCCTCCTCTCCTCTCCCCATCTCCTCCCTTTTCCTTCTCCACTCCTTTCCCTCTCCTCCCTGCTCTCCTTCCCCCTTTCCTCTTCTCTCTCTTGTCTCCTCTCCTCTCCCACTACTGCCTCACTCCTCTCTTTTCCTCCCCCCTCCCTCGCTTATTTCTACTTACTCTGTCCTCTTCTCACATCCCATCTCTCTTCTCCCCCCCTCTCCTCTCCTCTCCTCTCCTTCTCTCATCCCCCTTTCCCTCCTCCTCCTCCTCCTCTTCCTCTGTTCCTTTTCCCTGCACTCTTCTGCTCCTTTCCTCCCTTCATTCATCATCCTTCCTTCCATGCCTCCCCCTCTCTTCTCTTTTCAACACCTTCTCATTCTCTGTCTCCTCTTGGCCTCACCTCCACCTCCACCTCCCCTCCTCTCTATCCTTCACTGCTCTCATCCCTCTCTCGCTCTCTCTGTCTCTGTTTTTCTCGCTCTCTTCTCTCCCTTTCTTTTTTGTCTATCTCTGTCTCACACTTACACTTCCTATCTTCCTTTTCTTTCTTTCTTTCTTTCTGCTCACTCCTCTCCACTTTTCCTCTCAGTCTCAGTGTTTGGTTTTTCTGTTGACTTTTGTCTCTCTCTCGCTCCCTCTCTCTCTTTGTCTCTCTCTGTCTCTCTCTGATGAAGGTTACTGTGTGATGTTGGCTCTGATAACTGAATGAAAGTCTCTGTTATAGGATACCAACTCTCTTCTCCACCACCACCACCACCACCACCACCACTTCCTCTCTCTTCCTGTGCTATAGACATCTTGCGCTCTCTCTCTCTCTCTGCTCTCTCTCTCTAATCTCTCTCTCTCTCTGTCTGTGTGTTCTCAGTGGCCCTGCTCTCTCTCGCTACTCTCTCTCTCTCTCTCTCTGTGTTCATGTGCTATAACAGTCCTTTGCTCTCTCTGTGTTGCTGTGCTATAATAGGTCTTTGCCATCTCTTTTTGCTGTGCTACAGTGGTCCAGTGGTCCTGTGCTCTCTCTCTGTTTCTCTCTGTGCTATAGTGCTACTGCTCTTTTTCTGTGTTCCTGTGCTATAATAGTTCTTTGCTATGTAGAAAATGATATTCCACGCGCTTCTGTGTTGTCATCTGGTGCATCAACGGGAGGCGGACTAGTAGACAGTAGAAGAGAAGACACCGGAGCAACACAGATGCGAGTTATTACTTCTTATTTATTACGTGCACAACATGCTGGGACTAACGTTTCGATGGATCAACCATCTTCATCAGAGTCCAGTTCTTTGCTATCTCTGTTCCTGTGCTTCGGTGGTCTGCTCTCTCTCTGCTCTCTCTCTCTCTCTCTGTGTTCCTGTGCTTCAGCAGTCCTGCTCTCTCTCTGTGGTCTCTATCCGTTCCTGTGCTACAGTGATCCTACTGCAGGACACTCCACAGGGCCACACGACTCTGCTCTTTTGAATTCTTCTTCTTCTTTTC
>CM059266.1:19580321-19582821 GCA_030347295.1 Setipinna tenuifilis | reverse complement strand
GGGGGGGCGTGAGGAAAGGTCATCAAGTTGACCTGGCAAGGTCAAAGGTCGCTGGCTACATTTATCACACCTGTGCCAGCGTGGGAGGAGAGGGGGCGGGGCCGCGGGTGCCACGGCTCTGTTGGCAGCTCTGGGAGGAATGCAGTTGCATTTCTGTGTCATGCCCCAACACACTAATGAAGAGAAACTGCCGTCCGGAGCAAAAGGCCAGCGCCATTTACAACACACACTAATGAGCTCTGATCAGCTGGCCTTTTGGAGCCGTCACCGCATTGCTCTATCAAGTCACACACACACACACACACACACACACACACACACACACACACACACACACACAATGAGCCACCCATGGTCACGTGGAGCTAATGGTGGTGGGATCCTACAGGGCGCCTCTTTCCCAAACAGAACCAAATAGTTCCGAACGGGACCCTGAACAGAGCTGAACAGAACCAAATAGTTCCGAATGGGACCCTAAACAGAACCAAACAGTTCCAAATTGGACACTGAACAGAACCAAACAGAACCAAATAGTTCCAAATGGGACCCTAAACAGAACCAAACAGAACCAAATAGTTCTGAATTGGACCCTGAACAGAGCCAAACAGAACCAAATAGTTCCAAATGTGACCATGAACTAATATTGAGGAGCTAGTCCTGTACTACGCCAGTCTGAGGAGGCAGATGGGTTCTAGTTCTATTTATGGTGCGTGTTTCCTGTTGGAAGAGACTTGTTGCTCTCTGTAAAGCTCTCTGAGACAGTATCGGTCATTAACTGGCACTAAACAAATTGATATAGTAGATCTCAACTAAAGAACCTTTTGCTTGAGGGAAAAAATAGGTTCCTTAAAAGAGACACACCCCAGCCCAGAGACACACACACCACAGGCCAGTAAGTTCCTGTGTGCTGTGTGCTGTGCCAAGAGCATGGCTGTGCATGGCCTCAGCTCACCGTCCCTCCTCTGACAGGCCGGCTCCTTCACCAGCCCCCAGGGACACACACACACGGAGGACCAGACTGGCCTCATCACTTCTCAATACTTTCGATATGCTAAGTGTGTGTGTGTGTGTGTTTGTGTGTGTGTGTGTGTGTGTGTATTTGAGAGAGTTTGTGTGTATGTGTGTGTGTGTGTGTGTGAGTATGTTGACTGAAGTCAGTGTTGGACCCATACCATACACAAATGGCCACGAATAAATAAACAGGCAGATAAATAAATAGATAAATAAATAATTAAATAAATATGGAGAGTCATGGTTGAGTTGCGCTGAACACATGAGCATTGACTCCAGCTTTGCGTCAGTGCACACACACACACACATGCACACACACACACACACACACACATACACACACACACGTACAAACACGTACACACACGTACTGTACACACACATACGCACACACCCATGCACATACACACACACACACACACACACACGTGTACACACACACGTACACACAGACACACACGCACACACACTTACACACAAGTACACACACGTACACACACACGTGCCTCTCCTAATGACTGTGGTCTGGATCATATTAGAGGTTTGAAAGAGGTGCCAATCAGGGCACTAAACCTCCTATTTCACACACTTTCATAAACACTGCTGACAAAAAACACCTTCGCTCACACACACACACACACACACACAGACACACACACACACACACACACACACACACACACACACACACAGACACACACACACACACACATAGACACACACACGTACACACACACACACACACATACACTTACAGAGCTGTTAAAAAAGAAAGAAAAAAAAGAGTCTGGCTTCATAACAAACGAGAGGACAGGGGAGAGGTCCCACTTTGTGTCTCAAAGAAAACACACAGTCACAGTCCAGTTACACAGTCACTCAAACGTGACAACACACACACACACACACACACACACACACACACAGTGCTGTTGCGTCAGAGGCGAGGAGATGGTGACGGCTGTGGCAAAGGGCAGCAGCGTGGGCGCGCGGGGCCAACATGCATACTGGACAGGGCACACACACACACACACACACACACACACACACACACACACGGGCGTGGAGGGCCAACATGTGTATGGGAGAAAGCCGGAGACAGAAGGTCTGCACAACTGTCACACTTACACCGCAATTAGGGACGCCTCGCAAAGTCAATTTTAACAAAGTCAGAGTCACAACTGCCCACTCTCCCTCCCTCCCTCCCCTACACACACACACACGCATGCACAGACACGCACAGACACACACGCACACATACATATACACATGCACACACACACACAGACACGCACACATACACATACACATGCACACACACACACAGATGTACACACACACACACGTACTATACACACACACACACACATACACACACACATGCAAACACACACACACACACACACACAACCTTAGCCCTAGAGGTCAGTGGCACAAAGGGCAGGATTGTGTGCCCGAGTGTGTTTACGTCGAGCGGAGCAGCGGCGGTCCA
>CM059266.1:19562821-19565321 GCA_030347295.1 Setipinna tenuifilis | reverse complement strand
GTCCTTGTGTACGTGCCACCCCATGGGGCAGATATTATGTGGGCATGTGCGTATCAAACTAGAAAATTCTGTCACGGCAATTACTGACCATTGAACGAAGGCGTGCCAATGCAGGCTCCTGTCAAGCATGGTGAGAATGGCATTCTCATTCTCTCTCACACACACACACACACTATCTCAATCAAACTCTCACATCTTCAGTGATTACATTGACTTTCACTCTCTCATTCTCGTTCTGTCACACACCCACTTACAAATGCATACACACATACGGTACATCCATGCAAATATGCAGGGGCGGAAACACAGGCACAAACACGCACACCCTCTCATGCAAACTCACAAACACATCACACACACACACACACACACACACACACACAGAGACCCCTTCTCTCCCAGCATCAGAGAAAGAGACGCGATGGGAAATCCCATACATGTCCCTAGACAACGCTCTGCATTGAGGGGATCTCTCCCCATGCCAAAACCTGTGCTCAGATCGGACCATCACTATGGCTTTGAGGGGAAAATACTCTGCTCTGTGTGTGTGTGTGTGTGTGTGTGTGTGTGTGTGTGTGTGTGTGTGTGTGTGTGTGTGTCTGTGAGTTTGTGTGTGAGTGTGTGTATGTGTGTGCGTGTGTCTGTGAGTTTGTGTGTGAGTGTGAGTGTGAGTGTGTGTGTGTGTGTGTGTGAGTGTGTGTGTGAGTGTGTGTGTGAGTGTGTGTGTTTGTGTATTGTGTGTGTGTGTGTACATGCACTTGGTGATCAAATGCTTCATCTCAATGCAATATGGTAACTTGGAGGGTAAAAGTCAGAATCAGAATCCGTTTTATTGGCCAAGTATACTTACATATACAAGGAATTTGACTCCGGCACATGTTATCCATCTGTATAAATCTGTACATTTGAGTGGACCTATTGTATTGCATGTGAGGTCCAAGACAACTGTTGCTTCTGTTTGTCTTTCACCTTTCCAGTACACACACGTGCGCGCGCGCACACACACACACACACACACACACCTTTCCAGTACACACACACACACACACACACACAGCATTGGCACAGTACATGGTGTCTTTGGTAGATTTTATTGTGTGGCTGCACATGAGGCACACAAAAGATGGGGACATTTTGCTCCCATCCGCTAATGCAGGGTGAGGCACACCTGTGTCGAATGGTGTCTTTTTGTAAAGTAGGCTACTCCCACACCATGCTTGGAATAGGGCTGCGACACCACACAAGGACCAAAGCTACCACAGCAAACACTGAGAACTAATATCGGAAATCACTCTGATTTAACTGGTGTGGAGTGTGGTAGTCTGCGCACTGCCACTCAGCAAGTCAATACACAAGTTTTGGACCCAAGTGCAACTGTCATCATTATGAATAACCTAACGTGTCTTTAATATAAATGTCAGTCATGCCAACTCTTGCTTACTTACTTTTTTTCGATAAGGTGGGCCAATTTATAGTTGGCACTGTGTTAAAACTTTTTAAAAACATTTTTTCAGTAACAATATTTGACAGGAGAGAAATGTCATAAAATAAACTACTTGCGCAGTCATCACGAAAGTTCATGTGAAACGGACAGGCTAAAACAAGATGTTTTAAGTGATGATATGTGGATACAAAAAGCTAATGAGTCCCAAATTTTGTTTATTGTTCGATTATAAAGAAAATGTTTTACAAACATGTTGTCAAGCAGCTTGTTTTTTTTTTTTTGGCAGTAGTCGGAGTGGCAAATGGTAGAAGTCCACACACGAGGACAGGAATGTAAGAACGGACTAGACAGATTTGGGACGGAGGCATTGAATTTCTTACCTACACCTCGACAAAAAGCCAGCTGTTAGCGCGCAGAGCTTCTTGCTAACGAGTCTCTATGGTTAGCCCCTGTCAAACCGCGCTAAAGCCTGTGTGCAAGCTAGCTGCGCAGGCAAACAGGCAGAGCATCGTCAAGCAATATAATCGCTTGCGACACAATTCAACGGCCAAACCAAGCCTACGGGAATTTTTCTTCACTGTCTTCCGCATCTGGAATTACTGTTAGGAAAAGTAGCCTGGCTAACCAGCGAGCAAGTAGCTGCATCAATAGATTTTCACACCAGTGACAGTCGCAGTGACACAAACGCAACCAGTCCGTGCCAAAGCTAGCCACCTTGATGCAACATTGCTGACACTTATCGTCTGCGTGTGAACATTTCTGTTACAAATGAGTGCTGTTCAATTTTGCCAGCCCTTGATATGACGCTGCCACTGCATTCTTTTAAATTCTGTCAAAATTGAGAAATAAGAATACCTGAAACCTGTTGACTCCTCCTACCGGGCACTTGGTTGCTGAAAGTCCACTCGAGGTTGTTTGTTTGCGACGAAGTCTGTTAAGAGAAGTTGCTGCCTGACAGGGCGGTCTCTCCCTTTCTCAGCAGCAGTGGATATGAAGCTTCGTTAACGAGGGCTGCCTCTGGCTTCACGACGGTGGGGCGAGACGCGATAAGGAGGG
>CM059266.1:19547821-19550321 GCA_030347295.1 Setipinna tenuifilis | reverse complement strand
AGAGAGAGAGAGAGAGAGAATGAGAGTGTGTGAGAGAGAAGGACAGAGCAATAGAGAGAGAGAACAGAGTGAGAGTGTGTGAGGCAAAAGAGAAAGAGTAAAAGAGAGAGAATGAGAGTGTGTGAGAAAGAAGGACAGAGTGATAGAGAGATAGAGAGAGAGAAAGAGAGAGAGAGAGAATGAAAGTGTGTGCAAGAGAAGGATGGAGTAAGAGACAGAGAGAGAAAGACAGAGATAGGGGGAGAGGGGGAAAGAGAGAAAGAAGAAAGGAAAAGAGAGAGAATGAGGTCTGTGTTTCAGCCCTCTCGTCTGTGTCCTCTACCCTCAAGCCAAGACTGTAAGAACTATCCAACCCCCCCGCTGTGAATTTTCCATAACTTTTTTATTTTATTTATTTATTTCTCACTTTTCCACACACCCGTTGACCTTGATATGAGCTCCAGCATGTGTGTGTGTATGTGTGTGTGTGTGTGTGTGTGTGTGTGTGTGTGTGTGTGTGTGTGTGTGTGTGTGTGTGTGTGTGTGTGTTGTTTACAAGCGTTCCCCTCAAAAGCTCTCTCTCTTAAAAACATCCTCATTGCAATTAGTGTAAAAGTCTTGTATAATTCATGACCAGATGAAAAGGAATTTTTTAAATTCATTATTTACAGCTTCATAAAAAAAAGCTGTTCGGCAGCTTCTGTGCACACCGTTGGTAATGTTATTTCAAAAGATCCACAACAACAACAATAACAAGTAGACTCGTTAAATATGCATTTAAACAGGTCAAGTTTCACTGGGTCACAGACAAGAGTTCGTCTTTCTGTGGAGTCTCTGAATCTAAATGTGTGTGTATGTGTGTGTGTGTGTATGTGTGTGAGAGAGAGAGAGAGGGAGAGAGAGTGAGTATGTCTGTATATGTGTGTGTGTGTGTTTAGGTATGTGTATAGGTGTGTGTGTGTGTGTGTGTGTGTGTGTGTATGTGTGTGTGTGTGTGTGTGTGTCTTCTGTCGTGCAACAGATTTGAGCAGAGTCTAGTGTCCCGCAGGGCTGCTCCTGATTTGCATCCACCCCCACAGACTGTGCCCAGGTGCTCAGCTCAGACACAAACGGACACTCAGTTCACCGCTGAGTGGGAGGAAGGTTAGCTCTGGAACACAGCACCCACTAAGATGGCTAAGATGGCAGCACCCTGAACCTTCAATTTGGGGCTTCTTTTGGTTGGTGAGAAAGGCCATGGCAGAATCTGAAATGTTCACTATGTAGCGGGCAAAAATGTAATGCAGTCCAATGTAACTCACACCCTGTGTAGTGAACTACATAGTGAACGAGTGACCATATCGGATTGTCCAGGTCTCTTATATGTCTAGGGCTAGGGTGCATGGGTGCTGAGGTTATAAATAAATAGACTGATTGATTTTAGACTAACTAATTGATTTTAGACTAACTTGCTTAGACATTGCAGGCCAGAAAAGTGGTCTGAATTCTAGAAATCACGTCTTGGGGCGTGTCCTAGCGTCGGGGTAGTGTCCCCAGCCAATCAGAATTGATTTTAGCCTAACTTCCAAAAAAGTGGTCTGAATTCCAGAAATCAGTTAGGGTTAGGATTAAGGTTTAAACTTTAGGGTTAGGGTTAGGCATTGGGTTTGGTTTAGATGATGTTCAGAAAGAAATGCAGAATAGGCAGATTAAATGTAATAATCTTGATAATAATGATAATCTTTATTTGTGTGTGCACATGTAGGGTTAGGGTTAGATTTAGCTGAAAGGGCTTTGACAGTTTGCCAAGAAAACACAAGACAGCAGAAATTCACAAGGCAAGATTTGTTGTAAAGCAGTTACAGCAAAAAAAAAATCTTGTAGGAAACCATCAAAAGTTCTGCCTGTCCCCCTAGGAGCAAGCACGAGGGCAATGGGGGGTGAGGAAGAGATATGTTTTAAAATTCAACAAACTGTCTATGCAACCTCTGCAGGTGGGCTGTTCAGGTCAAGTGCTACCCAAAATAGAATAATGCATCCGACAATTCGTTTTTTTTCTATTCTGGAAGTTTTTTCAAAGACCTTTCGAAGATTCTCGGCTGACAAACTGTGTGAAAATGTCATGTCAGTCATGTACATTGGTTTGGCTAAAGTGCAAATGTATGTGTGTGTGTATGATTGTGTGTATGAATGTGTGTGTGTGTGTGTGTGTTGGGGGGGGGTGTTTACCACCCTTTCTCATCAGAAAGATGCTAGTTGATGACAGACAGGTGAAGATAGGCAGGTGAAGACAGACGGGTGAAGGCAGACAGGTCAGTACAGATGAGTGGGTGGAGATAGTTGAGTTCAGAAAGGTGAACCTAGTGCAGTCCAGGTGAGTAGGCCACAATAACATGCCAGTTAGTGAGTATTACCACACTAACTAACAAGGGAAGGAGCAGAGAGAGAGAGAAAGAGAGGTAGCGGGAGAAAGAGAGACAGACAGACAGTGAGAGAGAGAGGGAAAGAGAGTGAGAGAGACAGAAAGAGAGAGAGAGAGAGA
>CM059266.1:19535321-19537821 GCA_030347295.1 Setipinna tenuifilis | reverse complement strand
TGAGTTCCAGCAAGCTTGCTAGTCAGCTGCAGATATTTCTGGCAGTGGAGGAGGATGCTTCTGTGTGTTTATGCGGGAGTGTATGTGTGTCTAAACGAGTATGTGTGTGTGTGGGCGTGTGCATGTGTGTATATGTGTGTGTATGTGGCCTAAGTGTGTGCGTGTATGGCCTGAGTGTGTGTGTGTGTGTGTGTGTGTGTGTATGGCCTGAATGTGTGTGTGTGTGTGTGTGTGTGTGTGTGTCAGGGATGGAAATTAACTTTTTTGTTCACCTGCCACTGTGGCAGGGGGATTCTAAAATCTACCAGCCACTCAACATTTTTACCAGCCACTTTATATATTTAACCCTTCCGCACATTTTAATGCCAGTATAACACCCATGCCGGTTCTAGGCAGACATATATAAGGGGGCAGTCATAAATGTGAAGGGTTCATCATACACATTATGCTGCAGCATGATAGTGTACATGATAGTAGTGCTGATAGTAACAATGTTTTGGTGGGCAGTCAAAGTCTAAATTAAAGGTAATTTCCTGCATTCTAGTGTATTTTAACAGGTTGTTAGATAGCTTAATGTTATCTTTCTGTGAAAGGACAGCAGAAAGAAAATCCATGCTTTACATAGTTTATTTTTAAAATTGTTAACATATGTGTCTGTTATTTAGGATATCACTTAAAAATAATGCAATTATGTTGTATTTGATGTTTGTAGGCTAAGGTCACTTTAAATTTCTCCTTATAATCCTAACGTGAAAGAAAGTCATGTTCTAACTTCGTTTCTATGCAAGATGCTAGGAAATCAAAGGGCTAGTGCAGATGTGGATACATTTGATTATATTTTCTATGGAATTAATAAATATTCCAAAACAACTTAGAAGACTCTTTATTAGACTATGCAAGAGATGTGTCTTGCAAGGTGCATTTTTTTGTTTGGGTTCAGTGACGTACGTAAGTTGTTTGCTTTGCTTTGGGAATGGACCCGTCCACTTCTGAAATCGGTTTTGTTGGCGCTATTAATAGGTTACGTTAACATCACATGTTAGTTTTTGGAATGAACTTGTGCGCATATGGCGTTATCAACGTGAGAAGGCAATATACTGATGTATTCCTGTTCGGACAGTTAGGATTAGGCTATAATCATCATGACTGAGCTTTCATTAGCCTACCTCAAAATGGTAAACAGAAAGTTGCCTAGGTCATATTTGAAATAACCACGCGCGCCTGTGCTGGATGCCAAGAAACGCTCCGTGAGTCTTGCTTATCAATAAATAGTAAACTTATATGCACCTGCGGTATCTACTAACTGATAGCTTACGCTACAACATGCGTGAGGGAGTGCAATCATAGACTATATCGAACTGAATGCAACTGAATGCATTTGCGCACCCGCCACAGTGGCAGGTAAAATGGCAAAATTCACCCGCCAACACTCATATTTACCCGCATTTGGCGGGTGGCGGGTGGTTAATTTCCATCCCTGGTGTGTGTGTGTGTGTGTGTGTGTGTGTGTGTGTGTGGCCTGAATGTGTGTGTGTGTGTGTGTGTGTGTGTGTGTGTGTGTGTGTGTGTGTGTGTGTGTGTGTGTGTATGTCTCCTACAGGGCACAGAGCAGAGGTGTGTGAATATCTGTAGGGGTGGGATGTGTGTGTTCCTGCTGCAGCTGTCAAGCTAACCTCACACAGAGGTCGGTCTGAGCACCAACACTGTCGTAAAATTAGTCACTTTCAAGCGAAAGAGACCATGGACGGAAGTTCATTCTACGTTCTGCAGCTGAAGAAAGGAAATATTTGTGTGCTAGTGTGTGTGTGTGTGTGTATGTGTGTGTGTGTGTGTGTGTGTGTGTGTGTGTGTGTGTGTGTGTGTGTGTAAGGGTGGAGGAGGGCATGTGGACAATAACATTTGAGCCTAGGGAACTTGTTGTGCGGTTATTTGTGCAGAGAGAGAAGTGAGAGTCGGAAGCCACAGCTGGGTGTGTGTGTGTGTGTGTGTGTGTGTGTGTGTGCATATGTTTGACCGCCTTTAACTCCTGTGTGTGTGTGTGTGTGTGTTTGACTCCATCTTTGCAACCATAGCAACAGCCCCAAACTGCACACATGGACAAAATCAGCATGTTGAGGATCATACACAGACTTTTATCATTCTTGCTATCACACACACACACACACACACAGAAAATGGTGGAGTTGGGTTCGTAGCACATACAGTACATTTGTGGTAGGAGCTGAGTGTGTGTGTGTGTGTGTGTGTGTTGTGTGTGTGTGTGTTGTGTTGTGTGAAGGTTCAGAGCCAAAATGGACAAAATGGAGTAGAGGGAATAAAAGTCTTTCCACCCCCTTCTCCTCTCTCTGCATTCCCCCCATACTCTACCCCTCTCTTCTCTACCCCTTTCTCTCTCTCTCCCTTTCTCTTCTCTCTCTCTCTCTTTCTCTCCAAATCTACCCCTCCGCCTCTTTCTTTCCTTCTCTCTCTTTCTCACTCTCTATGCCCGCTCTTCCTCTCT
>CM059266.1:19522821-19532821 GCA_030347295.1 Setipinna tenuifilis | reverse complement strand
ACACACACACACATACATACAAACAAACACAATACAGCAAATACAGATACAGCAGGTATGCATGCAGAGACATAACACACACAAGTACTTTGCACACACTCTCTACCACACACACACAGACAAACAACCATGCTAGTGTACTTGTGCACACACACACAGCATGGTGTTTTTTTACTAAAACCCTCTCTGTTGTGTAGACTAGAGTCATAGACTAGTTTCTCCCACCTGAGCTTCTCTGAACCACACACACACAGACAGCCAGCACACGAGCACACAGTCTACTGCGCCCCCTAGAGGCCAAAGGCTGCCACAGGCCACAGCACTGCACTGACCACACCTTCTGTGCAGCAGCCCTTCCCTTCCCTTCCCTTCCCTTCTGGCTCACGCCTGGGCTAATAGAGGGGAACTAAAGCAGCCAGCCAGCCAGTCGGTCAGTCAGTCAGGCGTGAAGGACACACTGATCTCTGGCAAGGGGAGACACCGGTGCATATTTTAGCCAAGATGGTGGACTGGATGGTGGATGGTGGAGTATGGTGGTTGAGACACTCCCTGGCACTGTGCTCCAATTTTTCTGCCTAATGTCCACTTGTCTGTCTACCTACGAGGTTGAGTGTGCTGCTTTCTACACTCAGATGAGTAGGTGACATTTGTGAGGTAAACATTGTTCCAAATCGAATTGTCGGGTCAGAGTGGTATATCAGAGGAGCTCACCAACTGTCAAAATAAAATGCACCAGAAAGAACAAATAAAAATGATGGTGTTGTTGTTTTTTTTCATCCCCTTTCTCTGCTGCATGGGGAATGAGCTCCATCACGAATCTGTCCTCTTATTGCGGAGAAGCAGCAGTTTGAGGTGCCTTGCATTCAACTATGTAAACAAGATGGCGGCCGCTGATTGTAAAAAGTGTACACCATTGTACACTCCCAAATTCTGACCGTTCTGTGTAGGCCATTTGGGTGCTTTGAGTCTACTTCATTTCGTTGGTTTTCAATTGGAACAACAACACCTACATACTCAGATCAGCCATGCTAGGTAGGTAAGTAGGAGGATATGAAACAGACTGTCATTTTTGGCTGAGTGTCCTGTGCAGGCCTTTGAGCCAAGATGGCAGCCAACTGTGGTTCAGATCTGGCCCAGCTCCACTCCATGACCCCAACATGTTTGCCCCAATGTACCTCTTTTCCACCAGGACCGTTCTGGTGCCTATACCAGTGCCAGTGTTGAGCTAGTTTGGGTCAAGCACAGGCACAGGCACCAGCACGGGCCCACATTTCCACAGGTTTCAGAGCCGAGCACTATGACATTGTGGTTCCGATTGTGGGACCAGCAACTTCAGGGAGCCGTGCCAGTGCCAGCTTTTTGGCACTTGCACCTGTCACTTTTCAACAAGCAGAACCGAGTTTCAGACTGGGCACCGACACTGGCACTGTGGCGGTGGAAAGGAGGTAATAGTGCTGTATTGGCAGTGTTCAAATCAGCAACTAAGCACTTAGAGGAAGGAAGAAATAACATATTTTTAACCGAGTTTCCTTCCCTTGAGAGGCATCGGACTCCCCATAGTCACTGCATGAGCTGCACCAAAATCCATTAGTGCATTAGTAGTCATGGTGAACAGACAGAGCAACTTTTTTGGGCCATGTTGCCAGGCAACACCACAACTGACCAATAATGTTTGTCCACTATCTCTAGCTGATATAAGGCAATACATCTGCAGTGCTTACATCATCAGCAGGAGACTTACTCTTAGCAATCATAGGAAACGTCAATAACATGTTATGCTACTGCTTGCCAACATCGCCAAAAAGGTTTTTTGGTGCCGTTTCACACTGCTGCACTTGAACACAACCATCTGCCTAAAACCACAATCTACATTTCACCCATAGGAAACAAAAACACTATATAATATAGATTACTGAAAGAACTTGTATTTATTGTTTCTTTTTTTTCTCCTCCTTTCATGAAGTGAGGCTTACCCAACATATCCCCCCAATTTTTCTCTGTGTTCCCCATTGTTTTCTTTTCCCCTTTTTATTTCATGGTTTAAAAGGCATGGAAGTCCTTCAAGGCTACACTGAATGTATTTTGAATCTATATGTAAACAGTACTTTTCCAATAAACATTGAAATTACACAAAAAAATAAAACAAAAAACTCCACTCAAGCCATATGGATCGCATTTGATCGCAAAGCATTCCCCACATGTGTATGCATTTCTCCCGATAAAGGAGGGGAACAGAAAGTCCACATTTGGCAGACTCAAACTTACTATCGTGTGTCATTACAGAATTATGATGTAATATTTCATGGCACCTCATTATGCAGCAGTAATATGAAAGTTTAGTCAATGTTCTTCCTCTAGCCTGGATTTCATGATTTATGAAAATGATGTGGCTTCAGATGGAGTTTGAATATCTGTCCACTGTAGTAAAGCATGATACAACCAACAGCTTGGCCTGGCATCCACTCACTATCTGAGTCATTTAAGACTATTGTGCTGTTTGTGAGAATGATTGCACTGATAGAATGTGGATCAAATCCAATCGGGAACAAGGGATGACAAGGGTATGGTGTTACACAAGTGCATATTTAGTAGATGAGGTGTAAGGTTGGAGCCACAAGGATGCAGCAAACCAAAGACTCTATATGCCGTTTTAAGAGAGTTTCATTATTATTGTAACCTAGGTCTTCCTGCTCAGTCCAGACCCAGTCTCGAACCTGCAACCTCACAGCAGCTCTGGTATGGGATGCAGCATGCTTCAGTGAGGTAAAAGCAGGGCTCAGTCAGTAGCATATCTTTTTGAGGTGTTGGGAGGGAGGTTTGCTAGTGCTGTACGCCAAGCTGTGCTAACTGCCATCCGTTACCCTCACCCCTCTAAACCTCAATCCCATCCTGGTCACGACACCACTGTAACCAAGGACTTCCTGCGCAGTCCAGAGCCAGTCTAGAACCCGCAACCTCACAGGAACTCTGTTATGGAAGACGGACGCACCACCAAGTCAGCCAACAGCTGGGATATTAGTTCAGTCAGTAGCATATCTTTTTTAGGTGTCAGGAGGGAGGTTTACTAACGCTCTACGCCAAGCTGTGCTAGCTGACATCCGTTACCCTAGCGTCATAGCTGTTCCCACAGCATTTTTGTTTTAACATTCCCAACAATGTAAAAAAAAGTAGCAGAAGTAGTTTGGCATCGAAATAGAGGGTTCAGGCAATGTTTCTCTTTTTTTTTTTTTTTTTTACAGTTGAAGGGTCTACTACAGTACTTTGATCTAGGATCTTTGGAACCAATCGTATAGTCAGTTTTGAAAGCACCTCATTATCACATCAACATCACATGACTTTGCCAGGATTCTTCTCATTCTGTTGCCTTTTTAATCTTCCACATTTCTGGCTGCCATTCCTGTGTGGCACACCAACCATCAGCTGGTAAAAAGTGACAGCGGTGACAAGCACTGAATTGAACAGTCGCCGAAACCGAAACTGACATTTTTTTATGGAGCATTTCCCCCCCTTCCCTGCTTCGCCCCCCCCCCCCCCCCCCCCCCCCCTCTCCCTCCCTCGTTCAGCGCTTTTTGGCTGAACACCTCCGTCATTGCGAATAAGCCTAATGTAATGTGATAAGTCAGCAGGTCGCTTTGGCCCAGGATGTGGTGAGACAGGCACGGCGGAGGAGAGAGGAAAACCACACACTGGGTGACCCAGCTGACAGCGCAGCTACTGTCACCACTTAATTAAATCCCAAATTAAATCCAGTAGTCACGGCTGGCGTTCGCTGGCTCCCTCGCTCCACTCCGCTCCTCCGCTCTCGGCTCTCGGCATCCGTCAGATCCTTCCCTCTCTCTGTTGAGTCGAGCTTAGACTAGCTTAGTCCCCCTGTGCGTGCCAATCTGACTCCCCCCCCACCCACCCCCCACCCCACCCTCCGCAAGCCTTCGAGTCTGGTGCTGTGAGCGCCAGTCTGCCGCCTCCTAGCCTCAGCCTCCTCCTCCAGCCCTAGCCAAGTCCTGGGGATGCCAATCCTCCTTTCTGTTTCTCTTTCTCTCTCTGCCAAGCTCTCACTCCATGTCCCCGCCGTTCCCTCCATCAGCCCTTCTCTTCTCTCCTTCACACGTCTCATTTCATTCTGCCTCTATCTGCTTCTTCTCTGTTCTCTGTCTATCTGTCATTCTTGACATTTCTTTTATATCTCTCACTCATCATCCATTCCTCTCACTATCTCGCTCTCGTTTTCTCTGTCATTATGTCTCTTTTTCGCTGCCTTCTTCTCTCCTATTTAAATATCTCGTTTTCATCATCCATCTCTTCCACTGTCGGTCTCTCTCTCCCATTATATCTCTCTGTTTCTGTCTCTGCCTCATTCTCTCTCTCTCTCTCCCCCCTCTCTCTTTCTCATTAACTCTTTCCCTCCATCCCTTCATCCCTCCATCATCTCCCTCCCTCTGAGGTCTATAATCTCTTCCCCAGGCCTGGATCACACGTCTCTCCATTAGCCTGGGTGTAATGGAGGATGTAACAGTAGCTGGTAGCTGGAGGGTGCCTGTTCGCTCCACAGGGCTAAGGGCCCCGACCGATGCCCAGCAGAGTGTGAGGGGGCTGGGGATGGTAGTGCCAACTACACCCCCCTCCCCCTTCTATGGAGCTCCCACTGGGTCCGATCAAGCAGCTAATATTACCCCCTGTGGGGTTTGGGGGGCACTGGTATGACTGGATGAGTGGATGCACAGATGCCTACGAGGGTGTAGTGTCTGCGAGCTTGTATCTGTGGGCTTGTTGTATATGTGGGCTTGTTGTGTCTGTTGCGTCTGTAGGATTGTTGTGTCTGTGGGCTTGTTGTGTCTATGAACTTGTTGTGTCTGTGGGCTTGTTGTATCTGTGGGCTTGTTATGTCTGTGGGCTTGTTATGTCTGTGGTGTCTGTGGGCTTGTTGTCTACTGTGAGCTTGTTGCGTCTGTGAACTTATTGTGTCTATAAGCTGTATGCTGGTTGTGTTTGTGTGATAGTTGTGTTTACTATGAGCTTGTTTTGTCTGTACTCATTGTGTCTGTGAGCTTGTTGTGTCTATCAGATCATGGTGTCTGTGGTTTCTGTCATGTTTACTATGACTGATCTAGATACACTATGAGACATGAACTGCACTCTTCATGCCACTGTTAAAATACTAAAGAACACCATGGAGCACAAAACAAGAGAAGAACCATTTCCATTTCCCACCTCCCACATCTTTTTCAGTGAAATAAGATACACAAAAGGTTGAAATTTATGGAAAAAAACTGGGTGAATTTCCCTTGATGTCTGTCTGTGGAGCCATAAGAGAGAAACTGTGCTATACCTTTTGGTTCAAACTAAACAGTCTCACCATTTCACTGTTTACCTGTAGATGAACCAGCATCTTCCCCCTATGTCCGTCACTGCCGTGTGTGTATGTGTGTGTGTGTGTGTGTGTGTGTGTGTTAGCATACCTGAGGCTGCCACCATCTTCTCCCCTGATCTTTGGCTTTGGTGCTGGCCTGTGTGTGTTAGCACATAGAGGGGTATGAGTGTGTGTGTGTGTGTGTGTGTGTGTGTGTGTGTGTGTGTGTGTGTGTGTGTGTGTTAGTGTACCAGGGGCTGTCAAGACCCATCCCCTCACACCAATCCAAGGCAGAGGCAGAGACAGAAGGAGGCCATGTTGCTCAGTGCCTACAGTGGCCCTGCCTCGCCTTGCCTTACTCAGTAACTGCACTAAGTTCCAAAAGGACGTATCTGTTCAGGTTTTCTCTCTCTCTCTCTCTCTGTCTAACTGTTCTGTATTTACTGATCTCAGATCCCTGCTCTCTCAAAGCTGTCTTGCCCCAAAACTGCAGAATTGTGTTGGACATCCCTGGACTGGGAAACCTCTGTACTGCAGACACAGAGGAATGAATACTGATAGCAGTAACACTGTGTGTGTGTGTGTGTGTGTGTGTGTGTGCGTGTGTGATAGAGTGTGTGATAGTGTGATAGAGTGTGTGTGTGTGTGTGTGTGTGTGTGTGTGTGTGTGTGTGTGTTTGTGTGTGTGCGTTTGTGTGTTTGTGATAGTGTGATAGTGTGTGTGTGTGTGTGTGTGTGTGTGTGTGTGTGAGAGAGAGAGAGAGAGTGGTGAGGTGGGACTTTCTGAAGTTCACCACATCAGATGGCAGACTGGGGAGGTAAAATGCACAATGATGTTGAAACTGTGAATCATAGTCTGCACTCCAGAAACAGCACACACACACACACACACTGTGAGGATAAGTAGCGCCTGGTTTCCCACACACACATACACACACACACTGAGGTGAAACAGCATCTGATTCCCCATGGCCTCCTGTGCAGAAACAGCATGTATTTCAGCAGCTAGAGCTCTGAGCCGAGGATAGCTCACGTCTGATCCCCCCACCTCACCTGAGCACCCGACACGCCTCACCTGGGTGCTCTTTCATTCATCCCACCTCCTCAGGATGTTCAAAACTGCTTTTCTTTTCATCTCAAGAACTCTACAGAGGACACCAGAACAGTGGGAAATGGATGTGTATCCTGACTGTGTACAGCATCTCTCACATCTAGGTATCACATAACATTACCTCACATCTAGATATTACATTACATTGCATTTTATTACATTATATTACATTTAGCTGACGCTCTTATCCAGAGCAACGTACAGGGAATTGGGTACAGGGACAGTCACCCTTAAGCAATGTGGGGCTAGATGCCTTGCTCAAGGACACTTCAGCAGGGGATGAGGGTGCAGAAGAGCACTTCCCCACCCATTTTTTTTTTTTTCAAAATTCCCTAACCATTAGGCCACAGATAACGGGGAGCTTTTATTTTACCATAGAGAATCAGACTTAGAGCTGATTTTAACTGTTTAATCTACAAAAGAACAATTCAGGCAAATTTAAGTATTTAAGTCAAGGGACTGGCATACCAGTAACAGCAGTTCTGTAAAAGGGTACTGTGTTTTAATGCTATTAAAACAGTATTACAGTAAAGGGTGCTGGGATGTACATGTATAATGTTATAAAAAAAGACAATAAAAAACAGAGGTAGTATAAGTATAAGATAAAGTATAAGAAAGTGAGGTGCAATTAATGTTAGATGGGAAAACAAAAGTGTATTGTGCTAAAATGAAACAAAAACGGCAGCAGGTGTTGGAAACGGCACTCTGTCGACTGGTGCGAGAGAGAAGAAGCGACGGGGATTCCCATGCAGGTCTGCAGGGGTTTTAGGGGCCGAACGGCATGGGGCAATCAGACCGTTTGTTTGTAGGTCTGCATGTTTGTTTGGGGTTGATGCATGAGGGATGTTTACATCTATATTTGCTCTGATGTTGTTTAATTAAGTGTGAAATGTGATTGTCACAAGTCCTCTGCTCTGACTCTGGGCTCCACTAAGACGATGTCACGAATCACACCACGGGTCCACCGTACAGCATGACACAAAGCTCATTTCTGCTCCTCAGTGTTGCCCAGGAAGGTAGACAATGGATGGTTTGGCAGCGATCTGCTTTTATTGGTGGTAAGTAGACCAGAAGAAAGTAAGTGGTCACATGGTGTATTTGCATGTATGTTTGCATGTGTGTGTGTGTGTGTGTGTGTGTGTGTGTGTGTGTGTTTCTTTGTGTTTGTGTGTAATGCAATTAGAACAGACATATTAGATTAAAGGGGTTTTATACACACACACACACACACACACACACACACACACACACACACACACACACACACACACACAAGCAACTTGTAGTGCATTCCAGTTGCTCTGGAGGGACAGACTCACGCAAAAATGCCTTCAGGAGATGGAGCAGGAGGCTGTGAGGCATTAAGGTTGGAAGGCTATAAGGTCGCAAGGCTTTAAGGATGTGCGGTTGTAAGACTGCAAGGCTGTGATGCTGTGAGGCATGGAGCAAGAGTGTTTAGGGGATGGAGTAGGAGGCTGTGGTTAGGAGGTTGTGAGACTCTAAGGTTATAAGGATGTGAGCAGGGTTGTAGTGGCAAAATAAGAGGTGGGTAAACTATGAACTTGGTAAACACAGTGAGGTGAACCCTCTGTGCGTCATCAGATGTTTTAAGAAGACATTTAAAACATGTTTGAACAATACCAAATGGTCTCTAGTGCACATATTTTACAGGAAGATGATGTAGTGTGATGTTAATGTAAGAGATTGTATTTCATAATTCTACTCTATAATAATAAAGACAGTATACTCTGAGGGGTCTCTGAGATGTGAGAGGTGGGTAAACTCTGTTTACTTGCATTTATCCTCTACTACAGGACTGGATGTGAAGTTGTAAGACCGCAAGATTGTGATGCTGTTAATCGAAAAGTTTCGAAGTTGCAAGATTGAGACTAGTTTACAAGGCTGCGAGGTTGCCAGGCTGCAAGGTTGCGAGGGCGTCGGCCAGGCCCATGAGCTCATCGGACGATTTTTTTTGGATGCGAGTGGCCTTCCGTGTCCCACACAAAGGCCATCAGAGCGCCACAGCTGATTGGCTGGGACAGGGGCCTTTGTGCGGGCACAGGAGTCAATGGCCCACCACACCAGAGGCCACAGACAAACTCACGACAACATGAAGTCATCCTCCGGTGGGAACGAGGGAGGAGAGGAGACGAGAGGAGGAGTGGAGGAGGGAGGGCACTTTTTTCTCATTCATATGTGGAATGGAGAACAGTTTTTTTTTCCGGTGTAGCCCTTAACGATATTTTAAAATTATAGAAAAGTCAAAAGTCAGCAAAAGTCAGAGTAAATGCTGTCCGAACTCCCTCACTCACCGCTCACTCACTCCATTAAGTAATTTGATGTCATGTTATGTTATGCTAAGGTCACTGGCCAAAGGCCCCTAAGCTGAAGAGAGGAGAGCAGGCTGGTCATTCTATCCAAGGAGGAGGAGTGGTCAGTGGCACAACACAGCAGGGGACCAAAGCGCCACTCTCGGAGACGAACTCACGACACAGCATGAAGTCATCCTCCTGTGGGAACGAGGGAGGGAATGAGGGAGGAAGGGAGGAGAGGAATGGAGGAGTGGAGGAGAAAGAGAAAGGAAGAAGAAAAGAAGAAGAAAATGAAAGGTAAGCTATATAGCCGCCAGCAATGTGATATGAAAAAGATTTGAAATATGACATCATATCCATGTGGGAGAGATGGGGAGGGAGCAATGGATAGAGACACACACAAGTAGGGGGTTAGAGAGGGGCGGGGGGGATAGAGGGATAGAGAGAGAAAGAGGAGGAGGGGGAGAGAGGGATGCAGAGAGGGAGAAAGAGAGATGATCAAAGAAAGAATGGACAGAGACTGGAAAGGTGAGCTAAACAGCAGCCAGTGCCTTGCTGTGAACAAGGGGGGGGGGGGGGGGGGGCATCTTGAAGCATGAAGTCAGCCCTGTGGAAGAGAGACAGAGGAAGGAGAGGGAGGGAGGGAGGGAGGGAGGGATGGAGTCAGGGGAGATACCGTGAGAAAGAGAGAGGAGGGGGGGGTGCAACAGTCTCTGTTTTTATAACTGAGTGAGCAATACGATTGATGTATATTTGATGATAAAGTGTTTCAAGGGAGTGTAAGTTAGTGTGAACGGTATGTCTGGGCTTATTAAAGGCAGAGAGAGAGGGGGAGATGGACAGAGAGAGAGGAGAAAAGAGAGAAGGAGGGAAGATAAATGGATTGGTGTGTGGCTGTGTAAATCTGTCTGTCTGTGTTTGTGAGTGACAGAGAGGCAGTATGCAACTCTGTTGTGAAGCTGTCTAACCTACACACACAAAGGTCGTCTGAATGTCAAACCAAAACAATCCCAGAAGCCCCTAATGGTGTGCCCGTTATACCGCAAGGCTCAGAGATAACTAGACAACAGGGTAGGAAAGGAAGAGAGGAACAGAGAGAAGGGCAGGGAGAACAACAGAGGGAGAGAAAGAGAGAAAAAGAGAAAGAGAGAGAGAGAGAGAGTGAGAGGTGGTGGGGGACAGGAGAACAAAGCCTAAAACACCTGAGCATGAAATCTCACATCACTCGGA
>CM059266.1:19500321-19517821 GCA_030347295.1 Setipinna tenuifilis | reverse complement strand
GTGGTTACAAAGCTGCTTACAGATAGATGTTAGATAATAAATGTTGACAGTCATGCCCAAGAGGAGTTTCTGTCACGACAGACACTAAAGTTAAGTTTTTCTGATTCTGATTCTAAATATGACACACAAAAAGCCTGACAGGATCTAGAAGCCTTGTCTTGTGTTGTTTTTTTGCAGGGTGTTACAGTGTGTTGGGTGGGTGTAGCGGAGTGACTCACAGTGTCAGCTTGGTCAGGTGTGTGAATAAACGTTACACCCGATTGACCAATGAGGGCAAAGATATTTTCGTGTATCCAGGCGAAATCAGGTCACGTCAAAAAGTTCAGCAGCTCCACAGAGCCACACCAAGTTGCATCATACTCTTCCACTTTCTCAAACAAACCGCACACACACACACACAAACACAGATATGGTGATTTGATTTGTAAAATAAACATTTATTTTTTTTTAAATGCTGCATAGGAGCTACAGCCCGGATAGGTATTCTATGATGTAACGAGTCCCACGACATGATCACACTGTCAGACTGGTTGTACACACACTTACACACACACACACACACTTAGCCTACTTGGTATACAGACACACACTCTCTTTACCTTAGACACACACACACACACACACACACACACACACACACACACCCTGACTTGATGTACAGACACCCACTCCCTGCCTTGCTGCACACACACACACACACACACACACACACACACTGCCTGACTGCTTGCTGTGTACACAAACACTGCTTGGCTGGCGGGGGCCTCTCCCCCTGTGTCGGTGTAGCAGAGGTTGAGGTGCGTTCACTCCTTCTCTTCACTCCAACGGAAAACTTCAAGTGGCAGCCAGGAAGGCTGAGAACGTAGTCAGACCAGCTAGTGATGTCACTTCCCACGCATGATTGACATCTCAAATACCAGAGAAAGCGACAGAGCGTGACAGCGAAAACGTGCTCTGCATTATTCCTCACCATCGGCTAGAAAGAGGGGAACATGACCAGACACTCACAAACCGAGATGTTCTATGGCAAGCCACTCACAAACTAGCTGTTCTATGACAAGCCACTCACAAACTAGCTGTACTATGACAAGCCACTCACAAACTATCTGTTATATGACAAGCCACTCACAAACTAGCTGTTCTATGACAAGCCAACTTACAAACTGAGCTGTTCTATAACAAACCACTCACAAACTAGCTGTTCTATGACAAGCCACTCACAAACTATTTGTTCTATGACAAGCCACTCAAATGTGACCAAATGTGCTTTAAATGGCAACCAAACGGAAGGCACTATCCACCAGTATAAAGGTGTTCCTAAAAACCTAAAAATTAGTCTTTTGGATCGTAAACTATAACTAACTCTTGCACTATCTATATCTTCTATGACACTTTATTTTATGGGTGTCAATCTTCAAATACAGACATTATGTTGGGGTCGGATGTTGACACTAGTAAAACAAAACACTTTACTACTTCACAACACACACACACACGCACACACACTCTCTCTCCCTTTGATGATTCATAGTTGACATACCATTACAAAACTTGTACATTACCACAAATGCATGTGGTTTATACACGCACACACACACAAACACATAATTAGACTTCCTGGTTTCCCAGCACATACACACATATAGTCCATGGAGCGCTTATCTGGGTATTCAAACAGCAGCTCTTTGTGTCTAATTATCAACCTACGTCATTTCCTGCAATACTTTTTTAACACACACTAACATGACCCAAAACATGTATACAGCACCAGTGTTTATTATATTTCTACCAAACACACAAACACACACACACACACACACACACACACACACACACACACACACACACACACACACACACACACACACACACACACAGTCCTCTGTATCTGGAGCTCTTGCATCAAGACATCCCAACCTGGAAAAACCCATTTCAGGGAGGTCAACAACGAAAAAAATATTATTTGTCAAAAACTAAAAAAGCCTAACGAGAGAGACAGAGGTCGTCTGTTACGTCTGCAAAATGACTGCACGGGACTTGCACTGTCACTCTCCATCACTCCATCACCTGTCCCCCTGTCACTCTTTGCATCTGTCACTTGTCCTAATTAGCGAGAGAAATTTCGTGGGAGTCGTGGGAGGCTGTGTGATGACTTGCCGGTGTCCAGAAGTGGCTTTTCAAATGCGGGATACTCCTGGAGATACTCGTGGGAGACTTGGGATGTCTCTGTATCTATTCATACACACTCACACACCACCACATGTGTATTAAACAAATTTTGTTGGCTGCTGTGTGGCTTGTGGAGATTCTCTCTCTCTCTCTCTCTCTCTCACACAAACACACCCACAAAAGAGTGTGATCTTACAGCAGCTGTATCTGGAGCCCTTGTGTCTATTCTCACACACACACACACACACACACACACCATGATTGTATGTTATGGCAGCTGTATCTGGAGCCCTTGTGACTATTCTCACACACACACACACACACACACACACACATACACACACACACACACACACCATGAGCGTGCATAGTTTCTGGCTGCCGGCTCGGCTGCTATTACGTCCAGCATTAGAGACGTTCTGGCTGCTACTGCCACTTCTCCCCATTCACACACACACACACACACACACACACACACACACACACACACACACAGGCTGCTGGCTCGGCTGCTCTGGCACCCGGCATTGAAGGTGTTTCTGTTGCCGCTGCTCCCCATTCATACACACACACACACACACACACACTCTCACACTGTAAGTGTGTCTAGTTTCTGGCTGCTCTTGCGTCCGGAGTTGGAGGCGTTCCTGTTGCTGCTGCTGCTGCTCCGGCCCCCCAGAGACACCTTACGCCCCTTCCCCCCCCAGCTCCCACTCCCACTCCCACTGGAGTGACCACTCCTGCCCCTCCCTGGGTACCCGTGCCCCCCCCTCCTGCCACTCCCACCTCCACTCTGTCCTCTCTGAACCCCCAAAACACCTGCGTCACCCTTCAGCCCTGTGCCCCCTCCCCCTCCTACCGCCCCTCCTGCGATTGGCAGGCTCTGCAGTCTCCTCCACTCCGCCGCACCCATCTCCTCATCCCCCACAGACCCCCCCGTGCCCCCCCTCCTTCGTCCTCGCCATCGCCGCCGCCACTTGAGGAAGACATGGAGAAGCTCGGCCAGGCTGAAGAGGGCAGAGAGCAGCCCCACGGCAAAGTAGAAGCAGAGGAAGATGGTCTTCTCCATGGGCCGCGAGGTGAAGCAGTCCACCGTGTAGGGGCAGGGGAAGCGGCTGCAGGGGTACTGGGCGGCCACCTGGAAGCCGTAGAGCGCCCACTGGCCCAGCAGGAAGGCCAGCTCGGCCAGGAAGCGGAAGCCCACGTTCAGCATGTACAGACGGGTCACACGCAGCTCCTCACGGACGCTCACACTGACGCCGTCTAGCAGAGGCTTCCCCGGGAAAGACATGTCCCCGGCCGTGACATGAGAGGCTGTTGAAGCTGGAAGAAAGAGTAACTAGGAGTGAGATGCGCTTCCACCTCGATTGGTGCTCATGGTCCAGGAAACAATGTACAGTATTATGGATAGAGGAGCAAGACCGGAGCACTCTGTTTACAATGTTTTAATGGTGCAGAAACAACACGACTGACGTTTGACAAAAGTTTGACTCTGAAGGAGACGCAGTGCCGTTGAAACATCAGTCGTGTTGTTTCTGCACCATTAAAACATCGGAGTGCTCCGGTCTTGCTCCTCTATCCATAATACTGGAAGAAAGAGGTTAAGATGGAATATGAAGTGAGATGGGAGTCTTAATTGTTTGGAAGTGAAGAGTGCACACCACATCCTTCAGAATAAAAAAATAATTTATCTACAATTATGGTAGATAAAATGTGAGAAAGTGGTCTGGACAATATTTATTACTTTACTTCACATAGGCAACATTTCGATCTTTGATCTTCGATCTTGAGAAGGATTGAAACAAGGGATCTTTCTTGTTTCAATCCTCCTGTGTGATTTTCCTCAGGCCTGCAGAAGATCCCACAGGAGGGTTAAAACGTTGCCTATGTGGAGTAAAGTAATAAATATTTTTTTGGGAGCATACCCAGTGAGCAGACCACTTTCTCACATAGAGTCTTAATTGTCCCATAGGGATCATCTTTTTCACACATTTTTTATCATTGTATTCTAAGAGGCAGGTGGAAAAAGACAAACATACACAGCAACATCGACAACAATTGCCCACATACACAGCTCCACAGACATATAACGTGCAAATGTTTGTAGATGCATGAAGATGCAGATTACATATCATTGTCATTGAATATCATTCATTTTGTGTAAGGTCTGTGTGTGTTGTGTAGGGGGTGTGTGTGTCTGTAGTGTCCCTGCTCCGTAAAACGTACTTAAGGCACATGTATCTCCTTGTGTGTATGAGGGTAGTCTGTTTACTCTGTGTTCCTCTGACCACCTATGTCCTTTTTTTGTAAGTCGCTTTGGATAAAAGTGTCTGCTAAATGTAATGTAATTTTTTGTAATGTTACGTTGATATAGTTTGGGATGCAGACATTGCAAAAAAAGTAATGACACTTAATAACAACAGTCATAAACATAAACAAAGTGTCATTAATGTTCATGATATGTGCCATGTCATGTTTATAACAGGCTCATGTCACCCTTATGTAGACACCTTCATCAAACAAAGTGTAACCGGTAAGGGTCAGGGGTGAGTCCAGGGTACCTTGGTGGTATGTACCAGGTACATACATAGTGCAGAGACACAAAAGTAGTGTAAAATTGAATATATAACTTAGCGACATGGAGTATGCAGGACATATGTTGGTAAAAATATCACATATCTTGGCTGCACACATAGCACTCCTCTCCTCCCACACACACAGCCCATCATCGGCCACCAAAGCCAGTCCTCCCTCACAACCCCAACTGCACTCTATGCACTTTATCACCCATTCTACTGCTGCCCTTCAGGTAGTCATTGTCCCAACTGCATTCTACGCAGTTTACTTCACTCCTCCCTCTCCATACACAGTTTTAACACTAACAATCACCAATTTCACTGCATGTCCTACTCCACCCAGTATGTGTACGCATGCGACACTAAACCATCATGCAATGCATCCTTGAGAACATTCAGGCATTCAGGCTGAGGGGTGAGCAGCAGGCGTACCTGGGTGTGGGCAGGTGTGTCCGGTGTTGTGGCGCTTGGAGCGCAGGTGCACGCTGTACATGAGGAAGAGGAGCGCGGGCGTGGAGATGAGCACGATGTGGAAGACCCAGAAGCGGTACTGGGAGATGGGGAAGGCCTGGTCGTAGCACACCTGCTTGCAGCCGGGCTGCGCCGTGTTGCACTCAAACTGCTCCTGCTCGTCCTCGAACAGGTCGGAGGCCACGGTGCCCAGGATGAGCATGCGGAAGACCAGCATGATCTGCAGCCACAGGCGGCCCAGCAGAGGGGAGTGCGTCTGCATGGCCTCAAACAGCTCGCCCAGGAAGCCCCAGTCCGCCATGGCTGCGGGTCAGAGGAGGTGGAGGAGGAGGAGGAGGAGGATGAGGAGGAAGGGGTACTGCGACGACACCCCAAAAACCCAAAGCCAACCCGAATTTAATTCAGATTTTTCATTTTATAAAGCTCCATTAGCAAAACGACATGGTCTTCCCACAAGTGCTTTCCAAAACACCAGACGAGAAGCAGAGTCCTCACCTCACATTCCTCCACACGTCAGTACTCCTCCACACCTCAACCACCACCACCACCCAGAGAGTGGCAAAGGGTTGTGTGTTGAGTTGACAGGTACGTCCAGTGTTGTGCCGGTAAACAAGGATGTGAGAGACTAAGTCTACATGGGCGCCAGCTGTCCGTAGATCAAGTCAACCGTGTCAGGACTTGGCAATTAATCCTAGATCTCCTACAGTGTTGTTGCTTGACTGTTACTTGTCACCAGTCTTAGCTGATAAAAAGGCAAAAAGGCATCGCCTAAATGTAACGCAACATGATGTGATCTCACCTCTGACTCCTAATGGCACCCCACCTTCTTGGTGGGGTCACTTCAGCGAGGTCCGTCACTCAGGGAGGAGATGAAAGCGGAGAAGTGTGTGCGCTGTTGCTCTGGTGGATAAAATCCCTCAAATCAAAGCCCTTCTGGCTGTGCCTGTCCCGTGTGCCGCATCGCCACGGACTGATCTTCACAGATCCAGGTGCCACACAATGCCAGTGACAGCCCCATACAGTATGGGGGAAAGAAGTCCAGCATCAGTCGCTGTGGGGATGCAGAGCAGTCAGTGGGCAGTATAGACCCTCTACATTAGCACGTCTGATCGAAACCTTCCTCATAGCCCTCACCTGCGCAGAACAGTGGTAGTTAGTTAGGCAGGCATGCAAATTAGAGATTGGAATGAGGAAAACTTTCCAGCAAACACTTGAATATTAAAAGTAATCTTTTAAACTAGTTTTAACAGTTATAACCTATCCTAAAATCTCCATATGTATGCCATTACTATAAGCAAGTGCTGTTGCCAAACAGTTCACACAAGTGTAAGTTAATATTTTTGCCGCGCCTACCTGTCCGTCACGTTGAGGTTCTGGCAAACACCTGTTGCCGATGGAAATCAGAGAGGTTATAAACTCCCTGGCGTTGCGTCACAGGCGTACCCATGTTGTCTCGGAATATGATGTCTTCAAGATAAATGTAAACCCGTCCGGCACATTATTTTCGCCGAGGAATTGTTCACAAGCTTTGCTTCACAGCTTGATGTAAATGCTTTATGGCACTTCAGACAGATGAGCAGATAGCTCTGTGTGAACGCGCTTTAAACTGACCAAACGGGAAATTCCTGTACGTCCTAATCAGAGATAATCAGGGCGAACACAGAGCTTAATTGGTGTTTATTCTGGCGGGAATTTATTTTCAAACACCCCTCCTAACGACAGGAAGTGTCTGTTATCGGGTGCGGCGCTTAGAAATGAACTTCCAAGGAAATCAAGCTAATGGGCACTCATGGGACGGTACGACGTAATTTCGTAAGAGGAAAATGAGGCATTAGGGAATGCAGACGGAACAATTCAGAGGTACTTTGTTTCTCCACACGACTAATAAATACAAACTGAGTTTGTGTATTGATTCTGACACCAAGTACATTCAGTTCCATAAGCTTCAAGGATGTTCGTTGTCTTTCTCAAGCACTGGAATGCAACCCACCAAGTCGTGTTATTTACTTCATCAGACCGTGACACAACAGGACACATATCTCTTCACTGCAGGTGATAGCATAGCGAACAAGCTTAGACCCTGTTCTTTAGTGGGTAAGATGCAATACATTTAGGCTTAAGATAAATTTGAAGTTTCATAGTGACTATAAAGCTCCATTGACTGCACAAAGTAGTACCAAACATCAGGACACGTTACAAAAAACAGGTTTTATTTATTACAACATTATAAAGTTATTAAAACAACAACAAAAACAAACAAACATACACTGATATCGAACATATAAGAGATAAAACAGGAAATATTTACAGAACAACACAAACGAAAACATAGAAAGGCAACAAACAGTGTTTAGAAGTCGGAGTCATCGGAGTCGGAGTCAAACTTGTAGGTGGTGGGCTTGGTGGCCCGGCTGGGTTTGCTCCTCTGGACCACTGGGGAGTCCGTCTCGTCTGCAGGGAGGCTGAAACTCTCGTCGTCCTCCCCCCATTTGTTTTTCTAGGTGGGAATCATTACACAGACTTGGTCAATGATCATTACAGAGACGTGGTGTACAGAGACATGATGGTGTGATGGAGAGCCATCAACACAGTTGAAAATGTGCTCTGACCAGAAATGGAAAATTTTAGACACAAAATAATAACTCTGAAGATGTTGTAACATCGAAACGGACTCTGAAGAAGATGTTGTAACATCGAAACGTCAGTCTTTATCTGTCATGCACGTTCATTAAAAAGTTTTTGAAAATACTAGACATCCAAGCTGCGCCGGCCTTATCTCTTATTGTAATAATTTATTTATCAGTGTCTGGTGAAAATTCACATTTTGCAAAGCTAATTTCTAGCAATGTCATTTTAAACAATGCTCTACCAAATGTGTCCCTCAACAGATGAATGAGTCATAGGTCTTGGTTCACGTACATACATTAGTGGCCGATCTGGCTAGGTTAACCCAAAGTAAAGAACTTCTATTACGTCTGTGAAGATTTTCATTCATCTGGGTCACATGGTAGTCAAAGGAGCTAAGTTGGAGCTTGAAGACGCTGCATCTCTCATCCAAAAGGCTTCTTCAGTTCTGGCCTGATGATGGGTGGACCAGGAAATACTATATCTCCAGACCACTGGGGTTGGCACTGTAGACCACACCCTTCATCATGTAACAAAACAGTCACACATGAATTACCCATAAACACAAGTCAAGGTGTAAATTGGACTGAGAGTCATTGTGGTCCAAAAGAAGGATCCAAAAGAAGCCTGCAAAAGCCTTTTGGATGAAAGGTAAAAACGTCTTCAATCTTCAAAAAGAAGTCCAGCTGCTTACAACTTAGCTCCTTTGAGAACGTTTGCTCAAAGTAAGTAGTAGACTTGCCTAACAGAAATCGTCAAAGTTTGTCGTTGAAGCATGTACTAGAAAAGGGGCGAGGTCAACCAACCTTTGAGGCGCCCATCTTGCCCTTGATGCGGGCCATGAGGTCACCGGAATCGCTGTCCGAGTCAGAGTCCAGCACTGGCTTCCTCTTGCGATTGGCTGCTGCCTTTTCAGCGGGCGGGGCAGCTTTGGCGGAGGGCTCTGATTCGCTGGAGCTGGTGGGTACAGCCTTCTTGCTGGCCTTGGAGATGGGTTTTGGCTTGGAAAGGGCATCCAAGATGGAAGGCTGCTTTACATCTGTCAGGGGAAGATGCAATGATGTTAGAAACACACACACACACACACACTTGAAACTTCCAGATAAAATTCACATTCACACAACCAAAAGCCACACAGTCAACTTGCCCAATTATTTCTGAACTCTTATTCCATTACGAAATCAATCTGTCTCTCACACTCACACACACACACTGTGAAAGGGCGAACTTCTCCGTCTCCCCCTCTCACCGTTTTTAAACACTTGGGACACACGAACTTCACGGTACACCTGCGCACACACCCACACACGCACATCCACAATCAAACCCGTAACAATAACAATAGAACTGTTTTATTTTTAGCATCATCGGCATGTAGTGTGGAGGCCTACACACTCATGCTCCATTTACAAAGTTCTCTGTTTAAATCCATGGTTCATCCACTCCACTATACTTACATACTTCCTTATCCCCTGGACTGCTATGCGGGTGCGCGCCCCGCTTCGGTAGCATGTTTAAGCACTAGTTGGGATTTGGGATTCATAATGTGGTGGAGGGGTGTTGGTGTTTAATTGGGTTTGTTTGTGTATTGTTATTTATTCGTTAAATGTCTTGTATTATGTGTGTGGATATACATGTGGGCGTTATTGTCGGGTGTACCGTTTGTCTAGTCGTTTGTTTTAGCTTCATGTGGTGGTATGGACCAATCAGCTAATGATTGGTCCAATTGAATCTAATTAACGCTTATATTTAAGAGGTGCCTTTTTTCCACCACGGAGAGAGACACGGACAGAAAACGAACAGAACCAGACGACACGAACGGGAGCGAGAGCAAGATAACAGAGCTGAGTAGTAAGGCGCTGCTGGTAACCGGTTGAGGTCGCAGTGAGCCTAAAAGCTGTTGTTTGAGTTCTCTTTATTTTGTGTAGAATTTATTTTCGGTTTAAGTGTCGTGTTCATTGTCGTTATTTGTGTTTGTGCGAGAGCTGCACGGTTTTTGTTTGTTGAAAATAAAAAGCACTATTTTTTCTACAAACGTTCGTGGATATTTTGGAGGTTTGTGCACCACTTCACCCCAACTTCCAGTCGCCGACATCCTACCAGTGAGAAGCCAGACCGGCTATTTCACACACACACACACACACACACACACAGGAGGGTGCTGGATTAGTGTACCTGCGGCCTTCTTCTTGGGGGCTGCAGCAGCAGCGGTGGTCTTCTTGGCTGCAGGCTTCTTTGGCGCTGCCTCCTTGGCCTTGGCTGGAGGTTTGGCGGAGGGCTCAGCTGCACTGGGCTTGGCTGGAGGAACAAGTAAACACACACACACACACACACACACACACACACACAAGAATTTCTTAAACCAAGAAGTGTTTCACCACTGGGATAAAGACTACCTTTGGGTATGGTGTTGTGTATACACAATCTTCAAACTCCAAACTTTCCAAAGGCCAGGAGTGTGTGTGTGTGTGTGTTTAGTAATACACGTGTACTTAGTCTGTGTGTGTCTAGCGTTGTGTAAGTGCAGTATGAGGTGTGTAGGTGCTCTGTGTGTGTAAACAGATGGAATGATGGGTAATGCAGTACTCCCAATCAGAGGGGGAGATGGGAAATGTAGTACTTACCAGCAGGTTTGCTTGGTGCAGCTGCCTTTGCAGCTGCAGGTTTGGTGACCGTTTTCTTTCTGTATTAAGAGTAGTGATGGAGAGAGAAAACTTAAGATTAAAAACTGCACTTTACTAGTTCCATTATCTGAAGAGAGAGAGAGAGAGAGAGAAAGAGCGAAAGAGAGAGAGAGAGAGTGAGCGCATCAAACTACCAAAGAGAATAAGAGTGAAGAAGAGAAGAAGAGTGAAATAGAGAAGAAGAAATCCCTGCAAAGTGTAACAAAAACAAGAGAGGAGAGGTGGTGTGGAAAGAGAAGAGAAGCTCACTTGGGAGGGGGTGCAGGGCTGTCCATCTCACTGTCGTCATCCACGCTGGGCTTGGGAGCAAAGTCTTCATCATCGTCATCATCATCGCTGAGAATGGCCTTCGCCTTACCGCCCTTGCCAGACGGCACTGGGGCAAAGTCGTCATCATCAACATCCTGCTCCGCCTCCTCCTCTTCATCACTGGAGAAGACGAACTTGCTGGGAGCAGCTGCAGAGACCAGAGAGTGTTATAGTCCATGATAAAGCCACCGAGGATTATTACAACTTTTTAACGAGCACTCATGAAAACACTGGCTTCAGAGTGAGAACAACAGCATCCAACAAGTCGTATGAACTTCAAACATGGTTATGTTTGACCAGAAACTACCACAAGGTTCTAAACTGTGAAAACAGTCTTTTTAATAAACGATCTGTACACTTACAAACTTCTCAATGCCTTGTCTTGAATGCCAGTGTTCCTTGTTATACTACCATTGAAGTGTGACGCTATTTTAAGCTTTTTTTACTGGTTTAAAAATAGCAATGTCTTCAAGCTTCCTCCATAGCCTGACCACTAGCACTGTGAGCCTTTTTGACAAAACCAGTAAAGTAAATAGTAAAGTTCAAAATGCAACAGGCTTGAGTAGTTTTGCTCCTCAGCAAACATACCAACTCGTTATCATGTTTCAACATACCCAGTGTTCATTTTACACTAATTTTGGTCTTTAAAATTAGGAATTTACGTCACTGGCCCAAACAAATCAGACCAGTCTGCCAAAGAGGCTCCGTACAGTTTCCGAATCCAAACAGTGGTGATTAAAGAGAGGAAGTATGACTGAGTGTGTTAATGTTCGGTGTGGATTGATGGAGGACCACGGGGCTATAAATGGAAAGACGACAGTGCATAGGAGAAACATCACATCAGGCCTCATCTCCTGTAAGCAGTTGCGATTGCGTGTGTGTGTGTGTGTGTGTGTGTGTGTGTGTGTGTGTGTGTGTGTGTGTGTGTGTGTGTGTGTGTGTAGGATCTCAGACTTGCTCCTCATACACCTTGTGAAAGTGTGTGTGTGTGTGTGTGTGTGTGTGTGTGTGTGTGTGTGTGTGTGTGTGTGTTGTCACTCACCCTTAGTAGCCCTCTGGATCTTCTCTCTGGGTGCCACGTCTGGGCTGGGCTCTGCAGAGGAGGATGCTGCGGTCCTCTCTTCCTCCTCCTCCTCCTCCTCCTCCTCATCTGACCAGGGGTTCTTCTTCTTGCCCTCCTTCTTCACCGGACGGAACTGAAGCGTGGTCTGCTTGCCCAGCTTTTTAGGAGCAGCTGTCAAACAACACACACTTTAAAACAGAAACACACATACACACACACACACACACACTCTCTCACACACACACTCTCTCACACACACACTCTCACACACACACACTCTCACACACACACACTCTCACACACACACACTCTCACACACACACACTCTCACACACACACACACACACACTCACACACACACACACACTCACACACACACACTCACTCACTCACACACTCACACACACACACAGATCTGAACAGCGCCTGACCCCAGTGTCCATGTGTGAGCTCTAGAAATCATTCAGCATGGGAAAGTCTATCATCAGTCGGGTTTGGATGTGAAATCAGTTTAAAATAAACGTTAGAAGTTCACTTACTCAAACCAAATGTTTATGGGAGCTGAATTGGTCCATTTATTTATTTATGGTCCATCACTAATTATGTCTTTTTCAGCCGTTTGAAGTGGAGCAGCAGGGAAGTGGTTGATATTAATAGCAATAATCTCTTCTGCTAGTAAATAATTTCTCTCATTCCACGCATGTGGCACTGAAGACTTATTGTCTTTACCACTTTCATGAGGGTCTCAGATGATAGAAACTACCCTAAATTACTGATCAGCTGCTCAGATGATCTACAGCTTAATCAATTAATTTGACCAATCGATCAATGAATTCATCAGTTGATCTGAATCCAGTTTAGTGTGTGTGTGTGTGTGTGTGTGTGTATATGTGTGTGGGGGGGGCACCTTTCTCCTTGGGCTCCTTCTTGGGTTTCTTGGCCAGACGCGCTGCCAGACCCTGAGGCTCCCCGCTGCCATTCTCCCCCTCGCCATCCTCAAACTCCATCTTCATCACCACGCCATCGTCAGCCTGAGATACAGCACAGCACATTACATTACATTACATTACACACACACACACACACACACACACACACACACACACACACACACACACTCCATCTTCATCACCACACCATCCTCAGCCTGAGATAATAGAGCATATCATATTACACACACACACACCATCCTCAAAGTCCATCTTCATCACCACGCCATCCTCACCCTTACATAATAGAGCATGTCATATTACACACACGCACGCACACACACACACACACACCTTGGCCTTGCCCTTCTTGCCGGCGGCGGTCTTCTTGGCAGCGACGTCCTTCATGCCGCTGGTGATGCGGGGGATGACTCTGCGGCCCTGGGGGGTGGGCATGGTCTCCTCCTTCACCTTCACCACCTTACTGCGGCCCCCCTTGCCCTTGCCCCCCGCCGGGGCTACCACTGATGACATGGCCAAGCGCTCCTGCTCCTCCACACGCTACACACACACACACACACACACACACATAAATCCATCAGCTTTATGATACACACAAGCATTATAACAGACACATATAACATCAGAATCATAATCATCCCCACGCACGTATATACATACACAGCATTATCAGCATTATGACACACACACACATCGGCATTACGATACACACACAAGCATTACACATCAGCATTATGACACACACACTCACTCTGAAAGTCGAGATGTACTGAAGGTGCGTGTGTGTAAGTGTATGCCTGTGCGCACGTGCGTGTGTGTGTCAGTGTACCTCCAGCTCCTCAGTAAACGCAGCCAGATCCTCCTTCCACAGATCAGCAGGCTGCTTCCTCTTCAGAGTGTTCAACTCAGTCATCTGCAGCACACACACACACACACACACGTGTGTCAATAAATAACTCATCACTCACTCAACTCAACACAAACCTCAACAAGATTTAACAGGTGAAATGTGCAGGAAAACACCTTTGCATAGGAGCATGCACTGGACAAACGTGTGTGTGTGCGTGTGTGTGTGTGTCTGTGATTTAAGCAGAAGGCAGTGTCGTGTGAGCGAGCTAAAGTGGAACAAAGAGTGAACAAGATTGTCTGCTGTACTGCAAGTGTGTGTGTGTGTGTGTGTGTGTGTGTTTGTGTGTGAGGCCTCTCACCTTGGCGTCCCTCTGCTTGCAGAGCTCGTCCTTCTTCTCCTTGGTCAGGTACCACATGGGCATGCTGAGCAGGTAGTTATAGTCGGGCCCAGACGCCTCTTCCTCCTTTTCATCGCCCTCCTCACCCTCCTCTTCCTCCTCCTGACCAGCACACACACACACACACACACACACAAGCACACACACACACATTACAATGCAGAAACACAAGGCTACAGAGCTTTCTGTGTGTGTGTGCGTGTGTGTCTTAAAATGGGTAGAAATGGGGGGATTCTATCAGTGTACCCATCAAAAGTTACTGTGAAGGAAAGGCAACCTTGTCTGCTACAACCTAGTGTGTGTGTGTGTGTGTGTGTGTGTGTGTGTGTGTGTGTGTGTGTCTGTGTTTTAGAATGGGCAGAAATGGGGGATTCTATCAGTGTACCCATCAAAAGTTACTGTGAAGAAAAGGCAACCTTGTCTGCTACAACCTAGTGTGTGTGTGTGTGTGTGTGTGTGTGTGTGTGTGTGTGTGTGTGTGTGTGAGCATACCTTCTCCTGAGCCTGCTTCCAGGACTTGACGGGGTCGGAGTCGTAGCCCATCTCCTGCAGCATACGGATGAGCTCCTTCTTGGGCTTGTTCTCTGAAGACACACACACACACACACACATTTCACCATTGTGGACTCATTTTAGGAATACATCACATTGAAAATTCCATTCATCCAACTATGTCAGTGTCAGGGCCTGGTTCTAACGCGCACGCATGCACACACGCACGCACATGACCAGTGTGCTCTGGATCTTCTCCAGGATGAAGCAGGCCTGGTTCTAACGCACGGACGCACTAACACCAACACACGCACACACACACACCCACCCACACCGTCTGACTGATTCTAACACATACACACACACACACACACACACACACACTGACCGATGACTAGCGTGCCCTGGATCTTCTCCAGGATGAAGCGGGCCTGGTTCTAACACAAACACACACACACACACACACACACACACACACACACACACAGACTGACCGATGACGAGTGTGCCCTGGATCTTCTCCAGGATGAAGCGGGCCTGGTTGGAGAGCTTGGCGCTCTCGGCTCCCAGCATGCCGAGCAGCCAGTCCTTGCGTAGCACGTAGTAGCGCAGACGCAGCTCGAAGAAGTCGCGCAGGATGTCCTGAGTCGCCTCGTACTTCTTCAGGCTGCCCACGTGGTCAAACAGCACCTATACACACACACACACACACACACACACACACACACACACACACACACACACACATTTACTTAAACTTACTTAAATAGGTGTTTACTTACTTATTTAAATGTGTGTGTAACCCTAACCCTAACCCAATGAAGCAGTGTCTAACCATCATGCTACCAACCTTTGAGTGTGTGTGTGTGTGTGTGTGTGTGTGTGTGTGTGTTGTACCATATAGTTGACACTGGTGATGGGGTTCTGGAGCTTGAAGACCTTGTGCAGGCCGGCTGTATGTGTGTGTGTGTGTGTGTGTGTGTGTGTGTGTGTGTGTGTGTGTGTCTCACCATAGAGTTGACACAGGTGATGGGGTTCTGCAGCTTGAAGACCTTGTGCAGGCCGGCTGTATAGGTTCTGTGTGTGTGTGTGTGTGCGCGTATGTATCGTACCATAGAGTTGACGCAGGTGATGGGGTTCTGGAGCTTGAAGACCTTATGCAGTCCAGCTGTGTGTGTGTGTGTGTGTGTGTGTGTGTGTGTGTCGTACCATAGAGTTGACGCAGGTGATGGGGTTCTGGAGCTTGAAGACCTTGTGCAGGCCAGCTGTGTGTGTGTGTGTGTGTGTGTGTGTCTCACCATAGAGTTGACGCAGGTGATGGGGTTCTGGAGCTTGAAGACCTTGTGCAGTCCGGCTGCCTCTGCCTCTCTGAGCTTGTCCTCGCTCATCTTGACCACGAAGCGCACGGTGGAGTCGGTGTGGTACTCCTTGTAGTCCGTGATCAGCGCCGGGACCTTCTCTGTGCCGTTCAGCATCACTTCCAGCACGTTCTCCTTGTACGTCTGGACACACACACACAGGCACGCACACACAGGCACACACACATACATACAGAGGCACACACACACACATAAAGAGGCACACACACACACATAAAGAGGCACACACACACACACATAAAGAGGCAGGCACACGCAGGCAGGCACACGCGCGCATACACAGGCACACACACACAGGCACAGGCGCACACACACAGAGACACACAGACACGTGGGTAAGATGCATTGGCCATGCCCATTGTAAAAGGTACAGTATATGAACGTCAGTCTACACTATAAAAAAAGCAAACTTAAAAATAAACAAATAAATAAAGTCAAGATACAAGTATTTTTGTTAATTACAAAGCCAAGATTTCTATGATGGTGTGGGCCATCTTTTGTTCCATCTACCTCTTAGATGGGTGTGTAAGCATGAGTATGTATGCAAGATCTAACACGGGTGTGTGTGTGTGCGTGCATGTCTAAAGCTGTTACATCCTCCTGCCCCTAGGTGGCTCGGTCACATTCTGCCCTACCATTGCTGCTTTAATTGTCTTACAGGTGCCTGGGATGGACCCTCCTATATATGTCAGGGTGGCAGCCAGATCCCTCTCCCTCTCCCTCTCCCTCTCCCTCTCCTGGTATCATCAGTGTTACATTTACCATCTAGTTTGTAACAAAAGCTCACCTGTGTCCAGGTCTTGACAGGCAGCTCTGAGATCTCGATGGTGGTGTTGTCAATGATGGCGATCTCTCCGCTGTTCAGGTACTGGTTGCTCACCACCTCCATGATGGTGCCCTTGAAGCCCTTATAGTTGGGGATCTAACACACACACACACACACTTAGTGCAATACACTAACCACACTACACAAGCAGACAACTATCCCAGGCTGACAAACAGACTCCCTCTCTCTCTTTCTCTCTCACACACACACTGTGGCAACATGTTGTTTCTATTTAGCATGTGGTGGAGGTTGCTGACGATCACACACACCATGGGCAGAGACTCCTCTGTGTTGACCATGTGGTGGGAGTTGTTGATGCCACACACACACACACCCACCATGGGTAGGTGCAAGTTATTGATCTTTCCCTCTCTCACACACACACACACACACACACACACACACACAATGGGTAGGTGCAGGTTATTGGCATGGTGCAGGTTGTTGATCTTGCTCTCCCTCACACACACACACACACACACACACACACACACACACACACACAGACAATGGGTAGGTGCAAGTTATTGATCTCTCTCTCACACACACACACACCATGGGTAGGTGCAGGTTGTTGATCTCTCCCTCACACTCACACACACACACACACACACACATCATGGGTAGGTGCAGGTTATTGATCACACACACACATACACACACACACATACCATGGGCAGGGGCTCGTCCCCGTTGAGCATTCTGTGCA
>CM059266.1:19425321-19495321 GCA_030347295.1 Setipinna tenuifilis | reverse complement strand
TCTCCATGATCTAAAACAGACAACGTTTACAGTTAAATCAGTTTAAAGTCTGTGTACACACACACACACAGTCACAGGACCACTATACTACTTTACACACGCGCACACACACTATACTACTTTATACACACACACACACACTATACTACCTTATACACACACACACACTATACTACCTTATACACACACACACACACACACACACACACACACACACACACACACACTATACTACCTTATACACACACACACACACACACACCTGTTTGTGAGAGGCCTCCCGCACGTTGAGCATCTTTCCTCTGAGGGGGAAGACGCCGTAGCGATCGCGGCCCACCACGCCCAGCCCCGACACGGCCAGAGTCTTGGCCGAGTCCCCCTCCGTCAGGATCAGCGTGCAGCCGATGGAGTTCTTACCGCCTGACGCGCGCACACACACACACACACACACACACACACACACACACACACACACACTTATGTTAATAACTGGCAACATCACAACTGGAAAGCTGGTCACAAAAACAGGCCCCCCTCAATCCCCAAACAGACATACAAAAATTGTCAGTCCTGAACACACATACACCCTCACTCTCTCAAAAGGAAACGACCTATACAAACATGCACGCGCACACGCGCATACACACCACACGCACACACAAACACACCCCTAGAGCTGAGTGGAGACCGTACCTGCATCGTTGGCGTCGTCCAGTTTGGGCACGCCCTTGATCTTGGTGTGTTTGACGGCGGAGCATTTCTTATTGAGCTGCGTCTGGGCCTTGAACCTCACCCAGTTCATCACACTCTCCACCACGCCACAGTTAGTCGCCTGGGGTGGGGTAGGGTGGGGGTGAGGGGAGGGGGACAGAGCAACAAACCAATACACAGCACTAGTCAAACTCCACCTTCCAATTTCCACAAACCTTACTGTGAATGGAGCAAGGTTGAGAATGACGGGGAAAACAAGAGTACGAATTCAAGAAGTGCAAAAGTAACACAGAAATAACAGACAGACTACAGGTACAGATCCACAATCATCTCTGGAAGTAGAAAGCAACAGCATTCTTCTATACAGAAGGACAGGGGAACAGATGGGTGGGTTTTGTTAGTATGGTAGGCCTAAAGCACGCACATCTGCCTCAAGTAGTCTGGGTGCTGGACCAAAAGGCAAAAGTCAGAAAAACAGAAACAAAGTCTACAACACCAGTGTGATCCCACAAAAAGTTGTTAATTATTCATGACTAAAAAGTGGTTAATTATTCATTCATTTACATCACGTCTGATGAAGGCCAGAGGCACAAAATGTCATGAATGATTAAAAAACCTCTCGTGGTAGTTAAGGTTTGCAAGGAGAACGATCCCAGTCAGATGGTAATGACCCAGGTGTGGTTCTGACCTGCTTGATGAACTTGTCGCTGAGGAGGCAGGTGGACCCGAAGCTCTTCTGCTGTAGCGTCATGTTCTCTTTGGTCTGAGAGTCGAAGCTCGGGTTCTCAATCAGACAGTTCACAAACAGCCAGATGTGGTTCTTAACCTGCCATATAAACACACACACACACGATTTAAACCCATTATTATACAATCGGGGTACGATATGATTTTTATCGGAACAGTGTAGAAGCTAGGCCAGAGCTGACTGTAGTTCTGTAGCCCAGACTCACTGGGCAGTTTACAGTGAGATGTGGATTTACTACCTGTTATCAACACATGGCTAATTGAAATACTACTACTACTACTACTACTACTACAATTATTGCTTTAATTATGATTTTAAATCCTACTACTACTACTATTATAACTCCAATTGGGCTATGCTATGGTTTAAAACTCTACTAGCTCATTCTAACCAGCCCCAGTGGTGGTGACTGTGCAGTGGTCCTGTGGCCCAAGCTGACCTGGAAGGGCTTGACGGTGACCCCAGCCTTGTTCTTCTTCTTCACCACCTCGATGAGCTTGGACACCACCTGGTCCGCCACGTAGTCCGTGTGTCGCCCCCCCTGCACAGGAAACACACAAGGACTTAGGGCCACACAAACAACTCTGAGCTCACACACACACACACACACACGCGCACACACACAGACACACAGACACAACTCTGAGCCCACACAGACACAACTCTGAGCCCACACACACACAACTCTGAGCCCACACACACACACCTTGGTGGTAGTGGAAGAACTACAAAAAACATACACATAATACTAAAAAAGCTAAGACACATGGGCACTTCTGGCACATGGGTAAAGGTTAACACACACACACACACACACACACACACACACACACACACACACACACACACACTCTCTCTCACCTTGGTGGTGGCGATGCTGTTGACGAAGCTGACTTGCTGGAAGCCCTTCTCGCTCATGGTGAGGCAGACCTCCCAACGCTCATTCACCTGCTCGTGCACCACGGTGAGGGGGGCTCCCGTCTCGTCCGTACGGTCCTTCACGTACAGGTCCACGTAGCTACGGAAGCCCGACACCTGCACCACAGACAAGAGACAAGAGACCCTGTTCACCCCTCTGACACACCATGGATGTAGAGAGAAACACTCTTGTGGAGACATTGGGCAGATACTGTTGCTGTTCAGTGGTAGTGAACATAGTGGTGGACATTAAAATTAACAATCAAATCTGTAAGTTCTATTCTACATAGGACAAATATTGTTGATGGTAAGTGATAGTGGAAATAGTGGCAGACATTAAAATTATCAATAAAGTTTGAAACTTCTATTCTAAGTTTATAAGTCTCTATTCTATTCTCTATTATTTATTCTACATAGGGCAGATGTTGATGTTGCTGAGTGGTAATAAACATAGAGGCAGACATTAAAAGTTATTGATAAAATTTCTACTCTAAGTTCTATTGTAAGTTTTTAAGTTCTACTTTACATAGGGGAAGATGATGTTGAGTAGTAGTCAACACAGTGGCGATTAAAAGTTATCGCTAGTTTAAAAGACTGTTTGTTTTTACTGCAATGCGACAAGGAGATGGGCAAGATTGACAGGTGAGAGGTTTACTGCGGGTAAAAAATGCTTTCAAAGAAGAGCCCTGTTCACCCCTCTGATACACCATGAATGTAGAGAGAAACACTCTTGTGGAGACATAGGGTAGATGTTGTTGAGTGGTAGTGAAAATTGTGGCAAACATTACAAGTTATCAATCAAGTTCGACAGTTCTATTCTAAGATCTATTCTAAATAGGCTAGATGTTGTTGTTGTTGTTAAATGGTAGTGAAAATAGTGGCAGACATTAAAATGATCGAAAAAGTTTAAAAGTCCTATTCTAAGTTTAAAAGTTCTATTCTACACAGGGCAGTTACTGTTGCCGTTAAGTGGTAGTGAACATAGTGGCTGACGTTAAAAGTTATTGATAAAATTCCTATTTAAGTTCTATTCTAAGTTTTAAAGTTCTACTCTACATAGCACAGATGTTGTTGAGCAGTAGTCAACACAGTGGCGATTAAAAGTTATCGCTAGTTTTAAAGCGCGTTTGTTTTTATTGCAATGTGACAAGGAGGTGAAAGACTGACAGGTGACAAGTTCACTGCTGGTAAAAAATGCTGATGCCCTCATCACTGCAGTGACACACTCCCACCCACGGCACTGCAGTCGATAGTCAACGCTAGTTCATAGCTTACCGACATACAAACGCCGTACAACTCCTTGCAGTAAGCGTTCATATGGCATTCATTCAGTATTACAGCACATACTCTATGTTACCGCCATGCTAACTCAACTTAGCCATTGCAGTCAGTGTTTATACAGCGCACACTCACTGTTGCAGCACATACTGCAATGCTGCTCTGCTTATCAGTGCATTCTTAAAGCATGTTAAATGCTGATAAATGGCACCAGCATAGCCGGCTATATACAACTAACTAAGCCTTAACTAATATCTTCTACTTCTACAATAACTAGTAACGTTCATTAAGTATGTGTGTGTGTGTGTGTGAACGTGCGAGTGTGTTTGAGCATGCATGTGTGCGAGTGTGTTTTGAGCATGCATGTGCGCGAGCGAGTGTGTGTGAGTGAGAGATAAAGAGTGTGTGTATGTGTGTTCTCACCGGGAGCCGTTTGCCGTTGAGGAAGACCTTGACCCCCTTGGCGGCGCCGGCAATGTCGTAGGCACGGCGGGTCATGATGGCCACCGTGTCGCGGTCCAGGGCCTGCATCTTGAACTTGGACAGGTCCGGCTGGAACGTGATGCAGGTGAAGTCGTCGCCATCGAACGGCTTGATCCGAGACTCGCCCGCACGGCCCATGTTATCATACCAGGTCTGGGAGAGGGAGAGAGAGAGAGAAGGAAGAAGAAGATGGGGGGGAGAAAGAGAGAATAAGAATGAGGGAGGAAAGGGAAAAGAGAATGAGGGAGAAAAGAGAGCACAAGACAAAAGGGAGGGAGAAGGAGAGAGAAAGAAGGGGGGTAAGAAAGAAAACAGAATGAGGGAGGAAAGGGAAAGAGAATGAGGGAAAAAGAGGAAACAGACAGACAGTGAGAAAAAGAACATCGATGGGAAAAATACAACTTTCCGTTACAGGACCGAGACTGTCAGTGTAATTAGATAGATAGGAACTAAGGGAAATCAATTTTTTGAACACAATTTCCTTTGCATTCATTTGCACAGCAGAGCACCTGCCCTAGACTTTACCTGCTTGAAGGAGTGGCGGGACTCTCTGCAAGCTGTTTCAACAGTGAACTTGGTGCTGAAGATGTTGCAAAGCTTCGCTCCAAATCCGTTACGTCCACCTGCAGATGCAACAACATCACCATGGTTACCCAAAGCAGTACACAGATGGAAACATCTTTATTTATCTATTTATTTATAAGCAAAAACCATTTTAAGAACAACTCTTTATGTAAGGCCTGCATTACTGAACTGAAGACCTACCTGTTCAACTTGCCTACACTACACTGCCCTGCTTAAATCCTTTCAGGCACTCAAAAGACTTTTCCCCCACCAACCCCGACAGAGCTACTCCCTTCTGAAACACTCAGAGACTTTCCCTCTACCAGCCTGGCAGATAGGCTCCCCTGGAGGACACGGTGAGGCTTCTTCCTCAATTTAAACATACCAATGTAAACCAAAGCGAGCGCTCACCTGTGACCTTCTTCTGGTCGTCGTCATAGTTACTGGAGGTGAGCAGCTGTCCGAAGATGAGGGCGGGCACGAAGACCTTCTCCACCTTGTGTTCCACCACGGGGATGCCCTTCCCGTTGTTCCACACGCTAATGGAGTTGTTCTCCCTGGGGAGGCGATGGAGGAGGAGTCAAATGCATACCAAAGACTCAGCCGACCATTTATATGTCAATCACTGCTCTCACTCTTCAGTGATGGTTTTAAATGACTTTATTCGGGGGGGGGGGGGACTTGGTAAATATGCCTTATACATCCTTATGCAGCTATGGTACTTATAGTTTCCAGGGAGTTTTTGTGTGTATTTCTCAGTAACAATGCAGTTGCATTGTTATTGCTGACATTATGGAAAGGTCTACAGATATCTTTCAGCTATAATTTTCTACCACCCAATAGCTTTTTCGTGGCCAAATGTCTACATCTACCCAGCATGTTTAACCATGTCTAGTGTTTTTTAATATGTTCATGTGTGTGTGAAGCCTGTAGTGGGATTACTTACGGGTCAATGGTGATTTTGATGCAGTTCATGTTCTTGTCTCTCTGCTTGTTATCAGCAGCATTTACTGTGGAACAGTAAGAGGTCATTAACAGACATGCTGGCTGAAGACACATCGTTTAGGGTGCAGCGCCCACTTAAAGGGGAATCTAATTTTAAATCAATCCAAAGCTGTGTTGTAGGGAAAAGAACAAGAAAATTTGATGCAAGATCGCGTTAAACTGTGTTAGACTTATGAATAATTAACTGGTTGCTAACACTAACTGAATGGGGCATAGGGAAATAAAACTCAAAGCAAGCGTTAGCTACCAGTTCATTATTCGCTCACACTTCCATCAAATGTTATCGTTCTTTTTCTTACCAACAGCACTCTGTTACCCTAAACAACAGGGCTACGGATTGATTCACGGCAAACGTCCCCCTTTAATCCCACACACATCTCTACAAAGAACATTAGCCCCTTACCCAGGATCTCGTCGAAGATCTTGTAGAGCCCGGGGACGAAGGTGACATCTCTGCAATTCATCCCATCCAGTTCGTCATACACCCACATTTGCTGCAGTGAGGAGACAGTAGGGGGTAAGGATGGGGCTGAAAGGTCATATGGCACTTCCAGTAAAGGCCATCTTTGCCACACTACTTATACGGCCTGTCTAAATATACACTCAATCACAACACAGTGCATTACAGAGTGGATTTGTCACACTGGCGGATTCACTACACAGTACACTATGTATAGTATATAGTGAATGAGTACAAGAAATGTTTTGCCCAAATCCTCCCACAGATTTTCATCTGAAAGCTTAACGCATGTGATTTTACAACAAATGTTCAAATCACTATGCAAGGTAGTGATTCACCTTGCAATCACTATGCAAGATAGTGATTTTACCTTGCACCTTTGTGGCCCTGCGGCCTAATTTAATTGTACAGGCAACTGAAGTCTTGAAGGGCCTGTATTCTATAATACTATATATTACTACTGTGTTCTATATAGAGACAAACACTGAAGTGCCCTCCACAGTAACTCCCAGCAAACCTCGGTAGTATAGACAAGCATGTTGAGGTAATCTAGATGGACATCAAGAAAGCACAGGGAGACATGTCACCCACAGCCTCAGCCCCAAACAACCAACTCCACCCAGTTGTGCAGGCCCACCTGTGTGACAGGCTCTACAGTGCCAATGTACGTGTCTGGCTAGAGCAATGTGTTTCTGTGTGTGTGTCTGACCTGTGTGCAGGACTCTACAGTGCCGATGTAGGTGTCTGGCTACAGCTGTGTGTGTGTGTGTGTGTGTGTGTGTGTGTGTGTGTGTGTGTGTGTGTGTGTGTCTGACCTGTGTAAGGGGCTCCACAGAGCCGATGTAGGTGTCAGGCCGGAGCAGAATGTGCTCCAGCTGCGTCTTCTTCTGGTAGATGCGCTCCACCGACAGGCGCTTGTCATCCTTCTTGGGCTTGCTCAGCGCCTTGTTCTCAAACAGGGTCTGCAGGAAAGGCAGGCACGATTCATTGGAGAATATCAATTGGGCGGCGGGCAACATACCACACCATTACTCCTTCAACTTACACAAGTCTTACTTTCAACACTTTTTTTTTATTCTTTTGAAAAGACAATACAATGACAATTACACATGTACAATGTTTCTGTGCTTGACACTTTTACCTTGCACCTTTGTGGCCTTGTTGTCTAATGTCATTGTACAGGCAAGTGTTCAATGACAATAAAGCATAAAGAAGCACATGCATGTGGAGTGGAATCAATGATAATCCATAAGACCGTTAGGTCTGGCCAATGTGTAAGTCAGTGTGTCTTCGTTAGCCCTATATGAGATTATCTAAATAGCTTGTGGATGCAAATGCTTTGCCTTTCGTGCATGTCGTGTGCCATGCCCCATTACAAGATGGCCTTGTGTAACATTTTCCTTTTCATTCCCTAACCCAATGACGTTATCGACTGTTGGTTTTTTGGCAGAGCTAGGGCTACTGGTCACGGGAGATGTGAAAAAACACCCTCTTTGTTACAGTAGTAAAAACTGTAGTTTAATGGCATAGTACAGGAATGTTTAACTTGTGAAGTTAAGACACCAGGATAGCGGTGAACTTGCTTGTTTGTTACCTTACGCCAATGACTTGTGTAGGTCATGTTGCTAACTTTAACTCATGCAAACTATGCTAACCATACAAGATGCTGTATTTTTTTTACGGGCGGTATACAGCTAACGTTGCTTTGCAAGTAAACGTAGCTAACAAGTATACACCCTGCTATAAGAATTTTAACGAGGCAAACGTGGCAGGCTAAAAACGGTGCGTTTTTTGTGTGACAAAGCAGAAACTACCATACCGATGCCATAGAAAGCAAGAACGTTTCTCCTACCTTAAATGGGGCATCGGTACCTGCCATTATGAAATGATCGTTCAATAAAAAAAAGAATTAACGCTCAGAAGATATATGTATACAAATAAAAACAGCTAATTGTGGTATTCCTGTTGCTCGTCTAGCTAACGCTCTTCCACACCGCAATGTTGCCCTAACTGACTGTGGTCCTGCCTCCAGTTCCTACTCTCTTTCAAAATTTTAAAAATTCGGAAACTGGTCACCCGCCAGAAACTCACCCAATCCTAATAAAGAGTAGTCCAACTCCGAACCAATCAGATTTATTAGTCCCACCTACTTGTATATGAGCAAATCAAAATTTCACAATTTTAAAGAAACCCCACCCCCTCAAAGTCAACATAAACCAATCACAAAGCACGCTTGCAATTGTTTTCAGTTTTCACATGTGCATGTGCTTTGAACCGAAGTAGAACGTCTTTGCTTGAATTTGATGGTGATACAAAATTGCTATATGCATGAAATCAGCATGCTATGCTTGTTTACTGCATCCGGCGTTTTGTTATTCATTGAGGCGGGTTTGAAACTAAATCCTCGACAGGATGGAGAATTCATAGTTCTTACACAGGGTGGCGCCAGGGTGCTAGTTTTAGGAAAATAATTCAATATTTTTTTCTGCAGTCAAGCCAACGGGTATAAGGTATATTTCAAATAAAATCAGCAAAAAAAAAAAATAAAGATGCTCAATCTTATGCAGCATGCAAATGCAAGTTTAACTCTTTACATACTTTGAATAACGCCAAGCGTATCATCCTGACAAGTTAATTACAATGACCTACTGCATGATTACTTAAGATCAAGAGCAGTATGGCATTTGAAATGGAGTGTGATTATGTCCTCCATTTACAGATGAGAAGAGGTATGTGCGCGCGTGCACACACACACACACTCACACAGGCAGATAGAAAGTGTAGGGGAGAGCCAAAGAGAGCAAGTGGACTGAGCAAAATGGTAATATCAGAATAACTGTGCAGCTGTGTGTGTGTGTGTGTGTGTGTGTGTGTGTGTGTGTGTATGGAAATGGATCTCTAAAGAGTAATGGAGGGGTACAACATACAAGAGAAAGAGCCATCTCATAGTGGTCGAGTGTTAACAGTTTTTCTGAATTGTTAAAACCTAAACCAAGACCTGAATTGCCTAAACCCATTTACTGAAATGACCCCCTCCCCTTTTTACAATACCATAAACCATTTTCAGTCTGTGAAACACAGTTTGCAGAACTTGTAGACATTTTTTTTTGCAAAACTCTTAACACATTCTCATGCTATAAAACACAATTTAAATCACAGTGCTTTTATGCAGCATAATAGTAGGCAAAATGTCAGAAGGTGAACACAAACAAAGCACAGTCATGTTTTAAATACAACCACCCCAAACTGATAGCACTGCTTTCAAATGCCCATCCAATATAAGCCAGTTGAAATTGCACACAGGTAGTTGACAGTTGCAGGTTCATATTAACAGTAGACAAAAGCTACTGTGTCAGAGAGGTAAAGAAAGAACATGTGTATGTAAGAGATGAGGAATGAAATGAGGAATGACAAGGAAGGCAAGGATGAGGTGGGGATACTAAGAAGGGCAAGACAAAAAAGAAATCTACTACTACAGTACAGTTGTGGATGAAATTTGAACTACTATCGTAGATCATGTTCTCGTCAATGGAATGACAGTGAGGGAATGGCAGACAGCCCTATACCTTGTAAGTGTATAAAATATTACATGTTTTTTCTTCCTGGAGGTGTGGACTCCACTGAAGTTTCAAAAGATTGGATCTGCCTTTACCCAAACATTAATGTGAAGAAAGTTACAAAGTTTTCTGGAAACTAACGGACTAACTACTAACGCTCACGAACACTCGCTCTCTGTGCTTGTTTGGCTAGGAGGGATTCTGCCTACAACCAGCCATTTCAATGAGACCAGCGCCAGACGAAGCGAAGAGCAAGGGGCTGGTTTACATGGCATAGGCATGTGCTGACTAGGTGCAGAGTTGTGTCACTGCTGCAGCTGGAGCTCTGCCTGCCCCTGTGGGCCTGGAGAGCAGGCTGGGGGCCTAAGCGGGGGGTGGGGCCTAAGCTGGGAGCTGCTCCCGCCCCCACCGCAGCCAAACCAGCTGTGAGACTCATCCCCTCCCCTCTGACATGAGAGCTGACACCTTCCTGACGGACAACATTATGTGAGGTGATGTGATGGTCTAAAATATAAAAGTGTGGCCTACACTTTCCGTGGGAGTAGCCAAAGTACGCCCAGAGCACAGACTGTAGGCCTGCCTCCCAGCAGCCCTTTAGAAGGGGCCAGCTCCCACTGCGGTAGGGATGTGCCTATCAAAGCTTTTGAAGCAGTGACGCTTCTACCTCCAAACTGATTGAGAACTTCAAAGCTCTTGACACATGCTTCACTTTGCCATCTAGTGGTTTAACAAAAATCCTACACCTACACACTTGTAAGCTAGACGATTCCAATCTTCAGATGTATTTATGTCGCTTTGCTTTTGTCTACCTCCCAAACATTCTACATCAGACTGATATAAAATGCTATAGTTTGTCTAATAAAAAAATAGGGAATCTTGGCCATGATTTAAGATCTTTGATTTACTGATCTATTTGATAAACAGCATATTTTATGAACCTCATAAGAAGTAATGGGACATGGAGTCTAGATGCAGGAGAATTAAGTTAATTGTTTATCAGTAGTAAGCCTACCTTCCGATGAAGACTTACAGTAGATGCTTTTGTAGGAGTGTAGTTGGCCATATTATGGTGCTTTGAGTGCACAATGGTGAAGCACTGAGGAGTTGTTAATGGAACACAACAGATTTTTGTTACATATCATGCACACACGTTTTTGAGGACTCTCCAGATTGAAGTGGTGTGTGTGAGAATGTGGTCTCTTACGTGCAGGTTGCATATTAAAGTGGTCTTAGCTGGTGATTGTGATTTAAGCGAGTGATGGAAGCAGCAATCATGCAGATTGAGCAAGGGCTTTCATTTTAGCGACAGTAGGGGGATAGTGGGCTCAAAACTTTACATTCACACAGCAGACTGATCATTTTCTTTCACTATACCACACAAACAAAAATATCATATCCTATCATTTAAACCTTGTATGATGTGTCGGTGAAATGGTGCGACATGGTTAGGGCCACTGCCCTGGCCCCCATTGTCCTCTGGCCACCTGGGCCTGGGGCTGGTTAGCCTGTTCCCCAATTCAGTCATGGGCTAGGCACCAAAGTACTTTATTAAACCACAAGTGTTTGAAAGACCCCCCCCCACACACCACCATATCTCAGGTGGCCTCCATAGGGGTCGCTGCAGCCGCACACTGATCTTGTTGTCACCTGGCTGCTGCTGAGGTTGGTAGGTTATACTCTGATCATCACTCAAGTTCTGTAATCTCTTTCTCTTCACTTGTCATGCAGAGCATCCGTGTGTGGGCATGGACACGAAGATGCGTACTTATAATAATAACAGTTTAGATCTTACTGTGCAAGTAGGCTGAGTGAGTTTTAATAGTAGCAGGCAGAAACCGCGATCTTAAAATTAAAACTGTGATTTATCCCAGGGATACTTTTAATTATTTCTGTCATAGTATCCTTATCGGTGTCATGTTGTATGTTTAAATGTCTGTATATTGGCCATTCTGCAAAACATTTGGTGCTGTTTGAGATAAAAGCTGATGGGGTGCACGTACAGTTGTGGTCAGAAGTTTACTATACTTTTAATGGGCATAAATGTGAGGTTTTATTGATTTATTTGAACCATTCTTTTTCAATGATAATGCAACATACAACTTCAGGGACTTGGGATGACGTGAATGAATGAAAGAACGGGGTGCACAAGTTTGGATTTATTTTGGATTTTATGTAAATCACACAGAGTCAAAATGTACATACAAGCTCAAATATATACATTCAAATCCTTCATGAACGCATGTGGAAAATTCTAAAATGTTTTTTTTAACTTTGCAGTGCCAAGGCGTATGAACTTTTTGCTAGTGATGATTGACAGCAGCTGCTTCTCTGTGCCAGCATAAGGAGGATGTGACGGTGGTAGTGTCATGCTCTGGGGGTGTTTTGCTGCTAGTGGTAATGGTGCATTGTAAAAGTTGATGGTGTAAAAAAGAAGGTGGACTACTACCAAATTCTTTAACTTCACCTCAAGTCAGTTTGACACAGTTGAGTGTTTCAATAACACAATGACCCCTAACCAAACCCTATTAAAAATATGCTGTAGCTATAGGCTAGGCTTAAAAACAAGGTCCATGCAATGAAACTGACCAATTTAAGTGATCTAAACCAATTTTGTCAAAATGAATTGTCAAATTAGCCTGGTAAGCCAGGCCCTCATACTTGACTTCATTCTGTACATAGGGTCTGGCACTGCTGTATTAAGAAACTCTTTGTCCGGTGTAATCCTTACCGGGCCAATCAGTGAACAGAGGGAGTGTTCATGAGCATTGACGTCGTTGTGTGCGCTACATTTCACTTGTAGTCTATCTGTGGATGTAGATCGGCAATGGCAGCAGAGAACGAAGTAAGCAAGGCCATTCAGTCTGTTGTGGCAACGCTTCAGAATATCGAGGAATTAAAGTCGGAGAAAGAAGAATGTTTAAGGAGTTTCATGTGTGGAACACACGTCGTTGACCTACTCCCCATGGGGTTCGGGAAAAGTTTCAGCTGCCAGCTTGCTTCGTTAGTTGTTAGTTTGTTAGTTTCTGGAAAGCTTCGTAACATCCTTTACAATCTGGTGCATTACATACATCACGATTAGGCATTAATGTTTGGGTAAAGGATCCAATTGTTTTAAATTTCAGCAGAGTCCACACCTCCAGGAAAAAAAGAGCTTCTCAATACAGCAGTGCCAGACCCTATGTACAGAACGAAGTGAAGTACGAGGGGTTGGTTTACCAGGCTATGGTCAAATATCCAGCCAGACTTACACCAGATGCTTGTTGATGGCTACAACAAGCATATGATTGAGGTGAAACTTGCTAAGAAACATTTAACCAAATATAATGTTTGTATTTGACCCAGTATATTATTTAACCCTGTGGAGAATGAGAAATTCAAATGTGTGCTTCCCAGTTGTATGCTGTATTATTTTCTATCCCTAAAAAGAAGTGGTAAATCATCACTTTGCCAAAAAACAAATTTAACATTTATGAGTCTATGTCTTACCACAACTGTACATTCGGCCTAAACACACATGTGGGCCATATTTTTAACTGTGTTTCAATAAAATGCAAATGCTTATTGGGGGTGTCAATGATATGTATACGTTGAATTCAGTGATTTAGATAATATTTTTATTTAGCGGCAATTATATTATATCCTACTAGGCAGTCAACCTGCATGGGGTCTCTAAGATCACTGATCACTGGCTCTTTTGTATAGGCATCTTAAAAGGGTGCTTGGATTTTTTTTTACTTACTTACCTACTTGAAATTTGAAATAAATTACAGGAGTTTGCTGCCGTAAACATCTAAGCCAACACAGTGAAAGTAAAGAACTCAAATTTCATCTTAGGAACCGTTGGCTTTTGACATGCTCACAAGGCTGTTAACCAAAAGCTTCTAAGCACATTACCAACCTGTTGCAAGAGGGCTTCCCGAGATGAGTTTTAAGCCATTTTTTAAAGATCATGTTATTTTTTAAATCAGTTTTTTGTCTTTGTAACAGCATATGGACCAAATTTCACCAATTATTGACATAATATGCTGAAACCGAAGCTATCTTAGTTGACAGCAGAGGGCAGTGTTGGTTGAGATAGCCCATGGCTACTTGTTCATGAAATACATGGGGCCCTTTGTGCTTCATCTGTGGGCCTATGTGAATTGCAATAGAGTTTCATAGGCCCTCCCTGATTTTTTAGTAAACTTAATGATCAACACTGGTATAGTGATTCAGTATTTATAGGGTTGATGAAGAGCATTGTTGCTTGTGGTAACAACAGTTGTTATAAATAGCGTACAATCCATTCAGCTGTGGAGTCCCAAGAGAAACAGTGTATCCACAGGGCAGCTGTGGACCTACGTTGACTGGACTGAGGCTGAACTTTCCATCATACGCTTGGGCTCCAGGGATGAGCTTACACAGCTAAACTACTTGCTTTAAGGCAATACCTTGGATGTCAAATCAGGGTTAAAACTCAGTTTTACTGAGAACAGACACCTTCCTGATAGTTCATATTATGTGAGGTAATGATCTAAAAATACAAAAATGTGGCCCACACTTTCTCTGTATTGTATGCTACTGGTCTCATTTAGCCAGTCACATTAGGTCTAGTCATGCTACAACCCTGCCCTAACAGAAAGGGCACAAGCTTTCCCTATAACTTACCGGCTTGGTTGTAGAATCTATAATGGTCATATTTTCAAATAAAACTTTTAATTAGTTAATGACACGGTTCCAATGCAATGTTTTACAGACGACCATTGCTCCAACGTAACATACGTGAGACTGACTACTTGTGTCCGCCAAGTGTTTAGATCTCCATGCGGATGTGACATTTCAGAGAGGAGCGCGGCCGACCGCCATTTTGAGTTTTACCTCAACTGAACATCACAAACCACGGGAGCGGGTGAGAGAGGCTCTGGCCGTGACCGGGCAAAATATTTTCCTTAGAATATACAGTTGAAATGCGACTGTTTAATGAATTTAACTCGTCGATTAGTAAATACTTCTACTGGACATAATATCGATACAAGACGTATGCATGCCCGCTTGAAGTTTTATATTAGTGCGATTTCAATTTAGAATCTGGTTTGAATGGATAGCTTTTTTCTCTGCTCCCCCCCAGAAGAGGGACAATCGGAGGAGCAGACGGACTGGACATATTGCAGGAAAAGTTCTATTTAGGATTGTTGTAAGAGATTGTAGGTTGGATTTTATATCCTTTTGTCATTCTGGCTAGCTTAGGTACCTAGCACCAGCTAGCTATAAACAGGGTATTTGTTTTCTCCGGCTGCAGCTTGTGGTGTGAGTTCAATTTCACTCACTTCGTGTTCTGCCCCATATTATCGGGGCAAGTAGGATTCAATTCGGAGGGCCTCCTTGTACAGGAGCCCAGACCATCCATCCCAGTTAGCCTAGTATCCCTATCAAGGCGCCGAGATTGGGCGAATAGCGAGCAAATACGTCCGCGTTTCTCTGCCTGCTCCCCCACCGACCTCCCTCCCTCAGTCCCCGGCGCAGACTGCAGAAAAGGCCGAGGTCGTTGTAGAACAGGCCCAGCCGCCAAGGCTCGACCTGTTTACCCCTCCTCCGCATCCTCAAACACCCCATCAACTTCCCCGGACCCTCTTCTCCACGGAACCGACATCAGACAAGGTCGAGGGGAACAAAGATAACCAACATCACACCACAACAGTTGCCAACATGAACCATCACCATCACACTCAGCAACAGCAGCAGAAAGCCGGCGAGCAACAGCTTAGCGAACCCGAGGATATGGAGATGGAAGGTAGGACAAGGCCCCGTGCAGCTTCAATATTTTTTTTGCAGTTTCAATGTTTTAGGTTTTGCTGGCTATAGGAAATGTACAAAGTTAAGTTCAATGTGGTGTTTAGTTACATGGTAAAGTGTTGTAACTTCCCTTATGGCTAACAACAGAGCGCAGGGTTTTGACCTCGTTTTGCCTAGCTAGCTAGTTTACTAGCTAACGTTAACGCTTCAAACAATTACCTGTAGGCTAACAGTACGTTAGCAGAGACTTGCTAGTTAGCTAAGGAACTGGTCAGCCAGCTAGCTGCAGTAGCTCATGACGTTAGCGGGCTAAATTATCTAGCCGCATTACCAAGTGCTTTGGTGACAGATGATGAACCCAGTGTTTTACCATCTCTGTCTAGCTGAAACACGCATTAGGAAGTTGCAGCCTACGTGAGATGGTGGCGTGGCGTAGATATATGTCGACTCATTTGTTAACAATACTAAACATAAACATCGCTTAATCAAGCTTATGTTAAAGCTAACATTAGGGAATTGACTGCAACAAACGTGGCGCAGATAATCAAGCTAGCTCATGGATCAGTCCAGTCATTGAGCCAGTTAGGTATGTTGGATTTTTATTTACACTGGTAAAGTGGAATGCGTTATAGAAATGATTAAGCTGCGAAACTTGCCATTTAAGTGAACGGAATCTTTGGAAGAAATGAAAACTATTCTGTCAAACTAGCTTGCTTAGCGCTTTAGCCTGGTAACGCTACTAGACATAGCTGTATCAGTGTGACCAACATAAGTTATGGCTTTTCATCCAGTGTCTTTCTAGTGAGATATTGGTAATTGGTAGTTAATTGTCCAAATAGCTCCGCTATGTACGCACTGTCCACAATGGACTTAAGCATTTTACTGACCCTGGGTTACTGTTAACTAATCCAACTTGATATCAAATGACGTTGAAATAGTAAACTAACCTGATAACGTTTACCGCTAACTGGTGTGCTAGTAACGTTAGCTAATGTTTTCAGTGTGAAGCAACGTAAGTACGACTGCCATAGCTTTTCAAATTGTCGCATACCATGGTTTCATCTATAGATCCGGTTTCATTTATTTATTTTAACAGGTGTTGTGTTCCCTACGTTAAAATTTGAGTTCAGTGACTGCAACCAGCGCTCACGCTAACGGCACCCGTCTGTTTAGTTGAAGTTTGTTAACGTTAGGTCTAGTGCATGTATCGAGCAGCACACTAAATCCTAGCTAGGATATTCGTAAGAATTACCAAAATGCCACGAAGGAGTTCTTAAAAAAAGAATACATTTTTATGCGAGGTATCGGACACCTTCTTTGAGGTTAGCTTGCTGCTAGCTTGATTTGAGGGCCACAGTGCCATCCAAAAGTTGCAGCAAGGGGGAGTGTATGGCAATTTTATTCCAAGATGGAGGACCGTATTTTGCAATGATCAATTTTGTGCCAGGCCCGCTTGCGTATGTATTTGTTTACATTGTCATGAAGCCTTGACAGTTTTTTACCACACTGCGGCGATTGTTCGTTTGCGATCTGTATTAATGTTTTAGAAGTAGAACACGCACTTTTGGTTAACCTGTAAACGACTCGGTTGGTTTGTTAGCCTGCTAGCCAGCTACCTACACATTTTGCGGTTTTAACTCAGTTAGCCCGATTGCTAACTAAACCATTTGGTACTCCACTAGAGAACACGGTAAACTCAATCAGATGACTGGGCATTTATTTGTTAAATGCAATGGCCGTTGAAAGACCATAGCAGTCTCCGTTAGTCGTTTTTAAGGCGAAGGCCCATTTTCTATTGCCCTAGTTTGTTGTTGGCTTAGGTAGCTCCATTATGGTGATGCGAAAACACTGAGCGGAGCTTAGGAGGAGGCTGCGGCAAGGCCTGCATGTGCAGACATCGACAGCGCGGGGATTTGCTTCGACGATCCATGAAACTTCGCCATATTTAATGATACAAATTTTTATAATCGCCATCCTAAAGTTGGCTGTGTTAACAGAACAGAGCCGTTAAATCATTTCGATTGTATTTTTTTATCTGTTTAGTGAAATCAGCATTTATTTTTAAGTAATGCCAGTCACAAATGGAGTCGTAAGTAGCTAACTTAATTCATTATTCTTACAGCAGGTCAGTTCTCAGGCCTAGTCTAAAATAAACAGCCTGCAGACAATGTAGTGGGCCTAGATCAACCTAAATCGTCGGGTTTGTCTGTTAAAGTATTGGATGTTGGGCCTTAAATCGTGTAACAGTAAATATGCCGATTGTTATTAATGTATTAATATATTGATCAGGATATATTACATGCTGTGAATTTGGTCTCCATCAACGCCTGGTTTTTATATGGTTTAAATTAGCATTTGTGAAGCAAAGATAAGCACTATTATAAAAGGTCATCAATCTATGTAGTCTTTTGCCAGTAATATGTTTTGAAATCGCCTTTTGAAACTGTGGCTGGGGGCTTATTGTCCAAATGACTAGACAGTGTTGTTTAGTGTGATATCAACCTTAGGACATGTTTATATCAGGATCCTGTCAGTTTGTGTCACAGTGGAGGTGAGAAATTATAGAGCACAGTAGATGAGTGGCACCTGCCATAGCCAGTATGTAATCCACTTGATAAAATGAGGTCAGCTCACCAAGCACATTTGAAAACTTATCCTGTATTCTTTTTAGCAGTTCCTTTGTGGTCACCCTAAAGGTACTTCTATTAGACATGGTTGGGTAGTATTGGACCTAGTTCATCTTTGTTTGTGTTGTTTCATTCTTGAATTTGCTAAGATGGGCATCAGTTTAAGGCTTATCTCATGTGTCTGAAATGCTTCGCGTATGAAGCTATTTCGCGATTTTCTTTTTAACATGTTTGGCAGTGCATACTAACTGTCAGGAATGTGCAGTAGTTGCCAGTCTATGTATGCCAGTCTAATATTTTGTTTTTGTGTGATGCCCTCCCTCCTATTCCCATTCTTTCTGTCTCTGTCTCTCTCTTTCCCCCTCTGTCTCTCTCTGTTTTGCTCTCTGTTAGCTGGGGACACAGATGATCCCCCTAGAATCCCCCAGAACCCTGTCATCAACGGAAACATGGCCATGGCAGACGGCCACAACAACACAGAGGAAGACATGGAGGACGGTGAGGCAACACCTGCATTCGTTGGGGCACAACAGCAAACACTACAAAAATCACACAAAAAACTTCAACCTAAAAAAAATCTCTTACTGCTAAGTTGTGTTAACTTTGCCTGTCTTAATTTGAGAGTTGTTGCCCTTTTGTGACCGTAGACACCAGCTGGCGGTCGGAGGCTACCTTCCGCTTCGTGGTGGAGCGCTTCAGCCGGCTGAGCGAGTCTGTGCTCAGCCCTTCCTGCTTCGTGCGGAACCTGCCATGGAAGATCATGGTGATGCCGCGCTTTTACCCGGACAGGCCTCACCAGAAGAGCGTCGGCTTCTTCCTGCAGTGCAACGCCGAGTCTGATTCCACGTGAGTGCAGCAGCCAAATGTCCCCACTTAGGCAAACGGTAATAGGCTGGCATTTAGAACAAGACGGGTAGGATCGTTAGCAGTGGCATTGTTGGATGCGTGGGAAAGGATTGCCTGTTGATGGAAATAACTGGGCCTTCATGTAAGGCAGGGTGATATGACAGAAAAATTTGATCACAATATGTTTTTCCATTTTGACCAATATCGATTTCTGCCAATATTAGGGCTGGGTGATAGAACTTTAAATCAAAATCATCTTTAATTGACTGAACTGGACAGGGCAGAATCACATAATAACGCATGTGATAGTGTGCTTTCAAGGAACAGTACATTAACACACACATTTACACACTGAAATGCACAGAATACAAAGAAAAAAGTTAACAAAATAAATTATAAAAACATCAAAAATAAACAAAGATTAGTAGTGATGTGCTTGATCAAAGTCAAATTTGCTAAGATGGGCATCAGTTTTGATCATTGTCGATTAACGGTTACGATTGTCCATTTGATTAATTTTTCAATTAATTGCCCAGCCCTACATTTATAGCCATAAACGAAAAGGCCGATTGACTTAACTGTGGCTGTTCTGCCTTTTTTAGGTCATGGTCATGTCATGCCCAGGCGATGCTGAAGATCATCAACTACAAAGACGATGAAAAGTCCTTCAGTCGCCGCATTAGCCACCTCTTCTTCCACAAGGAGAACGACTGGGGGTTCTCCAACTTCATGTCCTGGAGTGTAAGTGCTGTGTCATGGCTTAGCCACACACAACACACAACACACAACACACACACACACACACACACACACACACCATCCCCTCAGTATTGTGACTGTCGAAGTTGAAGAGCAGCAGGACTGAACAGTCTACTTGCTGTATGTACTTGCTGTATCTTCTGGATAATTACACGTTTTGCTGCTATTTCCGTTTTGACATTGGAGCCTTTGTGTTTGTGTATTGATAAAATATTCGTGGAGCAGGTATTTGGATTTAGGCACTTGGCTCGGTACAGTGTGTCACCCTTTGTTTTTCCGATTCTTGTGCATTTCTAGGACGTGACTGATCCTGAGAGGGGATTTGTAGAGGATGACAAAGTCACCTTTGAAGTCTTTGTGCAGGCAGACGCTCCGCATGGGGTGGCGTAAGTATTCCCTTTACACATGCTGGCATTTTCTCAGCGGCTCCTATCAAAAAAAAAAAAAAAAAACTCTCCAAGCCGTGGGTGGTGGCTCGCTGTTGACACAAACGTCCCCTGACATTGTGCCACCCCTCTATCCCCCCCCCCCCTCCCTCCCTCCCTCCCTACAGGTGGGACTCAAAGAAGCATACTGGCTACGTTGGACTCAAGAACCAGGGAGCCACATGTTATATGAACAGCCTGCTGCAGACACTCTTCTTCACCAACCAGCTCCGGAGGGTGAGGTTACCAATGCAGCACTCTATTAAATACGCCCTGGTGTCTGCCTGCCTGTTGGTCTGTCTGTTGATTTATCTGTCGGTCGGTCGGTCGGTCGGTCGGTCAGTCTGTCGCTGCATACCCACACATCAGGTTACCCTGATGGAGGCCCTGGAAGTTGATGATACTGGGTGTAGTCCACTACTACTCCGGCCTCCTCTGTGCCCTCCCAGCAGGGGACATATCATGCACGTAGCCTGACCCAGTAAGGCTAGTGTGCTGTTCACCTGATGCATGGCTGTAGGATGACCAGTGCTGTGCGGATTGATGTTTTGGGTGCCATTGGGTGACTAGATTGTTTTATTTATTTATTTATTTATTTATTTTTTAAAATATTGCAACATTCTTCGTGACTCACGACAAGGTACCACTAACCGGCATGGGTTGGGTCAGGGAGGGAGAGAGAGGTCAGTGGTGACGGATCTGTGATGCCAGACCCGGATTGTGTTTCACGGAGATTCACGCGCCTGCCACCCCTAGTGCCCTCACTTGATGGGCAGAGTGTGACTCATGCCGATGGCAGCGTCTGAGATGAAATGTGAATCAACCCAGTACAACCACAATGAACCTGACAACACAACAGGGGTAGAAATTTTGCATTTTCCGCCAGCCAAATGTTGGTCAAATATAAAAGTGGCTGGTAGATTTCTGACTCAAAATAATGATTTGCTGTTCAGTGGCTGAGATATTAAATTCCAGCCCTGCATCACAACTTTTTACATGTAGCCTACTTGTTCAGTGTGACATTTAATTATACTCATTTTTTTCCCCTCAGTGCTACATTGTTTTGTTTTTCTTCCTTTTTCCACTTTGCTCCATGAGCACGTAGAGTACTTTCGCACACCTCCTTTGGATGGGTGTGTCAGGGAAAGTCCACAGGGTCACCAACAAAGCAAACTCCCGTACACTGTCCTCATTTGCAGTTAAATTATTCACTGCGCAACGTTGTCCTGTATTTACAGGCTAAACCAACATAACACTGTGCCCAATATTGACGTTTGTGGAATGTTGTATTGTAGCTGTAGTAAGTTGTATTGTGTCTATAAACAGGTATAGCAACACCAATATGTTGCTGCACTAATAAGTTAATATTCACTTCACCTCATATGGTGATGACCATTGCTAGCCAGTGACAATGCTAATGATGTAACAAATAAGGCATCAGCCAAGTGGTATTTGTTCCCTGACAATAAAGTGGTTATATCTGACCTTTCTGCATGCCTTTACTTTACCATTTTGTTTGTTTAGTCAGTAATCCTATCAGTTATTGGTAAGCATTATAATTACCGTGCTAAGTCACATTAGCTAAATTTAGACAAGCTAATTTATAGTCAGGCTATTACAGCAATGAGTCAGGGTTAGTTTGATTCAACTATTTAGGGTGTGTCATGCTGTTAAATCCAGTCATGTCCTGTCTGATGCCCAATAGTGGGCGTCAGCCGACCTGGCTCCACCTTTTTTGGGCACCCTTCTGTATATGCGATTGTACCCCTACGGATGAGTACCACAAAAAAGTGGGATGAAATGACTCAGTTGTTTTGGGTACATTTTCAGCATGTGGGAGTAGCGTGGGGCTTAACTTGTAGTGCCGAACTGTAAAGAGACGACTCATGTCTTGCGTTTGTTGGAAATGGCCTAGTGTAAACAATGCATGCAACTTTTCTCAGACTCCTAGACACTGCTCTCCTTTTTTTTTTTTGCTCACCTCACCCAGGGTGCTCATCCTAACACCCCCTCCCCCCCCCCTTTTGACTGTTTTCAGGCCGTGTACATGATGCCGACCGAAGGAGACGACTCCTCCAAAAGTGTGCCCCTTGCCCTGCAGAGGGTTTTCTATGAACTTCAACACAGTGACAAGCCAGTGGGGACAAAGAAGCTGACAAAGTCTTTTGGGTTAGTGTGCTTGTGCATTCAGAACACACCAGTTGACATTTGAGCTTGAAAAGTGAATTGTTAACCACATGTACTGTAGTTAATTGGTCACTCTGTCGGCCTCACATGGCCATGCCTGCTGTTGGGTTGCTGTCCTTTACAGCTGTTGGCTCTGTGGTGGCATATGATGCAGGGCCACTTTTTTTTTAACCATCTTTTTTCTTTTTATTTCAGCTGGGAGACACTTGACAGTTTCATGCAGCACGATGTGCAGGAGTTGTGCAGAGTGGTGAGTGAACGCACTCCTAGATATTCCTTGAGTAAATTTGTAACCAAAAAAATGAAAAACCCTAAGAGTTTACAAAGGTTGGCCTTAATGTTTTGTAGCAGAATGCTTTGCACGCAGTTTGTTTGTTTAGTTTTTTTCTTTTCACCTCACCCAAATGATTCTGGATTCAAACATCCAAACGGGGTGGCCTTTCGGAGTACTGAGGGGGCATTGTTTTGACCTTGACGCTGTGCTGTCTTGTTTAGCTGCTGGACAATGTGGAGAACAAAATGAAAGGCACTTGTGTGGAGGGCACCATCCCAAAGCTCTTCAGGGGAAAGATGGTGGTAAGTGTTTGGCTCAGCGTCAGCATGGACCCATAATGCCAACAGCTATGGCCACTGCTGCCGCCGCTGCCATATTCACTGACCTTTCACCTCTCTGTCTCTCTCTCTCTTCCTCTTTTTTTCTGTCTCTCCCAGTCCTATATCCAGTGTAAGCACGTTGACTACCGGTCCGAGCGAATAGAGGACTACTACGACATTCAGCTCAGCATAAAAGGAAAAAAGAACAGTGAGTATCCATGGTGTGTGTGTGTGTGTGTGTGTGTTTGTGTGTGGTTGCTGCCGCTCTATAAAGCCCACACTCCTGCTTTTGCTGACAGTCAAATGTGGCAGTGGTGCCTGCATTTAAAAAAAAAAAAAAAAAAATGGGTGTCTGTCAAGTCGGCCTGTTTTGATCTCCCCCCACCACCACCACCCCCGTCTCCGATTGATCTTGAACTGGATGACTCAAACCCCACTGCAAAGTACTCTTCTCCCTGTCCTTCCTATGGATTAGGCTTAGAGGGGAGACACCCACTCAAAGCGGTTTGGGGGTGGTGATTGGGTAAAGGGGATGGTGCTGAGGGGGGGAGGGGGACGAGCGATGGCTGTAGACTGACCTGGCCTGCCCCTTTTCTCTGCCCTGCAGTTTTTGAGTCGTTCAAAGACTACGTGGCTGTTGAGCAGCTGGATGGCGATAACAAGTATGACGCTGGAGAGCACGGGCTCCAGGTGAGTAACGTGTACACACACACACACATAAACACACAAACATTTACACACACAAACATTTACACACACACACACACATAAATACACACACAAACATTTACACACACATAAATACACACACACAAACATTTACACACACACATACACACACACAAAAGCTTACACGCACACAAGAGTGTACACACACACACACACACACACACACACACACACTTAACCACCTCTGACCTAATCACCACGTTCTTGTTTTTTTTACTACTTTCGGCTACTGCCACCCACCAGCCCCTTTTTTTGGTCTGTTTGTCCCAATGACGGTGTCCTTCTCTCCCAACTCCACTTTCAGGAGGCAGAGAAAGGAGTCAAGTTCCTGACCTTTCCCCCGATTCTGCACTTGCAACTGATGAGGTTCATGTACGACCCCCAGACAGACCAAAACATCAAGATTAACGACAGGTAGGCATCATAATCACCTGCCCTTATATACGTCCCTTCAGCTCCAGAATGAACTCATGTCCACTTTTAAAAAGCTGTGGGGGGGGGGGGGGGGGGGTTGAATCAGAGGTTGTGTGCGTTTCATTGTCAACCCACCAATTCCCCGTGTGTGCTTGGGCCCCTCTGCCTACGCTGGTTAAGGGTACGCAGTTTTAGGAAATGCCCCAGAGCCTGTTTACAGATCACGCCACCCACCGTAGTGAATGGAGCTGGAGCAGGAGCAGGAGCCAGCCCCAGAGGCTGTGCCTGCACTGTTTGTCGCGGAGCTTTAAATACCCAGCTCCGGCTCTCAGAAAGCGAGTGTGTGAGTGTGTGACTCACGCATGGGCCCTCTGATCAGCACAAGACCGGTTTCTCTCGCTTCCTCTGCTGTGGCCCTGGAGGCTTTTTCTTTTCTTTTTTTTTTGTTCTTTCTTTTTCTTTTCTTTTTTTTTTGTAAATAAACTGCTTCTCACCTTGTTCCGTTGCACACTCTCTGTGTGCTGTGTGCACTAATGTTCAGAGCTCCAAACTCCTGGTGAAAAAAAAAAAAACCCTCCTGGTGAAGATTGAAATCATCAACTGTGAATATGCACAACACTGCTGCAGGCTGGGTATCAAGAGCACAGAGTCTTAGTGATGCACTCTCTCTACCTGGCCAGCTTGGCTGTGTTGGTGCAGCCCTCCTGGTCTTACTGTGCCGTACTGGTACACCAACAACGTCTGCTCTGCTAGGCAGGAAGGGCATGCGTTGCACCCTCTCTGCGTATCCCTCCATAGGGGGGGGGGGGGGGTTAGCTGCACTGAGGCCTGCAGTGGAATGGAATGGAGTGGACAGGACGGGGTGCAGTGCTGTGCTGTGCTTTGAGCCGTGCCGTGAGGTGTGCTGTGCTGTGCTGTGCGGTCGTCTGGAGTAGTTCCGCAGTGCTGGACAGGGTTGCCACACTCTGCCTTTATCTGCCTTACTCCATGTCACACGGTGGAGAAATATCTGCACACACAGCTTGTCAGTGATCTGCTTTCGCTTTCGAAGCCCTCACAGCTCAAGTCCTTTATGCTTGTTTGAGTTGAGTACCAGGCTTTGCTAGTACATTGTTTTGAAGAGTGCTATCTTGGCACATAGGCAAGGCAAGGCAACTTTATTTCTATAGGACATTTCATACACAGGGCAACCCAGTGTGCTTTATGCAGGTAAAAGTAATAAAATGGCAAATTTCACATTCCCATTTTATGCACAGTCCCAGGAATAATAATAAAAAGAAGGCATTATAAAAGTTGCATTAAAAAAAGTCATGAAGAACAAATAATAGTTATTTATGAACAGTACAGAACAGTATGTGATACTGTATTAAAATGCTAAATATTGTGTAGCCCACAGATGCAGTTAAATGCATAATATATAATGTTGCCAATATTGTAACTATCTGGCTGCTTCCCAATGGCAGAACATGTACTTGTCATTCACTGGCCTCTACTGCAGTCACTGTAGAATGACTTGTTTACATTCAATGTATGCTGCCCTACAAAGGCAAAGTGCAGTAACTACATGAACATTGAATTGGAGAAAAATAATTCATAATTCCCAGCCAAACATGTTGGTATAATAGTGATGATGCGTTAATGTACTTACTTAAAAGCAAGTAAGAGATTTAGTCACAAGACAAAAGAGGTGTTCCAAAACTCAGTTTAAACTCAGTTCTGACAAAATATGTCACTGCCTTTTGGTTTTGTAGGGCAGTGTGAGGCTGTCATAATGTGGCCCTGAAAAGTGTAACATTACCTGTGACGTGTAACATTACCTCGTATTTCAATATGTAAATGAACACCCGTTTATTCCTGCCGCATTTCTGCAGCGAAAATGCTTTTGAAGCATTCAAACAAACCTCATACCTTCCAGTCATTATGGAGCAGAGGAGCTGTGATACCCTCTGCGGTATAAGATTGCGCCACGTAACGGTGACACGCTTCAAGTGTCTCTCCCCCCTGTTCGGTGTTGTATCGTTTTTTTTTTTTTTTTAGTAGTACTTTTACGCACGTCTAATTGTCTCCTTGTCTGTTTGACTGTAAATAAAGCAGGTGCTTTTGATGACCCAGGTTAATTTCATTACATTACATTACATTGCATTTGGCAGACGCTTTTATCCAAAGCGACTTACAAAAAAGGAGGACATAAGCAACAGAGGTGTAAAAGGACACAGAGTAGGGACACAGCAGACATATGTACTTCTGCATAGGGACAGAGAGAGAGAGAGACAGTTGGTTTAGTGATTGTTAGTTACGTTAGTTTTGTTAGGAAGGGAAGCAATCTCTGAAGAGAAGGGTTTTTACAACCTTTTTTAAAGATAGGGAGGTAATGTGTATGTGTATGACTGGGTACACACGTGTCTTTTTTGCTAGGTCATGTATTCTCATGCAACGCATGTAATTCTCATTCTCACCAGTTTACCCTTTCTTCCTTCCCTCCCTCCCCGTTTTTTTTCTTTTTAGTAGTACTTTTACGCACGTCTAATTGTCTCCTTGTCTGTTTGACTGTAAATAAAGCAGGTGCTTTTGATGACCCAGGCTCACCAGTTTACCCATGTCTTCCCTCCCTCCCTCCCTGCCTCCCTCCTGCAGATTTGAGTTCCCCGAGCAGCTGCCGCTGGATGACTTCCTCCAGAAGCCGGACGCCAAGGACCCGGCCAACTACATCCTGCACGCGGTGCTGGTGCACAGCGGCGACAACCACGGTGGCCACTACGTCGTCTATCTCAACCCCAAAGGAGACGGCAAAGTGAGTGTCACCGAGCCAATAGTGAGGAGCTTTACTTACTTTATTGGGGGAGGTCTGAATGTGATGATGATTGGCTATACTTGTTTGTTTTCATTGTGGGAGACTGAATGTGATGATGATTCGCTTTAGTTGTTTTTTTCATTGTGGGACACTGAATTGTGGGAGATTGAATGTGATTGGCTTTCATTGTGGGAGACTGAATGTGATTGGCTTTACTTGCTTTCATTGGGGCGGGGGGGGGGGGGGGGGGGGTGATTGTGATTTGCTTTAAATGTTTTTAATTGGTGGAGACTTGAATGTGGTTTTGCTGAGCACTGATTTTTGGGTCACCTGTAGATGGTAGAAGGTCTTTTCGATGTTGGTTTTTTCTTTAAATCAGTTGATTGAGTGGGGCAAGCTGATCAGGACGTGTAGTGTGGTGATTGGGAAAGGGGGGGGGGGTGAGGCATTTCTGTGTGTACATAGGTTCTGCTCCTCAGAAATCTCTCACAGATGGAAAATATCGACAATAGTACTGGTTATTTTTAACCATTCCCCATTATCTCCCACAAATTGTCAACATAACTACAATTAATGACTTTTGAAATTGAATAAATGTTTGAGTAATGACATAATTAAGAACAGGCTGTGATTAGCCGCTGACAAATTGCTTTCATGTGAATAGCTTCCACCTGCCATTTAACCTCATTGCTCTAACTTGAGAGGCTGGTGATTCGTTGTAGCAGCCATAACAGCTGAAGTGATTTAAAATTTGCTCGCCCATTTTTCAAATTATGTACGTGGAAATGATTGGAGGAAAACAAACAAATAAAAGTTCATTCTATTTATAAGTAATCGTGTAATCCGATTTGGTATTATATGCAAGTTAGGCTGGTAAGGCCAGTTTGGTGTTTGTGGCAGAAACGGCATTGTTTATTGACATTGAAGTAATAAGTAACTTTGCATTTCTAAGTGTGATTGACTTTGGTGTATAAATCTGCTTATATCAGAATGTATTAAATAAAAACATGTGCAACCATTATATCAGTATCGAACCTACTACAAATGCAGTTTTCCTTATTTTATTGACCTGTGTGTAGATGACATGGCAATTAAACTGGTGTCATGCTAAGATGTGCAAGTGTAAGCATGCTGTAACATAATTGACCTCTGCCTTTAAGAAAGAGCCAGGGAATACATGACCTAGCAAAAAGACACCTGTGTACCCAGTCACACACACACACACACACAGAAACCCATATGGGCACACACGCATACTGTACATTCACAAGCGTACATGTGCATGGACACATACATACACACACACATACACACACACACACACACACACACAGCCATTTTTCTTTTTAAAAATGAAAACAAAAATGTTTTTAATAAATTGTAATAATTTTATTCTTCCATTTACTCACTGCTATGGCAGTACTCATGCCCTTGTCATGCCAATAAAGCACTTTTTTAAATCTCAGAGGAAATTCTCTGAACTGACACCACCTGGTTCCTTTGAATCCCCACCCCCCGCCCCCTTGTGTCCATCAGTGGTGTAAGTTCGATGACGACGTGGTGTCCCGGTGCACCAAGGAGGAGGCCATCGAGCACAACTATGGCGGCCATGACGACGACCTGTCCGTGCGCCACTGCACCAACGCCTACATGCTGGTGTACATCCGCGAGTCCAAGCTCAGTGAGTGTCTCGCTCTCGCTCTCTCGCTCACTCTCTCTCGCTCTCCCCTTCTCTCTCTCGCTCTCCCCTTCTCACTCTCTCTCTCTCTCGCTCTCCCCTTCTCACTCTCTCTCTCTCTCACTCTCCCCTTCTCACTCTCTCTCTCTCGCTCTCTCTCGCTCTCCCCTTCTCACTCTCTCTCTCGCTCTCCCCTTCTCACTCTCTCTCGCTCTCTCGCTCTCCCCTTCTCTCTCTCTCTCTTGCTCTCTCCTTCTCTCTCTCTGTCCCTCCCCTCCCCTTTTCTGTCTGTCTCTCTCCTCTCTCTCTCTTGCTCTCTCGCTCCCCCTTTATCTCGCTTTCCCCTTCTCTCTCTCTATCTCTATCTCGTTCTTCCTTTCTTGCTCTCCCCTTCTCGCTCTCTTGCTCTCCCCTTCTCTCTCTCTTTCTCCCTACCATCCTTCCCTTTTCCATCTCTTTCACGCTGTCTCACTTTCTCTCTTGTGCATGCTCTCGTTCTCTCTCGCTTGCTCTCTCCTTTTCTACCCCCCCCCCTTTCCTCTCTCTCTCTCTCTCCCTCCCTCTCCTTCTGCCTCTCTCGCCCTTGACACATTCTAGCGATGCATGGGCCCAGGATTCTCGTGACACAAATGATATTTTAGTTTGCCATTACTCCCAGCTGAGTCATCGCAAATAGGTTAGTTGGATTCTGTCAGTGTGTGTGTGTTTGGCCTTCTCTCTGTTATGGTCTCTATGCTGACGGTAATGCATCACGGCATAAGGGACAGGAACATAGGGGACAGAAAACCTGCTCTTAAACCGCTCTCAGGGCTGAATTATTTAAGACCAGCTGTACTGATGAGCACCATTGTTATTGGTTCTTGCACCAGGTACTCGAATGTTTTAATGGTATGATTGCATGCGGCAACCTCTCCTCAGCGCCCAAGCTTAGACACACACACACACACACACACACACACACACACACACACACACACACACACACACACAAAGAGCTGAGTCAGTGATCAGCAGAGCTGAGACTGAATGGAGGCAATAGAGATAACAATGAAGTGAGGATAACCTGAAGTGTCCCTAATTTTTACAACTGCGCTCAATACAACTCTAATGAAATTAAATCTTCACAAATTAAAAATCAATGCTTTACCAATAGGCCTGTTGGACAAGCCTAAACCTGCAGAAGGTGCTCCTCTGCTGTGCACACTGTCCAGTCATCCGATGGTGTGCCAGCTCAGCTCTTGAGAGCTGTTACACTCAAGCTAAATTGAAACCTGCCTGTGTTCGTTATTCTATTCATCTGTTCATCTCAATGTCAATGTCTTTCAAATTTGGCAAATTATTCTAAACTGCTGGCTGAGACAAACCGCCTTCCTCTCTATTACAGTGGTAACACCTGGCCATATAAAGTAAAATCGAGCCATGCAGTAACAAAACTGTTGGTCAGACTTGCCATGTTTTCTGAGCTCTCATCCGTCGAGTGACTTCCCCCGTGGCCCACACACAGTGATTGGCATCAGCAGCTAAGGGCACAGTGTCTGTAACATTCCAGCAGTACCCATCCTGTCCCTAGTCCGATATAGACCGCTTGTCACGGCCCATTCTGTCCTGTCCCCTTGTCAGGGCTGCCCATAAGGGGGGGGGGGGGTGGTAAACATGAAGCCTTTCCAGGCAATAGTTGGATCTTTTCAGGGGCCCAGCCACTTCTCTGGGCAGGCCTAGTCACCTATGGAGCCCTGTCATTATCCACTCTATCCTGGTCAGTTCTAGTCAACACCCTCTCTCTACCCGTCCTGTACCTAGTCAGCTTTACTAAATGGAAAGTGGAGTAACTATGCAAACCTTGAAACTGGGCATCATGACAACTTTGAAGGCATTTTTGTCAGTCAAAGATGTTGTAGATATAATAGTGGTGGTGATTTTGTAACAGCTTTTGTCTGGTGACTAAAGCACTTAAGTCAGTTTCCAGGCTAAATTCAGTTTTGACAAAATATGTAGTTACTGTCTTTTGGCTTTGTATGGCAGTATAAATTCTTGTCACTACCTCTCCTGTCCCTAGTCAGTCAGATATGCAAGGCTGCCACTAGTAGCATGAGGTGCGGTGGTACAGGCCATCGTCACATCTGCTAATACCCTCAGAGTCTTCATCAGAAGTAGCTGCAGCATCCAATTAATAGTGGTCACTCGCTCACTATGTAGTGCACTGTGGATTAGACAAAATAATTAGACTCGGCCCTCTATTAAAAAAAAAAAAAAAAAATTACCAAGTGGGAAGTTACTTATTGTTTTTGAATATTGTAGTTTTTCTTTTTCTTATTTCTGTGCTTTGTAAATAAATTGACATTGACAATACAGTGCACTATGTAGTGAACGAATGAACATTTTGGAGAGTGCCCGTTCCTGCTGCTGACAGTGTTTGGTAGAAGTGTGGCGTGCATGTCAGTAAGGCAGTTGGTGTTTGTGTTACATCACCGTCATCTTCCTAGTTACATTTGGCCATAGGAGACACCTCTATTACGCACATTTAGCAGGAAACTGACTGAATTTCCTGGAAGTTTGTGTATCTCTCACAAGATTTCAGGTGTAAAAGATAAGTTGTCATCCTGAGAATGAAAAAAAAAAAAAAAAACTTAAGAAATCTACCGATATTGCCGTCATCTTGCTAGTGACACTTGATGATAGGAGGCAACAACGTCATTTGAGCTGCATTACGCACATTTAAGACTAAACTGTCTGAATTTCTTGGAAGGTTGTGTTGTCAGAAGATTACAGGTGCGGAAAATAAGTTGTCATCCTAAGAATGAAAAAAACAAAAACAAAATACAGATTAGTTGCTGGGTGCTCCCAAATAAAGACTTTATACCTTAGAGCATGCTGTCATTCGTTAGTCATTATTTAATAATTAAGCTTTGGCAGCATCAATCAATTATTCAGTGTCTGTATTAGATTGGAACATTTTCCTTGCATCAGCCCTTGAAAGGCCCAGTGTTTTCACGACTTGCAGAGCATCCTGAACAAACATGTATCAACTGACATGTTGTGAGGACCGTTTCACACCTGCAGAATTTAATGTTGGAGTAACAGTTAAGTTTCCAGCATTGACTGGAGAGTAAGCAGAAGGGTATTGTGTAGATGTAGTGTGTGTGTGTGTGTGTGTGTGAGAGCCTGGCATGTGTATTACTCTTTGCAGAATGAATGACTCTGTGTCTTGTGCAGAGTGCATGTGATGTCCGCTGACCTTTTGTTTTTTGGCCGTGTGTGTGTGTGTGTGTGTGTGTTAGGCGAGGTGCTGCAGCCAGTGACGGACGTGGATATCCCCCAGCAGCTGGTGGAGCGTCTGCAGGAGGAGAAGCGGGTGGAGGCCCAGAAGAGGAAGGAGAGGCAGGAGGCCCATCTCTACATGCAAGTGCAGGTCAGTCCTCCCACCCTCCCACTGTCAAGCACACATCATCATCATCATCATCATCATGTTTGTTTGTTTGGTTTTCTTTGCTTTGTTTTTCATGTGCCCAAACAATACTGTGTTAGAATAAGGGTTTGTAGTCTGGAAGGCTGAAATATCTTCCCCCAAAGGTACTCTTCCAAGGTGCACAAGTATCTTGTGTTTTCTTAAAACTCATAATTGCCTGTGCTGACTATGGGAGTTTTTTTTTTTTTTTTTTTTTTTTTAAGCTTCTGCTGTTAAAACCACTGCTGAGGTGGTTCCGTTACAAAAGACTTTTAGGGCACCTGATGTGCATCCGGAATGATCCTTAGAAGCCTCTTAGCTTGCGGCTATGCCAACCCTGGGCAGCACGGCACCGCTGAGTTTTGTAGTGCTGTTGGGACCGTGTGCCCATGAGTCACGATGCACTTTGAGCAGTGTGCTTGTTGGGATAAGTGCCTGCTTGTCAGAATCTTTTGTCATTCGTCATTGTGACAATGAGACATTGCACAGCAAGATTTAGGAGGCAGGTTTTCCAGTGCAAACATTACCACAATTAAAAAAAAGTGAAAAGATAGATGAAGAATATAATATATTTGTTAAAAAGCCTGCAAAAACATAAACTTGCTAAGAAAGGCTGTCTTACAGAGACACATAGGCTATTGCATGTCTTTCACAATGTGTGGGAAGTTGTTTGCGGGACAGGAAGGATAAAGGCGCTGGAGCTCTGAGGGCACGCTAACCTTGTCTGACCCAGAGGCAGGAGCCTTCAGTGGGGTCACTGCATCAGGAGGCTGCAGGCAAACATGGTAGATAGGCCACAAGATACTTTGTGGTAGTTCATGTCTATGGCAGCAAAGATGGTAGATAGGCCAAGATACTTCATGGCAGTTCATGTCTGTGGCAGCAAAGATGGTAGATAGGCCAAGATACTTCATGGTAGTTCATGTCTATAGCAGCAAAGATGGTAGATAGGCCAAGATGCTTTATGGTAGTTTATGTCTACGGCATCAAAATGGGGATCATTTCCAGGCTGCGTAAACAGGCGTGCCGTTGACCTTGGCTGTAGAAGCTAGTACCGTGCACTAAAAATAAGCTTGGTGCATACCTAAATTAACGTTTGTTTCCTCCGAAGTGCGATCGTGGTTCCAGTAAGGGGCTCGTCATGAAGGATCTTGGCCCATCTACCATCTTTGTTGCAGGTTAGATTAGCCTGGGCTTGGTGGCACACAAAGAGAAATTTGCAGCATTAGTCAGCAACCAAGCAAGACCCATCCCTTGGATCAGCTGTGGCTGTTATGGATCGAGGCGTGTTGGATCACGTATGCTGAGGTGGACAGCCCGGGTTCAGAAAGGAAAAGTCCTGTCACATCTGTGCTCCAGCATATTTACCTAACCTGGTGATCCTAATTAGCACAGCTTGTCAGCCAGGTGGATGAGCTAACTAGTGAAATTAACTGTTACCAGCAGAGGCAGAAGGAATACATGGCAGGACTTTTACTTTCCCAAGCTGGTTTGTCCACCTCTGCATATATGGATTTGTGTGAGTGTGTGTTTGGATGATTGACTTGAGTGTGTGTTTGGATCCTGGCAGATGGTGACAGAGGACCAGTTTTGCGGCCACCAGGGCAATGACATGTACGACGAGGAGAAGGTCAAGTACACAGTGTTCAAGGTGCTCAAGAGCTCCACGCTGGCTGAGTTCGTCCAGAACTTGTCCCAAACCATGGTAAGCACCTTCTCTTAAAATACCCTCTTTGCTGTCTCTTAGCTTCCCTGATATAGGCATACAAAATAATATTGAAGCAAAAAAACATTAAATTAACATTGCTGTGTTGGTGTAGCCTAACCATTCCAGATGTTTACTAGTTTATTAATAGCACAGTTTAAATTCACTGTGTCAAGAACATGACCCCAGTAAAGCTCTGTGACCAGTGCAACTGTTTAGTTCTGGCTTTGTAAATAAAAGCTGAATTATTGTGTTACTGTGTGCATCATGTCCCAAGTTAATCTGATGTGGATAGCAGAGGTCATGTATAGATGCAGTACTGCATGATGAGCCCTAGGTGGCGTTTGGTGAGCTGGACACGTAGGTGGTCCAGAGTGTGCTTGTGTGTGGCGAGCGAGGCGCTTTAGTGTCGTATTGATCTGCTGCAGGGCTTCCCACAGGACCAGATGAGGCTGTGGCCCATGCAGGCCCGGAGCAACGGCACCAAGAGGCCCGCCATGCTCGACTACGAGGCCGACTGCAACAAGTCTGTGAGTGCAGTGGCCGTCCTCGTCCACGTCCCCATCCCCATCCACACCCCTCCGACCCCACCCTCCCTCGCAGTGGCCGTCCCCGTACCCATCCACACCCCTCCGACCCCCCACCCTCGCAGTGGCCGTCCTCCCTCATACCCAACCCCCCCCCCCCCCCCTCCGGTCCCCATACACCCCCCCCCACCCCCCCACGCCTGTGTGACCTACCTGCTGACAAGCGATAGTGCTGCTGTGTGTTTTGTAAAAGCATGTGCCATCGTTCATCCTGCCTGTTCACCTGATCCCCGTTAGCAAACTCAATGAAGCATGACAGCCCAATTAGGCCTCTCCATTTGTGTGTTCCTCTCTGAGCAGGTGTCTAGTCCCTCTGCTGTAGTCTTGTGTGTGTGTGTGTGTGTGTGTGTGTGTGTGTGTGGTTAGCATGCTCTGAGATGTTTCCCCTTTCTTGAGAAGATGGATGGATGGATGCTAACACTTGTCGCCTGCTTACACAGATGATTGACTTGAGTGACAATGAAAACCCGTGGACAATATTTCTGGAAACGGTGGACCCAGAGATGGCCGCCAGTGGTGCCACGTTACCGAAGTTCGACAAAGACCGTAAGTGTTTATCGCTGATTCACTGTGCACAGCTATTTTTCGCATTTCTGACCAGAGACAGAATCAGAATTTCATATTATGGGACCAGCACATATAATTTATGAGAAAACAGCATGTTGAGAACAGACAAAATTCATTATTCTGCTTCCTTGTGTGTCTGTTCGGTTCAGTTCGGTAGTGTCAGGAATCGTGTTTATTTACTCTCTGCAGGCCTACCCACTTGTGCACGCTTGGTGTGGATTCTCTGCAGTGTTGTATTTCATTTTCACCTCATATTTACCTTCATATTATAACACTCCTCCAGTGTTATCGGTCTCAGTTCCTTTCTTTTCACTCATCAGGCAGACACTTTAAGCAGAAGTTAATTAACACATTCCACAGTAGCTTCAAACTATTTTTGCAGCTCTGTAGCTTCAACTCTTTCTGTATTGTTCTTGGTCCATTTCCCTCGTCAGACAGATGGTTGTTAATCCGCACAAACCCCGTAACCTGCTTTTCAACTGTTTTGTCCCTTTTGTTCGTTTTTCAGATGACGTCATGTTGTTCTTGAAGATGTATGATCCAAAAACCAGAAGCTTAAATTATTGTGGACATATCTACACACCTATATCCTGTAAAATACGTAAGTTAGTCAGCCACTCTTTGCCTGTAAAGAAAACGGTGTTCTTGCACTTAGCCCACTTTATCACAAATCGCTGCAGTTTTTTGACTGGGCCTTATTGTGTTTTGTTTTCATTTTGTTGTTTTGTTCTGCTCTAACAGGAGACTTGCTGCCCGTCATGTGTGAAAGAGCAGGGTTCCAGCAGGGAACTAGTCTTATCCTCTATGAGGTAAGCATCCATGCGGCTCGCAGATACCTCATGTAGCTCAAGGGTTAAATTGTGGGAGTATGCTAAGGACAGGGAACTAGTCTTCTCTATGGAGGTGAGCATCCATGCGTCTCGCAGAGGACTTATGTTGCTCAAGGTTTAAATTGTGGGAGTATGTGTTTGTGGATTACAGTGATCCCAGCTATATTGTGGATTTTTTTTTTCATTAATATGCGCATGCTTTGTCACTATGCATGCTCAAAAAGCATTTGTCAGAACAATATTATAATTTATGATAACTACACTGTAACATATAAATATCGATTAGAATGCAGTAATAATTCAATAATGCATACAGTAAATGTATTAACACAGCACGTGGGAGTAGTATTTTACAGCTTGAACTACAAAATAAAATGTTTTTTATATGGTCTCGCTATATCACGTATTTTCCCCTATGGTGGGTGGTTGAGGAGCTACCACGATAGATGTGGGAACACTGTACATCTCCTCTCATGGTGTGTTCCTGAGACTCTGTGTGTGAATGGAAGTTAGTTTAAACTATGCGCTGAAAACAATGTGTTCTCTTCGGTGCAGTGGAAGCCAGTGTGCCTAATGGATGCGCCTTGTGGTTACCCTTTTACAGGAAGTTAAACCGAATTTAACAGAACGAATACAAGACTATGATGTCTCCTTGGACAAGGCTCTGGATGAGTTAATGGATGGAGACATAATTGTGTTCCAGAAGTAAGGAAGGCCTGCTCTTCTGTTAGAAAAAAAAAAACATTCACTGACAGTTCCTTCCTGGGGTTTCCACCTTTTTTCTTAATCCTGTAGGCTCTTAAAGTTGGAAAGAATGTAAAGTGCAATACACATACATGTATTATTATTAATGTAACGCACACAATGTTCACACACAAAAATGGGTCAAAAACAGCTGCTTCTACATAATTGCCACAGTGCACACCCAAATTGTTGTTGTTGAACGTGTCACTTGGGTTTTGTAGGGATGACCCTGAGAACGACACCAGTGAGCTGCCCACTGCGAAGGACTACTTCCGAGACCTGTACCATCGCGTGGACGTCATCTTCTGCGACAAAACCATCCACAACGACCCCGGCTTTGTCGTCACACTGTCAAACAGAATGAACTACTTCCAGGTACAGCTTAAGGGCTCGGAGGTCCTGGGGGGGTGGTTATGTCATCAAAGTCACTGAAGATATTGGCGCTTCACTGGTTAAACTTTGTTTCAGTAAGCGTCAACTTTAACTTGAGACTAAATGCGTTCCATTAACACATTTCAGCCGCACCTTATCAAAGTGAACTCTAGCCAGTCTTATCTAGCCTTGCCTTAAGTCCCCACATGAAGTGTCAAAACAAAAAGCCCAGAACATGTGCATTGAACAGACATTCAGACTTCCTTAGATGATCGAGTGGGTATTAAGATTTACTATTATAAAGACAGTGCAGGAGATTCGTGGCTGATGCTTGTGCGGTAGACCCACGTTCGAAAATCAGCTGATGCATAAATTCTAAAGTTATTCCGAAAAGTGTTTTCTTGGTTTATACACTTGATATTAAAATGTAGGTTTACTTTAGGGCAACATATTTGTCTAATTGTGGTGGAGTAGGTATCCATAATGCGAAAGAACATCGTTAACAGGCTATAGGTCTACGAATATCCTCTGCATGTAAATCCCCATTGTACTTTGAGTTCTGGCTTTCCAGCATAGAATTTTAGCACTAGGGTCATTATTGTTTTATGCACGTTCATAGAAATAGCCCAGATAAATAGGATCTCATTACAGAAGCTTGCATGTCTCAAGCACATTTTTTTTTCCAATCAGCGAAATGTTACAGCGAGTCGAGGGCTGTGGGTGCAGGGCTATTTGCTATTTCACTTTTCACTGGTCACTACAAGGAGATCAGATCGTCAGTACCAGTAATGACATTTGTTAAGTCAGGTCAACTTAACACAGTAAGCTAGCCTAGTGTTAGAAATATGGGGTGGGTCTTATTCGAATAATATCTCTGTTGTATAATTTTTAAGAATTTTAAGTTTTGCTTGTGTGGACAGGTGTTAATGCCAGCAAACGTCTAACACCTGCAGATAAAACTAAGTTATTCATGAGGATAGGCCTATGGGTAAAGGTGGGCTAAATGGCCTGATATTTCGCACAAGTGTAATGTGTGATTCGGAAGGCTATAAGCTGGGCTGTTTTGGAAAATTATAATGAAAGTTGCTGCTACAGCCATTCTGCCAGTTCATCACATCTGACATTGCAGTGTGCACATTTCAAATATTAAGATGACAACCCCCTCCACAAATCTTAATAGATATAAGTTCCTCAAAACAAGAAAAGTACAGGATGCAATTTTTTACTGACATCAACTTTGTGGAAGGAACTGGAACTGTCGGTTTGACACTTTTTACTACAGGTAGATATTTTAGCAACACCAAATGATTTAGCTGGAAAGTTAACAGTCGTAAGTCGTACGGACAGAGCAGGTTGGTGCAGTGGCATTTGTTACTCCGGCAAACTCAACTGTGGGATTAGCGAGGTTTATTGAAATTAGCCAGGCTTTGCAGTTAGTGACTTTGATGGAATACCCCTCTGCTTTTGAGGTGCTCTGGGATATTCTTGTTGTTGTTGTTGTTGTTGTTGATCTTCCCAAGTCTCAGTGGTCTTATAAATGGTGTTTTTTTTTGTCTTGCAGGTGGCGAAGACTGTAGCACAGAGGTTAAACACTGACCCTATGCTCTTGCAGTTCTTCAAGTCCCAGGGGTGCGTTGGACACACACACACATACACACACACACACACATACACACACACACACACCAATTCTTGCCTGTCCTCTCGCACACCTTTCAGTTTTGCGGCATATAGATTCACCCATCAGTCTCTGCAGCCTAAACTGTTTATTATTATAGTTGTTGTTGTTAGTTATATTATTAATTATTATTGTTGTTGCATGGTTATCTGTGGACTTTGCGGTCCTGTCTTGTTGTATTTGGCACCTCCACACTGGCCGTACTGATCAATTGCCCACGTGTGTGGCAGGTACAGAGATGGCCCAGGAAACCCTCTCAGGCACAACTATGAAGGCACTCTCCGAGACCTGCTGCAGTTCTTCAAGCCGCGACAGCCCAAGAAGCTCTACTACCAGCAGGTGGGTGGTCATGGCTGGAGGAAGCACCTGATGTGTGTGTGTGTGTGTGTGTGTGTGTGTAGGTGTGTGTGTGTAGGTGTGTGTGTGTAGGTGTACGTAGGCTGGGGCGATTTTTCGATTTTATGCGCGATATAAAATTAATACGATTAGAAACTAGACACATTCGATAAGCCTGCAAGCGCACGCCTTCAAAAAATCACCAACGTTTTCACAGCCACGCGAGTAGCCAATCATAACTCAACATTGACGCACGTAGCCAGTCAGTTTGAAGAGAGCCACCACGTCACTCACGTTAGGTTGTGTGTACACACGCACACACACACACTTTGACACGCGCCGCGTGTAGTAGCTAACATGGCAAGTTTGCAGCACGGCGTGTATCCAACCAAACCGGCAAAATAAGACGGTATAAAAACTCGGCTGGGTGGAGTTCTGCACAACATTTAAGTCTCAGTACTGCCCAGGAGGAAATCGTTGAGAAGAAGGGCCAGAAGAGCTCGGCTGCCTGGAGGTACTTTGGCTATTTGAAGTCGGATAAACAACAGAGCAATGTCCTGTGTAAAATGTGTAGAAGTCACGTCCCTACTAAAACAGGAAACGACAGCAATGTATTTCAGTATTTAAAACATCACCCATTAGAGCACGCAGAGTGCTGCCATGTCCTCGACCAGCAATAAGAGAAAGGCTGATCAACAAACCATACAGTCCGCTCTTTCCAGCACCATGGCATATGAAAAATCATCGAAACGGCACAAAGACATCACACATGCCATCACACAATTGACAAAGGAATGTAATAATAATAATAATAATAATAATAATAATAAACCTTTACTTGTATAGCACAGTTCATACATGCAAGATGCAGCTCAAAGTGCTTTACAGTTTGGCAAGTGCTTTACAGTTTGTACAACCATTTTGTTTTTATTCTGGGTAACCTGAAAGCTTGTCAAGCTATTTTTGTTCATTTTAAGGCTTTGAACACTAAGTATACTCCACTGTACATTTGCAATGTTCTTTTTCAAACAGAAAATTTAAAAAGAATTTAAAAATAGTGATTTTATTTATATCGTGATATATATCGTTATCGAACATTTTGAACAAAAAAAATCGTAATATCATTTTTTCTCATATCGCCCAGCCCTAGGTGTACGCACGCATTGGTGGGTGTCATGGCTGGAGGAAGCACTTGATTTGTGTGTGTGTGTGTGTGTGTATGTATACACACACACACACACGTGTACACATGTGTACATGTTGGTGGGTGTCATGGCTGAAGGAAGCACTTGGTGTGTGTGTGTGCATGCGTTGGTGGCTGTCATGGCTGGAGAAAGCGCTTGATTTGTGTGTGTGTGTGCATGTGTTGGTGGGTGTCATGGCTGAAGAATGCTCTTGATTTGTGTGCATCTGTGTATGCACGCGTTGGTGGGAGACATATCTCAAGGAATCGCTTGGTGTGTGTGTGAGAGTGGGCGAGCATGCGTGTGTTTGTGTGTGTGTGTGTGTGTGTGTGTACTTGCATTGGTGCGTGCGCATGTGTGTTGTGGTTGTTGAGCCTCAAATGGAGCTTGTAATTAGAACAGCTGACTGAGTGTATGCCGTCTCTCCCCTCAGCTGAAGATGAAGATCACAGACTTTGAGAACAGGCGGAGTTTCAAATCCATATGGCTCAACAGTCAGTTTCGTGAAGAGGTAAAAATATAAAATATGAAAAAAAATAAATATATAGATATATAAAAATAGAGGAGAAAATATAAAAAGTTACTTTGAAGAATGTGTTTGTATACATACAGCTTGTGTTTGCATGACCTTGCACTGATGACATTCCTCTCCCCCCTCCCCTCCATTGTTATCCTCTCTGCCCCTCCCAGGAGATAACACTATACCCTGACAAGCATGGCTGTGTGAGGGACCTGTTGGAGGAATGTAAAAAGGCCGTGGAGCTCTCTGACAAAGGCTCGGAGAAGCTCAGGTAACACCCACACACCCACACACAAACACACACCGCCATCTCACCAGAGCTTGGCTCCTTCTGCCTCTGACTTGCCTTTATTACAGGCTCTGGTCAGAGATGTAGGACTGTTGTAAGTCGCTTTGGATAAAAGTGTTTGCTAAGTGTAATTTAATGTAATCTGCAGGGGATAAAAAACATATCAACCCTTTTCTCCTTGCGTCCTTACCTCTGATCTGACTTCCCTTTTTTTCTTTTTCCCTTTTTCCCTGTTAGGCTGTTAGAAATTGTTAGCTACAAAATTATCGGTGTTCACCAAGAGGATGAACTGCTAGAATGTTTATCTCCAGCGGCCAGCCGGACGTTCAGAATAGAGGTGAGAAGCTCGTCACTGCCATCCCTTTTTGGCATTTTTTTAAGAAGCGTGTGTGTGTGTGTGTGTGTGTGTGTGTGTGTGTGTGTGTGTGTGTGTGTGTGTGTGTGTGTGTGTGTGTGTGTGTGATGTAGTTGTAGTGATGTGTGGGAGACACAAGATGCTCTTTGTAAATATTTGGATGGGTGTTGTGTGGCTTTTTGTAAGCAGCTAAGCATTGGTCCTCCCCAATAAAATAATTAACTGTTGGTCAACAGTGAGCATTACGTCGTTGTGTTGGTCTTGCTAGCTGCTTGGCCAACAAGCTTTTGGTGTGTGTGTGTGTAATGGTCAACAGTGAGCATAAAGCCGTGGAGTTAGTCTTGCTGGCTGCCTTGCTTATGTGCTTTATGTGTTTGCGTGTCCGTGTGCAGGAGATTCCTCTGGACCAGGTGGACCTGGACAAGGAGAGTGAGATGCTGATTCCAGTTGCACATTTCCACAAAGAAGTCTTTGGGACCTTCGGCATTCCCTTCCTGCTCAAGATCCGACAGGTGGGCTTCTGTTCTGTTCTAATGACTGGAGTCAGTGTTCACATAGGTGTGGTCTAAAGACCTCACCTTGCTCGCTGCAAATGTGAATTGTATATGCATGTGTGTTTACCTGCGTTTCTGATGTTGTAGGGTGAGTCCTTCAGAGAAGTCATGAGGAGGATTCAGACCATGCTCGACATCCAGGAGAAGGAGTTTGAGAAGGTACCAATGGATATGGATCATCTGTCATGCATCTTTATTATTTTAATATGACCTTGGCAGGGAAAAGCAGCAGAGCCTTCTGTGACATATCTGTGTGTTTGAATGTTAGCATGAATTGGTGCAGGATCACAGCCCTAACTTGAGGATGGCATGAAGATGATATGCATGTCGTTTAAACACAACACACTATGCATAGCATAGGTAGCTTAAGAATCAGGAAGAAAACATATTTTAACACAACTGTTCATGGACCACTTTTAGATTTCTTGCAGACCACCAGTGAACCACATTTGAAAATTGAGCAACAACTGGTTTAGCCTGATTGCTGACTTTCCACTCTTTTTCTTCTGTCACTGCAGTTTAAATTTGCCATCGTCATGATGGGCCGGCATCAGTACATCAATGAGGACGACTACGAGGTCAACCTGAAAGACTTCGAGCCGCAGCCAGGTATTGTGCTTCCTGCTTGCCTGCCTGCCTGCCTGCTTGTCTCTCGGGCAGAAGTACAGCGTTGTCAGATCGATTAATTAGTCCAGACCAGAGAGTGCTTTGCCTCAGGTTTCTCTCTTGTGTTGTTGCAAGTTAGCAGAGGTGGACGTTCGGGCTTCAGGAAGTAAAACTTCTGCCACATGTTTGTTTCAGCCAATTCAGTGATTGGCACAACTGCCAAATTCAGCCAGGTGGACGAACTAACTAGTGAAATCACCTGTGTTGAGAGCAGAAGCAGAAGGAATATATATGGCAGGACTTTTTAACTTTCTCAAGCTGGTTTGTCCACCTCTGCAAGTTTCCGTAGGCTGTGTCTCAGTAACGACTGTTTGTTATTGCAGGAAACATGTCACACCCAAGGCCTTGGTTAGGACTAGACCATTTCAACAAGGCTCCAAAGAGAGGCCGCTACACGTACCTGGAAAAAGCGATCAAGATCCACAACTGAGCAGACTCCACGCTAACGCCACCACAGCTCCACCCATACTAAAGACTTTAACCAAACCTCTCGTGTGCACCACCTTTTAACACCTGCTGAATGGGTACACAGGCACCATGTATGAAGTCTTCAGCAAATGGATTTTCTGCTGATGTGTTTTTTTTGTTTTGTTTTTTTTTTCTCCTCTCCTTCCCCTCCCCTCTCCCTGCCCCCCTTTTTTCCTCCTGAGGCTGTTCAGTTTGGCTTCTCTAACTATTGACTCCCTATTGTGTCGGGAAAAATGAATTGGATTTTAACAAAATGGGAGGACCGTTTGAACTTGTAGATTTTTTTTTTTTGATTTTTTTTTTTTGTTTTGTTTTGTTTTTTTTTTCCTCCTTTTTTTAAGAATTGTTACGGCAAAGGCTGCTGCATAGTGTTGGAGGGAGACGACGGAAAGATGTTTGCCATTTGCAGAAGCAAGGACACTGGTCCTTCAAAAACCAGTTCACTGCGAATGGTTGAGGCTTGCTAGTTGCCCTGAAGTGGTTGTCATTTTTTTTCCCTGGTCCCTTAGTGCAACTAGTCAATTTTCATGTTTACACAATTCTTTCTCACTTAGTTTGGTTGGAGGAATTCAGTTTAGTCTTTTTTTTTCCTGCAAATCTTGTATAATATGAAACAAACAAAAAATAACAATAAAGAATCCACAGCATCTGTTTTAAATAAATGAAAAAAAAAGAAAGAAATTGTCTGTACTTCATCTTGCACGTTGGCACTTATTATCTGAGGGTTTACATTTTGCAGCACTGTTCAATGTAAACTTTGGTAGTAGTATGATTTGCATATCCCCTCTGGGTTGCTTCCCCCTTGGTCTTAAGCTTTTTTTTTCTTGTTTTCCCCTTTTTTCCTCCTTTTCTCCCCCCAATCCTCTTTCCTGCCTTCCATTCTCACTCTGCCTGTCCAGACCCCCCCTGTGTCTCCTCTCTCTGCCTCTGACCTTCCGCTGGCTTTCGCTGTATCAGAGGATAAGGACCTCACGGTGGTGGGGGAGAAGGGAGGGGAGGGGGGGGGGGGGTGATGAGCTCCACATCCACTGTAATTTAACTTGGTGGGGGCGCTGCAGGCGTATAGGACTGGGCGAGGGTATAGAAAATAAAACCAGCACCAATAACCAATACAAAACACCCTTTTGTTTTTCTTTTTTTTTTAAGTGCAGAAGGATTGCTCCATAGTGCATAGTTGGCTCTGTAAAGACAACAATGGAATTGTATATTTAAAGAAATGAAATCCTGTAAAATTAAAAAAAAATGTTGGGTACAGATTGATTCAGATGTTCATATTCATTGTGTGTAGTTTTATTTTGGATCCTGACTTTTCCGTTTTTTTTTTTTGTTTTGTTTTTTTTTCTTTAACCGATTGCAACAGTTTTGTCTTGTTTAAGTGCAGTACGAAGATGACCTGCAGATCACATCTTGGAGTTTTTCCAGTTTAATTCCTCCATGTAGCAGCAGTGTACGACAACTATTCCTGTATATTGCCTTTTTGCTGGAAAATGTATGTTGAATAAAATTTTCTATAAAAATGAGTGCATTAATTGGCATGAGGCTCAAATGTAGTGGTTTCTACATGAAGGGTGGAGCGATGTTGCTCAGTATTCAGTCAGGTTATATGAACACAAACTACCTACCCCTTAAAACATTCACAAGAAAAGTCAACTTCCATCGTCAAAGAAGGGCAAAAAACACTTGTACAGGAAACACTTTATATACATAGAAAAATACATGCCAATCAAACATCATTTAGATTATACATCACCAAATACATACTGATTTCTTTTAATGTTAATTTATTAAATCTTAAAATTAAAGTTTTCTATTGCACAGTCTGCAGGTCTTAGAAGTGCTCTACGCTTTGTTACTGGAAGCAAGATCTCAAGCATCACCAGATCGGAGTTCATATGATGTGAATAATCTTATCATGGGATGCGTAGCAAGCCTGCCCCTTAACAACAAAGACAGCCAAGAGACACTGATTTGCAGGGGACTACTCTTGAGAACACTCACGAGTCACTGTCCTTCATAACCCATAACCTTCTTCAGTTTACCTATAATAAAGAACATCTCTGGCCACAGCAGAGCTTCCCTGTCCGGCCTCGGTGTACCAGAGGATTCAAGGACGCCATGCTGCTGGCCAGAGGCCCAGAGCCAACATGGAGGTCAAGAGCAGCATTTCTTCTTGTCCACGTGGAGGACACGGTGGCACCTGGGGCAGGAGTGGTAGGCGTCTTTGAAGTGCTTGTGGAAGAAGGGGATCAGACAGCAGCACAACACCAACCTGGAACAAACGGGCAAACGTAGTTTGAATAACAGGGGGGTATAGTACCCCCCAAACAGACAAAAATTGCAGAGTTGTGTGTGTGGGGGGGTGCAATATATTCATGTTAAATGCAAATGGTACTACCCTGGGGCATAGCCAGAAATCATAGAATGGGTCGGCCCAGTAGCCCCAAAACATGAGGTTATTTTTATTACTAAAACAGTCAATCCAACTTATAGAGCCTTCTGAGTGGGTGGGCCTGATTGACAAGTGAGTGGACATAGGCCCGGCCCGGCCCAGCCCAGCCCACCCATGGCTACTACGCCTATGGTAGTAACCCCCCAATTATGGAGGTGTAATTGGCACTCTGTGGGCAGCAAACGGGTCACTCACTCACTCACTCACTGCCTTAGGGAGTTCATATAGACAGAATTTTTTTGTTTGCCCCAAGAGGCTCTTACCCGCACAGGATGAAGACGATGCACATGATCCAGGCAAACGATCCCACCTTGTACTGGACCTCGGTGAGAACCTGCTGCTGGCAGGCCGGGCAGGTGGTCATGCCTGGGTTGCGGCCCAGCTGACGGTCCTCGCTCACAAACCTCTTCACCCCTTCGTTCGTAGCTGGAGCCTGAGTTGCTCTGACTGCAAAACACAAATCCACCACAACACAGTGTGAATGACACATTCATCCCAATTCCTATTTATAATTTCTTCCTGGGGCAGTGGTGGTCTGGCGGTTAAAGTATTGGACTTGTGGCTGCAGGTTTGAATCAACAAACTGCCAGTAGTGCCACTGAGGTACCCTGAGCATGATACCGTCCCCACACACACTGCTCCCCAGGCGCCATTGTCATGGCTGCCCACTGCTCAAGTGTGTGATGGGTTAAATACAGAGTTAATTTCTTTGTGTACACTGTGTACTGTGCCATGGAATCACAATGACACTGGGTGCCGTTTCTTGTTGTATACATCAAGGCATATATTTTCACCAACTTTGGTAAACTAATCCAAGGTCTTGTTAAGTTGGTGAAGGGAGGTCATACAATGAGAGTCAGATATTCACCTAAAGCACACACACAGTTACAGGTTAATGAAAGATGCCAATACCAAGACAGTAACATGGAAACTTTAGCCTGCTGCAGTTAAGTTAAAATAAGTAATTGGTGTGCTTCAGTTCTTCCTGGGTGGCTAAGAGTTGCTTATACCAATACAAATACAAATGTATGTTTGTGGACAATTCAGAATTTTAACATGAATGGGGTGGGACAGTGAGAGGATCATTACCAGGACCCCTTCATTTCACCATATTACCTCTGTACTACAGCATCTCCACTGGCTCCCCATTAAGCGCAGAATTCATTTTAAAATACTCCTCCATACTTTCAAATCCATCCACAATCTTGCCCCTCCTTACCTGTCTAATCTTCTTCACACTGCTATTCCCTCTCGCTCCCTTCGTTCCTCCTCCTTACTGTCCCCACTGCCCGCCTCAGTACTATGGGGAGTAGAGCTTTCAGTTGCTCTGCTCCCCAACTCTGGAATGCACTATCCCCTGACATCCGCAATATTGACTCTTTACCCCTCTTTAAATCCAGACTAAAAACTCATTTGTTTCAGTTAGCTTATGCACTTTGACTTTTAATTATTTCCTTGTTTTATATTTTACAGTCTGTGCTTTTTATTGTGTATTGCCTTTTTAATCTTTGTATTTGTATTGCTTTTTATCTTTGTATAGTGTCCTTGGGTGTTTTGAAAGGCGCTCTGAAATAAAATGCATTATTATTATTATTATTAGGAGAAATGGGCCTTCCCATGAACTTACCGTTCTGTACCTGGGCGGTGGTGACGTACTCCTCATTAGCGGATGTTGGGGGTGTGAAAGGGGTGTGCAAGTGGTACACCCTAACGCCTTCATCTCCTCCCACTAAAGACACAGACCACAGTGGCTTTAAACAACACAACAATGGACTTACGTTGCTGTGTAAGCACAGGAATGCCTTTTTTTTTTTAATCTAAATTTCATCACGTCTCTCATAAATGCCTGGCATTACATCGCAGTGGATTGGAATGTCTTGATTTAAATTGGCTACATCTGGATTCTGGCTTCTCTGAACTGAGCTGAATAGCAGATGGAATACTGATGTGAGGCTTTTGGCCTGCTGGTGTGGCTCCATCACAGAGGTAGTCCTACCTGGGATGATATAGGGAGGAGGGTCCCCTGTTCCACCTGCACTCATCGTTTATCACCAGAACTGCAAATAAAGAGAGAGAGAGGGAGAGGGAGAGAGAAACACACACACACACACACACACACACACACACACACACACACACACACACACAGAGGTGTTCAGTTGACAATCACACCAACAAAGCAACATCTTAACACATTGTGGCTGCCAAATGCAACTAGCTCTTCCCCAATAGTCTACACCTGCATCTAAAATCCAAATGTCTTCATTATGACACGGGAGTGTCCATGTTTGCAGATGACAAAAGCTCTTGATACAACCACGCCTTTCCTTCCATGGCATTTATCTCAATGTGGAAATGTTGTATAGCAAGCTGATCATTCACAATTTGTATGCTTGCAAGAGAACTAGTTTTACTGGGTAGCTTTCATGAATGACCACTAGAGGACATTGTTGTCAAAGTAGCTACCTGTACACCAGTTAAAAGCTTCTAATATCGTTTCAGAAAAAGCTGTGAGATCTAGTAATGTCACACAGCACGTTGTTTTCAGCAGAGGTGTCAATCCCAGGTTCAGAAAGTAAAAACCCTGCCAGGTTTTCCTTCTAACACAGGTGACTTTGCTAAGGAGCTGATCTACCTGTCTTGAGTGCTCATTACAATCATCTGATTCAGAGCTGACTGGATCAAATTTGTGGCAGGGTTTCTACTTTCTGAACCCGGGATTGACACCTCTGCTTTTCAGTTAGTTTTAATATCAGGATACATAATGTATGGGTCATTTTCAATTTCTGGGTTGCCCCTTATTGTTTTTTTTTACATAATTATTTAAAGGTCTATTTAGAGTTGTGTCAGCTTTAACAACAGTTGGGCCTTTCCATCGGTCACAATGAAGGAAATGGCTTGATGACACATGGGCGTTTTCCCATGCGGTGAAAGTGGAATGTGGCAGCGTCACCTGTCACTTGTCTCTTTGCACCTCCATCTTAAGAAATCCCTTATTGTCCTGATACTATGTCATGCTGACATGCAGATAATTTACGCCTATGCCATGACTCACACCGGCAGAACTAACAGCACCAAAGTCCAAATTCTGAGAGAGAGTGAATCTCTCCAGCCTTGATGGCTGGAGTCAGAGCAAACACCTGCAATTTAACCCCCACTAACCCCAGACCTTACTTTGATTGGGACCGATGTTCATTTAATTCACTAATTAGCTCACCTACCTGTGGGCTTTGGGTTCCCTAGCTGTGGTGAATCAACTGGTGTAGTAAGTGGCTGAATAAATATGTCTCAGAGTGTTACTTTTTTATATGCAACATTTCACTTTTACCACCTCTAAAAAATCAATAATCTACCAAAGACCACAAAATTAAAAAGGTATCCCATGAGGTTACCAAGGCTTTTTTTCACTAACTAGAATGGGGAGAGTGACATATGGGGTGTGTCTGCGTTATGTCATGCCAGAGAAGAATGAAATGACTGCAGTTTGACACAAAAGTGCCCAGTAGGCTACTAGAGGAATTCAGCAACTAGCCCCAATCACAGGTGTGGTCCCATGTGAACAGACAGCATCAAAAGCACAGTACCTGAATAGGAATTCTATAGGGTGTTGAGCAATCATTACTCATTGCCTACACTCAAAGAATTTTTTATTGACTTTTGATGAAAAGGCAGATTAAGCATTTGAAAAATCAAGAAATATATTTTCTCACATGCTGTCATCAGTATTTACACATGTGTGCCTTAGTTCCAGCGTGTTGTAACTGTTTCATGTTTAGGATTTATAGATCATACGTAAAACTAGGGTCAGACTCAGAGATTACATGAAAAATCATAGAATCCCCTGACCTAACCATCTAAACTATTCAGTCTATAAAACGCCATAAAATCTATGTCCATAACATGTACTGTTTATAAGGTCCAAAACTATGTCAAATCCAATGACACCAAATGATAAACAGCAAAGGTGGACTAGACCAGCTTTAGAAAGTAGGCTAGCAAATATTTGTTCCAGCCATTCACTTATTAGCTCATTCTAATTAGAACAGCTCTTCAACCAGGCAGGCGGGCCAATTAGTGAACTCACCTGTTTCAATCAAGCAGGTTCAGGGACTTTAACTTTCAAAGATTGAATTTGCCACCGGCCCAGAGAAAAACGTTTTTGTTTCGAGAATGTCTTTTCTTTGCCTCACAAGAAAAATATCAGAAGATTTCATTTATCTCTCTCAGGTGAGATAGAAATACGATAAGGCTGAGACACAACTACATCAGGAGAACACCTAATGTACTTTTGAGATCTTCAGTTGAACTTAAATCAGACTGTGGCCAACACAAGATCATGACTACTTTTCAGCTGCAAAACAGCCCTACTTCTAATTTTAGCCCAAATCCAAATTAAGACCTCAAAGTATTTTTCCTCTCAGAGTACTCTCATCTCATCCCTTTTTTTTGACTATATGACACAGGTGAGGTCTCGTTTTCAAATGTTGCCTTCCTGAGGGTCTGTGCTACAGCTCTTAAATAACCTTTGGAAGTTGAGAGAGATTCACCAAAGGCAAACATCTTTCATGAACAGGTAGAAAACATATAACATTAACAAATACAAAACATAAAGATGAAAAATTCAAGTGTCTTTCTTACCTCTGCGCTCACTGTCTGTCTGTATGAGATCGATCCAGATGATGATGATCGCACTGAGTCTACTACACTGAGCCTAGAGACTCTCTGCACCTTGGCTACTCTCGAACCCCACCCAGACCTGTTCTCATGCATATGCATAGGCTCACAACAGGAAACAGATGTTACCAGTAAGAAGGCCACAGCAGCACGCACTGGATCACCTCCAGTCTCTGTCGCTCTCTCTCTCTCTGCCAAACCTGTTTTTCGCTCGACTGCGCATACTTGTCAGGTTGCTCACAAATGCAATGTTAAAACCTGAGTCATGAAGTGTCATCTTCCATACCCAACATGCTTAATTATATTTGGTGAATTATATCATATTGGTGTAGTTTTGGTGTTACTGTACATTATGAGGTTTATTTTTTTAATCACAGCTGAATGCTAGGTGCTTCTAAGCGTTTTGGGCACTGTAAAATAGTATGATATTGGGTCCTCAGAACAGGAAATGGCTTTCTGCAGTGTAAGTAAATAAAGGCCCTGGCCACTATTTAAGGAATTATGGTAAGTCAACAAGTGTATTCACTATTAAAGTGCTAAACTAACCACAACAGCCTAGGCAGCAACCTGTATGTTTTTACTGTAGTGTTTTTATTTTGCCCTCCTAGGGAATGGTGTTAGTGACCACCACGGCCTCAAAGCTGGAGCTGTGGTTGGAATTGGCTTAACTTTCTCCCGATTTACAGTGTCCCTGGTTGTAAACACATTTTTTTAAGCTAACAATCCATCCATAGCAATAGTTGGAAGGACTGACACAGTCTTTTTTCTTGAACCCAATAACACTAATTTCCAGAAAAATAAAGATATAATCAGATTTTGTGGTCTAACCGCTGAACATAGTTTAACATAGAGCACATAGTTTGATGTTACACACACACTTGAGGCCTAGGCTATTCGCAATCTTAACATCATTATCCCAAAGTTGACCCATTTTTTAGGTTTTTAAAATAGTTTCCCTGATAAGACAAACATTCAGAATAGCTAGCATGATGGGAAATGGTGTACATAGTGCACAGACAGGTTAGTACTGCTGCCCAGACAGTCGCCTTAAGCACTCCTCACGTCATGTGTCCCTTCAGCCCTTTCCCTGCCATACCTCCCTTGCCAAGTGCATGTCAACCACGTCACTGTCAACACAACATCACACAAAAATGCTGTTTGTCAACACAGTCCATTTTACACTCTCAGAAAGGTAGAAGGTACAGAATTGTACTTTTACAGAAGGCAGCACCTTCAAAGGCACAAATTTGTACCCCTACTGTCCCATTATTTCTAAGAGTGTTGGGGTACAAATCTGTATCTTAAGGTACAATCTGTGTCTTAATGTACCCCCCAAAGGCCAATATTGGGACCTTAAGGTACTGATGTGTACAAACTGGTTGTAAAACAGTGGTTGAAAGGTACAATTATGTGCCTTTGAAGTTACTGTCGGTGTGACAAGTCAAAATACAATTCTGTATCTTCTTTTCTGAGAGTGTAAGGTCATTTAAACACTTATCGCACTTTTGAATACATACATGACACAATGCTAAGACCATTTTGGTCTGGGGCTGAGACCAGGATACTGGAGGACTGGGATGTGGGGTGGGGTGGGATTGAGATATGTGGAGAGCACCCACGCCTGGGGTCGACGCACTGGGTTGGGCCGGACGAGGGTGTGCCTGGGCAGGGAGTGGCGGCAGCGCCGTCCGTCATGTATGCGTGTGTTGTCACCACGGAGCAGGTCGTCTGTGTCGGCTGTGGAGGCAGGCTTGGCGGCGCACATAAACTCCACCGCGGCTCCGACTGCCGAGCCGGGTTAGCAGCATTCCTCTGCTCGCTCTGACCAAGCCCTTCTTCTCTCCCTTCTAGCTCCTAGCGCTTCTTCTCATAGCACACACATTTCCACCATAGTGACCGGCATGCTTAACCCCCACATGTCAATTTTTGATTGAAACGCATCATACTAATTAGCACTTACGTGTTCATGACCATGTTCATAGTCAATCTCTCCCTGCAATTAAGCTGTAATCTCCTGTATTAACTGAGCTTGAGTGTCCTTCCACAAGTGTAATTGCTTTGGATAATAGCGTCTGCTAAGTGTAATGTATTGTAATGTAGCGTAATGTAAAATTAAAGCCAAGTATTTATACCTGAAATGACTCATCTCATCTCTGATGTATACTGTCGCCATGTTTGCCCAAACCAAACATGCCAACCACACAACCATTCACCTGCCCAACCCCTGAGAGGACCTTCGGGACTGGTTTGGCCCAACAATAACAACATGTCTTTTTGTTGTCCTGATACTTCATATTTCAGTCTGACTGATAGTCAGGTGAACACCATTGTTCATATGAATGACGGTTACAGGGCAGGGTACACTGTCCCAAGTATTTGTTTCTAATATTTGGAGTTGCTTCTTTTTGAAGTGGCCTAATGGTCTGTTTTTTTTTCAACAATCCAATTGCTTTGTTTTGATCCAAACAGGTGGGGTTACCAGGTCATGTTCACTGACCCCATCCCTGGAATGAGCATCAAAGGAATTTTTGTCATGGGATTACATTCACATGGTTTGACTGGCATTTAACAAAAACACAGGTGCTGGCTACTGTATTGATGTCCCTGTATTCCTACACACAGTGCCAGTCACCCCAGGTCTTCCGTGACCTCCAGGACCTCCCTCTTTTTCAGTTTTTGACAATTTTCTTTCCTTTGTGTGTTCCAGGATGGGGTTTGTGTTGGGGTGGTGGGTGTGTTGAGGAGGTGGGGTTTGAGTTGTTGACCTCTCTAAAAATGAGATTTTGCAGCTTGGGATGCCTACAGTGCTGCCGTTGCTACTTACGCCTTTGTTTATCGCTGATGATAACTTCATAACACGGTAGCATTGTTTGTTTCCTCCCTGTCATCACATGTAAGTGTAAGACTTGTAGATGTAGTACTACTGAAGCAGGAAATACAGATAGGGGCCTTTAGTTTAGGTAGATAAGAAGATAAGAGATTTTTTTTTTTACATGAGAGAGAACAATTTCCACTCCTCTGTGTGACGTAGGCTAATCACATCAGGTTATGGTTGCCATATGATCACACGCAATATGACATAAATAATATTTGTGTGTGTTGTCCCAAGATTCTTTAATACAGCAGTATGGAGTGAGCTCTCATCTACTCGTCATATCTGTAGCTTGATTTGTGTCTTCTATTGTAAGTCACTTTAAATATAAGCGTCTGTTCATAGTAATGCAATGTAATGAGTAAGCACACACCGTATGGGACACCCACGCGTAGTTTAAATGTCAGGAATGCCTTGTAATTTGTGCTTCTATAAGCATAGCTTTTTGCCTATTCTCATTTCTCAATCTCTTTGTCAGTTCCCTCAACCCCTCTCATTCACACATTCCTTCAGTGCCTCTTTTACTACATGAACATTGTTATGGGGTGTCAGCAATATACACAGCAAGTGGTTTGTTTTAGTACAGGTGTTGTCGCGGTAGGTGGCAAATGCAATGCCTTTAGTGTTTCAGGTCAACTTTTTTCTTCCCTGTTTGAGGCGGGTTAACAAAGAAAGAATTATTGTGTGTGATAGGGATCAGGTTAACTGTCAGTGCAGTTTAAACAACATTCCACTAGGCGTTATCGGAAGCATGTCACAGACAGGGCGTTCTCATGCTCGTTTAGGCTGTGTGCAGTCCAGTGAGCAGTGTGACAGTCTGCTGTGAGGATCCACTGAGGCTAGCTCTGTGCTGTATGGGTACTAGTGTAGCTTTGAGAAGAGGACTTTAAGAAACATTAGATTCTAGCTGTAGGAGCTCCTTCTGACCACTGGGGGAGCTCTGGATATTCACCAGAAAGCTGGGAAGGGAGATACAATCGCAGAGAGTACCCCAGGGCATCACATTTTTAACAATAGTTTATATTTAGAAGAAGAGAGATTTGATCTTATCTACAGAAAATATCTTTTGTTGTTTCCTCTTCTTCAGATTGAGGTGTTTGGGATCCATGATAAAAGACAATTTGTTTTAAAGTACTTTTTTACCTATTAGTTTTATCTTGTGGTGAATAAATGATATACAATTATTTTTTTACCCATTCCTTTACATTCATTTCCTTTAGACAAATAAAAGGGGGACTGTCTTTTTAAGTATGTGTGTGTTTGTGTGTGCCCGAATGCGTGCAAATTAACATGAGCTCTGGTAAAGTCATCATTCTGTTCACTGGGATGCTGTCTCTGTTGGCAGCGGCCAAGCCTGAAGTGCAGAGGAGTTCGGTTTTGGAAACTATGAGAGAGAGAGAAGGGGGGGGGGCAAGAGAGGGAGGACCATCTATCACCCCTGTGAATAAAAAAACCCCAACAAAACACTAAATCCAGTCGTCAGATGTGTGTAGACTAGAGTCTCTCACAGAACTCACTGTACCAGTGTGTTCACCAACATGGACTGCCGCAGAGTTAAACAAGCGCTGATCCTTATCGTCTTTATTTTTCTACAAACTAGTCACACACGTCAATCTGACAGGCTTTTGTCACAGAGGCTACGACAGCTGGATGCACAGGTTTGGGCAAATTCTTATGTCTCTTTCTGTGCATGTGTGTAGCATTTTGTGTGACATCAATGTGAGGTGATTAGAGAGAGGTTAATCACCACGTTACGCAACGACACAGGGCGGAAAAATCTTTAGGAGAACTTAATACACAATGACACTTAACTTGTCTTTATGTTCCATTCTCTGTGCTGAATAACAGTGACAGTCCTCTTTCTTTGATCATTCTAAAGTTCAGAAAATTCCAGGAGAGGACGTTAGACCACCTTCAGAGCATTGCCGACAGTTTCAATGTGTCCCAGAGCATTGACACACGTTTCAAGACCCTAACAAGGCAATACGAAGGCTTGTCCAGAGATTTGAAAGCCTTCAAAGCAGCCACTGATGCCGACCTGAACTCGCTGAAGGACTGGACCAAGAAACTGCAGAAGAAGACCAAGAGGTTGGACCTGAGGATGACCAACCTGGAGATGTCCCTGCGGGAGAGCGGCCGGGTCACCCAGAGACAGGTGCAGCAGCAGAAGGAGGCTCTGTACAACCTGACGGACGAGCTCCAGGAGCACATGGGCCACATCGACTCCGTCAAGGCCCACCAGGAGGAGGTGCGTGACGGGATCAGGAGCCTGCAGGGGCTCCTTCGTCAGCAGCAGGCCCAGATGACACGACTGGAGGAGCACGTGAAGGAGCGCCCGGTGGCGCCTGGTCCTGGCCCTGGCCCCTTCTCCTCGAGAGGGTCGTCCATCCCCCCCAAGGAGGCGCTCGTGTCCAATCAAACGCCTCGGGTTGCCACGCAGGCTTCTGAGAGGAAGCCAAAACAGCAGGCGTCCGAGCGGAACACGAAACCGCAGCCCAAGGCCCCCAAACAGGGCAAGATGAAGAACACCCCCCCCTCGCCTCCCAAGCCCACACAAAGGAGCAGGCAGGCAGGTGACAGGAGGCGGCTGAGGAACAAGGTGCAGGCGTCCCGGCACACAGACTTCCTGGAGGAGCACAGAGCGCCTCCCACAGACTTGGAGGAGGAGGAAGAGGATGAGGATACGGAGGGGGAAGAGCTGCCAATCCAGAATCTTCTACAGCTGCCGCCACTGAGACACAAGATTCCACAGTATTCCGTTCCCAGAGTGCAAGGCACAAGTATGTATACTCTCCCAGATAATCATGCACTTCCATCAAGCTTACACAGTGTCATATGGAATCATATGTGAATTTCACAGGGTGCTGAAAGAAAAAAAAAAAACACAAATTGGTTATAGTTCATCCTGTCTCAATTCCTGAATCGGATTTAACAGTGCTGAAATAAAGCAGAACAGGTTTCTGACGAAAAAAAGGGAATAGAAATAAATCCCTGTGTTGTTTTTTTTTACAACAAGTTACAACATCTGGGGAGTATGACCATGTGATCTTTGGTATTGGGCTATTCTTGTGACCACAGTGACTACAAATAATGACCTTGGAAAAAAAATTAGGTTGACACATGGAATTTGTTATTCATTTAGAATTCAGTAAGTGACATTAAGATGTTATTTAACTTCAGCATAGCATCCACGTCTAATCTCAGGCTATATACATAATAATACTTATAGAATGCCCCTGTTTACAAAAGGATGAATATTGCAGCTAATTTTTGTCATGGATTGATGTGTGTGTTTGATTATTTATTTATTTATTTTTGCAGTATGTAATGTGAATTCCATGCTGCTGTTCCCTTCTGCTTCCACTGAGAACTATGTCACCTTCACCAAGGGCTTCACCACCAGTATCTATGAGCTGACTATCTGCACCTGGGTGAAAGTGGAGTCTAGGTACTTGGGGACACTTTTCTCTTATGCCACCGAGGACAGTGACAACATGCTGGTGCTCTACGGTCGCAACACAAGTTCACCTGGCAGTGTCGATTTCGTGATTGGGGATCCGGCATATCGGGAGCTACCTGTGCACACCATCCTGGACAACCAGTGGCATCACTTGTGCATCATCTGGTCCTCCATCGAGGGGCGGTTTTGGTATTACATTGACCGCCGATTGGTTGCCACCGGTTCCAGGTTCCAGAATGGCTATGAGATTCCACCAAGAGGCACTCTGATTCTGGGGCAAGAACAGGATTCCATGGGGGGAGGCTTTGACCCTGCAGAGGCGTTTGTGGGAAAGCTGGCTGGCTTCACTATGTGGCCACGGGTCCTCAGCCCAGGTGAGATCTCCTGGATTGCCACAGGGAAAGGGCTTCCCAGGGGAGCCACTCTCAGTCTCGATGATGTGGACAAGCTGAGAGGATCTGTGCAGCGAATTATGTGTAACTGTCTGGAACACTGTCCCTAACACTGACGAACTGGAGGAAATGCCTCCACTGCATTGGATCAAATCTGTATAGTCAGTAATAATAAAATGGACCTGCTTCCAGTGGGCTTTCATGTGCAGTCATTTAACACGTAATCTTTGACGCTGTGCCAAATTTCCATGTCTCCATACTCCCTGCAGCTTGCAACAGTTTTTGAAACAGCCCAAATAACAATGAGGTCATTGTTTTAATTCTTTAAAAAGCCTCAAGTGAAATGTGACATGTTAACATGATAGCCTATAAAAGCCCTAATATATCTGATATCAACTGAGGAATACTTAACAACTGGCTGTAAGTCAATCTGAATTCTGTGATGATGAGCTGTTAATGTAAGTTTAACTGATGGCTTCATTGTGTGTGTGTGTGTGTGTGTGTGTGGGTGTTTTGTGTGTGTGTTTTTATGTCAGTTTTGTATTTTGACATTAATGTTAAGCAAGTATTCCACGTGTATATTTCTAGATTTGACTGCAAACATTAAAAGACTAAACACATCTAAGTGCTACGAATATCTGTCAATAAAAATCTTCCTTTAGACTGTGAGCCTCCAGTAAACAACTGGCCGGTCTCCTCCACAAAAAGACTACTTTACCCAGAAGCCCCTGCGAAATGAAAATACTTTTTGGTCGTTTGTACTATCCGTCCAGTTCATCACGAGATTTCTTGTGAGTGTTAGTCATGGGTACAAGCTGTCCAGGGTAGTTTGGCCGCCACTGTGGTTGATTTTTGCAAATATTGCATTTGTTAGTGTGTTTACCTACCGGCTAAGAATATGGCAAACATCACCAAGAAAGTGTCATGGTCCAGCCGAGGCGATGACAGTGCGCGCGGAGAGACTACCCCGCTACTCAACGGCACTGAGGAAGTCAAATACACAAGACAGGTAAGTTAGCCAGCTAGCAAGCTGCCATCGTAAACAAAATAAAATTACATTTTGGCATCGCAATATGTTTTTGCGTATCTTTAGCTTGAATTGCAGTACTGGGCAATAATAACATAGCATAGTGCGTACCATCTTCAATTGTGCATGTGTAACATCTTGGCATGCAACTCACCAGGAATGTTGTGAATGAGTATGAACTGTAATAGCCTGGCAATTTGGATAACGCCTGCAAACTGTCGTTCATTGAAAATAGTAGAATGTTAAATGTAACTCTACAGATTGCTTGCAGTGATAATGTAAACACTAGCCAATTGCGAACCGAGGACCGACAAGAGTGACTGTTATGCAGTGTGGAAAAAGCAACGAAGTTTTGAAGAACCTGTCGTTGTATCAGTTTGGGTAATATTGTAAAACAACAAGTAACGTTAGAAGTGTGTTACAGCGTTGCCAGTACTTCCCACTTTTTCTTACTTAAAGTATTCCCTTCAGGAAAACTGATTTTAAGAAAAAAGCACAACGTTTTTCACTTTTAATCGTAGTGTAATGGCTAGTAGGTGTTGCATTCACCTGCCGACATGTGAAGTATTTTAACTGCATTTCCAGCGTTCTTGAAGCTTATGTGGCGTGCTTGTCTCTTCTGAGTCATCTTACAGTATTGCAGTTTGGGATTTCCAACTTCCTATTCTTATAAACCTGAGGAATTCCAGTTTTAGTATATATTCTAGGCTATTTCATCACTTAATTTACAGTTAGTCGTTTACATACAGGCAAGTTTCATGCAGAGAACCCAACCCCATTAAAAGCTGACATTACTGCAGAGTAGACTATTTGAACTATTTAATGTTTTTGGTCCTTAGCCATCCGGGGGAAGTATATTTCACATAGGCAGACTCAGTACGGTGGACCTGGAAGAAGAAATCACATCCGAAGAGGTAATTTTAAAAGTGGTCCTTATCTTCAACTCCTGTGGTCGTGCTAGGCTATCCAACCTTGTATCCCCTTTTTACCCCTGTGCCACGCAGGACAGAACAACGACTTCACAGTTGAGGCTTCACTCAATTACAGGTTGTCTGTTAGGCATACACACTGCTCCTTTGATTGTGTCGCGGTTGAATCCTCAGCTGCCCAGTCCATACATGAAACAAAGTCTTTATCCTGAAGGGCAAATTTTATGTCAGATCCACTATCAAATCTGTAATCCTTATTTTAGGATGTTGTAGCAGTTCAGCGGCTCTGATTCATGCAGCCTGTTAACCAACCAATGGAAACTTTTACGTCAGAAGTTGCGTTTCTCCCTCACATCTTAAGGGTTCATCTCCTGTGATTCAGTGCTCGGCTTGTTGCTAATGGCTGAATTTAATGTTGTTAATGCTGCAGAATGTGAATGTGTGCAGACGTGCGTTAAGTGTGTGTGCCTTGTTAATGTGCACGAGCATGTGTTGACCTCATGTGCACCTTTTGAGTTTCCTGTGACCGTTTAATGTGGTTAAGTCCGTGACCTATGCCTTGTTCTCTCTTGCTGTAATGCGGAGAGTAGGACTCTGTGCGAACCCGGCCCAAGGAGATCCCCCACAATGAGAAGCTGCTCTCTCTCAAATACGAGGTAATTAAAGTGGCATGACCCCCTGACTGACTGACCGACCGCCCGACTACCACCCCCCCACCCCCCCCCAAACCCACACACACACACACACACACACACACACACACACACACACACACACACGCCAGCCATCTTGCACCATTTCCTGCCCCTGAGACCAAACAGGGCTTTTTTGTGTGAAAGGATTTATTTGTGAAAATGGCAAGTCTCTGAAAAACAAGAAAATTAGTGTAATTCCATGGTTGTTACTGATTATTCCCATGCTGCCTGAACCAGCATTTGACAATTGTTGTGTTCTCTCAACATGACCAAGCACATTGTCTGGCCAGGACTGTCAAAGCTGTGTCAAAGGCATGGCGATAACATGATGAATAATTTCCATGTCCTCCATTTGGTTTTGCGTGCCGACTCATTTCCTTTCTTGTGTTTGTCCTCCAGAGTCTCGACTATGACAACATTGAGAATCAGCTGTTTCTGGAGGAAGAGAGGCGGATGAGCCACATGGTCAGTACAGCTCTGATACTCGCATGGACTCTCCCTCCATAATGGGCTTGTTTGAAATGAGTGGCTGGCTTAAAACAATGCATTCTGAACTTGAAATAGTGACGTTTTTGAGCAATCTCGTCCGAACGTCACCGTACCACATGGGTAGGTACAGTGTGATACGGAGATGATTGTCCAAGTCCAGAATGCATTGGCATTTAAGCCTGCCAGTCATTTCAAACAAGCCCATTGTTTTGGCAGTCAATGTCACGTATTGTTTGTTTGTGTGCATATATTTTGAATAGACCTGACGAGTTTAAAATATCTCTTCTACATTAATGTGAGTGAGAATGAGAATGAATAACTTTGGGTTATAAGTAGAGCACATTTTTTTAAACTGTTTTCCAGTGTACCTTATAGTGTCTGGAATGTTTGTGTGTACTCAACAAAGGGTTTTGATCTGCACTGGCAACTCTGGTGTCCTCCTGTAATCCTTAACCAGTCTACATGGCTTTGCGCCACACTAGGGTTTATTTCCCATAATGCACTGTTGTGGCGTTCCACAGGGCTTCAGATGTCTGGAGATCAGTCGCTGGGTCATCTGTGGGCTCATCGGAGTTCTCACCGGACTCATCGCTTGCTTCATCGACATTGTGGTGGAGCAGTTGGCTGGGAAGAAGTACAGCATTATCAAAGAGAGTATCCTCTACGAAGCCTGCTTCCAGATCAAGTGGTGTGGGAAATAAGCACAGATGGCATTATGCTTCTAACACTGATGGTGTTGTTCAGTAAAAGAACGTTCAATTTGATGTATTCTTTGCAGTGTATTTTAGTGTAATTATAATGGCTTGTGATTTTGTTGTGTATGTGTATGCACATATGTCATGCTTCCTTGTTTTGTGGTTGCCATGGAAACGCTCCCCTTGACTCTCCTCCAATAGACATTGAGAAATTCACGGAGGTCGGTGGCCTCTCTATCTCCTTGTTATTATGGGCTGTGCTCAACTCTGCACTGGTGATGTTAGGGGCCATCATAGTGGCCTTTTTTGAGGTAACTAGACACCTTTCATTTCACGTAGAGAGCCTTGTCTGCTTTTTTTGCTATAACCAAATTCTTATCACACGTATGGTGGTGGTGGTGATGATGATGATGATGATGATGTCTGAGTGGTTTTAATATATCATCTCTTATCTGGTTAGGAAGGGAGTGCACATTGTGTAAAACTTTCCATGTCATGTTTTTTTTACATCAGAATCTGCCTCAGTATAAATTGGCAATCTTCTCTCTGTCTCTCTCTCTCTCTCTCTCTCTCTCTCTCTCTCTCTCTCTCTCTCTCTCTCACGCTCTTTCTCTCCCTCTTTTCCCGTGTCAGCCCATCGCTGCAGGCAGTGGCATCCCTCAGATTAAGTGCTACCTGAATGGAGTCAAGATCCCTCGGGTGGTGCGGCTGAAGGTATCCCCTCCCTAAAACTTCCCTCTCTCTCCTTTTCTCTTTCTCCCCCCCTTTTTTTTCTTTCTCTTTCTGTTTCCTCTCTCTTTCTTTCTCTCTCCCTCCCCTCTTTGTCTTTTTGCCTTTCTTCCCATGCCCTCACTGTCTCTCTCACCTGCTCTCTTTCTCCCCTCTATTTCGTTCTCTCTCTTTCTGTCCACCCCCCCTCTCTCTGTCTGTCTCTCTCTCTTTATCACACACACAGTCCACTGACTGCACATTAGACAAGCTCATGCTGTTCTCTGCCTGTAGTGTCTCACAGCCATTAAACTCAGCCAACCCTCTAGAGTGGCTGACTGCCTGTGGATCACAGGCAAACTAAAAGCCGAAAGGGTTTTCTGCACAAGTACACATAATGAGAGCTTTTTCCCAGATCCCCAGGTTCCCAGTCCCATCCCATAATGCTTTGTGCCTTTCTGCAGACACTGGTGGTGAAGGTATGTGGAGTCATCTGCTCCGTGGCTGGAGGACTGGCAGTCGGAAAGGTAAAATAGCGTGGAGAAAAAAAAGAGTTTGTAATCGAGGTACCCTTTCCCCTGTTTCATGTCTGATATCAAATTGTGTAATGAGTAGCCTTCTAAGATCAGTCATGTATTGCGTAAAGTTTAACTGAATCAAGGACCTCGTGATGGTTTAATATGGGTTAGGGGGAAATGAGCCAAAGTGCTCCTGCTGCTGCTTTGTGAAGATTACTTGTAATTCCGTAAGTGTGTCCTCACCAGAAGAGGATGTTACTACCATTCACTCTCAGAATGAGTGACAATGTCCTGAAAATGTGCCAGAATAACGAAAAACCTAAAAATACTTCCAAGTATGTCTGGGGGAAAAAGTCAAAATATCGCAGATTGTCTCAAGCTCTGTACTCTCTGCTGCAAGCCTCTTGTATGTATCTGTGTGTGGTGTGTGCCGTAATCTTGAGTGATATGCCACTTCCATGCAGCAATAACATTTGCAAAACAGTGGCCTCTGCATTGCCGTGATGACGATGATGATGGTCATTTTTGTCACACTTTGCTGTGCAACACGTTGCCATACAAGTGCACTGTGGCCTTCAGTGATCCTGTGAGATGGCAGTAATGTTCCTGTCTGGTCTTCTCTTACAGGAAGGCCCTATGATCCACTCTGGGGCAGTAGTGGCAGCTGGGGTATCCCAGGGCAGGAGCACCTCCCTCAAGAAAGACTTCAAGGTCAGCAGCTTTCTGTGCACACACAGCCTGCCTCTTGTTGTATGGCTTAACAAGAAACACACACACACACACACACACACACACACACACACACACACACACACACAGTTTCACATAGAGGCACAAATGCAAAGCTGTTATGCCCTACAAAGGCAAAGTGCAGTAACTACTGTATGTGAATACTGAAACTGAGAAAAATGCCTTTAAAGTTGTCCTGATGCCCAAACATGTTGTAGGTATAAAGGTGGTGATGCTTCATATGCTTTTTTAAAAGGGGGAAGCAAGAGATTTAGTCACAAGACTAAAGAGTTGTTACAAAGTCCATTTCCAGTCTAAACTCAGTTTTGACAAAATATGTAGTTACTGGCTTTTGGCTTTGTAGGGCAGTGTTGTTTACTGTTTATTGTAATGGTTGTTGATTATGTGTTTGGTTGTTGTTTTTGTTTTTGTGGCCACAGATCTTCGAGTACTTTCGCAGGGACACGGAGAAGAGGGACTTTGTTTCGGCAGGTGCTGCCGCCGGCGTGTCGGCTGCTTTCGGGGCTCCGGTCGGTACGTCTTGTCTTGTGGCAAGCGTCGGATTTTGCTTTTTTGGGGATCTGAGAAAACTGACCGCGGCATAAAAAAGCGAAGTTGCACAGCCACCAAAACCAGAAACACCCACCACATCCATTTACACGGGTTTACGTGTTTGTTTTTAAGTTGATGACGTTTGAATAATTTCACTATGAGCCATTTGGTTTGGCAGGGCTCTTGTTTAGGGAAGTGGCGAGTAGTTTAATATGCGTTTCCTGTGGATTCAAGTGAAAATGACCTCAGGATGTGAGCTTGCATCACGGCAATGGCCGTCTGGACGTTAAACTGCCTCTATGTGATTGATAGATGTGCGGAGTAGGCTCGCAGTCAGACATCTGTCAACAGCTCTAAATCCACAGCACATATACAGTAGTAGACCTGGTGCCTTTGCTATGGTTATTGCAGGCAGACTGGTCTGTGTTTATTCTGTGCTTCTGTTTCTGTATTCTAAGTCTGTGTTTGTTTGCCCTTGTCTTGACTAAAGGTGGAGTGCTTTTCAGTTTAGAGGAGGGGGCTTCCTTTTGGAACCAGATGTTGACATGGAGAATTGTAAGTCCGCAGACTGGCAGTCACTTTTGATCCTCTCTCTTTGTGACTGTGAAATTGCGCTTGTTGTTCACGATGGCCGTCTTGTTCTTGTGCCCCAGTTCTTCGCCTCGATGATCTCCACCTTCACGTTGAACTTCTTCCTGAGTATATACAATGGCCATGCAGGAAACCTCTCCTACCCTGGTCTCATCAACTTTGGCAGCTTTGAAACGGATGTAAGTGATCACTGTCCCCAGAGTGGGAATTACCCCTCCATAATTGGGGGATACTACCTTTTACGGGGGGTACTACCTTTTACATTTTAGATTAAATACATTAATATGTAAGTATCCCCCACACCTGCTATTTGTGTCTATTTGGGGGGTACTGGGTCTTGATCAGGGGGTACCGTATCCCCCAGTACACACTGTAATTCGAACCATGACTGTCCCTTCAAAGGCAATTCTGTATCCTAATCTGTGCCCCTCCACATAGGCACAATCACTTGGTTTTGTTGATTTTTCTCGAGGTTTAGGTGTGATGTGTGAATTATAAATGCCTAACGTGTACATTCTCCTCCACAGATTTTGAGCTATAACCTCTATGAGATTCCTCTCTTTATCATAATGGGAGCAGTAGGTGAGACTAGACTTTTTTTCCCCTTTTCCATAACTGTATAACTTGTGCTTTTTGCATGTATTAATTGCTGTTCGCACAAGTCTCTGTTTTTTAAAGTTAAGAAAAGAGACATTTTGAAAAGAGGCTTTGAGGCATTTCAGCAAATACATTGAGTCATACATTCCTGCTGTACTTCAATGATTTTTGTGCCGCAGGAGGATTGCTGGGGGCACTGTTCAACTTCCTGAACTACTGGCTAACAATTTTCAGAATCAGGTGAGAGGGGTTCCTCTTCAGGTACAGGCATCTCAGTTGTACCCCCCCCCCCCCCCCCCCCTAAAGACAAGCATTATGTCTGCCACCTTGGCCCTCAAAGCTTAGATATCCTCCTCCAGCCTCCATACCTGCAGTGTAAGTGTCTGTTTGACCCTCACCTGTGTTGCAGATACGTGCATCGGCCCTGTCTGCAGGTGATGGAGGCCATGCTGGTTGCTGCCGTCACCGCCACCGTCTCCTTCACCATGATCTACTTCTCCAACGACTGCCAGCCCCTGGGCCAGGACCAGACGCAGGAGGACTACCCTCTACAGGTCAGCAGTCAGCACAGGGTTTCCCACAGTGCTATACAGGGGCATCGCTAGGATTGAAAGACAGTGGGGTGGGGCTCAGTTTATATAATATATTTGTGCAAAAAACGCCAATCCAGTTTTATTTATTTAGTTATTTTTTGGGTCTTTTTTTGCTACCTTTACTTTTAAGCTCTTGTTTTGGTCATTATAAAGGCTGTATGGATGTCAGAGGTAGCGTTTGGAATTCCTTATTTTAAAAGGCTCACAGGATTACAGCCTCGCTAACTAAACCTACAATGAGTTTGTCACTGTCACTGATTTCTTTGTGCTCTGATCTAAGCACCAGCTGAATTCATTCTGACTTAAAAAAAAACAACATGTTTTTTGTACTAGAATGATACATTTGGGGAATACTACATTTCATGAGGGGTATGGTGCATGACAAGAAGTACAGCTTGAAGTAATCAGATCAGTTGCGCTGTCCAAAAGCTCCAGGATCTGATCTCTCTTTCATGAATCGCTGCATGCAAGTAATATAATAACCTTGACACAAGATATAATAACCTTGACAGAACAGTGCATGTATGAAACACATGTTGCACATTAAAAGGCAGAAAGTGAATATGTAGGCGTCACAGAAGAGCTTGTGGACTCAGGGACAAGTCTCTGTACTTATTTACTGTGTCTATGAGCTGTGAAAAGAGGCATCTGAAATGTAGTAATTTGATGTGATATGCTGGATCAGTTCAGGCATTTCCATCCTGTCAGTCCTGATCACTGTGAGGAAGTGGGGTGTTGGGGTCATGGGGGGGGGGGCATTGGGTTCAGCCTGGGTGTCCTCCAGCAGACTGGGCAGCATGTTGGGAGTTGGGGGATGGGGGGTGGGAAGGACGGACGGTGGCAGGGTATTGAGACAGACGGGGTGGTAGATTGAAGGGGGGTGCTTATTGAGAGAAGAAGGATGGAAAGGGGGGTGGTACATGCGGAGTGAAGTGTGAGGGGGAGTAGTGACGGGAGGCGGTGGGGGTGGTGGGGGGGATATTGAGACAGAGAGAGGCAGGGGTGGCGGGGTAGTGAGAGCAGAGGAACAGAGAGAGGTGTTGGGAGATGTGGGGTGGTGTGGCGATAGAGGGGAAGAGAATGGAGACAGAAAGGCGAGGCGGCAAACCCTCACACACACTCCTCTTGTGTCTCCGGCTGCAGCTGTTCTGTGCAGATGGCGAGTACAACTCCATGGCCTCAGCATTCTTCAACACGCCAGAGAGGAGCGTCCGCAGCCTGTTCCACAATCCTCCAGGTGTGTGTGTGTGTGTGTGTGTGTGTGTGTGTGTGTGTGTTATTGTTTGTCTGCCTGTCTGTCTGTTCCCCTCATTAGACCTGCTTGAGGAGTTGCTGTGCTGGTGTCCCCTTGTCTGTTTGTGACATTGAGGACTCTCATTGAGGCCTCTCAATGTGGACTGTCATTGATGACTCATTGTTGGCTTGCCTCTCATTGTGGATTGCCATGCTCTGCCTCTTTGCTTTGTTCAATTTGCCCTTACTTTGCAGTGAAACTTGGGTGTTTTGTGTAGGTGTGTTGCCTGAGTCATAACCTTTGGTTCTGTTGGTCTGTTTCTCTGCTTATGTGTGTCAGGGGTAAATTTTTTTAGGTAGTCATTTGTGCTTTTCTACCCTATACCCTATACCATGCCACTTCTCTGTCTGATGATGATGATGATGATGATATACTTTATTATCAGTCAAACGACTGAAATTCTTTTTGCGTCCCTAAGTGGCTCATTTAAAGCCTACATATCCATAAGACCTATGACACCTTATGATGATCACACTATGTACATGCATAAACACGTAAATACAAGCCCCCCAAGACAAACCAATACACATATACAAGTCCCCCAAAATCAAACCGAAAGTCCAGACCAGTCCCAAATACACACTTAAACACTACACAGAGTGTGGACAAGTGTGTTGCGTGTGTTACGTGGGTGGTACATGCTTGCTTTACATGCTTGTGTTGTGGAGTGTGTGCTGTACATATTACGTGAGTCACAGAGGCACTCAAGCCTTCAAGACCAGTAGGAGTAAGACACATCCGCTGAGCCGCAGTCAAAGTCCACACACACACACACACACACACACACACACACACAGATCTACTTAGCCCCAGTCCCAGTCCAGTCCAGTCCAGTCTGGTCCACAGCGGCAGGCCAGCTGATTTAGAGCAGCAGAGAGGAAGCAAGGCAGCTGGCAGAGAGCTCAGGGTCTCCCACGCCGGGGAGCGAGGGGAGAGGGGGAGAGGGGGGACAGGGGGAGACGCTGATGTCTTTGCCAGAGGCCCCACGGTGGAGCTCCATGCTCAGGCCCAGTGTCTGTCTGTATCTATCTCTCTCTCTCTCTCCGGCCTGTAGCCTGTAAACCAGTGCAGAAAGGGCCCATATAGAGGGCGTGGGAACGGCTAAAATACGTTTTTTTTACTCGTTATCGTAAATTTGGCTTTATATTTAGAGTTTGCGAAGCGAATGTGCTGCCCCCATGTTTTTTTTTTAAATCATTTTTCAATGACTGTCAGTACTAGTAATGTAGATCACAGTCGCTCTGCCCCCTAGTGGATATGTAATGACCAGAACATTCAACACCTGGAATAGAGTTTCCTGCAGATGCCCTGTTTCATTATTCATCTCGCCTCATCATTTTTCATTTCATGCAGATCGTATAGGTCATACAGTGCAGGATGGGCCCAGAGGGTGTGATCGAAACTGCCACTCTGAGTGCCTGGAGCCCGCTCTGGCACTTTTAAACCGTTCGGAAATTTATAGTGTTTATGGAACTGTCGGAACGTTGTGGAACGTTTTATTCAGTGTGTTACACTCTGAGAGCGTTAAGATTGTGCTCATCAAACTCAAAAGTGTGATGAGCAACATCTGAATTAAACATAAACGCTCACATTTACCTTCAAAGCTATTTGAGTTAGGTCTACTTATGTAAACAAATCATTCGGTAACAAATTATTCGTTCGAACGCTCAGGCTTTACGGTCATTTAGGTTTTATTTAAGGGTGGGAAGTGATCCTTGGTCTGAAAAACTTAGAAAAACAATGTGTTATGCTATTTTTGTGTGTCATTTTGTTTCTTTAACGTGAGATGGTTTGGATGGGTTGCTCCCAGCCCTCTTAAATTGGCCTTTAGGAGACAGTCTTTCTTTTAGTGTGTGTCCATTTGCATCAGACTGAACAAACAAGACTGCCGGTAGTCTAATTCAGTTGTCTGGGTTGTGTGGTTGAGACGTGAGATGAAACAACGTTTCCCTGGAACCAATTGGTCATACACGCAACTTAAAACACATTAGAGACAAGACAGACACAGTATAGTGTGCATACACACACTATTAGGAAACACACACACACACACACACACACACACACACACTCCGAGGGATGGCTGCTGTTAGCCTGTGTGCTGAGTCGTCTGTTCAGCTTGTGCATCTTCCTGTGATAGCCACAAAGTGTCACCTTCCTGTGTCATCACACTCTGTTGGCAGTGAAAGTGTGTCTTTCTTTCTGCTGCACGACTTTGTTTCTAAGGCTCTCGTTATTTGTAGTTAGTTTATATTCAGTCAGTTATTAAATTATTGGCCATTTATTTCTGCAGTGTATTAACGTTTGTAAGTTTTTACGATCACGTTTATGCTAATTCCTATAGTATTTTTGTTATTCTTTGTTTTGTAATATGATTTTAGTGTCATACATTGCTTGGGAGAAAAGTATCTGCTAAATGACATGGCTACAACTACATTTTTTCTTTTGCCACCTTATACCTGCTTCCTCTTTTTCTCCTTCTCTCTCCATCTCTCCCACCTTGCTTCATCTCTCTCTACCTCTCTTTCTCTGTCTCTCCCTCTTTCCATCTTTCTTTACCGCTCTCTCTCTGTCTCTTCCTCTTTTTCTCTCTACCTCTGTCCTTTACCTCTCTCTTCCTTTCTCATCTCTTGCTTCCTCTCTCTCTCTCTCTCTGTCTGTCTGTCTCTCTCTCCCTTCTTCCCTCTCTCCATCTCTCTCCCTCTCTCTCTTTTATCTCTCCATCCCTACCTCCCTCCCTCCCTGTCTCTGTCCTGTAGGCTCCTATAACCCCCTGACGCTGGGCGTGTTCACGCTGACGTACTTCTTCCTGGCGTGCTGGACGTACGGTCTGGCCGTGTCGGCCGGCGTCTTCATCCCCTCGCTGCTCATCGGCGCCGCCTGGGGACGCCTCTTCGGCATCCTTCTGGCCTACTTCACCTCCGGCAGCAGCGTACGTCACCCCCCCCCCCCCTCCATCTCTCCCTCCATCTCTCCCTTCCTCTCTCCCTCCATCTCTCCCTCCCTCTCTCCCTTCACCCATCGTCTAGCCATACTCCAGCCATCCTCCACCCACCCTTCACCCTCCAACCGTCCTGCTGGCCTACTTCACCTCCGGCAGCAACGTACGCCCCCCCCCCTCCATCTCTCCCTCCTTTCTTTCCATCCTCCCATCCTTCACCCATCCTTCACCCATCCTTCACCCATTCTTCACCCAACCTCCAGACATCCTCCAGACATTCTCCACCCTCCACCTTTTGCCCCTCCACACGTCCGCCTATGTCACCTCCGGCAGCAAGCAATGTACACCCCCCCCCCCCCCCCCCCCGTACAAACCCCACCCTCCACTTGACGTCACCCTCCACTTCCATCCCTCTATCCACTCTACCATCCTCCAACCTCCCGTTCCCCCTCCACCTATCCTCCTCTCCTAACACCCCCCACCATCCATTCTCCTACACCCACCCCCTCAAACATATTCTTCTTGTTCTTCCTTCTCTGTACCCCCCTCCCATCCTTTCCCCTTAAGCATGTTCTTTTCTGTCCTCGTCCTTGTAGCCTATAGGGTGCTCACTTTGCGTTGTGTGTGTGTGTGGCAGACACGGATTTTGAGAAGTTTTGTGTTGTGCATTTTTTGTTACCTGAGCAGCCAGCCAAGCGTGATTCCTTTGCTAAACCTGACGGGAAGTGCACTGCATACTAAACACACACACAGACACACACACATACACACACACACACACTCTGATGTGCACATACAACCCCCCCTCTACAACACCCAGCCCCTGCAGATGTACACACACTCACACACTTACACACTCACACTATCACACACAGCTGATGTGCACATACAACACCCTCTACAACAGCCCCTGCAGACGTGAACACACACACACACACACACACACACA
>CM059266.1:19405321-19422821 GCA_030347295.1 Setipinna tenuifilis | reverse complement strand
TGCATCAAAATTAGCTGTAGTGCCGAAAAAATAACAATACAGGTCTCTTTGGAGGCCCTGTAATTAGAATGACTGTATCGTTACGTAAACCCATAAGGTACTCAGTGCATCAAAACTAGCTGGAAGTTTGTGGAATCCGTTTCTTAATGGTTTGCTGTGTTGTGTTCCCAGTCCATCTTGTGACTCTGAAGGCTTAGCTGTAGGGATAGAAGGAGGCAGAAAGCAGCAATTACTCAGCCTGTACCAAGCCAATCTGAGCTCTGCTGCTCTGGTCTGAGAATGCTTTAGGTCCTCTTGTTGTATGCTCTTTGTGTGGCTGTCTTATTGAAACTGAGTTCAGAAGTGATTGTCAGTCGGCTGTTTAGGTCTTATTAAACTGGGTTCTGAGGTCATGGTCAGTCGGCTGGTTATGTCTGCCCTCACAGATGGTCTGAGATCTTCTTTGTTCCCTTCTCCCTCCTCTCCCCTCTTCTCTCCTCTCCCCTCCCCTCCCCTCTTTGTGCTGTAGCCTGGGAAAATCTGTGGATTGATTCTGCGCTCCCAGCTCATTGTACTGCTTAAACACAAGGTGAGGTAGAGGCCTCTTCTCTCTCTTTCTCTTTCTCTCTCTCTCTCTCTCTCTCTCTCTCTCTCTCTCTCTCTCTCTCTCATAATATTTACCAAAAAACAGTTTTTTTTCTTTGATATGAGTAATAATGTGTGGTCTTGTGTATTTGTGTGGTCATTGTGTGTGTGTGAATGTGTGTGTGTGTGTTGTGTGTGTGTGTGCGTGTGTGTGCGTGTGTGTGTGTGTGCGCACACCTCAGGTGTTTGTGGAGCGTGCACGCTCGCGCCTGAGCCAGAGGAAGCTGCAGCTGAAGGACTTCCGTGACGCCTACCCCCGCTTCCCCCCCATCCAGTCCATCCACGTCTCCCAGGACGAGCGCGAGTGCATGATGGACCTCAGCGAGTTCATGAACGCCACGCCCTACACCGTGCCACAGGTGGTGACCCCATCTGACCCCACCCCAGAATCCTTTCTAGCCAATCAGTGGACAGAGGGAGTGTTCATGAGCGATGACGTCGATTGTGTGTGCTACATTTCACTTGTAGTCTATCTGTGGATGTAGATCAGTAATGGTAGCGGCGAATGAAGTAAGCAAGGCCATTCAGTCTGTTGTGGCAACGCTTTAGAATATCGAGGAATTAAAATTGGAGCAAGAAGAATGTTTAAGGGGCCCTACTCCCCACAGGGTTCATGAAAAGTTTAATCTTCCAGCTTGCTCGGTTAGTTGTTAGTCCATTAGTTTCCAGAAAGCTTTGTAACTTCCTTCACAATCCGGCACAATCATTTTAAATTTGAGCAGAGTCCACACCTCCAGGAAGAGAAAAGCGTTTCTCAATACAGCACAGCCAGACCCTCTGTACACAACGCTGGATTACCTGGCTAGGCATGGGCACCTCTGCTGCGCAGACAGTCGACCCCCCCATGAACCCCCTCAGCATGTGCCCACACTCACTCTGACACATCTCTTGTCATGACTTAGTGAGTAGCTTAGTTGTAGTTTTGTAGCTCAAGTGGTCTGCCACATGGTGTAGTCTTTTCCAGTCCTGCCACTGTAAAGCACTTGTCTGTAGAAAGCATTATATAAATAAATCTAAGTTTACTTTACTTTGTATTTTGCCGGGTGGGAGGAGATATTACTTATTGGCTGTTGCAGCTGGCCCAGGGATTGCTTATTTAAAGTTTGGCAGAAATGACCAGACTCTAAAGACTCTAAGCACCAGACTGAAGTGTGTACAGCAGTCTTGGCAAGCACGACATTGGTAAAAAAAAAAATCTTTTGCTTTGGGAAATTGATCCACTGACTCTAAATGCACTGTGTGTGTGTGTGTGTGTTGCAGGAGACTTCTCTCCCCCGAGTGTTTAAGCTATTCAGAGCCCTGGGCCTGAGGCATCTTCTGGTGGTGGACAGTGAAAACCGGGTATGTGGAGTCCACTAATCGGCAAACCGCTACTTCTCAGTAAACCCAACTGTGGAGTTCACAGGAAAAACGGGCATAGTCACAAAATCACATTTTTCAATTAATTCCCACTATCGATAGTTGCACTGAAACCCCAGCCTTTTCAAAAGTAATCCTGCGAATAAATGAGCAAAGTCTTGAGGTAGAAGCATTTTAAAATAGCATTTGCTTATAACATCAAATGAAAAGTCAAACTTATAAATTATATTTTTTCAGTTTTTTTCATTTTGTGACCATGCCCCATTTTTCTGTGGTGCCCCTTCAAAACATAAGATGTGTATATTGTTGTGACGGTCATTATCGGGTAAGATGACCTGCTGTTTTAGGCTAAACACATAGTCTTACATTTAAGATTCAAATAACACGGCACTGTTTTCCTCCCCCCTCTCTCTCTCTCTCTCTCTCTCTCTATCTCTCTCTATTGCTCTCTTGCTCTCGCTCTCTCTCTCTCTCTCTCTTGCTCTCTCTCTCGCTCTCTCTCTCTCTCTCTCGCTCTCTCTCTCTCTTGCTCTCTCTCTCTCTCTTGTGCTCTCTCTCTGCCTCTCTGTCTATCCCTCTTCCTCCCTTTCTCCCTGTTTTTCATGTGGGTAGGTGGTGGGTCTGGTGACTCGTAAGGACCTGGCACGCTACCACTTGGGCAAACACGGCCTAGAAGAGCTGCAGTTGGCACAGACTTGAGCATTGCCCCCCACCCCCCCCATCCCCCAGCAGTGCCCTCACCCCAATGCCTACCCACCCCATCGCCAGCTATGCACCGCCAACACCCCCCCAAAGGGGTCACCCCACCCCACCCCAGGGGGCAGGCGAGTGTCATACAAGCCAAAATCGGTGGACAAACATGCACTCTTTGTTTTTTTTTGTTTTTTTGTTTAGTGTTTGTTTATTTGTCTGTTTTTCTCATTTCCTTATTTGTCTGTTTGTTTTGTTTTGTTGTCCTTTCCTTTTTTTGTCCGATATTAGCAAGGGCTCTTTTTTTTCCTCAAGCAAAGAACAAAAATGCTCCTCTCTTTTTGATCAGTATAAGGTACGTTATGTGACAAAGGTTTCCTCATCATACAAAACCATAGAGAATGTTTTCCCTTTGTTTTGCACTACGTGATCAATTATGTTTATTTATTGTGCAGCAATGTAGCCCGAGAGTCTGACGGCCAAGTGAGCGCTGACGCTTTAGAGAAATATCGATCGCCACATCTGAAGGATCAGTCACCGCATATTCTAAGTGCTGTCGGACAGACTCTGTTTGTTTGTTTGTTTGTTTTTGTCACTTTAGCGTTTGTTTGTACTCAAGGGGTGGCAGATAATACAGGTGACAAAGGGGGTGGTAAAGATCTTAATTCGATTACCCGAAATCGATGCATCATGAAATTGCCCCGGTCACCCTTTATAAGTACTGCAAGACATACCTCTGGTAGACTTCTGTTCTCTTAACGCCACCCTGAACAAATGCTGTTGTTGTCTTTGTTGTATGTTTAAAATATTAAATTATACATTTGCAATGGCCCCAACATAGTGGAAGCCCATTTTCACCTAATGCAATTCACTGGAGAAAAACATACTTGCAGCAGGTTGAATACCTTTAAGTTATTGTGCCCTTAACACGAACTTCATGGTTCCATCATGGTGTGTATATTCAGATAAGTTTTGATATTGAGTTGATGGAAGCCCTCGCACACACACACATTGCACCTGTTGGTGTGTAGTGTGTGTGTGTTTGTCTGTGTGTGTGTGTGTGTGCTGTATGCATGCTGTGTGTATGACCTTTTGGTTTGAGTGTGGACTTCGCCGTTGTTTAGGGCAAGGGGTCCGAGAGGGTGTACTGTATTGATTTGGGTGATAACTTACAGTAACAGTCAAACGTTTGGACACGCTTTCTCATTCAATAGTTTTTACTTTTTTTATTTTCTACATTGTAAATAATTACTCAACCTCCGGTTGTGGACTGTGCGTGGGAGTGGAGAAGCTCCAGAATGCATTCCTTCATAGTTTGGATGTCTCTTTGCAGCATTATTCTGCAGTGTAGAAAATAAAAACGGTAAAGAAAAACTATTGAATGAGAAAGCGTGTCCAGACATTTGACTGGTACTGTACGCCAAACAAACTTTCTCTAGACTAGCCAGCTGTATTCAGCTGATGGCTGAGTTGTCTAACAGGTAAGTGGAATGTTAAATTCAAAGCGAATGTCTTTGTCATAAGGTTTTGTTTACTTAAATGTATATGCACTTAGAATAAAGTTAATTGAACGATGTGTAAAATTGGTAAAAAAAAAAAAGATTATTCATAAAAATGACAAATTTAAGCTACAGCATTCAGCAAACATATTGAAGGAAAAAAAGGCACAGTAAGATCACATAATTTATTAAATAACACACAAATAATGCCCCTTTCAAAAAACAATAATCCTCGACATCACTTGGAGGTTTAAGACTTGACTGGTTTACCCTCTTAATCGCTGGATATGGTTTTTACAACAGCCACTAAGATCATTTTGTTTCTGTGTTAATCTTTTTGTACAGTTGTAAATGTTAAATGATGCGTGAAGATATGCTGTATTTTATAACCGTTTGGACATTTGTGAACTAATAAAGCTATGGATAAATTGTAAAGAGCAGTTTCATATGTTTTTAAAGATCTATTTAGTATCCTGCTGTTAAACTGTATCCACATTGGCATATAGGGTGGATGCAGCAACCTAGCAATTGGGCTGTAGCCAGTAAGCGGTGTTTAATAGGTGCTGTCTGGTTTTCCTTCATAACCCTTGTCAGCGTCTGCAGCACTGCGGGTGTCTACGCGGCTAGGAGCATAATCTGCACCCCTAATCCACTCAGAGTTAATTTGAGCCATCGCCGCCTAATCCTCTTAGGGCTAAAAGCCTGGTGCAGTCCCAGTGTCCAGTGCAGTCCCACGGTGACAAGTGTGAGGACGCACACTTGTGTAGCTATAAGACTATTAGGAAATGTGTACACACACAGACACACACGCACACACACACACTCGGCCCCAGTACATTTTGCTGTTTATGTGAACTTGCACTTGTTTGAAATAAAAGGAGTAGGCCCATAAATAAAATTATTTCATTTTTAAAAATGTATTACACAAAAGGTTTTCAAAAACAGCAAACATCAGCGTACATCCAATGGGGTGCTTTTAAAAAAAAAACACTTATCTAACTGGCTGTGTACAAAAAGTTCGAAAAAGTCTTATAGACTACTTTATATTCCAGGTTCTAAACAGGCAGTGATAAAGAAGGCAATTGAAAATCTACTCAGTAATCCACAGCAGTCACACCCATTGGGTTGTAAGACCAACAACAGGTTAGGTATAACAAAAAAAAATGACAAATATCTTGTGACACACCGTATGTACAAAGGCTTGCTGTAATGCATACCATTCTGCTAATGTGTTTGCTATAGCACAACAATGGCATTATAAACTGCCTCACATGGCTGTACTGTACATTGAGCTCCTAACCTTCTTAGTGCATACCAGAAATATAATAAGCCATACAATCAGTCCCAACAGGCCTGTTTGGGCTGGGGTCACGAGTGGGCTGAGGTAGACCTGTAGACCCACCCACTTATCAATCAGGCCCACCCTATCAGAAGGCTGTATAAGTTTGATTGACTGTTTTAGTCATAAAAATAACCCGTGTGGTTTCAGCTAGGCCCATATGATTTTTTTGGGGCCATCCATTTTAGGATTTATGGGACGTAGGAGTCAAAGTGAAGGGACAAGGCTCCAGAAGTAGGATGTAGGAGGTACTCTCTAAAAAATAATGGGGCCAGTACCGGTTCTTTGATGCCATAGAAGAACTTTTACTCTTCATGGAACCATCCAGAGGTGGTTAAGGAACCATTTAGGCACCTTTATTTTTTAGCATGTATGTGAAAGGTTCTTCACATTGCAAATGGTTCTTTAGAGCCTTACATCATAATGGGCTATATTATGTCATATTGATGTCAAATGGTTCTTTAAAGAACTGTTGCCTCGACGCTTCTTTGAAGCACTGAAAAAGGTTCTTCTATGGCATCATTCTGAAGAACCATTATTTTTTAGAGTGTAGGATGCAGGACTCAAGAGCAAGGGGAGAAGGGTGCAGAGGTAGGATGTCGGAGTCAGAGTGAGAGGATGAGGGTGCGGAGTTGGGATGTAGGAGAGTGAGGGGAGGAGGGCGTCAGGAGGAGAGGAGGGTGAAAGTGCTGTGTTAGGGCAGGAGTGCTGCCTCTCAGCGGGTCTCAGGTCCGCCTCAGAGGTCAAATGATGCCGTACTGAGCCAGCTCATGAAGCTCCAGGTGGCTGAAGGCTTCCCAGGGACACACCACTGTGAAGTCTGAGATGGAATATGAGAGTTAGTGAGGCACACTTTTTATTTTTGCTACTTTTCTTTTTTAAAAACTACTGGCACTTCTAGTGCAGACATTTCTGTGCATACTCTATATTGCACTTGCTACTCCTTGCACTTCTAATGAGATGCTAAACCACATTTCGTTACCCTGTATTTATACACTTGTAATGACAATAAAGTTGAATTTAATCTAATGTAATTCTTAGTAAATATCTGTTGGGAATCAGACCATGTGTATCAGATTTGTTTCTGTCCTCACAACAGAAGTAACTAAAAAGTTCCTGTTTTACATAAATTCATTTCAATTTAAAATGATAGAAATGCATAAGACTCACCACTGCCAAGGCCCTCCATACCAGGGATTTCATCACCAAATCTGTTCAAAACAACACAAAACATGGGAAGTCTTTAGAATGCCTAACTCCAATTCTATTTTCATACATGACTCCATTCCACTTTTGAGCTAGTGCAACACAGTTTCTTGTACGCACCCCTTCACTCCCTTTGTGGGGGGTTTGCTCTTAAACTGCCTGGTCATCCTCTGCTTGAATACGTGGGGTCCCCTCTTGGGAGTCACGGGGCCCCCCACTACTCGGGTGGGGGTGAGTGGGGCCTCTTCCAGGCTACCGCTGCTCAGGCTGCTGCTGCTGCTGCTCATCCTGTCCTGACTCACCCACTGACTGCTGGTACACTGGAGGTTATCATATTATTGTTATTATTATTATTATTATTATTATTAGTAGTAGTAGTAGTAGTAGTAGTACACTATTATACAAGTTATACACTGAAAGTTACAACAAACAGAGTCAAGGATCACAGCGTGTTATTATTATTATTATTATTATGATTATATATTTGTAATTTTACAAAATTACATTTTATCAAAATCATTTAGTCGGTATTGTTTGGAGTTTAGATAAAACAATGACATGCTTAATTAACTTGCTAACAGTGTGCTCAAGCACTAGCTACATGGACACATGGAAATCTTGTAAAGTGTAATGTTTTACCTTAGAGGGTTAAGGTCTCCTTGTCCTGTCACCTCGTCCCTGTCAGTGTGAGTGTCCTCAGACTGGCTTGCTCTCCTCTCCTCTCCTCTCCTCTCCTCTCCTGTCCTCTCCTCTCCTCAGGTGGGCTGTGTGGGCTGCAGCGGGGAGTCTTTCAGGTGCGTTTAAATACCCCCCCTGGTGGGGCAGCCAGCTGGGCCTGCCAGTTGGACCGGCCAGATTGTTGTTGTCGGCCAAAGCCATCTGGATACTCTTAGCAAAGCCAAGGATTAGCCCCGACGGCCCTCGGCAGACCTGGGCTGAACCTTTGGGTCCATTCATAAACCCCAGTCAATGGACATATATAGCACCTGCTGTGCAACCTGCTGGGGATTTATTTATTTATTTATTTTTGGCAACATGAAGCAGAGGCATTAAATGATGAATGAATGTGGTAACAATCAGCCAACTTGTAACTGGGTCAGATGCAAACAACTTTTTTTGTGGAAGCAGAAACAGGCTATTCTCACACACATCTTGAACATAGTTTTTGACCAATATGTCTTTAAATATCCTTACTGTACAGCACACAAAAAAGAAAGTTTTTGACCAATATTTCTTTAAATATCTTTACTGTACAGCACACAAAAGAGAGTTATTGATTGATGTTTCTTATGGGATTTGAATGTGTTGTGTATTCAAACATTAACATGGAATAGACTTGTAGGTCCACTTGGTTTTTTACTTAGTTTCAGAAGTTTCCGGTCAGTACAGTGCACAGAGTTCTATGAAACAATATCAATATAACCATGAATGTGAAGCCTCTCCATCTCTGTCGCTGTCTCTCATTATCCGAATGTGGAGTAGTGGGACGTCCCTGGTGACCACAGAGGAGCATCTCTCTAACGTCGTTAGGGTTAATTCCTCCAGGGTGGCGATGATGTGATTGACCGTGTTTGAGTCCGCCTACCAGGCCTGATCTTATTATGACCAGCGGGCAGACAACAGTGGACGGCTTTGAGTGAAGAGGTGAAGCATCAGAAGTCAAGAGCAGAGCATAGCCATGATCTGTAGAGGCTGGACTCCACATCCGGCACCAACCTGGTTACAGGGGACGCGAGTGACAATGCTCCCATACATAAACAGGAGGCTAAATTTGGCTCCGCAACGGCCTAGCATATGCCACGCGTCTGTGCATATTAGTTTAGAGGACTTGAAAAACCAGCACATACTGTGGCTGTTAACCTGTTAACTGCAAATTTCCTCTGCATTTTTTGCTTTAAAAAAAGGATTCTATGGGATGAGGAACAGTAACACCAAACTGAAAATCAAATTAGTGTCCTTGCATTTCATTTTAGTAATGTATTTCACATGGAGCCACACTGCTATTTCAGTTATTTTAAATATTAATTCATAAGTAACTGGGATTATTGTAGTTGACAAAAAACTCTGTACATAGATGATTTAACCCAAATTGTACAAAATGTTATGTATAACTAAGTTCTTTCCCACATTCTCCTTTTTTTAAACAGACACAGCTTACAGTCTCCTCTGTAAGCCCACTGACTGAGGACCCAAGCAATTTAATTACTGCCTATTGTAATTGATGTTGAAAATCATTTGCATACATGGTCATAATAGTGCATGTAAAATCATTACAATAAACTGTTTTACTGGACAAACTCCTAAAGTACAGATTATTCATATCTTGTGAGCAAACCATGGAGACATTAGGGAGACCTAGAGACCTAGAGATCTCATGAGCCGTGCAGCCTACACTCCACAACTCTATAGAAGGAACAAACCGACTTGAAATGTAGAAGAGAAACACATCAACACATCAAAACATTTGCAGAGGCTGTAAATAGTAAACCCGTCGGTTAGACATGAGAACACACAGAGGAAATAGTCTGGCAGGGCTGCTGCAGTGGGGTGAGAAACCAGCAGGCACATACAGTCTGCAGCACACGCAGTCTGCAGTTTGCGCGTCACACTGCTGAAGCCAGCAGAAAGCTTCTCTCTCTTGCCAAGCCAGCCAGCCAGCAGCGATACCCTCAAGCCTCAGATAACTGGAAGAGGCAAGAAGGAGAACGCCTAGCCTACATACAAATGTGACACAGATAAGAGTGGTTAACAAACAAAAAACACCACACTCTTTTACTTAAGACAGCAACTCAAAATGGATCGAAATATATATATACGTCAACCACAGACCAAAGCCACTGAATGTTAACACATACACGGAATGAACACTGACAGGGTTGTACGCAAGGGCGGCGCTAGAAGTTGTGGGTCTAGGTACACTGAATGGCCTACACATGACAAGACTCTTTTGAGTTCAACTCTCTTGCAGCATCTTCTGTGGTTCTGTGGTGTGACAGCTCAGGCCTGCAGTGGTGCAAGGCTGGAGGTTTCATGGAAGAGGTAATGAAAAAGGGGCGGGCTGGGAGGGGAGGGGGTGGCGAATGGGGTAGTGTGGGGGTGGGGGGTGGAGGTGGAGGACTGAGAGTCCAGGAGGTGGGGCTTTAAAGGCCTGAGCCCTTTGGGCAAGTTCTCTTTCCAGCATCAGCCGCTTCTCACCTCCTTTCATGTCCAGCCATTCGCTCATTTTATATTCGAAGGATTAAGAAGCTATATGCTGGAGATCTCAGCATCATTTGTTTTACTGTCTTTCACTCTTCCATTTGCCCTGTATTTACCTAGGACTGATCTTTACTATACTACATTCATTTTTGCAGACTGAATATGCAATGTGTTGTAATACGCATGAGCCCAGGAGCCCTAAGTGGGTTCTCTGTTTTTTTTTGTTTTTTTTTACCACAATATAACGAAGTTAATATGTTCTGGTTGAAATCCTCGTTAGGCAAAACCGTTTATGGTGGCGCTCCTTAACCCAAGTATGTCCCTTTCCCTGTTCCCGCTAGATGGCACCGCTGCATTAATGAACGCTACCCATCCAGGGGGTCGAGTAGGTCTTTCAGATGATACAACTTCTTTATCATTTAAAACACCCTCACTCTGTAAACTATGTCAAATAGGCATGTGGATTCGAGTTCCGCTTAATAAGACACTAATGTACACAGCCTACATCTATATGTATGGATGATGAAAGATGAACATGAGAGGGGTCAAATTTGATGAGCTCCGATTCGCGTCGACTTGATGCGATTGAAGAGGAACTGTCAAATGAGTTTGAAAAGTTGAAGACGCGTAACGCCCTGATTACTTACTTTCTGCGAGCTAACTTCCTGCATCCTGGTACACTGCACTTGATCTGACAAGCTGCAACAGTTACATTTATCAACTTGAAGGTAAGCTACATTACTGTAATCAGAAATTATGCTCAGACTTTCAGATGCGTTATGTTAAGTGCACACAAGAAGTCTACCAAAGAAAGTGTTGTAGTTAACTGCGTATTTTTTACTTATGAGATTTTTTTAAACTTTAAACTGTAAATGTGATACGTTAGGACCAAACGTTAAACAACCCCAAATATAAATGTTGAGGAATTGGTAGTCTATTTTGATCTTGCTCGAAGTAGTTATTATATTGTTCGGGGGTTTACGGTATCCTAAAGTTAGCTACCTCTACACTCGACTGATGCAAAGCAAAGTAGGACTCATTTTCAAGAGAAGGCTAGTGCAACTCCAGCGTTGTTAATAGTCTACTAAGTTGATTTAGTGATGGTGGACTGTTTTTTGTATTTATATATCTTTTCAAAAACCACATGTAACTTATAGTTTGTCCTCATAACTTGTTAATCATTGTTAATCATGAGATTGACTTTGCCCAGCAAAACCACATCCTTCACAAGCAATGCTTTGGTCTGTGTGTGAGAGACACAGAGAGAAAGAGGCGCGCGTGCATGCGTGCGTGCAGCGTGATATGTCTGTGTGCATAAATTGTGTAAATGCGTGAATGTGTAAATGTGTGACTAAATGTATTCGTGATGTATGAGCCTGAATAATTTCACAGAAATGTGGGGGAACGGTGACTTTTTTTTTTCAATCGCGCCCTGTGACATTGAAAAATGGCCAAAAATATGCAGTGCCATCCATTCACGCGGAGCGCGGATAAATCATTCTATCAAGACAAGTGGATTTCAAATGAGACTGCATATGGTGCTGCGAGACAAATTGGTCAGGCTGTTTTATTTCACTGTAAGGAATCCATTTGTTATTGCCACACAATTCTTGCTTAATGCATAACCGTGGATCATTTCGAATCATTTCCTTGATTGCCATATACAGTCATGATCCACAGTCACACTTGCCATTTCTAGGTCAGCGGTAATGCATTCAAATTGCTCTCTCTAGCTGCTGTGCTTCGCTCTGCTCCCCCGCTGCCTTGTCTCGTCCATGCTCATGTATCTTATGGCAATGGCAGTGTACACATATAATCAGTTACTTAGCAATAATAATATTCTGCTTTGATCACAGATTTTACTTTGACTGTCAAGGCCTTGTCCTTTGATGGCCTGAGTTTTGTGTGTTTTGTGTGTGTGTGTGGGCGCCAGTGTCTTTCGTCCTATAAGACAGCCAGCATACCACTGGTCTTTGAAATCAGGGTGTCCAGTATTCAGCAGATGGAAGAGGCCATGTAGAGGTGTTTGGCCTTTTGCACTACTTGAGTATTAATTGAACAGCCTTGTTGCACATTCATTGCCAAGTCTGAATGAGCTCTCCGGTGTGGTTTTGTTGCATGAGCATGAGGTGTGGGCCTCCATCTACATTTACTCTTCTTTTCTCACGAGCTATATACTGTGTATCGTTTCTTTTGTACATGTAAATTGAAAGTGTAAAAAAAAATTGTGTTTTCAAAAAAAAAGTGTTAATTGCAGATGAAGGGCCTGTCTATCGACAGGAAATGTTCTGTTTGTCTGTATTTGCACCCTTTGCTAACTGTGGTGGAATTTGTCCTCGGCATTTAAGCCACGAGCTGAATACAGAAATGGGGATGATGTTTTTATAACCAAACCACAGAAATGTCTCTGATTTATCACATTTGCACCTTTACAGTACAATGATTTGCAGCAAGTTGCAGATGTATCTGGATTTACAGCATCTACGTGTCAGGCTGCTCCTGTTACGTAACACTCTGTCTCTCTCTCATGCGTTGTGCGGTTCAATATTATTTTAGTATTCAACCTGTCATGTCCACACAGGACTAGCACTGTTGAAACTGTCGACCTGAACCGCCCTGATGAGCTGACACACACACAGGTGTAGAGGATGCCTTGCCCCCACCCCCCACCCCACCCCCCCACCCCTGCCCTTCATGTGTCTCAGGGCTATTAAAATGATAAGTGATCTGGGAAGTTGTTTTTATACAGACGAGCCTTTAAAGCCCCTCGGAACCTTGGGAAATTTTTTATTGACGCCTCCAGGCCTCCTGGAGCGCGAGGGGCAGCGGAAGACAAACACTGCATGCGGCATGGCGGTGCCGGCCCATAAATCATGTGGCGTATGAAAAGGCCGAGTCGCCGTGCCGTGGTGGTGTGCCATTCCGGGAGGGAAACGGCGCAGCATGCGGGCCAGTAACAAGGGGTCGCTTTCTCATAGCCCCGGGGTCAGCGCGCTCTCGTGTTCCCATTTCTGCCAGCGCCGTGGCGTCCGAGCCCCCTGCGGCTACAAACAAACCAACAAAACCAACACATCAACAAACAAAACAAACAAACATTCCTCTGCGCCAAACAAACGGCCTCGGCTCACACACATAAGCAAACACCCATCACGTGACGTGGGCCTATGGGAGGCCTATGTGTGTGTGTGTGTGTGCTGGCAGTTTTTATTTCCATGGTCGTTGTGGCGCTTCGCAAAACAGGCTGCCGATGGATCACAGAAGAGGAAGCTGTGGCTGCTCCTGGCAGGGCCTGATAAAAGAAGGGAGCCTGTCTATCGATTGGCTGTATTAGACTTTCAGTTCAGTTCTCCTCTTACACAATATGCCTCTGCCGAAAGCCTAGAGGCTCAAGAGGTGAACCAGGAAGGGCTAGATGGTATGGATTCCAAATTGTGCTGAGGAACCCTTTTTGTCTGTTGTGCTATCAGGGTGAACTTGAATGTGGTTGTTTACACAGCATGCATTAGCCTGGCTGTTGCACCAAGCTTGTAGATGGGCCTTGGTTTGGCAAACCTCCCATAGACAGGAAGTTCTCAGAGGCGGGATCAGTGGGGGTCAAATGCCTCTGTGTAGTACTGGACAGAGCTACAATCAATCAGACCATTCCGATGACAAATTTGTAGTGTTCACCAGTGCCTGATTTTTCAGGCAAAGGAACAGTCGAGAATAGGCAGACTGACTTGAACGTGAAATTCAAGGTAGCGTCACAGTTGGCACAGGCTAAGCATGCATATGTATTATATGGGCATGATATGAAGCGTTGCTTTCCAAAATAATCCTGTTCCATGAATTGCGACATTGTGACATGAAATTCACGTTTTTTTGTTGCCTCTTGAGTTCTGTTTTCATGATGCATCAGGCAAAGTATCAATTATCAAATAGCCATTTTGTTATCACCATTCAAATTTATCTGGCTGACCATCAGTCCACAATTTTGGTTGTTATTTACCCTAAAACATTGTTTTTCTGTATAGCACTTTCATCGAAGTATATTGAAATGTGTGTGCCATAATATTTTAATGATCTTGACCTTTTGTGTTATGGTAGTTTCTGACTTGATGCAGCTGCTCTTCAGAAGAAAACATCATTAAAGTTCTAAGAAGACAAACTAAACCTACAGTAGCCTGCCTGCATGAGGGTGGATTTAAGATGACTAGGCTGAGAAATAAACATATCTTACTGGACGCCTTAAAATGTTTCCTTTTAGTCAGAAGTGAAAAAGCATTGCAGATGTAGGCGCTCCTTTGACTTCTCAGTATTCAAGTCTCTTTCAAAAGATGATCTTTGAGACGGTGCTTCTTCTTCCTCTGACAGCCGTGTGGTTGCTTTGAATACAATACTCATCTGGGACTTCCTGTTTGCTCAAGGTCTGGATGCTCTCTCATTTCCTGTGTGCTTGTCTCTTATATCTGCTATATTGAAAGAGTTGTTTTTTTTGTGTCCCATCTAATCATTTTTTAACACAATATGCACATGTCATTTTCACATGCCAGCTCAGTCCTAACAGGGTGCTTTTTGCCCTTTTAAAGTGGGATACACCCAGGTATGATAGTGTTTGATTGATAAGGGCATTACTGGAAGTTTTTTAATGCGTTGACATGACCCTGTGTGTGTGTTCTAAAGCAGCAGTTCCTGTGTTCCCAGAAAGAGAACACATGCTCCCGAAATAGCAACCAATGCAAAACGGAAAGTTGGAACTCTCTGATTCTCCCAGTACATCGTCAGCATCCGTGTTGTGGGGTCCGACTGCTGGTGCGTGTGTGTGTTTTTGAATGCAGCTTGAAAAACAAAAACACACACACACACACAAACCCCCACACACAGACACAGACACACAAACCCCCACACACAGACACACACACACACACACACACACACAGAATATTTGGCTGTGTGCCATGGCACTGGGGCCACCCACGGGGAATGGTCTAATCCTCATTACTTCCAGGTCACCTCGCCGTCGTTGATTAGTGACCAGCCCATTCACCAGCTCCTCTGTCAGAGGCTCAGATGTGTGCCAAAATCCTTGGTGTCGAAAACGCACCGACTTCCTCTATCCCCCCCCGCTAGATAGCAGAGATGTTTGCTGATGATTTAGCCCCAAAGAGAACATGCAGCACAGCGCCTGCTTGCCACAAAGAAGGGGAAGAGAGTTGCGAGAGCTAGCAACCAGCTTGGGAGTCTGTCTGTGTGTGTGTGTGTGTGTGTCTCTGTCTGTCTGTCTATCTGTCTCTTTGCACAGGTAAAGCAAATGTACTGCAGCACATGTTCATTGCCTGTGTCATGCCTCCTTAGTCTTAGTCTCCTTACAGACTTTTCCAGCTTGCTCGGTGCCTTTTTTTTTTACTTTCCATTTCTGCCCTTTGGAAAAAAAGGAGCCACACCTTTGATCATGACTTGTAAAAGAGGGCACGGCATGGTGTGTTCAGTAGGGTAGTGTGTGTGTGTGTGTGTGTGTGTGTGTGTGTGTGTGTGTGTGTCTGTGTGTGTGTGTGTGCGTGTGTGTGTGTGTGTGTGTGCGTGTGGGTGGGTGTGTGTGCGTGGGTGTGTGTGTGTGTGTGTGTGCATGTGTGTGTGTGTGTGCATGCGTTGGTGATGGTGCTGGTAGTGGGAAAGGAGGGGTGAAAAAGATCCCAGTGCCCACTGAAGCCCACTGAAAATCAGATTCAGCTCTCATCTTAGGGGGGGGGGGGGGGGGGTCAGTGAACACACGCCCTTTTCTGCCCACCCCACCACACCACACACACCCCCCACCCCTTGTGCTGCAGCTGTTGCTGCTGCTGCCTCTGCTGCAGCTGCAGTTTGCTGATATGATCCTCCACCACCCGCATGGCCACATGTGAGGACAGCCAGCCGCATCAGAAGCCATGCATCAAACAAGGGAAGGGAAGGGAAGGGGCGTGCCTTTGTGTGTGTGTGTGTGTGTGTATGTGTGTGTGCATGCACAACGGGGGCATCTCCACGGTAACCTCGCATTCCGTCCACCTTGGCAAGGAGGATGACCTCACCAGGTTACAGATGAAGAAGGGGGAGAGAGGAAGGTGGAGGGGGGGGGGGGGGTACAAGTACAAAGGAATATCTTTCTCCAGGAGGAGAGGATTGTCTTCATGATAGTGTACTCCTCAGCGAATATTTGATGCTGCTCAGGATCAAGGGGACAAAAGACGAGCGAAATGAAGGCAGAGAAGGGAGCAGTGTGTGATTGGTGTGTGTGTCTCTGTGTGTATGTGTGTGTGTGTGTGTATGTGTGTGTGTGTGTGGCATACAGAATGTAAGATTAGCTTTAAAGGCTGCTGAGGGAAAAAAAAAGTGTGAAAAATGTGTGAAGAAAAACTATAAACACGGGAACACGGAATATGGAAGAAAAAAAAGAATAAAGACTAGGGCGTTTTCAAAAAGGAGAAAACGATGACAGACAGAAAGAGAGCAGAGACCACAGAAGTGAGGCAGTGAGAGAAGAGAAGAGGAGGGGAGGGGCAGGGTGGGAGAGAGATAGAGAGGGGGAGGGGAGGGGGGGAGTAGGAGAGGAGGAGAGGGCTAGGAGGGGGAGGAGAGGAGGGGGGAGAAGGATGAGATCATCGCATTCGGCTGGCTAGCGACTGCTGGAGCTGAGAGGAGAGGGCTTGGCTGCCGCTGCCGGCGAATCGATAGTGTCTGTAGACAGCCATACCATTTCCACGTTTCTCTCTCCCTCTCTTCCCATCTCTCTCTCTCTCTCTGTCCTACTATGATTGGGTGTCTCTCTGTCTTTCTCTCTCCCCATCATCATCATCATCATCATCATCATTTCCACCATCAGCTGCTGTTTCTGCAGCGCTAGCCGGCTTGCTGTTGCTAGTGTCCGGTGCGGCTAACAGGCAAATCATTTGTTCATTTGCACTTTTTTGCATCTCACTGTATTCCTCAGTCTCTCTCTCTCTCTCTCTCTTTCTCTCTTTCTTTCTCTCTCTCTCTCCCATCTCTTCCCCTCTCTGCCTCTCTCTCTCTCTCTCACTGGCTCTCCCTCCCTTTATCTCTCTCTGTCTCCCTACCTTTCTCTCTCTTTCTCTCTCTCTCTCTGCCTCTCTCTCTCTCTCTCTCTCTCCTCCCCACAAACCCACCCAGGGATTCTCTCTGTGTGTCTGTGGCTGCGTGTCAGGAGAGGAGCTGGGGAATGTCTGCCTGAAAGCTCTGCTCTTTCATACCTTTATCTTTTCAGCTCTTTTCAGAAAAAAAAACTAAACAAAACAAAACAAAAAAATCTACCTAGTGTGCAGGCTATTTTTTTTGCCGTTTTAGTCTTTTTTTTTCCCGCCCTCTCCTCCTGCTCTCTTGGTGGTGTGTTTATTTTTTTCCTTAACAAACTGGGAAAAGCTCTCAGGAGTTCCTTGACACAATGCTGGGCATGGACGTGTGTGAGTTTGGGGGCCAGCTTCTCGAGCTGATGTGGCTCACAGTTTGCTACAGAGGTGAGAGAAGTTTTTTTTCCTCTGTGTGTGTGTGTGTGTCCTTTTTATTCATCTTTTTGTATATGCATAGCATAGCTGCTGCTGTTGTGCTGTGTTGT
>CM059266.1:19235321-19402821 GCA_030347295.1 Setipinna tenuifilis | reverse complement strand
CCTTACATGACACACACACACACACACACACACACACACACACACACACACACACACACACACACACACACACTCCCCCACCTTACATGACTCAGGCTCCTCAGCACTCACACAGCTGCCTTTCCATTTCCCCTCTCACTCATTCACTCTCTCCCTCTCTCTTTCTCTTTCTCTCTCTCTCTCTCGCCCTCTCTTCCTCTCTCTATCTCTCTTTCTTTATCTCGTCCCCGTCTCTCTCTTTATCTCTTTCCCCATCTCTCTTTTTCTCTCTCTCCCTCCCTTTCTATCTCTGACATGCTTTGTTTCTATCTTTTTCTCTCTATCTCTCCCTCTTTCCCCCTCTCTGTCTCTACCTCTCCCTCTGTCTGTCAGTCGGCTGTTATCTGACTTCCGTTTGGATATGATATCTCTTCTTTCATGTGCTTCTTCTTTTTTGTCTTTTCTACTCTCTCGCTACCTCTCTCTTTTTACTCTTTCTCTCCTTTATACCTCCCCCCACACACTATTCCTTTCTCTCTCTCTCTTTCGGTCTCTCTCTCTCATCCACTCTTTCTCTCTTTCTTTCTGTCTCTCTCATCCTCTCACTATCTCTCTCTCTCTCTCTCTCATCCTCTCTCTCTCTGTTTCCTGCTCTCCTGTTCCCTCAGTAGCCTGTGTGGTGTGTGGTGTGTGTAGTGTGTGTGAGCAGGCTCGTGGTTGGCTGAGGGGATGTTGATGGATGTCTCCATGTCAGCGGGCTGACACATGTTAGGGGGAGTAAATCAATTAGACTGCGTGTATCCCCCCACCAAACCTTCAGACGCTGACATGTTTGTGTCCCCTGGAGGAAGGAAAGCATTGTGAGATGGCGCGCGCGAACTCATTTTGAGTCGTCTGATCACAGACAGTATGACTGTCTCTCTCCATCTGCGCCTTAATGGACTCGTCTTTCTTTCCCTTTCTCTCTCTCTCTCTCTCACTCTCGCTCCTGCTCTCTCTTTCTCTCTCTCTCTCTCTCTTTTTTCCTCTGTATCCCTCGCTCCCGCAAATAGATGCCGGTGTCAGATGTTGACTGCGGTCTCGAAAAAGCATCTGAAATGCTAAAGAGAACAGCGCGTGCGATCGATGTCTGCCTTTGCATATCGGAGTGTCGCGCTACTTTGCAACAAAACAGATCCGTGTATCTGCAGACGTAGCAACTTATTTCTCAGTGTCAGATTAGCCTGCCTGCCTGCCTGCCTGTTTGCCTGTCTGCCTGCATGCCTGCCTGCCTGCCTGCCTGCCTACCTGTCTGCCTGCCTGCCTGCCTACCTACCTGTCTGCCTGCCTACCTGCCTGCCTACCTACCTGCCTGCCTCCCTGCCTGTCTACTACTACTGTTTCAGATCCAGCGGCTGTCTGGTGGCAGATAGGATAGGCACATTACAGGCACAGTGAATGAGATCCACAGGAGACTCCTTCTGCTGGAGAAGAAGAACGTGCTCCATCTATAAATCTCACAATTTTTTACAGAGAGAAGAATCACTTTATCGTCGGTGGCGGGGGCGGAGGTGTGGGCCCGGGTGGGGGTGGGGGGGCGGTAGTGGCGGGGGTCAGTGAAGAGCTCAGGAGCAAAGCACCTGGGATCAGAGGAGGATCCAGGAGGAAACGGGGCGAGGATGGAGCTCTAGATCCAGATCCTTATGACGCCGCTAAATCACTGGGAGCCCATGGACTCTTATCCACTCATAGCCGTCAGGCCCATCTGGCGCCGTGGCCCCCAGTACACGCCCAGATTGATGAGGCTAGCAGCTGAATCTGACGGACGGAGGAGACACGATACACACAGTTCTACGCAGCTCTACAGCAGCAGCAGGGCTGCCGGTGTGTGTGTGTGTGTGTGTGTGTGTGTGTGTATGTGTGTGTGATGGCGAGCTTGTGGTCAGCTAGCTAGATGGGTTCACATTGCTGAGCCAGACCAGAACCAGAACGGTCTACATTTTGACTCTGAGGAAGACGCATGGTATCGAAATGTTATGCACCCAATAGAACCTTCACTTAATGTCTGTGAAGATTCTCATTCATCCAGGTCATGTTAGTCAAATGAGCTAAGTTGTAAGCAACTGGACTTCTTTTAGTAGCTTTAAGACATTTCACCTTTCATCCAAAAGGCTTTTTCAGTTCTTAAACAGAAGAACTATCTAAATAAAGTCATAAAAAAACATCATCAACATGGTCCATTCACATTGTTGGCCCAGAACTGGTCTAACTGGAGCCAACCACAGTTGCTAGGCTAGCATTTACACTGTCAGCTCTGTAGCACAGCGAGAGGAGATGCCGTCATATTTTAACTGGTCTCCTGAACCACATCCTCATCCATGGCGGAAGTGCCTTTAAGCAAGTTAGTTAGTTAGTTCCTATTGTCGACTTGGGGAAATGTGTCTTCACAGCACCTTTACATTTCAGATCTCGCTTAGCAAAAACATAGTGCACGTATTCATCATACATAATCACATAGCTTACACAGACATGCCTATTCGCAGGTCATCTAAGCTTGTGTTGCTCCAGGACTGTCCACTGTGCCTGTAGCTAATTCACTGTGCATCAGCTGGTGATATGTCAGTGTTGTTTTCTGGCAAAAACCTCAAAAAGAAGTAGAAGCAAACAGAAGAGAAGTTAGACTACACATACTTGGTATTGAAAACACAGTTACCTATTGAGTCTTCTGCTGAGTCTTGAAAGATATTTCTGCTACTACACAAAGGCACACACTCCTATACAGACAAACATCATTTTCCTTTTACAGAAATTACGACATTAGCTAAATGTAAGGCAATACAAAAGGGGCTGCCAGTGCCATGGGAGGCTCAGTTCTGTAACACAGTGATGAGAGCACACAGAGAAAATGACTCCCAGACCTCCCTCCTCCTCGCCCACCCCAAAAATGAAGATAGTGGGAGGTCGACCGTGGCCAGTTTTTCAGATGAAGTGGTGGTACGTTAGACATCTTACTTCTGTAGTAATGGTGGTACCCTCATTTTTGTTTTATATTGAGGAAGCTTGTGAAGTTAGTGGTCTTGTAGTGTGTGTGTGTGTGTGTGTGTGTGTGTGTGTGTGTGTGTGTGTGTGTGTGTGTGTGTGTGTGTGCGAGCGCGCTTGTATGTGTGTGGGTGTGAGCTGACTTGCTTTTTTTTTACACGCTACTTTTATGTCCCAGTGAAAAGCGTCATTGGGTTTTAAACAGTTTTTCTGAGGGCTGGAAGGGATAGGGGGGTGGGGGGTGTGTGGGAGGGTATCAGCTGTGTTCACAGTGTAATCGGGCGCGCTCGGAAAACTCTGCTGATCTGTGCAAATATGTCGAGCCGCGCAGGGCCTCAAACAAAACAAGCCGGCAGAAGCTCTTTGAGCGCGAGCCGAGCAGGGCACGGCCAATCACATGTGCCGATTCCCTCACGACCTCACACCGTTTACGTTGCACCGTCCACCGGTCACTCGTTCGCTCGGATGGTTGGTCTGCCCAGCATGGCATTTGCGTGCGCGGTCTACACGCCATGGCCAGTGCTGTGCTTGCTTCCCAACAGTGGAGTGGGGTAGTTCACTACCGACGGCAGGGTCAGAAGACCGCTACCCACCCCACGGCACATCAAAGGCTCCATGCAGGAGAGTGCTCAATTATGCATGTGTGTGTTTGTTTGTATGTATGTATGTATGTGTGTGTGAGTGAGTCAGTGTGGGCGAGAGTGTGTATGTTGTCTTTGAAGTTGGACTGACACTCTTTAATCACCACTAGTGCCCCCCCTCCCCCCGCACACACACACACACACACACACACACACACCTTATTCACGCAATACACCCCACCCATCCCCAGTCCCCTAATTCCAACCCCCCAACACACACACACAAAAAAGAAGTGGGCTTTAACTGGGCCTACTGAGCCAATTAAAAGGCCTTTTGCAACTCCTCAAACGTATTACGCTTGTTATTTAACTCGGCTGACCCCGGGTAATAACTGTCAGTTTCCCCGCTCGTTAATAAAGATGGCCGGCAGCTAATGGGCACAGGAGGACAGAGAGGAAGAGAGAGAGAGAGTGTGCCGATGTCTCCGGGGTCTACCTCCAGATGCTGGCCTTCTCCGACCATATCATTGCCTATTCCTGCGTCCATCTGTAGGCCCCTCCAGCTTAGGGCTGGGCGATTAATTGATTGCAAATCGAGATTGTGATAAAATTCAGGTCAGTCACGATGATCAGTCCTTGGCATATGTGATCGAGCACATGGCAGATCCCCGATGTTGACAAAAAAAGGTTTCACAATGTCAGTTGTGAAAAAGGTTTCACAATGTCAATTGGTGGTGGTTTGGTTATGGCCAATGTGACATGAAGCAAATAAGACCAAAATGTGAGATATGTGCGGTGCCTTGAAATCTATCTATCTTGCTCTCCCACTCGCTAAATCCTGGGTTGGTTTACAGTAAGTGCGTAAGAGTTGTTTGCACTAAAGGGTTCAATCCTGGGGTGGTTTACAGTAAGTGGGTGAGAGTTTTGCACAGTGAAGGGTTAAATACTGGGGTGGTTTACCGTAAGTGAGGGCTGGGGCCAGGGCCAGGGCCAGGGCTGAGCTTGCAGCAGACAGGATATGATGTGAAATATATGCAGTTGCTCTCGTTTTGGTTTATTACATTTTCAGCATGGATTTTCAGCATTTTCAGCTAGGTCTAGTGAGCGTAATTGTGTCAATGCTGCTGGTGGTAGGTCATATTTGTAACATTTTGTAACATCGATTAAAGAATGCGGTATATAGGGGGAGTGTGATAAGCAGCATAAGCAAGTTAGAGAGACTATGTAAGAGCAGCTCTCTGTGCAATGCACCTTTACTGGTTAAAAACAGCTTTCAATTTCATCCCACATGGCCACATTTAAAAAACATCATCGACACACACACACCCCCTCACCCAGCACTGACATGAACCTTCCTCTGTGGGTTAAGCACAACCCACAGTTTTAATGAACCGTTACATACATACCTTCTATTTGTTTAATGCTTGGTCAATGCTCAGTGTTCATCATGTGTCTTAAAAGTAGCTTTAGATTAGTATTTCTTTCCCTTGTGTGGAATGTCAGTATGTTTGATGCAAACATCAAAATTGGATGGTGAAAGTTATGCTGCACGGTGTAGAAACATACGGTATGCAAGATTACAGAGACCTTTCTGTTCCTTTTCGTGGTCATTTTCACCAGCCTCGTTTTTCTTTCAGTTCCCCAAAATGATTTCTTCCCGTAAGCCCTCAGCAGATGCAGAGAGGGCAGTATCGAACACATATATTACCTTCAAAACCCTTGTTGGGGCCTTTCCCAGAAAACCGGTGCTTCATCTGGCTGGGAATGTAAGGTAACGCTTTACTTTACAGATCGGCAATGAGTGGGTCATTTTATGCTAATTGATAAATAATTTCATTGTAATAATATTTTCTTAACCACATATTACAAGTAATAACTGTGCAGTCTCTAGACAATTACTGTGCAGTTTCTAGACAATGCAAACTGCTTTAACTCAAAGCCAAGGTATAATGAAATAGTAGTACTGCACGTATGAAAAGTTGTACTGCACGTTAATCACTTGTAACATGTGGTTAAAAAAAATATTATTACCACGAAATTACGTATAAATTACCATAAAATTACCCACTGTTTGCTGATCTGTAAAGTAAAGTGTAACCACATGAAAGCTGTTCCCGGGAGACCACCGTGGAAGCTGATCTGGAGTCAGGTACTCTCATAGCACCTGATTATCCTGCTAGCTGTTTTAATGATGCGTTGTAATTTATCTTGATCCTGTTTACGCATATTTCCAAAAAGAAAACACAGATCAGTCCAAAGGACAAGAAGTAAAGTGTAATCGAATGTAAGCTGCTCCGGGGACACCATGGTGGTGGAAGCTGATCTGGAGTCAGTCAGGTGCTCCCCTAGGCTAGCTAGCGTTTGGCTCTGAGACGTTGGTGGTTTATGCCCATATGTTCGGCCCGCAGTAAATCCATATAAATAATGAGCTAAATGGGCCTATAATGCGCGCGTTATTGGGCCGGTGAATAACCAGCATGCATGAGTTAAGTATGAGGACGTGCGACGCCCTCGCCAAGGATATATGCTCTCGGAGCTAACGGTGGAGGCCCGAGACGATCAATAAGAAGTTTTATAGCGCGCCCGAAGGTCTCTCTCTCTCTCTCTCTCTCTGCCTCTCTCTCTCTCCATCTTCCTTCATTGCTGCATTCATTTGCACACGCTGTTTGTACTGTGTTAATTGGCTCGTTTTCCACCCTTTGTCACTGGGGGGCTGCGGGCGCAGTCAATCTCATGGGTGCCCCCCCCCCCCAGTCCCTACCCACCCATCCGTTTCCAGTCAGATGCAGTATGGGAAGGGTATGTAAAGAGTGCCATATCTGACACACTGGGTTATATGTAGAACATCGTAGCATTTGAAATGGAAATGTTGGCGACTGTGTGTGAATCATTCATGAGACAGTGTGTGTGTGTGTGTGCCCCCATACACCCCCCCCCCCCCAGCCCCATACCCATTACAACACCACACAGACCAGTTTCAGTGGTGTTGCAGGGAGAGCAACAAGCTGCCGTAGCCTATACTGCACCACAGCCATTCCTGCATTTGACTTCCTATTAATTATGCAAAGCTCATTTTTAAAAATTCATTCGGTCAATCCTACATCCGCTGTGTGATACGTACAGTCCAGTGCCAGGATCGCACTCAGAACCACCCGCAGCCTTTGTACCTTTCCACATTACAGTCAAGGGGCTATTTTAAAAAGTCAACAGGTCATGTTGGAAAGTGGACCCACTCACACTTCCTGTAATTGTCCGTGTCGACAGAGTAGGTACTTTCCTACGCTGGCGTTGTTTTTGGACCTCTGAGATACTTTCGCTACCTGGTTTTTACTTTTGCTTAAAATATATGTTATAAAAAGAAGTAATTGTTTGGATGATAAGATAACAAGGTAGATTTGGGCAATTTCACATCATGAAAGTGGCAGAACATGAGCATATATATGTATTACTCAAATATTTTGTACATTTTTTTCATGTAAGTCTGCAGCCTGCAGCCAACATTAGGAAATGCTCAAATTTCATGTAGCACTTCAGAAACTGAAAAACACTGATAGTGGGCTTGACTACAAATGAGAAGTCCTACAGCCAAAAATTAACTACTTCCCTGATGTAGTAATTCACATCATACAAATACCATGACATTTTTATTGCCATTATGGATGGGGCAAAAAGTCCGGTTTCTGATTAATTTCCCATCAAGGACAGATCCATGAGTAGGTTGTGTGTGTTGTGTGTGTGTGCCCAGTATATTCACAGTAGTTAGTGAAAAACGTTGTGTTAAACACTTGTGTGTTGTGCGTGTTATGTTCCAGCATGTGGTGGCACATTATTGGCCTTGGCTCTTTGTTGTCTTGAGTGAACAGGAAGGCTGTACTACAGGGCTAAAGCAAGCAAGGCCATTGTCAAGTGGCCAGAAAAAGCATGTCACCAAATGCTGCAGAGTGTTTACTGCACATACAAAAGACGTATGTGTGTGTGTGTGTTTATGTGTGTGTGTGTGCGTGCGTGCTTGTACATGTGTGTGTGTGTGTGTGTGCGTGCTTGTGCATGTGTGTGAGTATGTGAGCGTGCGTGTGTGTGTGTGTGTAATTGGGTTGTAGGGTGTGTCAAAGAAAATGAAATGTTTTTTTTGTGCACGTGCCCCTGTGTGTGAGTCTGAGTCTGAGTGTGTGTTGTGGGAGTCAGAGTGTGCATTCAAGTATAATGTGTGTGTGTGCGTGTGTGGTGTAGAAACAGAAGAGTGCAGGTGGTTTGTGATTCTCTCTTTCTTTCTTTCTTTCTTTCTTTCTTTCTTTCTTTGTTTCTTTCTGTCTGTCTGTCCCTCCCCACCTCGGTAACCAAGGGGACCTATCCTCGGTGGGGCCCTAAATTATCAGTGTCAAGGCAGGTGGAAGCGATGATGTCACTGCTAAGCAACTCACCCCAATAGACCTAGAGAATAGTCATTGGGGGTGATAACTCTCACTGTCTTTCTCTCATAGTCTCTCTATTTCTCTCCCTCTCTCTCTCTCTCTTACACACACACACACACACACACACACACACACACTTCATCTCTTTCTCTCTCTTATAGGGAGCCACTCTGTCGTTTAGGCTAATTAACAAGACGAATATCCCTGCTCCGCTGCGGACTCATAGCACAGTGTGGACAGGCAGCTCACTGAGGCTTTTCTGAATGTCCTCGTTTAGGGAGAAATCAATGCTGCCGTCTTTATGGAATACTGCACTTCTCTCCCAGAGTCAGCCCTGTGTGTGTGTGTGTGTGTGTGTGTGTGTGTGTTTGTACAACGCAGGCCCCCGAGGCTGAGAAATCTTGTATTGGTATTGGTTTTAATAATGGCAGTCCATTTGTCCTCCACTCTCTTGCCATCTACATTGATGAGAGTCCACGAGGTTCATTAATAAATCTCACGAGGCGGCGTGTCCATTTGAAGCCTAACTGAACTAAATGGCCCCGGCCGTGTGCTTTATCGCACCTCTTCATGCCTTTTGCGTCCACACACACACACACACACACACACACGCCATTGTGGAGGACGGGGTGAGTTAGAACTGGAGCACCGAGCCAAGAGGATGGTCTCGTTCTAACAGAGGGGCACAAAAAAAAAACAGAAACATCCGTCGACATGAGTATCGGGCTGGAATGGGTGGGGGCAGTGTGTGTGTGTGTGGGGGGCGTCTCTGGCTGAGAATGAGAATGCATTGCCGCCTTCCTGAGTAACGTGAGTGATGAATGTGGGAGGCGGTGGCCCGTAACTGCACTATTGAAATTGAATTAAGTTCATGGGAGAGCGAAAGAGAGAGAGAGAGAGAGAAAGAGAGAGAAAGACCTGGTCGAGATAGAGACAGAGGCCAACTAGCTTACAGGGAAATGCTTTGTGTTCACTCTGCACAACACCCAAACAAGCGTAGGGTGCCATCGGTGACGACAGGGGCAGTGATGGGCAACCTGGTTGGCTTCAGAAGCTACAGTCCAGTACCACATGTAGTGCTCCAGTCATTTACCAAACCAACTGATTCTGATGAGCAGAGCTCAGAAGGGTTAGTGAGCTAATCAGCTGTATTAAGTGCACAGGTGGAATATGTGTTATTGGATTACAGCTTCTGAGTCCAGTCTCAGTGAGTCTCTCTTCCTACCTCAGAAGCCAGCGTGTGATTCCCAGAATCCCAGTGTTCCCAGAATTCCCAGTGTCATCCTCCCTGCTGTGTTGCAGGTCACTTTAAGTATCTTATGATGCTTGCGCTTTAGCGTCATGTATGTTTAAAACCTTTTTTGTGGGAGCACACTGGTGTCGCCGGTGTGATTTTGTTTTAGCCAACTGCACCACAAACTACATTACGTCAATGCTTGTGAACTTCCCCCTGCTTCCCCCCCCACTGACTCCTTACCGTCTCACTCCCTTTTTCCTCAGGCATCATGGCTGACAAGGAGACAGACAAGCCCATCGGAGAGGAGGAGGACGAGACCGACCTGAACTACCAGCCCCCGGCCCAGAAGTCCCTGAAGGAGATCCAGGAGCTGGACAAGGATGACGAGAGCCTCACCAAGTACAAGCAGGCTCTGCTGGGTGCAGGGCCCGTGGTGGCAGGTAAGTGAGGCCCCACCACCACCACCTCCACCCCCCCAGCCCCCCGCCGACTCCCCTCCCAACCCCCACCAAGCAGGTTCTGCTGGTGGGATGTAACATTATACACTTACACTGTCAATACTTCTATACACCACTCCACAGCACTAATCCTAATCCTAACACTTGCCCCAAGCCTATGGTAGAGTGGAAGCACATCATGTTATATGTTGTTACACACTATTACTTCAGTGTAAGTGACCCACACCCCCCCATCCACACACACACACTTTTTTACACTCCAGGCCTATAAGAGATTCAAGATCAAGGCAAGACTGTCACTTTTAAGCCTCAAGTAAGCTGAATGGCCCTGGTTCGATAAACTTATTTAGTTTTCAGTGGGACTTCACTGAAGCTGCTGTCAGCAGTGCTTTTCATCTTTGTATGCTGTTCCTGTCCCCTGTTTTTACTGTTGTTTTCACAAAAAATGACAATGTAAGTGACACTCAATTTAAACAGTAGACATAACATTAACCACTCTTTAAACACACATACGGTACTGTAGATAGGTTTCACTGTTGGCAGCCCAACTATCACAAAGGTCCAAAAAGTCAACTTCTCTCTCTATCACTTCCTTTTTGAAGTGGCCTCTTTCTGTCTGTCTGTGTGTGTCTAAGAGAGAGAGAGAGAGAGAGAGAGAGAGAGAGAGAGAGTGTGTGAGATCAGTATTTCACACAAAGTCTCAGCCTTCTTTGTCACCAGCCTCTTGGGAGACTTCCTGTTCCCTGGAGACGGCTGCTGTTTGAACAGACTCCCATCCCCTGAGTACTGCAGGCCTGCTTCAGAAGCCCCCGAACAGCCAGACTACCTGTGGGCCACAGTGGCTAGTCGACACAGCTTACTCCCCTGCCCATTAGAGAATAACATCCTTTGAACCCCACACACCACACTTGTGCTTCTGTTTCTTCTTTAACCCCAGAAACACATAAATACAGTATGTACACACGCACAGAAATACACACACACACACACACACACACACACACACACACACACACACACACACACACACACACACTCCCAACATTAAAATTCAGGACTTTGACCCAAATCCTGTTCCCGTGAAATTGGGAACAGTACTTAGAAAAAGTGCAAAAATGCACTAATAGATTTGTTTTTTTTTTTCACTTCCCTGGAAATGGCTGTTAGTATTCGGTGCTGGCTTATTTGAGATGGGGGCACTCAGCTGGAGGTAAAAAAAACCCAATTTACCACTCCAAGTGGGTACCTGGGGCACTGGGGGGAAAGATTAACCTTTATTGTAAAGCATCAAATGGACTCACTGTGTTGTAATGAGTTCCTCAGCTTCACCACCAGAGCATGCCTTGAAAAACTTTCTTTGGAAGGGGGTATGACCTCATAACCCACATGAAAAAGACGGCTCTTTAATATACAGTAACCCTAAACCGGCGGTGAATAACAACATAAGTACCACGGAAAAATGAAGAAGGACCAAAATAGACCTAAATTAATAAGCTGTTGAAGGATTTCAGGATAAACACGTGCTTGCCAGTTACTGGTGTATCACCAAGAACAATAGAAATGGCTGTTACGGTGAATTAGTAATGAATTATTAAAAAGAAAACATGGATAATAATCTAGTTCCCTGTTGTGTGTGATGTCATTTGTTTTATTAGGGTTTCTGTGTCATCAGCCATTTAGTTTTAGAATAGCTGCTGAGTCAGGGGTGATTCATCCCTGATATCTATGGCTATGTCCAATACTGTAACGGTGACCCCCATCTCACCTTGAGGGTCCGACAGCCTTTTTTTTTCGAGAGGTTACCCATCTCACATTAGCCCTGGCAGGGGAGACAGCGGATCCACTTACGGCATCATCGTCACCACCACCAATCAGTACAGTGATGACGCTACTGAACTAGCACGCGGGCGTAAGAGGAGAGGATAATGGAGGTTGCTAATGCTTAGCACGTGTGCGTAGACACATGCGCCATGTTTAGTGTTTGATTGAGCCGTTGCACCTTTGATTCATGCTGGCGAATCGGGGCTCTGTTGTGCTGAAGGAGTCTCTGAATGCCACGCCGACATGAGCAGTTGGAGTGTCTCGGCCCTTAACGACTGACTGTGCGACTCTCCTCAATGATGGGAATATTAACCTCGGCCATTTTCCCAGCGAGGCTTGTGGCACTTGTAGCTGCAAAAGCTGCTCCCTTTTTAGATGTCTATTAATTTGTCATGTTTTGTTCTCCGGGGTGATGGATGAATTCAGGGGGAACAATAAATCAGCTGGGCATGTTTGTGCGTGTGTGTGTGTGTCCTAGGGTGTGTGTGTGTGTGTGTGTTTGTGTGTGTGTGTGTGTGTGTGTGTGTGTGTGTGTGTGTGTGTGTGTTGCAGTTCCCCCTGTGCATGTGGATATGTGCAACTCTCATACTCGTGCTCACCATGTAAGGACCTGTTACTGCCCTCGCTAACAGCACTTCCTCTTTCTCAAACCACCGCCCCCCCACCTTTTACCCGACTTTATTACCATGACTGCAACACTGACATTCTCGCACTCATTTTGTTCATGTTGATGTTCCCACTATGCTTCACACAGACCTGAATGTACCATTGGAGGTTGACATAGTAAGCTTCTGGAAAGCCATCTGAAAGCACCATTAATGTCACCTAGCTATGTAGCCTCAGCAGAGTCTATTATCGGCATAGCGCCTATTATCAGCCATGTCTGTTGCTGTTCCACTCGAAATAAGGTTTCGCCAGATGAAAAAGAAGTTATCTCTGTGAAAATAGAGAAATTCACCTTTTGTAAATCCTTGGTTTGAGTAAGTGAACTTATAACAAACATTTTAGTTTTCACATTGAAATGTCTCTTCCAAGATGACTTACACTAACTGCTCCCAAGAGCAGCATGAAGGCTGCTGTAAGCTTTCATGGTTTGGGAAGCCTGACATTCATGATAAAAGACAGATATTTATGTAGGGAGAAATGATATAATCTTCTGGAAAGCCCTCGCAGACCAGAGAGACTCATCTCACAGCACCTAATAGCACTCTGGCAGATTTCTCTGGCGCTACTGGACTATCACAAAGCTTGTGCCATGTGTATCTCTGTCCTATGTTTCTTTGCCAAACTGTTGAGGCACTTTGTGTGATATCCTTTGTATGATATTTGTACAAAGATTAATATTATTATTATTATTATTACTATTATTATTATTATTATTATTATTATTATTATTATTATTATTAGTAGTAGTAGTAGTAGTAGTAGTAGTAGTATAGGCTCAACACCACTAGTGTAAACTAGCTATATAGCTAACCTGTAGAGCAGCACAATGCTACTCTAAGCAGCCATGTTTTTGGCAACCCCACAAGCCTTTGCAAAAGATAGATATTTAAAAGGAGAAATGATGTCTGCAGGATTGTCACGATCTCTATAATCTTAGGCGGAGGTTTGAGCATGCTTATAGCTAAAATAAACAGTTCAGGAACCCTCCAAACAGATGGGTTATTTCACTCACACAAAGCACATTGACATCTATGGAGTGGCTCTGGTTAAGACATGTCGAAATATGCTGTACATGTTAATATAACTTAGAGCATTTGTAAACAAGAGTACAAGGCTAATAGCTTTGTTGTACATTGGAAGTTATGAATGTGCATGTTGTTTCCCCAGCAATCTGGAAAAAGAAACATTTGTTGACATTGACATTTTGACCTGTGGCTTTGTTGGGTCTTATTTTAAACCGGAGCAAGAAAAGCAACACTCAACCTCATCCTTTCATTGTTTAGGTTTCATGCCATTTTTTTCTCTGCCTTGGGGGACCTTTGCCATTTTGGTGTATGTGTGTGTGTGTGTACATGTGCGTGTGTACATGTGTGTGTGCGCACGCGTGTGTGTGTGTGTGTGTGTGTGTGTGTGTGTGTGTGTGTGTGTGTGTATGCGTGTGTGTCCTGTCTGGTATGAGTGGTGAGTGTGGCCATGGGCTCTGTGAGACCACAGCCATGACATGCACATCATGCCCCAGAGCACGGCGTCACTGGCAGGGTGACAGAGGCCATCACCTTGGTGACGGCTTGGCCTCCCCCCCAGCGGAATGTGCTGAAGTGGCATGTTGTCGGCCGGGAAACGTGGGGGTGGGGGGGAAGGTGGAGGGCGGTGGGGTGCGGTGGTGTTTGGGGAGTGAGTAAGGAGGGCTGGGGAACAGGAGGAGAAGGGGAGAGAGTGCAGTGGATTTCATCATCTTCAAGAGCAGAATATCTCTCCAGCTCTCAAAAAACCCCCAATGGCTGAGATCCTTCTGAACTCTCCACCCCGTGACCAAGCCGTAGTCACACTGGGAATAGACGGGAAAGGAACTGAACCCGCTGCAATACTAAACAAACAGGGAAGATCGAATCTACACAACAGAAATAGATACACACTCTATCTTATTCAGACAGACCCTATTTATGGCTTGTATACTGTTTCTCTATTCCTCTGTATCTCTTCTCTCTGCTCTCAGTCTCTCTTTCTCTCTGTTTCTCCTTCTCCTTCTCTCTCTCTCTCGCTTCTTCTCTCTCTCTCTCCCTCTGGGTCTGTTTTAAGTCTCTGTGTTTGTCTTACATGTTCTACAGGCTGTTGGTGATGAGGTGACTGCTCTAGTAGCGTATATGTGCCCTGTTTAGAGAAATAGGCTGTGCACACACACACCTGTAGGTCAACGTGTATTTAAGTTTGTGTTTTAATCCTCCTGCTTCTCTAATCCTTAGCGCAGCGTTACAGTTTCATTTCTGCTCGTTTTAAAAGCTTTGCCTTATTAGTCTGACGTGGTGGCGTTTGGCCCCTATTTAAGATCCTTCTAGTCTTTCATCTACAGCCCAGAATGGAGCGAAAAAGTGCCTTTTGTCATGAAAAAGGCTGCTAAATTTGAGTCTTCTTTGATTCATCTCTCGAACATGCTACAGAGAAAAAGACCCCCCCCCCCCCCAACCCCCCACCCTGATGAATTGAAAGGACTAGACTTGGATACGTTATTTTTTTCAGCTCCATCTGTCTTCAGGCTCATCTTCCCTGGCAGTGGGTCTGATATTAAAAATGGCTACATTCATAGCCCTGGTGGCCACCTTCCTCCTCTTCCGTTCATCCTCCTCCTCCCCCTCCTCCTCCTCCTCCTTCTCCTTCTTTTCCTTTTCCTTTTCCTCCTCTTCTTCCTCCTCCATGACTGCTGCTACACTGTATGATTACAATCCTGTCAGTCCCCACAGCCAGTTAGCTAAACCAGAGACAAACACTCTCTCTCTCTCTGTCTGGTCTTACAGCCACATGTACTGAATATTAACAAGCCATAAACACGCCATAAACACTGGTCCACCATGTTTGTCAGGCATTAACCTCAACAACGCGCCTTTCCCCTTATGGTTAGCTCTGTGGTGGTGGTGATACAGTACACACAGTGTAGTTTTAAGCAGTGGTGTTGGGCAGTGTTATGAATAGCTGTTACGTGGGCACTCTCTTTACTGATATTAGACGACACAATGTTTTTTTTTTAACAGGAGACACTTGAATCATCAGCAGGCAATATGCTGTCAGTCAGTCAGAACATTACAAGCTGAACATGTCGTTGTTGCCGGGCAACATTGCTCAAAAAGTTTCCCTGTGTACAGTATCATTACCTTTGAGTGTGAGGAGACGTTTACTGCTGTAGGACATTTTAAAATATATATATCAATTATTTATGCCAGATAGTTGATTTCATATTTTTGTTTCACTGTGACTTGATACTGAGGGGGTGGGGGTGGGGGTGGGGTAATGAACACTCTAATGCCCCTGCAAATCACTTCTATCGCTGTAGCTTTGTGTTTCGCTCTGAAATCCCTGGCAGGTTTCCTCTGTTGGGGTAGCACTGGTTGAATGGGTGAGCATAGAGAGAGGGATAGCGAGAGAAAGAGAGACAGAGAGAGAGAGAGAGAGAGAGAGAGCAAGGGAGGTAGACACTAGCCAAAGTCTTTTAGAGAGAGAAAGAAATAGAGAGAGGGAGAGCGAGAGTGAGATAGAGAAAGATAGATAGATAAAGAGAGAGAGAGAGAGAGAGATAGAGAAAAAAACTAACCAAAGCCTCACAATTGTCCCTGTGTTTGTCTCCCCTTCACAGACCCCACCATCCCCAACGTCCAGGTGACGCGATTGACCCTGATGTGTGACCAGGCTCCTGGACCCATCACCATGGATCTGGCAGGTAAAACGCTCCCCCCTTTTCCTGTACCTGCGTGGCCTGCGTGACCTTTCTCTGTGTTTCCCATTTGCGCTTACACACACACATGACACACATGACACTGAGACACACCCAGAGGTCGTCATTTAATCAGATCTCACGTTGCGGGCCTTCCTGTGTCCCTCACCATCCTCTCTGAGAGAGCACACATGTAGTCTGATTACATGCACACATTTTACGCTTTATTATAAATCACTCTCAATACCAGCCTCTCCCTAAAAAAAAGAAAAAAGATGAATGCAGATACAGCTGTGGATGTCCTTGAAATTGAATTCACGACAGCAGTACGGTTGGTCTGTCAACGTTTCACCAGAGGAAAGTGTCTTTCTTTTTTTTTTTTTTGTCCCCTCGCCTCGGTCTCACTCTGCTGGCTTCACACTCGCGTTTGGGAAATTACACTTCAGTGGTGGCAGGTTGTTCAGCTATTTCCAAATCTCTAAAAATCGCAAATATTTTTACGGGTGAGCAGTGAAGCCTGATGAGAGCTATTCTTTCCAATGTCTCGGAACAAGAAAAACCTTTGCGTTTCTCTTTCCCCATCCATCCCTCTCTCTCTCTCTCTCCATCTCTGTGTCTCTCTCTTTCTCTCTCGCTCTCTATCTGTCTTGCTTGCTTTTTGTGATCCCTCTCTCTCTCTTTCATATAGAAAAAATATGTTTCCAGCAGCAGGTCACACATAGACTGTATACTGTATATGCCATCATCATCCTGTGGCTGCGTTAAGTCTGTCTGGTTGAGAATATTGCATCATGACCATAATTCATTACCAGAGAGCCTTGGCTTGGCTTAGCTGACCTAGAGACTGTTGGGAGATAGGGATTGTTGTTATTATTATTATTGTTGTTGTTGTTTTGTTATTATTTGTTATATCTCCTCTACAACACTGTGCAGAAAGGATCCCTGACACAGACAGGGCGTGGTGTGGCGTGACAGTATTATATCCAAAGAAGGTCAATTTATTGACATTCAAGTAAGCAGTGTGTGTGTGTGTGTGTGTGTGTGTGTGTGTGTGTGTGTGTGTATGTGTGTTTGAATTCAAATGTGCAATGTCTTACACTGCTACCACACATGTACCATTACATCATTTGCTGAGAGGCCACACCCATTGGTCCAGAGGAAACAGGGTAAACAGGCACGCAGGCCCATGAGGGTCGCAAATACAGGTCACACCCCTCCTGCCTGCCGGCCCCCCCAGTCTCTCCTCAGCCCCCCCCCCCCCTCCGTAGACAAATCACCCCGTTTGTCATCATTCATCTTGATGTTGTTGTGCACTGCTGCCAGCACAGCACCAAGGCTCCTTAGAAGCGCAAACAAAGGCTTCTGTTCAGCCAGTGAAAGAGTGAGACAGAGAGGGGGAGACAGGGAAAGAGGGAAAGAAAGAAAGAGGGATTGAGAGAGAGAAAAGGGGAGAGGGAGAGAGAGAGAGATGGAGACACAGGCGAAATGGAGAGAGAGAGAGAGAGAGGGGGGAATAGGTAGAGAAAGAGACAGAGGGAGAAAGAGAGTTGGGGATAGGAAGAGAGAGAGAGACAGAGAGAGAGAGGGAGAGAGAAAGAAAGAAAGAGAAAGAGAGATGGAGACACAAGAGAGATGGAGAGAGAGAGTAATAGAGGGAGAGAGAGAGATAGAGAGGGAGAAAGAGGGTTGGGGAGAGAGAGAGAGAGAGAGAGAGGGTGGAGACACAGGAGAGATGGAGAGAGAGAGAGGGGGAGAGAGAGAGAGAGAGAGAGAGAGAGAGAGAGACAGCATTTGCTTAGTTGACAATATTGACAGACCCTTGGAGGGCACCACGCTGCATCCTAATGAGTCACCTCCTCAGCCTGGAGAGGGATGATGTCACCCCCCTGAGCCTGCAGACACTGGGGCCAGGCAGCAGGAGGAGGAGGAGGTGAAGAAGGAGGAGAAGGAGAAGGAGGAGGTAGCTAGAATCAATCTTAGGTCTGGCCGGCTTTGTACCTGTCAGAGCAGGGAGAGGGGGAGGCCACGCGGGGGGTGGTGGTGGTGGTGGCGGCGGGGGGGCTCTGGTCGATGGTGTCCAGAGATGCTCTCATTCTCACTCCCACCATCCCTTTTTCTCTCTCTCTGTCTTTCTTTCTTTCTTTCTTTCTGTCTTTTTCTTTCTCTTTCTCTCTCTATCTGTCTGTCTTTCTTTCTCTTTCTGTCTCTTTCTCTCTCTTTCTCTGTCTTTTTGTCTGTCTCTTTCTCTCCCTCACTGACCTTTTTTATTCCTACTCCCACCCTCTCTCTCTCTCTCTGTCTCTGTCCATCTCTTTTTCTAACTTAACTACTCTAATTCTCACTCCCATTCTCTGTCTGTCTTTCTGTGTACTCTTATTTTTGTCTTTTTAAAAGTCCTTTCTCTTTTTCGAATACAGTGTAGGCTCTGACAAATTGTCTTCTTCTTCGGTCGTTATCTTGTTGAAAGGTCCAACAACACCTAAAGACATGTTTGTCACAGTTTTTAAAAATCCTTTCTTTAATAACCACAATTTCATTTTTACTCTGGACAGTTTGTCAGTTTGAGTGTGCAATAATTGTTTTGGCTACAGTATACTTTCAGCCTCTTTCATCTTCCTCATATCCTTCTCTGCTCTCGCTTTTTTCGCATCTCTTTCTGTATCTCTACATTTTTCTTTCTCCCTGTGGCTCTTTCACTCTCACTCTCTGTCCATCTCTCTCTCTTTCTTTGCCTCTCTGTTTTTTCTCTCTCTTTTCTGTTCCCTCTCTCCCAATCCCTCTCTTCCCTCATCTCGCTTTCTCTCCCACTCTCAATCTCTTTTTCTTTCTGTCTTGTCTCTCCCTCCCTCCTTCTCCCTATCCTTCTCTCTTTCTCTCTCTCTCTCTCTCTCTCTCCCTCCCTCCCCCCCTGTCTTCCTCCCCACCAGCGCTTGGCTCAAGGGAGTCTCGTCTATCTCCTGAGCAGCAGCCAGTGCCATGCAAAAGGTCATCTGGTTGCTAGGCAATGAAACGACCCTTTGCAGTTCCTGCCTGGCCCTTTTTCTGTTTCTTGGAAGGAGGAATCCCAACTCACCAGAGACACACTCAGCCCACAGAGCCAGGCAGGAGGGGTGTGACACCCCATAATCACACAACTGTGTGTACGCCAAACACGCACAGTGACGCCACGTTACCCCACAACCGCTCAGTCTGCCTTCCTCCTCTCACCAGCTGTTGCACCTCAGCAGCTCCTGTCTCGCATAGCCAAGCGTGAATTCACAGGTTATTGCCGTGAACAGCATCTAATTGTAATTCTGACTGTATTACACTAACACTACAAATAAAAACCGATGTTGGCACAGAAGGTACTACACACACAGTAAGACAGCTGATACTCAGATTTCAGGAATTACATGTGGCGTGTTCCACCAAAAATATAATCACATTGTTTGCACGGCATCATTTCTACAGAGAGCCATTTTGAAGGGCGAGGTCCCCGAAGCATAGCTAACAGCTTGTACAAACTAAATATGCAATTTATTTCTGTATAAACTGTTAAGTGTGTTTCAGTGGTGATCACACAAACGGCTCTGCACTGTATATTAAGAAAATGGTATATTGTATATATACTACTGTATATTTATCTTATGAGATGCCCAAATGTGGACACAAATACACTGTGGCATTTATGTGCTACTTGTGCTAGCCCATGTCATCATTCTCGTTTCTTCCCTCCTCAAACGAATCATTGCATATGGAGCCAGCTTTATTACACCTTACATCACCCTGTCTCTGCCAACATCGGCACTCGGCACTCTGGTGCTTAACGGGCATATGCACATATCACATGACTGTGCAGTATAAAGCATATCCTTTGCCCACTGCACAGTCTTACCAACCAGAGCTCTTAAAGATGCAATCAATAGAACAGACAGATCGTTTGGTCCCTCAAGACCGAAATGGTAACTGCTTCTATTTCATAATCTAAAACAAACTCCCTTTGCACACCAGTAGATTGACTTTATGGTCACTGTTATGGTAACCTTTCAAGGCCGATGCCTTTTATTCTCTTTTGGTAGTAGAAAGAGGCACTGCATGGACTTCAGAGTCAGCTGTCAAGTCGATCACAAGCTCATTTCGACATCGTACCAAGGGCGAAGGAAATGGCCTTGCAACACACAGCTTCCTCTCAGCAGGAGGCCTAAGACAACGTTCACATCTCTCCCACAGAGATGTTTGTCAAACATAACAATAGGACAGCATGTTCAGTTTATAATGGAAGTACAACTACAAAATAAGTTGTTTTTCTTCCTTCAGATCCTTCTGGTCATCACTGTATGGATACAGGTACCGGAGGTGACATGTAAACATGGTTTTTCGTGCAGGACTGGTTAGGGGCCTCTGCCCAAGGAGGGATCTTTCTCTCCCTAGAGACCTTGCAGCTGGTGCTTGGCCTTTGGGTGTTTTGTATGTAAAAACATCACATCTGTGTATGCTGTTCAGTCTTCACTCAGTCTTAATATTTAGTGTATCTGATAAAGTATTATTGTGAATGGCTGCAAGATGACGCGTGTCTCTTTAAGAGCATGTAGTTAAGCTGGCCTCTGATAGGAGTCCTCTGTGGGAGCCATTTTGAATGGTGTGACACAGCAATGACATCATCCATATCAGCTGATCAGAGATGAACCTGAGATCCATTTAGCTCATGTATGAACTCTTTTACTCTGTCTTAACCTTGTATTTGTGTCAGTATTTTCAGTTCTCTCTGAACTTTGGCCAGTCAAATTTTGATGCATGGGCGAATCATATTTACTGTATTTGCAGTCTTGAATCTGAAACAAAAACAAAACAAAGGAAGAGTAAACACATAAATGAACATTGAGTCGAACAAGAGAAGAAAGAACCAGCTTAGACCAACTGTATGCTCCACACTTTTGGGGAAAATAGGTGCATTTTCAAACTCCCTTAACCGTCCCTCCTTTTTTACCGTTTCTGAATCCATTCAGCCAATCTCCGGATCTGGCAGTTGGATCTTTGGAGCTGGCAGTAGCTCTTCAGCCATTAGCTTAGCATTAATAATTGAACCGGATTGGACCTTTGGTCAAAAATGGCGAAACTCAACCGTTTAACTCAAAGGGAGTTGGAAAATGACCCTTTTTTTCCCCGCCATGTTTCTTCAGCCAGTAGTACTGCTGCTGGGTGCTATTTATAGCACTTTAGGACTTAAAATAAAGACTTATTTATTTAAATACTCCGACAGGGCGTGTCCCCCCCTGGGGTGATCATGGAGTGTGAGATGTGATTTCCGGCAGTGCATTAGGGAGGCCAAGTCCCTGCTGATGGATGGGGTCGAATGTGAGGAGCTGTGTGTGTGTGTGAGTGTAAGCAGCAGTGTGTGTGTAAGGGGCTGAGTTTGTGTGAGTGTTTGTAAGTGTGTGTGTGTGTGTGACAAGCTGAGTGTGTTTGAGTGTGAGGGGCTGAGTTTGTGTGAGTGTTTGTGAGTATGTGTGTGTGTGTGTGTGTGTGTGTGACAAGCTGAGTGTGTTTGAGTGTGAGGGGCCGTGTGTGTGTGTGTAAGAGACAAGCTGAGTGTGTGTGAGTGTGTGTGAGTGTGAGGGGCCGCGTGTGTGTGACAGCTGATGATGGGCCCTTTGAGCGGCGGAGCCGATGGAACGGAACGCTGCTGTCAGACGGATGTGTCGGGGTGGCCACAGCTTAGAGAGAGAGAGAGAGAGAGAGAGAGAGAGAGAGAGAGAGAGAGAGAGAGAGAGAGAGAGAGAGAGAGGAACAGAGAGAGAGACAGAGAGAGACAAAGAGAGAGAAAATAAGAGAAAGGCAGAGAAAGACAGACAAAAAGAGAGACAGCGTGAGAGAGACAAAGACTGAGAGAGAGACAGACAGAGAGAGAGACAGAGAGAAAGACAGAGAAAGAGAGACACAGGACGAAAGATAGAAAAACAGAGAGACTGAAAAAGAGACTGTGTGTGAGAGAGAGAAGGAGAGAGAAAGAGAGACACAGAAAGAGAGACACAGAAAGAGAGAGCTGGAGGGGTGTGACAGCGAGTAGTGAGCAGGTGGGGTTGATAAGGGGAGGAGGGTGGGGGGGCATTGTTGTGAGGGGTATGTTTGTGTGTGTGTGTGTGTGTGGGGGGGGGGGGGGCAGTTGGAGACAGGCAATCTGACGCTGGTGGCATCTTTCCTATTTATGTGCTTCCATTTGACCCCGCTTCCCTCACCACCCCCCTCCTCTACAATTTCCCCTTTTTTCCTTTTCCCCTCCTTTGTCTCCTCTCCTCCTCTCTTCTTCTCTCCTCTCCTGCTCCCCCACCTTTCATCTCCCTACTGCTCCTTTCCCCTCCTCTCTTCTCTTCTCTTCTCTTCTCCCTCCCCTCCTCTCCTCTCTTCTCTTCTCTTCTCTTCTCCCTCCCCTCCTCATCCCTCCCCTCCTCTCCTCTCCTCTTCTCTCCTCTCCCCTCCTCTCCTCTCTTCTCCCCTCCTCTCCTCTTCTCTCCTCTCCCCTCCTCTCTTCTCCTCTCCTCTCCTCTCCAGTCTCGGTTGATGCCCTGATTAGGATAACAGAAGGCCTGTCTTATCTTCCGACTCCCTAATGGAATTGAGAGCAGGGAGACGGGGGCTGATATTGGGTTTAGACAGCAAGACAGAGCTGAGCGAGGGTGGGGTGGGTGGGTGGGTGGGTTTGTGGATTGGGGCAGACTGAGTATGCAGACTCAAATGCAGAGAAAAAGAGGATGGAGAGAAGAGAAACAGGAAAGTGTGAATGTCACAAAGACAGAAAGAGATAGGGAGGGAGAGAAAGAGAAAGAGAGACACACACACACAGACAGACAGTTATCAGAAGCAGCTGTTTGTATGCCACCTCCATTAAAGAGCACATAATCTAATATGAGAACCACTTCAGTAGGACTCAGGTAGAGGTTCTCGTGCTGTGCATTGTTGTCCTACAGGTCCAAACAAACAAACAACCAACCAACCTGTCAGATGCTACATTATAGCTTACTGCAGTTGTAGTGTAGCATTCGTTGCAGCTAACGCGGAGATGTGGCGGGGGGGTGTATTTATGCGTGAACATCGCCTTGGTGGAAGATCAAAATGAGATTTTTTGAGGCTGCTGGCAGGAGAGAGAAGGACAGATGTTGCCATGTTCACCGCTGTTGCACATGGGAGGAGGAGGAGCATGAGAGTGGGAGTCTTAAGCCAGATCACAGCAGAGCAGAGCCATGTCTGCGGGGTTGTCTGCTGTGGTGGTGGATGCTGTATTCTGCTATCATTCCATCTGTATCGCTTTTTTTCCCTCCTTACACTCTGTCTGACTGCTTTTTATGCAGTGCACACTGGGGACTCTCTCTTTTTCTTTGTACCCCTTTCTCTTTCTCTTTCTCTCCCTCTCTCTATCTCTCTTTTTTCTCTCAGTCTCCTCCTTGCATGTCAGTCTCTTTCTCTTTTTCCTTTATCAGACAATAGCAACAGACAATATCTAGCCTGAGGGTTACACAATGTTGTATCTGCAGGTGAGATCAGCTAAGTGGCATCTATGTCTGCTGTGTCTGCACAAGGAAGTGTACTGGTCACGAGAGGGGAAAAAAGATGGAGTGAGAAAGGCGTACAGAACAAGAGTAAACATAAAAAAACAAAGAGCGAGAAAATAGACAGGTTGAGATGTCTGGTCACATCACTTACAGTTACTTGGTTACCTCTGTCTATCATCTGTGTGTGTTTTTCAGACAGGATGCACCAAACCGGTGTGTTGTTGACCCATTTTTATGTTGCTGTAAAAGACACAGTAGCACCCCAAGGAGCTATCTACCTATTGCTGCACCTTAGACTTTTATGGCAAAGCAACACACTGAGAGCATGATCACACACTTCTGAAATGGGCCTCACTCAGTTTAGATGAATGGTAGATGCTTTGTGCGCAATCATCTTTTTTTGCCGCAGTGTTTGCATCCTGTTGGGACATGCTTCTTCCAGTAACTTAGGTGTGATTTTTTGGGTGCAGATGGATATTGGTGTATTTTTCACTTACCTGGAATGGGTTACACTTTTCTATTATACTGTCCCTGTTAGACCAATTACTTACAGTGTAACAACAAGTGTGTAGCAATGTGTAACATTATGTGCTTACTCTGTACCATAGGGTTAGGGTTAGTGTTAGGTATGTACAGTGTACATAAAGTACATAATATTACATGTTGATACACTAAAAAAGGAACCGTAAAATAAAATGTTACCAATGATAGCAGCTTTCATAGACAACCATGTTATAGCCTGACAGTGTTTACACCATTCTGTATACTTTAGGTAGATTTTTGGGCTGAGGAAGTACATGAACAGTGTTCTGTTAGCCATTTCCTTGCTTGGAGATATACATTGCTTTATACTCACATACTGTGGGTTTTTTTAAATATTATTTAAAAAAGGGGCCAATTGTAGGCTTGGTTTACACTGATGTAGATGTTGGAAGGAAGGGCCGGGATTGCAACATGACTGGTATGAATGATTGAACTGATGTAAATATATCTAATGTATACATTACATTGCAATTAGCTGACACTCTTATCCAGAATGACTCACAGAGTGAATCACAGGGCTACAGCCAATGAAGCAATGTGGGGTTAGGCGCCTTGCTCAAGGGCCCTTCAGCCATGGATGAGGGTGCATGAGAGTGCTGGTTATTCACTCCGCCACCCACATTTTTGTCCTCCTGGTACAGGAATCGAACCTGCGACCCCTCGATCCCAAGACCATTTGGCCACAGCTGCTCCACATGTCCAGATGAAATACAAAGAAGCAGTGTGTACACAATAGGAATGAAATGCTTTTGGTTTACATGAGCAAATGTACATGTTCATTAACATACACCATACATACCTGAATACAGAGTACACATGCAGTGGTGACTAAAATCCTGTGACTGGAAAGACTGTGTGTGTGTGTGTGTGTGTGTGTGTGTGTGTGTGTGAGAGAGAGAGATAGAGAGAGAGAGAGGGAGAGAGCAAGAGGAAAAGAGAAAAAGGGAAAGAGCGTTGGGTTGAAAACTGTAACTGGACCCTGAAGTGGGGCATCTTGATAAATGCACCACAGCGAACAGCCACAGTGCATTTCTGGCGGTTGATTTCTCCTGTGGTGTTTCTTTTACTGGGAAATCGCAGGGAAGGGACCCTCTCTGTCTCTCTGTTTTTTTTTACGGATCGTTTTATCTCTCTGCTGTCTCTGCATCACTCTCTCTCTCCATCTCCGTTCTCTCAGAATCCATTACAGACCACTTAAGGCAAATTTCAGAGATAAATTGATAACGCTGCAGTTATTCTGTTGACTTATTGGTGGGAAGGCTTTTATGTCCGATGAACCCAATGAACTGCTGGAAAAAAAAAAAAAAAAAAAAAAAACTGCTGTCAAAATGCAGCAAACATGATTTTCCTTCTGTCCATGTTACACTCTTTGTGTTTTTTTTTTTTTTCATTTTGCCTCGTTTTCTGTCCGTTATTTCTTTCTTTCCTTATTTCGAGCTGAACAAGTGAAGGTGTGAAAAAAAATTTAAGTCTCGTGTAATGAAGGCTGACATGAGCTCTTTCTTTGTTGCAGGTGACTTGGAGGCTTTGAAGAAGACGAATTTCACCATGAAAGAAGGGGTTGACTACAGGGTGAAAATTCACTTCAAGGTGAGATGAAAATTCACTCTCAGTAACAAGGCCCTTCAGCTCCTTCCCCCCACACACAGCAACTGCCAGTACTGAACTTCCTGTCATGGATATTTCATATTATTCACGAAACATATATTTGTTGTTATACAATTATATTTTGTGACAGTTATTGCGGTGACATGCAAACAAATAACCGGATTTCACACTGATTATTCTCCTTACTCTGATTAGAAGTTGTAACTCGGGAAATCTGATTGAAATCAAACATTTGTGTGTTTACTTGATTGATGGTTTAATCGGATTTCTCTGTGCATGTAACCACACTGACTATAACAATCTTATTGTTGTTGTTGTTATCACTATTGTACTGTATTGTTGTATTTGTATTATTATTATTGTTATTTAAATCTAATTAATGTATTGTCAGGACGGATCTGTGTAAGTAGGCTTATAATGTTGTTCTTGGGTACATATGTTTATAAAGCATCAGGCGATTGAACGTCTGTCTAGAAAAGTCCCTGAAAGCATTAAGCTCCTCTGCCCCACTTGAGCTTGGCTACAGCTCCACTCGGCTCCTCTCTGTCCCCAGAAACCTCTCTGATTTCCAAAATAGATGGGAGATATGTTTAAACATGAGGCCTTAGTGTGTATGAAAATGAATGAGGTCGTCTACCCTCTCAAACGGTTTGCTCCCAAAGGACTACAGCGGCATTAAGTGCATGCATAAACATGCAGTGGCTTTCCCAAGCAGCTAGCCTAATACGCTCCTAAAATAATGCCCCTCTCAGCCCCCTGCCCCCCCAAACACACAAACACACACACACACAAAATGATTGCACAAAACCAAATCATAAGGCTCGGTTGGTGCTTTGTGTGTTGGTGGAGTTCCAGGGGCTGCTTGGGATTGCTGTTTTTAAAATGATGTCTCATGGTGAAGTGGCTTTTGAGGGCGTTAGGGGGGGTGGTAACAAACAGACCAAATGGGACTAACAAATAGACAAGCATGGTAGTGAATGTGGTGGTGGATGTTGTGGGGTGCTGCTATAGTTTGGTGGTGTGACTGTGAATTGTGGGAAAGTGCAAAAAATCCTCCCTGCTGCTTAATTAACTCTGGTTAGATCCAGGAGAGAAAGATGAGTTTGCTGGCAACTCCCACTCCATCAGACTGATCGTTCCGGAATGGAGCTGGAATGAGTGGGAGCAGAAAGAGACGAAGTGGTCTGGAATGAGGGACAGAATGAAGGAGCCTAATTAAATTGATGCCTACAATGCTTAATGCGTTCTTCAGCAGTGAGGGGGAGGCAGTACCCCCGGAGAAGAACTTGGGGAAAAAAAAGATGCCGAAGTGTTTTTGATGCTGTTGTCAAAGACGCCATCTGCAGGTCCCTTTGTGCCATTGCACTCCTCATTGAGATGATTCTATGCAGTTTGACTCTAATTCACATGCTTGTATGTTTTCTCTGTGCAACAGGTCAACAGAGAAATTGTGTCTGGACTGAAGTATGTACATCTGACCCACAGGAAAGGATTGAGAGGCAAGGACGTCCTGTTTTATTATTGAATTCACTGTTGTTTTTGTTGCTTGTCCTTGGTTGGTGGAAACTGTGGAGGTGGCATGTTTATAAATGCGGACAAACCTGTAGGGTGTGCCAGGAATCAGTTCCCCAAACATGACTGACTCACTTTGCCTCAAGAGAAAAGAATTTCTCAACAACCGAATTTCAATTTTATCTTATTTCTTGCGTAAATGTTTAAACCATTTTGGCCAGTTTGTTTGTTTAACGTGCTGGGGCTTTTTTTCTGAAGAGTCCTCAAGCAAACTAGAAAGGCATCCATCAACCTTGTCAAGAGAATTTTACAGAATCATTGGACAAAAAGACAAGATTTAAATCTGAAACATCTCTAAAAATACTGTGGATGGTTTTATGGAAAGTGAAAACCATTGCATGTGTTGAACCATTGCATTATGTGAAATGTTCTTCACATTAAAAAATTGTTCTTCAGAGCTTCAGATCATAATGGGCTATGCTATGTCATATCAGCGTCAAATGATTCTTTAAAGAACTGTTGCCTCCACAGTTCTTTGAAGCACTAAATTACACATTATTTTCTAGTGTATTAATTACTCTTAGCGTTGATCGTTGACTGAGTTCTGTTTTGCGTCTCCTGCAGTGGACAAGGCGGTGTACATGGTAGGCAGCTATGGGCCACGTGTGGAGGAGCATGAGTTCCTCACCCCGGTGGAGGAGGCTCCCAAGGGGATGCTGGTGCGGGGCACCTACCATATCAAGTCCCACTTCACAGACGACGACAAGACAGACCACCTCTCGTGGGAGTGGAACCTGCAGATCAAGAAGGACTGGGACGAATAGAGCCCTTCCACCTTCACCATCCAAGACACCTCTGCTTTTCACCACCCACCTGCACAACGAAACGACGGCATACGAGAGAGGTGTACATACAGGGTGTTAGGATAGAATAGTTAAGGTTCAGCTATAGGCAAAGGGGTGGGGGGTGGGGTGGGACGGGAGCTTCAAAAACAGCTTGTTTATTTACTGTAACCAATGAAACTGATGTACGTGCATATTTACTTGTATAACAGGGAGATGTTTAGGAGCACACAGGGACAACAACGCAAAAATAAGGACAGGACAGGGCAAGAAGAACGTCACTCTACAATGTACTATAAATGTATTTTCAGATGGATTCCTCATGCCTGTTTTCTCAGGTAATTTTTTTGCTTCCTCTCAGACATGCCCGTGTAAATAATGTATCATGACAGCATCATACATTTCACCCACGCATTGACTGTCGTATCACGTGCCAGTTCCATGCGCATGCTTGAGTGTGCCACACTTGTGCAGTGACCGTTAGCCCGTGTTCGACCCGTGAGCAGAATTGTGAAATCTGATCTGCAGAGATTTGTTTTTTTTCTCCCCAGTGTCGTTGTGGCATTTAGCAGTGTTGCGGCAGAGGACCATTGTAATGGGCTGGACTAGAGTGAACTATTTACATCTGTAACAACTGTGTACTCACACACCATGAGCCACAATAACATAAAGAGACCCTGCTCATTGACCTAACGAGTACTTTTGTTAACATGCGTATTGGTATTTAGATTTTATTCATAAAAGAAATACTTTATTTGGACTGATTGATGTAGTCATATTGAAACCTACATGTCTGTCTCTCTATCATTCCTATGTCTATTCCTGTTTCTGCCATGGACATCCATCTTTTGGCTCAGTTTTTTTTTCTTCAGAGAAGGTGTGTTATTATGCTCCATAATTAGAAATTGAATCATTAAATCCATTTATCGTTTTAAACAACCAATTGTGGTCATATGATTTGTCCAGTAAATAGGTTTCACTATTATAACAACATAGTTGCTCATTGACATTTATTTGTACATGTACTTGTTTTTACATGTCTGTTTTATTTTAATTGGACAGCCCAGCCCTAAATGTAGATAAGGCATAGCTTCAAGTTCATTGTACACTGAATAAAACTATAATGCCATTACACTGCATTGCACACTCATCATCATAAATAAAAAAAAAACATTTCCTTCAATGTAGAATGTGCATGTATCGTGACATATGATTCTTCTGTAGGAAGGAACTTTGACTTTTAATAAGTGGCCAACATTATGAATATGAATGTAGCCATGAAGAAGCGCTTACTGAAAATTATCAGGCATTTTGCGACATTTCCTGTGGTTCCTTTTTGATTAAATAAAAAGAATGTGGATAATGGAAGCAAATGACGTTGTCCCTAGTACATTTCAAATTCAGCACATATTCATATTAAGTGTTTATTTTTTGAAAATGTTCGTGTTGATATAATGATGATGGTATTCAAAAATGGTTGTAAGCCTGTATTTGCAGTAGGACCACTAAGCTTTGCTAGCCTGGTAAACCAGCCCCTCATACTTCAGTTGATTTCATACAGACGGCCTGGCTGTAGTTTCACTGACATGGCTGTCTCAGGCAGCATCTTGCCTGACCAATCAGCAAATAATTTCTTCCTGGGGGTATAGACTCTGCTGAAGTTTAAAACAATTGGATCTGCCTTTACCCAATTGCTAAATATCTGGTTGTGCCTCCCTCTGTTCACTGACTGGTCAGGCAAGGTGCTGCCTGAGACAACCATTTCTATGAAATCACAGCCAGCCTGTCTGTATGAAATGAAGTAAAGTACAAGGGGCTGGTTTACCAGGCTAGAGCTTTGCTGCATGACCCTTTTGCTTTTTTTCCTTTTACAAGTATTTTACCTTTTATTGTGATATTCCATGGGCACAATTTCTCAGAAGAATACTGTTCGTTTTGAAGACTGGTGTTCTAGTGTGCATCATTTCATATTACAGGCAATCAGCTATTGCATCCTTGCAAGGCATTGTGAAACCTTTAAATGCATCTTGTATTTTCTAATAAACTTATGCGCAGTTTCTCATGTTCTTTCTATATGATAAGTAGTCTTTCCTCCAAATTGAGATTTTAAGGTGAGCACAGAATCCATATAAAATGCAACAGAACACATACTTGGCATTTCATAAAATGATTTACAGGGACCTTGCCTCGTTGCTTTAATAGCTGACTATATAATTTTTTTTGCGAGTTTAATGCCTGAATGCTTTGCCTAACACTTTTGGGTTGACAAACATTCTACTGTGAAGGACTATAGTTCACATGCACACCAAATGATATTGGAAGATGAGTAGGCCTAGTACATAGTATTTATACACAGAAGCTACATAACACTATCACCATGGGAAAACCCAGTGACGCATATTATGTTTTTTTTTTTTTCGTTCACTGTTTACATCATAAATGCCTTACTCTATACCATGTAGAGTACACCATTTTGCTCCTAACAATTGTTTTGTCATGTTTTCTGACAGTGTGTCTTTGACTTTTAATATGTCCTTTTATATCAGGACACCCAAATAATAGCAGTTACACTTATTTTCAGCCAAATTGACCATTTTATGGCTTTTATGGGGCAGAGGGACCTATCTGGGGCCCACAAATCCAGAAATATTGTTCTTAAGGGCCCCCTGGTGGCGGAGCCTAGGGTGACCATTTTGACACAGGTGAAAGACTTTCAAAACTGCCAGATATCAGGAGGCCTTGATGAAACTAGGCGATATCTGTGCAGAGAGGCTATTCTAATTTTTCATTTTCATTTAAACTTCTCTTACACTCCACAACACTCAAAGTATCCTTACAATTTTTAGGCAAGTTCCCAAGAATCATAATTACCCTGCCTGTGGCTATGAATGACTTCACTATGAATGACCCTCTATGAAGGACCCTCATTCAAAACATTTTTCCATCCCACAACTATTTTTGTGATCGACATAACAATAAGCCAATGGCGTGGTTAGGTGGCTCTGGTTCCCACCCCCTAAGTATGATGACTTTAGAACTAACCAACCAGCGTGTGTTGTCTTCTTGGGCCGTCACCAAGCAAGCGCCTTCTCGCGGAAGTACATCCCAGCTGACCGACATGGCAACTGTGCTGAGGCAGTCTGCAAAGTTAACCTTTTCTGGTATGCCACCGTGGGAGAGCTTACATATTTAACACGTGTTTCTAAAATGACTGATGGATACGTTTCCTGCAGGCGTTAGGTGTTATTTGCTCTGTTCGTCTCGTTTCGTCTCCTGCACTGCTGCAGGAAAGCTAACTCCTAGCTAATGTTAGCTGTTCTAGCTACAAACCCGCCCATGAGTCTATTTTGAAAATTGTGACAAAGGTTACTGTGGATTTTAAATGCTAAAAATAAAAGGGAAAAAATCACGCGAGTGAAGATACTCAACTAATGTTTTTATTAGTTGTAAAAGAATGTGTATCGGCCATATAAGTGATTTAAAAGACTCAAATGTCTTAAAAGTAGTTATGGGCATGTCTATGAAACGTTTCATATTTTGTCATTGAGATATTTTTAGGTTAAGGTTATAGTGGGTTGCCAACAATACCGGCGCTCTTGTTTCTGTTTCTTTGCAGCATTGTATACTTTGTGTCTAATTGATCTCCACAGGTTTGCGGACATCATTTTCTCTGCATTGCAGAAATGGCAGAGCATGTGCATTGCCCTACGTCCATAGTCAGAGGTACAATTCAACCTCACCGAAAATCAAAGTGGATCTGGACAGCAGCACAGGTTAGTGAAGCACAGGTACATTCAACCTCTGCCAGTCCTAGTCCTACTATAGTAAGTCTACTGGGCCATTCTACTCTGAATCACCTGTCAGGTTATAGATTTTCAGGGAGAAATTCAGCTTAATTCAAACCATTCCTCCAAGGTATCCCAAAACAGACAGAGTTAGCAGGTTAACTGTTCAGGTATTGCAGCTCTGTCACAAATGTTTGTTTTTACACAAATAAGAAGACAAGGGCTTTTGTCCTCTCACAATGTTTACCTGATGTGTGTGTGTGTGTTTGTGTTTGTGTGTACTTCCTCTTGTCTCTGCACAGGTATTGCAGTGATGAAGTTCCAGAGTCCACCTGTGAACAGCCTCAGTCTGGACTTCCTCACTGAGTTTGCCATCAGCATGGAGAAACTGGAGATGGACAAGAGCTGCAGAGGGGTCATTCTTACCTCAGTAGGTACACATAGCACTGTGCAGTCATACCTCAGTAGGTACACATAGCACTGTGTGGGCTTACTTAAGTAGATTCACACAGCAGTGTGTGGTCTTATTTCAGTACCTACATAAAGCGCTGTGGAGTCCTACTTCCGTAGGTACACACCTCAGTAGGCGTTTTCTCATTAGAACTCCGCTATTTTACAGCGGTCAAAATCGTGGGTTCACCCCGGGAAAGCAGTGTGAAAGGAAGGCGTGTTTTTCCTCCGTGTGGTCTGAAGCTGGCTGGGGTCAGGAGACTAGTGGCACTGCAAAAAACAGGGGTGTCCAAACTACGGCCCATGAGCCAACTGCGGCCGCTATCTATTTTTGATTGGCTTGTATCACACAGCAGTGGGCGCTCTTAATTCAGTAGGTGCTGGGGTGCCCACCCACTTGTTAATCAGGCCCACTAAATCAATAGCGCTACAAGTTCAATGGTATGTTTTTGTAATATAAATAACCTATGTGATTTGGGCTAGGCCCACCTGATTTTTTTCCTGGACCCACCCATTTTATGATTTCGGGTTACACCTTTGCTGTGTCGTCTTATTTCAGTAGGTAAACACAGGACTGTCCAGTCTTACTTCAGTAGGTACATGTATAGATGTAGAGTTGATGATAGATGTGTAGTTTTTAGAAAAAGTCTTCAGGATTTTCTCCACCTCTGAAAGGATTTGGTATGACAGTGATCAGTGTAAAGTAATTTAACTGACTGAAATGTTCAGTCAGGTGTTTTAGGAGTAGGATTGTGGGAGTTGTTGCAGGCAGTTTGGTGTTTTCCATTTGGTTTCTTTATTTAGGTACCAAGGTTATCCCACAAGACCTTGATAAGATGGGTCTTATTCACCTTACTATTACACTTTACAGGCTATAGCACACTGCCATGATGCAAATTTTACACAACAGTGAAGTATGTAGAGCACTTATCATTCATCAGTTGTACAAAGTAATCTGTCCCATTTAACAAAGCAGGAAAGCTTATATCAAGTCACTGTTCGCTCTGTAACCCTCACTGGGAAATAAAACGATGTCCAAATTTAGGTCAAAATATTTACTCCCTGTGACTTGTGTGGTATTACGCAGGCCCAGCCAAAGGTCTTCTCAGCAGGCCTTGACATCATGGAGATGTACGGGAAGAGCCCAGAGCACGCTGGAGAGTTTTGGAGGGCTGTGCAAGAGATGTGGCTGAAACTCTACGGTTCTAACATGGTGACCATTGCAGCTATAAATGTATGTATGAAGCTCAAGCTGTCTTTTACTACACCCATTGCCTTGCTCAACTTACTTGGGGTCAACTAAAACCTCACAGGCAGTTCTGAAAATGTGCTGTATGTAAAGCTGTCATACTCTAGTCATTACACATTTTATTAACTTGTGTTACATAATGGGATCATATTGATACCTCTGCTGTTTGTCATGCAAATCTTCACATCTCATTTGTAGGTCTATTTTAATTCTGGTTTCTATTTTATTACTTTTTAAATTAGGGAAATAAGAACACCTGTACACTGCCCATTTTGACACACTTGTGTCTTGCACCTGTGAAGCAACCTGATGAAGGTCCATGACCGAAACCTTGTATAGTTAATAAATATTGCTTGCAGAATGGCCAATCTTTCTCCAAGTTAGACCACAGTCATCTCCAACGCACCTGCCTTCTCCAGAGATGTGCAAAAGTTAATTTGCTTTTGAAGATTTTTTTTGTCATTAAAACAGGGATCCAGTCCTGCTGGGGGCTGCCTGATGTCCATATCGTGTGACTACAGGATCATGGCCGACAACCCCCGCTACAGCATCGGTCTTAACGAAACCCTGCTGGGCATCGTCGCCCCCTTCTGGTCAGTGAGAGCTGACCCTGACAGAGATCAGACTGCGATTGTTTTTTGATGTATGAGTTCTGTGTAGCATTAAGGTGATAAATAATGCATTGTCCACCCAACAGAAAGCCTCTGTAGGTCAGTGATGGGCAACTGTGCTTCAGAAGCTACAGTCCAATACTATGTATATGTTCCTGCCACTCACTAAATAAGCTGATTCTAATTAGCACAACTCTACGACCAGGTAGAGGAGCTAATCATTGAAATCGCCTGTGTTAGGTCCACATGTATAACCAGGCGATTTTGGAAAATGTGGAACTATATTGTAGCTTCTGAATCCAGGTTTCCCATCATTGAACCAGGTTGATTGACCTTGGCTGTGCTGGACTGGATTGGATCGGTGCATCCCTAATTAAGGTGATAAATGATGTGTCGTTGACCCCACAGTACCCTAGTCGATTAACCAGGCTGATTGGCTGTGTTTCAGGTTCAAGGACACCATGGTGAATACGGTGGGCCACAGGGAGACGGAGAAGGCCCTGCAGCTGGGTCTGCTATACAGTGCCCCCGACGCCCTGAAGGTGGGCCTGGTGGACCAGCTGGTCCCTGAGGAGAGCGTCCTCTCTACTGCCACTGAGACCATGACCAAATGGCTCGCCATTCCAGGTTGAGAAGTTTATTCCTTTTAGTTACAATATAGGTATTTATACAGTGTGTGTGAGTGTGTAAGAATCTTGTCTTGTCTTATGTCAAGTTTGTATTTAGATTTTGAAACCCTAAAAAATTTTAAGTCTTTAAAATTTTTGTTACTAAAATCTTTTCCAAGTGTTCTAGTGGTCCTGTGATGCACAAGAGATGGCTGTTTTCGAGTCGCTTGACTAGTTGTTCTCTGTTTTACAGACCACGCGCGGTCGATAAGTAAATCCATTATGAGGAAGCCCACCATAGACAAACTGGCATCAAGCAGAGAGACTGATATAAAGTACTTTGTTAACTTCATCACCAAAGACTCGATCCAGAAGTCTCTGGGAATGTACCTGGCTATGCTGAAGAAGAGAAAGCCCTGAAGAACGTCATTGCCAAGACCACTGGTGCCTGCCTACCACATTGCCTAAATAACGCCAGCTGAGTCTCTACTAATCTCCATAGGTTTGTAAATCTAAGTCTGCCCATTGGGTACCTCAGGACCGAGTTTCACAGTTAAATTTGGTTGTTTACGGTAGCTCATCTTATTGGTTTGACCTGTAACTGTCTGTCTGGGCTTTGTTCCACTTATCATTGGTTGTTCTTCAGTAAAGTTTCAGTTCTCAGATTTCTAATGTTTGTATGTCCTTTATTTCTCACCAAGTCAACTGACAAAGGTTATGAGAATGCAACAGTTTGCCTGTACACAATGGGTAGCCTAACACACATCCTCTTTGGGCTATAACAGTAATCGTTAAATTCCTCAGGAAATGTCAGAATAACACTTCAGTCCAGAAAAACATTGCACTCTGTGTTTTTAATGTGAGAATCCAGCAACTCCACAACACAGGCTCAGTACAGCTCCACCTCCACAGGATAGTGGTCACTAACTGCCAAAGCCTAGGAGAGTAACAGAGTTAAAGTAATTGTTATGCTGTTTGTGCTTCCAAATACTGGAGGTTGGGGGGTAAAAGTAGGCTTACAGTTGTTTCACTATTTGTTTCACATTTTGTTTTGTTTTTGTCATGATGTTTTTTTTTAAATGCTAAGTACATATACCTACTAAGTGTAAGCCTACTTTTGGCCTTCCCTGAATAGTGTGAGTAAGACACATAAAGGTAATGTTTTGGGGCCTTACTAAGCTGTGGCTGAGTCCGAGAGCCTTCATGAAGTCATACACCTGGGCAGACCGAGGAACAACACCTTTCATCATCTCAGTGGTTGCCACAATCCTGAAACGGAAAACCAGAAGCCTGAACATTCCACTGTTGCCAAGACAATGTCCATTGGCTCTTGGGGGTACGATTGCCCATTGTATGAGGGCTGGAAGAATAATCGCTTTGTTTTTTATGAACACTTTTTGTGTTACTATCTTACCGATCATATGCACAGTGGGTATTGGACACGGTGGTGTCTGCATCATCAGGAATCAACCAGTGGTAGCTCTTATCAGTGTACAGCCTGATCTTCTCCCAGTCTGAACCAGCAACGTAGGTACAGTCAGTATTGAAGTCTCCGAGTAGCAGGATGTCCTGGATATGTGCCAGTGGGAAAGATTACTCATGTAAATGGGAATTAAAACTTTCACCTTTAAAGTCATTAAAGTCCATGATTTAGGAACTATGTCACAAAAGCATTTTTTGGCACAAAATAAATGATTACACAAAGTGCAGACATTCAGTTCACTCCTTCCTCTCTGAACAAACAGTTGGTGTAGCCATGTATGTTGCATAGGGCTTATTTCAAATGACTGGCTGGCTTAATGTAATGCATTCTGGACTGGGAATAATGATGTTTTTGGACAATCTCGTCACCATAGCACATTGCACCCACCCATGTAGTACGGTGACGTTCGAACAAGATTGTTTAAAAACGTCACTTTTTTAAGTGCACAATGCATTGCTTTAAGCCAGCCACTCAGCCAGCCAGTCATTTCAAACAAGCCCATAGTTGCAGTACATTAGTGTTCCAGTGGGCCCTCGTGAACACAGCCACATCGTGCAGGGCGTCAGTCTCCTCCACTGCATGATCAGGGGATGTGTGCTGGGGAATGAGGACGAAGTTCTGAATCACTAAAAGAGGATACAGAAATAAGCATTTTTGTCATTGTGATGGACTGCCCATAACTACAGTTGGCTCTGACTGCCATTCTAATGTGCCTGGCTTTTTAGTGTTGCAGTCAGCATACATGTTTTGTACACTGGGGCTGGCGTTTAAAGCCAGTTGGGGTGACTTCTCTCCCCCTTCGCTACAGTCAGTGATTTAATAGACTTTGACATTAGTACACTATCAACAAAAGATATAGCGTAATAAGGATAGATGTTCCCACTAAGAGTATGATACTGTACCTATGTTACATTTTAACATCTGATGTGCCAGATTTTTTATTTCTCTACCCCACCTGAATTGGACGAGAACATCACGACAAAAGGCTCTCTGCTAAAAGTGTCATTTCCACATGGCTCGCATCCATCATCGTAGGTGAAGTTTTTGGCTACAGACACAGTCTGCTCCCTAAACAAGAACAATACCAGGTCCCATTTACAGACAACTTAATCAGAAAAAAAGCTTTTCTTGTAAAATAATCAACAGATCAGTGAATCAAAAACACACCTGTAGAGGAAGAGGTATCTCTCTTTGTAGGTGCTTCGACCCAAAGGCTCGCTGACAATATGTTTGTACACATAAGGAGATGACCCTCTATGAACACAAGAACAGTGCCAATGATGAGTAACGTTTGTAACTTTTGATTATGTGTTTTTCACTGCTGCCGATATGCAGTTTTGTCGTTGGGATCTTACTTGTTGACATGCTGCATTAATTTATTGGTTGCAGACAGGTCACTGTCCCTCACCTCTTGGATCAGGATTATATCATAGCGATGCACAATCTATAAAACATAACATTAAATAACAAAACATCTCTGTCAAAACAGTGTACTGTGCCATTTTGAACACACACACACATAGGCTGGTCAATTCTCTCAATGCCTCTAACCGAAAAACTCTTAAAAATGTAATATTTTCGTGACTTACAGTGCTGATAACGTCCATCAGGGTAGAATTGGATGCTTTTTTGTCCCCAAATGACTTGATGTTAAACGCACCAATCAGCAAGGAGCTGCCCAGCTCAGCCAGAGCGAGGACAAGCACAATTCCAACTACAGCTCTCATCTCGACTGACTGCAAACAACACAGGTTTCAGGAAACAAAACTGGAGAACTTTGATTTATGCAATAAAGCTAATCTCCAACACACACACACACACACACACACACACACAATATAATGAATACAAAAAATGTGTATCATCTTGATAAGCTATTCAGATACAAGGGAGAAACTGCAACCAACATATTATTTACTCATTACCCTCTAATTAAAATGATAAAATGAAAAGAAATTTTTATAGATTTTTATAAAAAAAAAAAAAATGCTAGTCAAGAAGCTACCTCTGTGAAGGCCTCTCAGAATGCTCATTGCTCAAGTTCCCAGACCTCTTTTTATCAGGTGCACAGGAATCTCATCTGAGGGCTCTGAACGAGGGGGGTATCAGTTGTCAGCAGGCTTTGTTTACAAACGGCGCATGAGAAAAGCTTCATTGAAGCAAATATGTGCAGGCTGGCAGCTGATCAGACACTGTGGGCTGACACATTTTAAAAGTTGTGTATAAATGTATAGATGTGGCATAACAGCAGTTTTTTTCTGAAATCATACATACAATACAGTATTTGCTTGTTAACTCCTTCTAAAGAGGCAAGAGACAAAAAAATGAAATAGAAAAAAGGCTGTAATACTTTTACCTGACGTGAATACTACACCTGACTGTTTCTCTACACACAGCTTGCTGTTGCTTATTTGGGCCATGAGAACATTGCAGGTGTCTATCATACAACAGTCTCAGATAAACACAGCTGTTGCTCAGGCTAGAATAGAACCTTGTAACTTTTGCAGATATGCCACTCTGTAAATTTTCCACCTCCACTGTGTTGTGATTTGTTTTAGATCTTTTTCTGACCTTGACTAATATTTGTAGCAGGTGTTTAAAATCAAAATGTGTGTTACTTTTTTTATATTGACCACACAGAGGCAAAGGCAGGTCAACATATATACACTGTATGTATACACGTACATACAGGTGCTGGTCATATAATTAGAATATCATGAAAATGTTGATTTATAAGTAATTCCATTCAAAAAGTGAGACTTATACATAAGATGTATATTATATTCATTCATTACATACAGGCTGATATATTTTCAATATTTACTACTTTAATTTTAATGATGATTGTAACTGACAACTAATGAAAACCCCAAATTTAAGAACATTAAGAAAAGAAGAATATTAGAATATGACTTAAGACCAATGCAAAAAAAGATTTCTAGAAAGGTTGGCCAACTGAAAAGTATAAACATCAAAAGTATGAGCATGTACAGTATGCAGTACTTTAGTTGGGGCTCCTTTTACCTGAATTACTGCAGCAATGCGGCATGGCATGGAGTTGATCAGTCTTTGGCACTGCTCAGGTGTTATGAGAGGCCAGGTTGCTCTGATAGTGGTCATCAGCTCTTTTGCATTGTTGAGTCTGGCGTATTGCATATTCCTCTTTACAATACCCCATAGATCAGGCGAGATGCTTCTGAAGCTGTCTCTTGTTCAAGAATGGTTTGACACAAGGAATGCGATAGCTGAAACCGTCTGTGCGTGGTGGTTCTTGAAGCACTGGCTCCAGCTGCAGTCCACTCTTTGTGAATCTCACCCACATTTTTAATGGGTTTTGTTTCACAATCCTCTCCAGGGTGCGGTTATTCCTATTGCTTGTACACTTTTTTGTACCACATCTCTTCCTTCCCTTCACCTCTCTATTAATGTGCTTGGACACAGAGCTCTGTGAACAGACAGCTTCTTTAGCAATGACCTTTTGTGTCTTGCCCTCCTTGTGCAAAGTGTCAATGGTCATATTTTGAACAACTGTCAGGTCAGCAATCTTCCCCATGATTGTGTAGCCTACAGAACTAGACTGAGAGAACATTTAAAAGCCTTTGCAGGTGTTTTAAATTAATTAGCTGATTAGATTGTGGCAGCAGGTATCTTCAGTATTGAACCTTTCCACAATATTCTAATTTTCTGACATACTCAATTTGAGGTTTTCATTAGTTGTCATTTATAATCATCAATATTAAAATAAATATACACTTGAAAGATGTCAGTCTGCGTGAAATGAATGCATAAATTATACAAGCTTTTTGAATGTAATTACTGAAATAACTTCACTTTATTCATTCATTATTTCTTTATTTCTAACTTTAGCCTTTTAAAATACATTAGGAATAGGCTAGTATATTCTTGGAATTGTTCATTGCAGGCTTGGTGGTTGTATGTTACAGTTCATTGTTTAACAAGAAATTGGATCAACATATTACCTTGCATAATTTTTAATGAACAAACCAACCAAACTTTAAACAAAAACTACAAATTGCCGGTTTTCCGCACTCATGAACCTTCAGAACGAGGTTAACTTCCGGTACATGATTATACCGGAAGAAAGGAGGCTCGAGTTATTCCAGCTAACAAATGCATCCTAGAGATCAAAGGAAATACTTCTTCAAAATTTCTTTTATGATCTTAAAAATAAATAAATTTTAACAGTAACAATATGCTACTAATGCAGTGAACGTATTAGGCAAGTTTAAGGTGGAATAACCGTCCGAATTTATCTAGCTGGAGCGCTGAAACAAGGCAGGTAGGTAGAATATTTTGCTAAAGTTAGCTGGCTAGCTATGATGTCAGGATAGTTTGCCTGTCAGACAAGCTGCACTGGAATTGAGGGCGTTCTTTAGTCATGTTTTGTTTTTCACGCAAGTTTGCAAATGATTGAATTGTCAGCAAATGCTCATTGTTACAGTGTGATGCTATGAGTGGGACGTGCACTATCAATGCTGATGTCTACACTAGCCAACGACTTCCCAACTGGGGTTGTTTACCTTTGATGGTTGTTAGCAAGATGCCAGAGAACGTCGCTTAGATGTTTTTTTTAGTATATTATAGTAAATATTTCCAAAAGAATTAGTTGTTATCAATTGCGTTGTATTTCACTTTACATAACACAAACCTTATTGGTAGTAAAAAAAAGACTGTCTCGTTAGCTGGGCAAATCAACTTGTCATTAGCTTATTAGCTGACTTCTGATCTACAGATGATGGGCTAAATGGTAGCTGATCATGCATTCTGTGTTTTTCTACATGAACGTATTGCTCGTAAGTCAGAGTGGCGATCCAGTTGTGTTGTCATTTATCACTGTGCATTTTTAACATGAACTCTGAATCAGTTTGTTCTGGATGATGCCTAGTCTAGTGTGGACACTGTAGCTGTGAGAGAACAGTGCAGCTGTACAAGCATCAGATGCCTCAAGTCAAGTCTGCCTTGTTCATGTTAGTCATGCATGGTTTAGATAGAGTTGTCATGTCATGTTGTTGCTCTGCAAGACTGCATTATGTGATGTAGTACTGTTTGTTAAACAGTGGACCGAGCATATCTGAAAATTTTACTATAGGTGTCCAGTATTGTATGCACACATGCACACAGAATTATGCAGAATTCCAGAATACATAAATGGTCCTGCTAATCCAGCCATCATGATGTTCTTATGTTATACGCTGCTGGTCTTCTGTCCCCATCATTGCTGCAGGTGTGAATGACTGACGTGGTGCCTCCGTCTGCGCTTAGCGAAATCAAGCTCCGCCTCCTATGCCAAGATGACATAAATAGTGTTAAAGTGCTTTGTAGTGATTGGTTCCCCATCGAGTGAGTACTGCTTTCTATGCCTGTTGCATTTTCCAAAGTAGGCTTTGATCTAATTGATACATCAGGAAAGCATCACACGGTCTCATCTAACAACATATTCTTAACCCCCTTCTTCCACTCTCTCTATTGCTCTCTTTTCTTGTGTGTGTCTCTCTCTCCTTCGCTCTCTCTTTCTCTCTCTTTAATAACACACAGGTACCCAGACTCGTGGTATCATGACATCACCTCCAACAAGAAGTTTTTCTCCCTAGCCGCCACCTTCAGAGGCAGCATAGTAGGAATGATTGTAGCCGAAATAAAAGGGAGAACAAAAGTACACAAGGAGGTAGGCTATGCTCCTTACTTAGCCACACAACACATTTCACCCTTCAAAGGCCATGGCAAAAGTACACAAGGAGGCATACTATGGTCCTTATTTAGCCACACAACACATTTCACCCTTCAAAGGCCATGGCAAAAGTACGCAAGCAGTTAGGCTATGGTCCTTACTTAGCCACTAAATCTATCTCACCCTTCAAAGGCCATGACGCTTTCACAAAGATCCATCAGGATTTACAGTAGCGTCCCTGAAAGCCTAACTGAATAGACTAGGCCTACCCAGACCTTTACTGTAAAGGAGCCAGTGCCCTTGAATGGGCTGTAATTGACCTGCGTCTCTGAGCCAGAAAGGCATTTATGCTACACCAGCTGTTTGCGCCATACAACCTCTCTCTCCCCCTTATGATGATCGCTGCAGTATCTTAAATTGAGTGCTTTGGCATACGTCGCTTCTTTTTATAGAGAGCCATTAATTAAGTTCATGTACAGTATGCTGTGTGTCCTTGAGTGACTTTTACAGTGACAGGGGAGAGAACTCTTCCCACGTTAGCACTTCCTTTGCAAATGTTGTGGACGGCTTAGCCAGGTGCATTTCCTGCAGTGACAGGATTCCCTGGTCATGAGCAACTGGAGGGCAGCTTTGTAAAATGTGTATATCTGCATGGTTATTTATTTTATTATCATGATATTAATAATAATAAGATGATAAAGAGGAATAAGTATAGCAGCATTATTATTATACATTTTGTTTATGTTATTTCATTACAATCACAATTGTAAAAAAACACAATAGTAAAAAAAGTGTAATGTGTAACCTATGTATGTGCAGCCTATATTTAGGCTGATGGTCAATGTCAAGTGACCTGAATGAGAATTGATAAAGCTGACACACATAAATAAATCATGAATAAATATTACCAGTGGATAGTGTGAAGCCAGTCTGAATGCATGACATATACAGCTGTGCAGTTTTGATTAATTGTGGTCTAATTTTGGTAGTCTTTTTTTTTTGCTTTATTATCTTCATTTGACCTAAGACACTTTCGAACACAGGTGGAACCAGCATACGTAAGCGCTGTTGTAGTCTCAGCTGTTGGCCTGTAGGCTGGTGTGTCCTGTCAATCAAGTCTGTGTTTATTTCTCCCATTCAGGATGGAGACATACTGGCCTCCAGTTTTCCTGTCGACACTCAGGTTGCATACATCCTGAGCTTAGGGGTGGTGAAGGAATTCCGGAAACATGGAATAGGTGAGCTGGAATGTATTATGAAAGTGCAGTATTGTCCTGCAGCACCCTATAAAAGTGTCTGTTTATAGTGTGTTTTCCCGTGTTTTACTTGATCACAACAACCAGAAGGAATGCCGGCAGATTGTCCATTTTTGAGTGTTGCCCATCAGAAGAGGTCAGTGGGGATGTTGCCTGTGATGCTCTTTCAGGGTCGCTGCTGTTGGACAGCTTGAAGGAGCACATCTCCACGACGGCCCAGGACCACTGCAAGGCCATCTACCTGCACGTTCTCACCACCAACAACACTGCCATACACTTCTATGAGAACAGAGACTTTAAGCAGCACCACTACCTGCCCTACTACTACTCCATACGGGGAGTGCTGAAGGATGGCTTCACATACGTGCTCTACATCAACGGTGGCCATCCACCGTGGACCATCTTATATCCTTTCAGTCGCCTCAACTGTTCGATCTGTTCGATTTCCCGCTTTGGAAACTCTCTCATCCACTGTTACATTAAGAAAATTACATTTTCAAAAACAAAGTTACAAAGTGCTGTACAATAAAATTCAAAGTAAATGAAATGCATACAATTTATGATGTAAGGTCATAAAGCAGTTAATTAATTTAATTACTTAAAGTAATTAAGTAGCAATAATAATATAACAATCAAAATGATATACACTTATTCAATTATAAATTAACATTAAAAATAAAAACAAACTTAACACTGAAATAAAACTTATTTTTAAAAAATAATTACATTAGGAAAAGCTTTCTTATGAGTTTTAAGGAGGCACGTACAGAGAATACTGACACTAAAGGCCTTATCTCCTTTAGTTTTGAGATTGACCTTAGGAATGGTTGACCAAGCACTACTAAATTATGTACAGGTGTACAGGGTACTAAGAGATTAGATATGAAGGAGAGAGGCCACGTAGAGCTATAAAAAGTAGTCAGAAGAATCTTGAAGTCAATTCTAAAGCTTACTGGGCTAAAGCCAGCGCAGTAAGGCTAAAACAGGAGTGATGTGACCACTTTTCTTTGTCTTAGTAAGAAGCCTGGCAGCTGAATGCTGAACAGCTAGAAGTCGCTTACTGGGTTTTTGGTTAAAAAAAGGCTATTGCAGTAATCCAGGTGTGAAGAGATGAATGCATGTACAATGGCCTCAGTGTCTTTAAAAGTCAAGACAGATCTAATCTTGGAAGTATTTCTGAGGTGATAGAACCAAGACTGTATAAGCTTTGTGGTGTGATGCTCAAAGCTTAAATTACTGTCTAACCAGACACCAAGGTTCTTGCATTAATTTTTAATGACATTTGTTGACCAGCTGTTTTGCTCTACGGCCTTATGTTATGCATTGAATTTTTTATGGTTGTGGTCATTAAGTTGATGACCACATGCAATAAACTAATGCAATAAACGAATTGCAATAAATTATAAACACTAAATTAACTAATAAATGAATAAATAACTTAAGATAGTTGTAATACTCAATAAAAACTAAGATATAATCGTTGTTATATCGCTATGGTCCTAACGGCATACCCTTGTGCTCATGTCTGTGTTGTGTTTTAAGAAAATATCTAAAGATAGAAAATGAGAAAGATTGTAAGAGATGATTGCGGTACTCTCCTTGACCTGTGCCTCTCCACTGACTATATTCAGCATATAGGCTCTGCTCTGGCCAGCCTGAGTCCGTGCTCTATCCCCCAGAGAATATACCGCCAAGCGCAGAGCCTTCTTCGCAGCTTCCTGCCCTGGTCAGGCATTTCCTCCAAGAGTGGCATTGAGTACAGCAGGACCATGTGACCTCCACAATCAGTGCTGTGCTCCTCCCCCCTGTAGGTACGTACTCTTAAGTCAGCCTCAGCAAAAGAGGACATTTTTGTTTACGAGCAAATCATCCATCATTCTTGTCTGTTACTGGGAAAAAGTAGTACAGGTTATATAAATAAAACAGGTTGGCCACTCCTATAACTTAAGTAAATGTTTCTTTGTGGGCACTGGGCAAACACTAACCTAAATGAAACTATTGCAGCAGGGCTATAAGTGGAGAAAATAGTCTTGGAAATCATTCTGCTAAACCTGGGGGAGGTAGCGGAAGAGACCCCCGGTATCAGCATATCGCCTAATATGAGCCACTGCCCTGCTGTTCCCCTTAAAACAGTGCTTTACCCAGTAAAAAAGAAGTTATTACAGTGAAAATAGACCACTTTAGCTTCCATTAACTTTTGGTTTGAGTAAGAAAATGTATGATGTCTATTTTATGCATATATGTTGCAATGTATGCACAATGTATTTGGAATAACTGGCATGAAAGTGTTTGTTTGGCTAGTTCAATACAATAAGAACCCTCTGATTGGCTTTTTAGCAAGTCAGTGCAAGAAAAGTGAAAGACAGCAACCAAACAACACAGTCAAGAGGTCACACCATATTATATGTGAAATATACAATATGTTTACAGTTTACAGTGCTAAGCTAGGTGATGAAAAACCACCTCTATTTGGCAGAAACTAGTAATAACAATAAAAAAAAAACAATAAAAAATAACCTTTGTCAGCACGGCATATATTTAGACATGGCAAAATTGTTAAAACTACGAGAGTGTTGTAAAAATGGTAAACAGATACTGCTTTGTTTATGATTTGTATGTCCCCGGGGCTGCTGGTATAGAGAGTTAATGTATGGGCAGAATGTGTGTGTCAGTTGCCCGCTGGTTGTCCTGAGGCAGATGGCCAGCCTGTACACATTCTGCAATGGCAGTGTACCAGTAGTTGACATGTAAATGCTCTGACTGCTGCATTGCAAATGTTGTCTTTTGAAATATTCTTCGTCCTCTCAAGCGTTTTTGCCTGTGTCTCATTTCCCTTTGACAGAAAAAAAAAGAATCCATTGCTTTACTGGAGGCTGTCTTAACACCCAAGGGCATCCACTGAATCTCAGATGATGTGAAGCAGACCTCTTGGTTTTGCCTCATTCAGTCTTACAAGATGTACCATAACTGTATAATATATATTTATATATGATCTAATATTGTCAGTAGTTGGCTATCCCCCTAATGTGGACTCCTAGTCTACTTTCATGCCTGTAATTTGCTGCTATCTAGAAAACATGTCATCACTTCACCCAGATTTTTTTAATATATATATAAAAAATATATATATAAATATATGAAGACAGATTTTTATGTGTGCCTGACCAGATTAGAGTTTTAAGACCAAGATGGTATAGTTATGACCCTGAAGAAGACCACCCAAATATTGAATCACTTTTCTGCATGTGTCAAGCTGGTTTCACTCAATGTTCAGTAGTTTTATCTGTAACCTGACAACTTGACACACAGTTTGTATATGTATATGAATACGTTTAAAAAGACACTTTATCTAATTTGTCAATATGCAAATTGGGATCTGAGATGGATTTTCATTTGGCCCATACAGAAACATGATTGTAATAATTTCTGAAGTATTTGTGAAGTAAGGCTTGGTGTAGGCTTTAGAGTTTCAGCAAATACTATGCCTTACCCAACTCCTAGAATCTACTTCATCATGCTAACTGTTTTATTGGAATATTCAAAATCATGTTTACCACAGTTAGCGCACCATATCTATTATAGGAGAGATAGAGAGAGAGAGAGAGTAAGGATTTATCTCAGTTATTTTAAAATGGAAGACCGGGGAATGTACTAGAGAAATACGATGGAAGTTATTAAAGCAGGGGCGACAAAGCAGGGCCATACGTTAAATAAAATATATTACTCTTAGAATTTGAAATGAGATTTTATGAACATTTTTGTTGTTTTGTTTCAGGTCAGTCAAAATGTATGTCTGGGACATCTGACCACATATTTGTGGTGCACTTAAATGTGTGTAATGTAAATACATGTGTTTTGTCCATATGTCAGCGACTTTATATGTGATTTATATATTTATGAACACACCTGTGTGAGTTTGTTCTTTTGAGTTTGTTTTCAATGGTCATTGCCGAGCTCACAATGTTGTACTAATATGGGCGTCTTTTGTATGATTTTAAGATGTTAATTATTGCAGTTGAAACATACCGTCCTCCTTTTCATTTACAGTAGCCTACTTGTACATTCAAATTGAGATGAATCTGCACAAGTAGGCTAGGTCCTGGCCCTTGGTATTAGGGGTGCAAAATGGCGCCCTCTTCAGTTCTCTTCAAAAATGTCACGCCTCATTGGCGCGCATCACATAACTTCTTCTGTTGTTTTGTGGTGTTCTGGGAAATTAATCGGTCTGTTTAATCTTAGCCGAGTTAAAAATATCCCTCAACTAGAGCCTACGGTGCAATCTATTTATGAATAGGTAACCAAGCAATAGCCTGCAAATCTTATAGCTCCCATTCACACACGTCCATCACCTATCCTTTGAGCTTGTGCATTTTATGAAATGTTTCATCAACCTATGGGGTTACAGATGAGAAAATAAAAGTCATTAAACAAATATATGTTTGTGGTTAAATGTTTGCTTATAATCTTGCATCAGTGTCGGAGTCATTTTAAAAAATGAACCTAGGCTACAACAGCTGTTAGTAGCATAGCTTTTTGTATCGTCTGGTGGTAACATTCCCCATTTTCCACGTATATGCTACTGTTAGAGGTAGAAACTATTTATCACCGCATTTAACCTATTTATTATGTAATCCAGTTTCGCCCGAAATTGCGGTCTGATTTTCATCTTATTCGGGAGCTTACGGTAATGTCCCTGTCATGATGTCATGTTTAGATGAAGATAAACACACCCACTGGGATATGCCCAGGTTCGAAGCAGGCTCCTCTGGGTTTTATCAGCGCTGCAAACTAAAACGAAGACTACACATTGCGATCAAGCCTTAATAATTTAACTCGTGACTACAGGAAAAAAAGATTCACACATACTTCACTAAGGAGACGGATACTTCACGGGAGTAACCGATACATTTTCGGAACTAATTTCTTAACAGAAGTTGCAAGGTGAGTGATGCTTGCAGCGAGTGTCAATAAATCAGTAGCGCTTTGAAAGTGAAAGTAATGAATTATAAACAACAACGCGAAATTCTATGACTGTGTTGCCCGTATCATTATCAGTGTCGGTTGGACCAGTAGATACTTTTCACAAAAGTAACTTGGTGTTACAACGTAGCCTACAGTGCAGTAGACAACGATGTAGCCTACAACTTGTGTTTCTTAGTGGAAACGCCATCGTTTGAATCGGATGAAAAGCAACACCGAGACTTCACCTTCTACTGGAAACACCTGTCAGACTTGTGATGTGAAGTCAGTCTGTCATGAAAAATTTGACTTGCCATTAGGCGCAATAATTCAAGTTTTAGGGAGGATTTGTGCAAAGGTGTGGTGCTTTTCAAAGACACATGAACCTGCGGTTGCATTATTACTGGCCAGCAGTGATTCTTGCCGTCTCGAGTTAAGCGGAGTTTCCCTGTTGTAGAAGTAGCCTACATTTTCTAATGAAAGATCTTGAAATGGAGGTTCGTTTTGGAGTGCAGTGTTCTACTTCAAGGTTGGGGTCATATACTCCAGCTGCCTCGATTTATGAACTTCCAATGCTCGCCCCTTTCAAGGTATTAAATTAAACGCTACAAATGTCTATAAAGCTTTACCACGTTTCGCTAAAACCCATTTCAGCGCAGCAGTGTAGGCTAGACCTGATAACACCTTGCTGAATTGCATCAAGGCATTAGGTTGAAGGATAGCCTGTAGGCTACAGAGGTTGACCAAGTTATACTGTTATTGCAGGCGATGTGTTTTAGTATGCGCTTACTCATTTCTAAATATCTACGAGTTTCAGTATGCTCTCACTAATTTACTCTAAATATTACTCGTAAGCCTATGGTTATACCAGTACCCTGTTGTTCTTTTTCCTAGATAAAGAATTGAGTTGTCATTATCCCCCCAGGCAAGTCAGCATTCCTCAATGATGTTTTTTTTTACCCTTATCGGCATTGCTTTTGAGTTGTTGTGTTGGTAAAACAGGAGTGGCAACTATTCTGATTTTGTGGAGGTTAGAGGTCAGTATGGAGGGATATGGCTACGGGCTCTTGTACTACGACTTCACAGGAGGGAGAATCCTTGTCCTTGTCCAATTAAGCTGAGGGCAGGCAAGTGGAAAACAAAGGACCTTTATTTAAGCTCAGGACTATATCTTCGCCGATCATCTCAGAGCTATGAAAGGTTGCTCAGATTTCGGTTCTGCTGATATTTTCCAATACAATGTGAAAATTACAAAGGGATTGGAATTCCCTGGTCTCTTTCAAAATAAGGTGTCAGATTACATCCTCGTCGTGACTCAACTCTCCGCTATAGGAAGCAAATAAAGCGCACAGGGTGGCTGTACATCGTCTGTGCATTTCCAGTCTCCTTCACTGACCCCAAATAGAAAACAGAGTTGGGAAAATCTTATGGAAAATGCGCATAAGCATATACCTGCCTCCTATCTTTGTCCTTCTTCAGGAAAGTAGGCCGACATTGCATTTTTCAAACACCCTACTAAGATGTAGAAGCAAATTTAACTGTTGTGGTGGTGTGCACACAGATGCTTATAAGAAATTGTACACTGTTCCCAGCAGCTCTAAGTAGTTTGGGTTATTAAAAATGAAAGTGCATCTTAAATTCATGATTTATAATCCTACAAAGAGCTGACAGGGGCTGACTGTTAATGTGTTTGTTTACATTATATGACCCTGTAAAATGTAAACAAACAACTAAAAACCCGTGGCAAAGATGACAGATGCAAAGGCTGTGCAGATGCACTGGTAAATTTGGCCTCCCTTTGCCTTTCATTATTGATGTATGTTGGATTCTCTTTGTCCTGTTTCCAGTTTAAAACCAACCCGCTCGTAAAGCTTTGATTGTATCCGACTGGCACACACAACATGACATGACTTCATGTCAGCAACCTGTGGAAGTCTAACCTGGAGTCTGACCAAAAGACTTGATTGGTGGAACCGGGAAAAGTCAGGGCACTGTGTCACAGTCACCACATGACACAGTATGAGTCACTGATTTGACTATTTCTCAATGTTTGTAAAAAACATTGACTCCTAGCCTCCAATTCTGTCATTTGAGCCACAGCAACAGCAAGCAATTCAGCAGTGTTCGTTGAACAACAGTGCACAGCACACTGTGCTGTCATGAATGCTCTTCGGTGTTGTTTTCAGTACTACATGACGTGGATTGCCTTGACTTGCCATGCCATGGTATACTGAATCACAACCCTTCAATGCATTTTTGCTTGTGTAACACTTTTGGGACTTCAGGCAGAAGCAATTCAGATTCCACCGCCATTCTTTTCTGTGGTTGCCAAGCAGAGTCCTTGGTTCCATTCAGTTCCATTTTACCCACACTGGTCAGATGTTAACAACAACAACAGCAACAATAATAATAATAATGACAGACACGTTTATTTATTGTAGGTCATTAGTCAAAGGATTTTACAGATGTTCTCTTGAACTGACAGCTGGGCAAGGACCAAATGGTAGAAGATATAATAATGGCAACTGTAAACCATGCGTGTGAAAACATGTCTGTATTTATGGTCAGTAGCATGAGTCAGTGTGTTTGAAACATTTTGGAATCACACAGTGCCCTCCTAACAGTGGGGAACGCTACCCCAGGAAGGTATGAAACATTTATGAGGAGAGATGGAGACAGCGAGAGACAGAGAGAGAGAGAGAGAGAACAAAAGGCAGAGAATATTAATTGCACATCTGTTCCATACAGCACAATCATACCTGTACCAACCAGAAACTGCCCTTAAGCAAATTAACTATACTGAGAACAGACACGATAAGACAGGGGCCAGGGCTCATTGTTCCAAGGCAGCAGCTACTCGTAGGTGGAGTTAATATCACAAGTAGGCTCCCCACCATTTAAAATGCTCACATCAGAGCACACTGTTGCATGTTGAAAGCACCTTTGTGAGCACACAATAGATGCCCTCTATTCATATCAGCCTTGGCAGACCGCATCCTAGCAGCAGTCGAGTGCAGTGCAGTGCAGGGGTGGTGAGTCAGAGGGATGAGAAGTGCAGGGGTGGTGAGTCAGAATGTTTCTTACAATGGCCCAGAAGGATGTACAGCTCGTACCTCAATCAGTGTTCCCCATACACATTGATATATGGATATCAGCTTAAGCATCAAAGTTGAAAGCTCCAATTTAGGTCAGATTTAACATACTGAACAAACAATGAATGAGGCACTGAGTGCATATGTACGTTTTTGACTTATTGTGGAGAGAACGCTCTCGTTGAAGGTACTTTTAAAGGAGAAACATCTTCATTTAGCTGACAGTTATGTTGCAGAAATGTTGTAAGGAACTGGGTGACATCAGAGTATGGGACGAAAGATAAGACTCTCTGTCAGAGATGCTGCTGTTTCTCCTGCTCTATCAGGGTTGTGGCTACGCTAATGGAAATTCATAAGAGACACATCCAGGCTACACCGTGGTCCATATACAGTATGTGTAGTGACTGGAGGTCAGGTGAGGTTCCAGGTTGCTGTTGGTGCTCTGCTTTGGGTAGCTTACAGTAGACCTGCCTAATCTTAACAGCGATCTGTCTGTCAATATTAATATCCTGCCTTCACTCAGGCTGTTTTGATAAAAGAGGGCCATGCTTATTCATTGTTCTTTCAGAGGTGAACCAGTAATTGGACGAACTAAGAACTCCCACTTCATGCAGGAACAGACACATACTGGATATGAATGTGTAGTCTCCCAACAATGAAAACCTAACACCAGAGTTTTTCTTTTAAAGTTGCCATATAGCAAGCACACTGTGTTCCATTGTTTTGGATCATAAAGAATGTCCTAATGCCCTGATTAAGCTTTTTACAGTGCAGTGCACTCCAGCAGTGTTCTGTGATTAATTTTCCTGTGATTAGGTTATCGTGTGTGTGTGTGTGTGTGTGAGAGAGAGCATACGTGTTTGCATGCATGCGTGTGTGTGTGTCTGTCGGTCTGTGAGCATGCATGCATGTGTGTGTGTTCGTGTGTCTGCCTGCGTGTGTGTGTGTGTGTGTGCGTGTGTGTGTATGTGAAGTCAAGAGGAAATTTCTGGTGCCCTTTTGATTAGGTGTTTCCGCGTGTTGGTGGCTGAACAGGATTCACTCTCCCTGGGGGTGTTTTGTTCTGGCCCTGGCCTTGGCCTTTGTCTCTGTGTGGCTGCACCTTCTCCTCTGTGTCCTACGGCAGCTCTGACCTACCGTAGCAAGCATGTGCATGACATGTGACTGGGACTTCCCTACCACCACACTGGTCTGGTTTTCTGTAAGTATGGCTATAGTGCGTGTGTGTGGCTATAGTGTGCGTGTGTGTGGCTATAGTGCGTGCGTGCGTGTGTCTATAGTGTGCGTGCGTGTGCGTGCAGCTACAGTGCATGTGTATCCTTCCATGGCTATAGTGTGTATGGCTAGTATGTGTGTGTGTGTGTCTATAGTGTGTATATGTGTTTCTGGTGGAGCCTGTGCTATCTGTGTTTCCACCCAGCCAGCTGCAGGAAGTTGTGCTCTTTCGCTTGAAATTTGGTTTGGTATGTGTGTATGCATTCCAGTGTGTGCGTGTGTGTGTGTGTGTGTGCATGCATGTGTGCGCGCGCAAGAGAGTGTGTGTCTGTGAGTGCGTGTGTAATTCTAGTGTAAGCCACAGTACAGTTTTTTTATCCTTGCACACACAGGATGTGACATGTCATGGACACGTCATTGTTTTGGTCTAATGATCTTTGCTTTCTCTGTGGAGATGTTTAGACCGTTACGGTAAACTGCACCTCTCCAACATCAGAAGTTGTTCACCTTTAAATACAGTAAATACAACTACACTTACAGTGATAGTATTTCGCAGTCATTTTTCACCAAAACGACATACAATACTATAAAATGCCACATTATAAACAAAACATTAGCTAACCTATTTATAAAAAAGGGGGGAAAAAGATTATAAATAAATAAAGCGGTTGGATTAAGTTTGTGAGGAGCTCCCAGTCCAGTGTACATGAAGTGGACTGATGAATAAAAGCTAGCATCGTAACTGTGGTTGGGTGTTTTCCCCCTAATTTCAGGATGTGAAAAGGAAACAGCAGGACATACTGTGTGTCTGCAAATTTCAGGTACAACTTGTCTTTTTTTTAAAAGCCTGAAACCAAAAACAAGTAGTGCACGCTCCAGAGAGAGGGATCAAGGGAGAGAGAGAGAGGGAAAGAGAGAGAGGAAGGTCTGCGTGGGAAAGCCCCTCTCACATGTCAGTGAAATAAGAAGGAACATGGAGACAAGTGTGTACAGCATGATGTGGAAAAGTAGACTCAGACACACACACACACACACACACACACACACATACACACACACACACATGCACACACACGTGTTCGACACCGAAAACTAGTTCTGCAGTAAGGGCCAATTTTCCTCTGTGCTTTGGCCACCTCCTGACCCTTCCCTGGAGAACAGAGCTTGCATTCATGCCGTTACTGCAGTGCCCCATATTAAAGCGTTAACCGCTAGCCTGCCTGACATGTCTACGTAAGGTTCAGTGGGCAGGTTGACTCAGCGTGCTCGAAAGGTTGTGCCATGGAAAACAAGATTTTTTTTTTTTTTTAGAAATGTCAAAGCCTTTAAGCATCTTACCCATCCTATTAGGTAGATTAGGCCTGTTAGGTGAAACACAAGCCCCTTCATGGAGACACTGACTGAGAGGAGGCTGGTTGGCTCAACTTATCGATCTCTACCCACAACCTACCTCATCTTAGTGCTGCCAGTATGCTGTCAGACAGGCTTGCTGATTCAGAGCCAAAAGACGGTCCTTATTTCCCCTTCACTAGTGAGTTTTAAACAATGTAGGGCCTGTTGGACCAGATCCAGACATACCAATGAAATCCTCACTGGTCTCATCCCTAGGGTGAAAAAAGTCCATGTATAATCCACTTGCATTTGCAGTAGTCAACATACCAGTCATGCTTTTCATAGCTGCATTGGCTTTTTGTTTTTACCATACTGGTCTGTAGGCTTATTGTTAGTTTTAGAGTTTTAGATGCTTGTTTGATTGTTTATTTTAACCACCATATTTCTGATGGAATTCAACACAGGGGAAAGTGGCCAAACAACATGGTCTGTTTGTGTTGTTTGTGTGTGTTTGTGTGTGTGTGTGAATAAGGGTCACTTGGCACAGTAGTGGTTTTTCCCTCATCAGTGTAGCCACGCCTACTTGAACTATGACCTTTGTGCGCTTGTTTGGCTAAAGGGATTTCACAATGCTGTGTGATCAGCAGCAGGGTTTATCAGCTCTGATGAACTTTCCCTGGCATCATGAATAGTCTGGAGTAGAAGTCTTTTGTTCACAAGTGCCAAGATGACTGGATTTTATTTTATTTTTTTGTTAAATTGGCAGCCAGGCACAGTAGGTGACACAACCAGCTCTTGGTCTCAGAAGCGATTGAGGTGGTTGGAAATCAGTGGTGCTATTTTGTCCAGCATTTGACGTGCACTGCAACATCAGTAAAGTTCACACATTTAAGATGGCATGTCACTCGACTGTCACCATCTCTCCCACATCCACAGCGTAGTTCATCAGGTGCACTGTGGCCGCTGGTGAAGAGATGACCGCATGTAAGTGGGATGGAGAGGTGGGGTAGGATTGGGAAATGACCTGTCCAGATTTGAACCTGGGTCCAGGGGGAATGACCCCCCCACGTCAGTGACAAGCCCTGCCCACCCTGAGAAATGCTCTGTCCATCCAAAAAATACAATTTCCATTCATTTTGCACCCCCGGTCCCCAACTAAGCCAAATGCCCACACACACATTCTAGTCAGACCTCTAGGTCCCAATGGAAACCTGCCTGCTCATAGTATGGAGGCTCTAACCATTATAAGGTTTAGTGGGATGGGTGCAACGGATGCCAGCTAGCACAGCTTGGCATAGAATGTTAGTAAACCTCCCTTCAGTCCTGACACCTCAAATAGATACGCTACTGACTGAGCTAATATCCGGGCTATTAGGTCACTTGGTAATGCGTCTGTCTCCCATAGCAGAGTTGCTGTGAGGTGCCGGCTGGGTTCGAGACTGGGTCTGGACTGCACAGGAAGACCTTGGTTACACACCTTGGCTGCTGGTAATGGCTGTGTCTACCATCATCATCACCATCACCATCATCGTAGCCGGACCCTCTGGAGGGGCACCAGTTTCCTAGGAGCTGAGCTGAGCTGAGCCAGCCTTCAGCACACACACAAAAGGGCCTGAAGAGGCAACCAGTGCACCAGCTTATGAAAGTGCTGCTCTCGTTAGCCTCGTAATGACATTTAATTGCTTTATTATCCACTTTACAACAGCACACACCCACCACCACCACCACCACCACCAGCTCTTCCCCACCCTCCGTTACTTGCACATAACACTGGCAGTTGGTGATGAGAACCAGTGAGTTGGGACCAGATGGAGTTTCACTTCCCGTTTTCCCCCAGCTTGCCTCCCAGGTTGTTTGTCATTTTTCTAAACAAACCTGGATTGTGTCTCCGTAACCTTGTTTAACACGAGGGGAAGGGCGACCAGGTTCTCGCACAGTAACTCGATTCTCACAGAAACCTTGTTCTCTTCTATAGCTTTGAGACATCAAAGAGTAAAAAATGCTTTCGGCTCAAGTTGATTCTTCAATCAGTCACAATTCTTTGTTGCTTTCAGCCAGCGCGTATGATGTTAAATGGACCCGAACAGCAGTCGTTGTGTAAAACCCTCAGAGGGCAAGGCCACAGTGGGTCATAGATACAATACCACTGACGTGTAGCAGTGTAGGAGTGTAGGAGTGTAGTAGCAGCTCTGCCCTGTGTCTGCACTGGTGCACATCCATAAAGGAGACAGCCATTCCCCGCTGATAGCCTCTTCAGCAGGAGAGCGGAGCGGAGTGGAGGAAACGGGATTGTTATCGATGGTGCTCTGGTGGAGCAACAACATGTGCTTGGGTTGGGTTGCATTCAGGACATTGTCGCTGCGACACACAAACAGGAAAGGGTGGCAAACAAGCCCCCCCCGCGCCCCCCGCTGTTGGGCTTGGTGCTAAAGGTGCTAATTTTAGAACCCTTTTATGTTTCACATTGCGGAGGTTATGTTCTAGTGTTGTCACGCTTGTACTGTATATCTGTATACCGTGCATCAGCAGCAGGTGTTGACTATTCATGCCCCCCCCCACCCCCCTTAGATGCTGGTGTTTTCTCTTTTGACATTGCCCACGCTATCATTTTTATCTTTGGGGCCTGAAAGGGTTCCAGTGAAATCGGCATTGGTGGGTGTGAGAGTGGGCTAATGCATGTGCCACCCCTGACCTTCTCTGCAGCACAAAAGCCTCTCTGGACACACTGAAGTGGATCACTTTGTGCTGCTGCATCCCATTGTGTGGGAGGTTGGGGGTGGGCCCGGCTGGCTAGCTATTCTCCTGTGTGTGTGTGTGTGTGTGTGTGTGTGTGTGTGTGTCTGTGCGTGTATGTGTGTGTCTGCGTGTCTGTGCATGTTTGTGTGTTTGTGTGTGTGTGTCTGTGTCTGTGTGTTTGCATGCTGCTTTAGCTTTCACCAGCACTCAGTGGTTGGAGGTGTTGCAGTGGTGGAAAATTCCAGCCATGCCTCCCCTGACCTACCTAGACAGGCCTGGTCACCTTTGCCGACCGGGCAGATGGGCCGTCTGTTTAGACTAGCTCCAACCCGTCTGAAGGAAGACCAGTAGCACAGAGCTGTTGCTTTCTGCCGTCTTTTGCATGTCAAATAAACAGAGCGAGTCATCTGTCTTTTATTTGCCTGAGGTGGTTGTTGAAGGTGATCACAGACACAATTGTGTTTTGGCAATAATTTCCAAATATTTTCTGCCAACAGTAGGTGCCTGTATCATATGTCCTTATCAGAAAAAAAAGAATGTAAGGCGTGGCTATGGGAAAATCCCCTCTCTTTACTGCTAACTTCTTTTGATCATTTCCTCACTCACTTATTGTAAATAAAATACCCTCACATGACATCCATCACAACTCTGCAGTAGACAAGGTTGACAGAGGTTGACTTAGTGCTGCTCAGACTTCAACACATGATTCTTCCCTGGAAGTGAAAGAGTCCAGGTCAGTTCATTTTTGTTTGTCATACAGGATACATGATCAGCAAACACACATCTGTGCAGTATCTCTTCACTGTCACAGGTTGTATTATTTTACAGTAGCTCTAATACCAAGTTTAACAACAGTCTGTCTGTTAATACCACAGTAACAACTTAATGCTACAAAAGCCAGTTCAACTTTCTTTACTAAAATCCTCACATTTTGCAGTACTTTGCATGTCCACCTTGATGTTTTCTTGTTGACAGACTAAACACTGCTCATCATTGAGAATGTAAGTGTTGCACAACTTGGTGTTATGCCTTTCCTTTTTACAACCTGTCATCAGTTCTGAAGCTGCTTTTTGCTGGAGGGCCTCTTCTTGATGTTCCTTAGTCAGGTTGATGTTGCGCAATGTCTGTCCATAACACCTATGCCATGCCTGAAATCAGACAAATTGAGCCTTCTGATTGGGTGGGCCCGATTCACAAGTTGGTGGGTGCAGGCCCACCCCAGCCCACCTGTGGCTATGCCTGACATGTGCCCATGTGTTATGCAGAGGTAGACTGAAAATAGCACACCATGTATTGCACCATTTTAGGAGGATGACCTCTAGTGCCCTGACTATAGTGGTATTGTGCCCTGGCTATAGTGGTACTGTTGGTCTTCACAAAACGAAGTGAGGTACGAGGGGCTAGTTTACCAGGCTAGACCTCTGGTGCCCTGGCTATAGTGGTATTGTGGGTCTTTCTTAACTTTTCGACTGCTGCGGCAACTGATCCCATTAATATTGTAGTTTGTCACTGATCTTTATGTAAGTATGTTTTTACAATCCCTTAAGTCTTTCCCTAATGGGGTTAAAGTGCAGAGATGGACACACAAAACCAGTGGTGTTCATGTTGATGCACCCAAAGGCAAAGTTCTGACCGCAAAGTTCTGACCACAAATATGTAACCTATGGAATCTGTAAATTGCTATTTATTTGGACTTTAAACTTAATATTTTCCGTTCTGGTTGAAGCTCAGAGATCAGCTTACCCATTATTAACGGATGTCCTGTAAAATATAATGCTGACAGACAACATTGAGTCTTCCTTTGTTTCATTTGAAAGTGTGCATTACTCAACAAAAAATAAGCCTTGCTTGGATATTTATCAGCCATTGCTCTTCTAAAAACTTTTATTATTATTATTATTATTATTAGTGTTGTTGTTATTATTGTTATTGGCATTATTATTATTTTTGTTGTTGTTGTAATGATTTTTATTTTTAGTAGTAGTAGTAGCAGCAGCAGCAGCAGTAGTAGTAGTAAAAGTGGTATGTATATGTCCCCCTGGAGGATCTCCTTTGACACATGTACTGTATGCCGCTACAAAATGCTGAAGGGCCTGAGTGGCTGAGTGGCTGTCCAGCCCAGTGAAGCGCATCAGTGAAGCGCATTCTGACGGGCCAGACAAAGAGGGAGCCCTGTAATTGGAGCAGCCTCTCTGAGAGTGAGAGGCCTTTGGTCCCTGGGCAGCTCTTGGGAGAGGGGTGGGTGGCTGGGTGGGTGGGTGGTTGGGAGAGGGGTGGGTGGCTGGCTGGGTGGGTGGCTGGTTGGGTAGGTGGGAGCTCCTTTTATCTGCCCTGGGTGGCACTGTGCTATAATTGGACTGAATGATGTAATGACGTTGAAGGTGGAAAAGGGCCGGTTCTCCTGGCACTTGCGCGTGTGTGTGTGTGTGTGTGTGTGTATGTGTGTGTGTGTGTGTGGAAAAGACTTTGGAATGGTGTTGTTGCCATGACACAGACGGACCATGAGTGTTCCGCAGAGGCCATGATGTTTTGGCAGAACCTGTTCTGGATGTGATATTTAATGTGTAACGAAAACCAGGAAATGACAACTGCTCTTTTGTTTGCTCATTAAGTCAAACAAAGTAGTCACTCTGCCAATTTTTTAGCCATCTAATGTTGTGTATTGTTTTGTGTGTGCATGTGTATGTGTGTGTATGTGTGTGTATGTGTGTGTACGTGTGTGTACGTGTGTGTGTGTTGAGATACAATGCTGAGAAGCTCAGGGACCAAAGGAAAGAGTAATCCTGTTAGACATTCAACACCTCAGTATCGCCTTCATTACCTCCAGGTCGTGACCTTATCTGATGGGCCGATGGGCGCTAGCATTCCGTACAGGCGCGGGGGGGGGTTAATGTGTTCATGTTTACATTTCTCACTCCCACTTACTCCCCCAGCTCAGGCAACACAGCACTGACACGCTCTGCCCATCATGCCTGCAGCTGGAAATGGACCATCTCACTGGAGGCTTTGTGTAGATTGGTGTGGTGGTGTGTGTGTGTGTGTGTGTGTGATTCTCTTTTGCTCTCTCTCACTCTTTCTCTGTCTCTCTCTCTCTCTCTCTCTCTTTCTCTTGCCTTTACACACACACACACACACACACACACACACACACACACACACACACACACACGCGCACACACACACACACACACACACACACATGCACAGAGTGAGAGCTCTTCCAGGAAATGAGATCTAGCAGTGAGTGTTAAGAATGGCAGATTATCGCCAGCAGGATCAACATGGAGAGATTGCATTACAGGAGGAAATGGGAGTCTCTTCTTCTTCTTCTCCCTCGCCGCCCTCCCTCTCTCCACAGGGACACAGGCCTGCTCTGGGCTACAGGCATCGCTTTCTGAGAGCACATGGAGTCCTCATTGGGCCTGTGCTACACATGCACACACACACACACACACACACACAAAGCAATACACACCCACGTACACACATATGCATGCACACACACACACACACACACACACACACACACACACACACACACACACAGCATTACACACCCACGTACACACATACACATGCACAAACACACACACAAACACACACACCAGTACACAACACTTCATGGCTGAGTCCTCATTGGGTCTATGTTTCAGAGAAACAAACACACAAATAAAATCATCCATCTGCTCCCTACTGCCACAATCAGTAGGCTGCAAAGTTGATTAATAATTAAAGCATAAAAACTCGGTCCCTCAGCTTCTCAGTAATGTATCTCTGATTGGGCCTCTGTAGTAATGGGAAATCAGATTTTGTGTGTGTGTGTGCGAGCGAATGTGTTTGTGTGTGTGTGTGTGTGTGTGTGTGTGTGTGTGTGTGTGTGTGTGTGTGTGTGTGTGTGTGTGTGTGCATGTGTGTGTTTGCCTGCATGCTTATGTTTGTGTGTGTGGTTGTGCTTGTGTGTCTATGTTTGCATGAGTGCTTATGTTTGTGTGTGTGTGTATGTGACATACCCGCATACTGGGGTATCATCATGTGAGAAAAATATCAGGGTAAGAAACATTGGATATGGCCCAAGCCTAGTTCGGGGTGTGTGACTTCATTTGCCATAGAGCCACACTGGAAACAGTGTCATTGTGTCACAGCAGGAGTTCTAACCCAACACAAAGTTGTGTGTTTTACATCATCATTAGGCATGACCGCTATCTACTGTTGAGGCCGGACGGTAATGGCTGTCTCTCTCTTGTTAGAGGATAACATCTCCTCAGCTAGAATTTTACAAACGGCAAGTTCCCAATACGCTCTCGAAGGAGAGTGCATGGAGTATTAATCTTTGACTACAGCTGCCTTAATGAAACAACTCCCACGTGCACCCCTTTACCTGGAGACAAGGCGACCAGAGCACTCAATAACCTCCTCTTTTTTTGTCTAAGCAAAACACCTTTCTCCCATTTTTTAAAGTGTAAACCAGAGCACTGTACATGCTGACACACACAAGGCATCATCCTGACATGCGGTCGGGGGGTAATCGTGTTGAGACGAGAGGAGAGGTGGTGAAACTAACCCATGTCTCACATGCCACAGATCACATCACATCACACCACTTCACATCACATGCATGCTGCTGTAATTGCCCCGGCACCACTGGGCCATTAGCCCTGCCAGCACTCCCTCTGCTCCTGGGGTCAGGGGACGTACTCCAGATCCAAAGTGTCGAGGGGTTTGAGACTTTGCCTGTGACATTCTGGGTTTGGCCGGATTGATGGGAGTGGGAGTGGGAGTGGGATAGGAGCCTCACTCTTTGGTCCTGTAAAAGCCAAGCAGCCAGTAATGTGCTCTATGACTTTGTAAGGGCCCACTTTTTTTTTTTTTTGTCTGGTGCCAGCGTTTGTTGACTGTAAAACTCCTCATGAAAGTCCAAAGTGCTTCCAATCGCTTGCAATATTAAACACCTTCTTTTGAAATGAAACATTCATAGCTTTGTGTAAACCACCAGACACAGAGTTTTGTTCGCCATCAAAAGCGGATTTGTAAAGCCATTTCAATACACAAAAGTAATGCTTGTCGAGACTCGGCCAATAAAGGCAAATCTCTTTGAATTTTGTTTGACTTTGTAATAGTGAATGGCCATGACATTCGAATTGCAGTTAAAAGAAGTAATAGACCATAGCGAAATACCCATCAAAGGAAGCTGAGCGGTCATTTTGATGTCTTTTTCCCCCTTCTTTTTGTCTGTCTCTCCAGGGTCCAGTGGCTGCTAGCGGTTACCTGGACAACGGGTGACCCCTTACAGTCATGTCCGCCGAAGCCACGTCTCGAGGGGGGCGCTCCACCACCCCTCCGCTCGACGCCGCGGCCCCCCGCTCCCCCGTGTCCCCCAGCTCCCTGCGCCTGCCCCCCTGTCGCTACCGAGACCGCTCCCCCTCCCCCATGAGGGGCTACCTGATCCCCAGCCCACTGCCCACCCGCCGCAACCGCACCTGCTCCGCGTGAGTGCTCTTCCTCCTCCTCCTCCTCCTCCTCCTCTCTGTCCCTCTCTCTCTTTCTGTCCCTCTCTCTCTTTCTGTCTCTCTTTCTCTTTCTGTCTCTCTTTCTCTTTCTCTCTGTCTCTCTCTCTCACTCTCTGTCTCTGTCTCCCCCTCTGTCTCTTCCTCTCTCTTTCTGTTTCTCCCTCTCTCTCTCTTGCTCTCTGTCTCTCCCACTCTCTCTTTCTCTCTGTCTCACTCTGTCCACCTCTCTCTCTCTCTCTCTCCCCCTCTGTCTTTCTGTCTTTCCCTCTCTCTTTCTGTTTCTCTCTCTCTTTCTCTGTCTCTTTCTCCCTCTCTCACACTCTTTCCCTTCCCCTCTCTCTCTCAACCACACTTTCTGTCCCTCTCTCTCCCTCTCTCTCCCTCTCTCTCTCGCAGTGTAATATCAAATGTCATTCATCTCTCCAGTAGGGCTGTTTTTGCTTGAACCCGATGGCTAAAATCAATATAACGGCCGTTGTATTTACTATTCTGGCCTAATGGGATCCTCTCTGTCTCCAGTGCTCTCATATTGGAGGTGGCTGAGGACAGCCAGGGTCGTATTTGTAACTGACCATCAGTGAGCCTACATTATTCCCAAACACACACTCAAGGGCAAAGGGGTCTCCTTCATGGTTAAAACTGTACTAGTAGTAGTAGTAGTAATAATAGTAGTAGTAATAGTAGTAATAGTAATAATAGTAATAACAATAATAATAATGATATTAATAATATCACATTTCATACAAAAGATGTAGCTCAATGTGCTTCACAGTTCGACAAAGGAAACACAGGACGGAGATACACATGGCAAGCTTTTGCATGTGATGTGGTAAAAATATCTCTCTGAGTATGTAAGCATACCACAGAGCCATTTGCAGATTAGCACTAGTATCTGTGCCTCACAACACTCCAGCTGTCCACAGTCCCAAGGAACCCATCACCAACACACATTAACATATCAGGAGTCCAGGGGAAAAACTGACATAGTCACAAAATCACATTTTTTAAGTTGCTCCCCCTGTTGGTAGCTGCAGTTAAAAAGCCCAGCTTTTAAAAAAGTAATCCTGTGAATAAATGAGCATAATCTTGAGCTAGAAGCATTTGAAATGGCATTTACTTAAATAAAAAAATTAAACTGTGTGTATAAATTACATAAATTGCATTTTATGCCCATTGCATGCCCATTTTTCCCATGGACTACTTATATGTGCTACCCACATTCTAGTCAAGTCCACACCCTGAGGATTAACATAATGCATGCAGTCTCTCTCTCTCTATCTCTCTCTCTCTCTCAGACTCTCACTCTCACTCTCTCTCTCTCTCTCTCTCTCTCTTTCACACACACACACACCACACACTCACACACTCCACTTCCTCCCAGTCTATTCTGTATTGTTCTCAGTGGCTGTTTACTTTAGACTCTGTGTTGTTTGTGAAGACTCCTCATTCCCAGGCTCCATGATCTCAGCTTGGCCCAGACTCCCTGTTTGCCTGGCGGGACCACTGACCTGAAACGTCAGCCTGGGCCAACTAGTGCATCCACTGGAGCATCCCACACTCTTACACCAGACCTCTTCTGTCTGTGTCTCTCTCTCTCTCTCTCTCTCTCTCTCTCTCTCTCTCTCTCTCTCTTTGTCTCTCTTTTTCTTTGTCTCTCTCTCTCTCTTTATCTCTCTTTGTCTCTCTTTGTCTCTCTCTCTCTCTCTCTGTCACACTCTCTCTCTCTCTCCTCATTACAGTGCGGCGCGTGCGGCTGAGGGCCCCTCGTTCAGGGGAGTCTGCAAGTGCTTCTCAAGGTCCAAAGGCCACGGCTTCATCACGCCGGCCGACGGAGGCGCCGACATCTTCGTGCACATCTCTGAGTAAGCCAGCCAATGGGGGAGAAAGGAGGGAGGGAGCACAAGCCTTAGTCCATACACATAGGTTACTAAAACAGTCAATCAAACAAAGCTGAGCCTTCTGATTGGGTCAGCCACCCACAGCTGTGTCTGTGACATGAAAAGGGGGGAGGGAATAATGTTTTTGGGGTGAAGAGCTGAATGTAACCCTGAGCTTGCGTCATGCCATGACTCTTGAGACAGAGCTGGCTCGTGAGGATCCTTAATGGGCCCCTACAGGGACTCAAATCTCCATTCTCTGGCACACAGTTTTATTGCTCCAGCCCTCAGATCTCAGATCTCAGATCAGTGTGTCATAGGCACAGCTCCACGCCTAGTAGTCCAGAGATGCAGCTCCTGATTCCCATCATCAGGCCAGAACTAATGAAGCCTTTTGGATAAAAGGTGAAACGTCTTGAAGTTCCAGAAGAAATACAGTTGCATACAGCTTAGCTCCTTTGACTACCATGACCTGGATGAATGAGAGTCTTCTTAGAGATTGTGTGTAATATTGTCATTTAAACCATGTCTTACCAGACTTGAGATGTGTGCAATTGCAGCACCCCTTTAGTGGTTAGTGTCTGCCTTAATAGGGCTGGGTATCGAAACGGATTTCCTCAATCCATACAATTCAAATACGCAAGGTCAAGATACGATGCGATTCTTGACCCATGAAAAGACTGAATGAAGAATATTCGATTTGTGAATTTTTAATATTGATCTTTAATGTTTTGAATCTGTATTGATTTTTTTTAAACCCAGCCCTATTCCTTAGTTTGAGAAGCTTGGGATGTAAGGTCAGTACAAAACTCATTACAATAGCTCTTTGTGTATGGCCTCCAGTAAGGGTGACGATGGAGATGAGTATTTATTAAAAAAATGTGGTTATTAAAAAAATGATTGCACCACAACATGACATTATGTCTGGATTACGGTAATCACATTTACGGGTAATATCCACAGATGTTCCGCTGGTATTTGGTACACAAGTACAACAGGAAATCACAACGCTGCTGCCCGGCACTGATGTCATTCCCCTGACTAATGGAGCTGGCCACTCTGGCATTATAGGGCTTATTTGAAATGACTGGCTGGCTGGCTGGCTGGCTGGCTGGCTGGCTGAGTGGCTGACTTAAAGCAATGCATTCTGGACTTGAAATAGTGACGTTTTTGGACAATCTTGTACGAACGTCACTGTACAACATTTCAAGTCCAGAATGCATTGCTCTAAGCCAGCCACTCAAGCAGCCAATCATTCCAAACAAGCCCATAGTCACTACTCTGTCACTCGGTCGTCACGGTAATCATGAAACAGACCTATGTACGTGAGCAAGTGCTGATGGGCGCAGGAAGTGGAATTAGCAGCGCTGCTTTTGCGAGTGCTGCAGGTGATTGCAGCACTCATGTTTTCTTCATGAAGACACAGGCCCTCAGGTGGAGTGTGTGTGTGTGTGTGTGTGTGTGTGTGTGTGGGGGGGGTTATATATGGTGCTGGTGGTGGTGTGCTTTGAGTGATGCGTGTGACGCACGCAGTTGCCTAATGAAGATTCTGGGCATGTGGGTGGCAGTGGGGTCGTATGTCAGGAATTAATTTGTCAACGTAGAAGGCTCACACAAGTACCTGGTACCATGAGTTGGTGTGTGGGTGGGTGTGTTGATTAGGGAGCAGGACTTTCAAAAAGTGTGTGTGTGTGTGTGTGTGTGTGTGTGTGTGTGTGTGTTTGTTAATAGGAGGAGCGAAGTGTGTGTGTGTGTGTGTGTGTGTGTGTTTGTTAATAGGAGGAGCGAAGTGTGTGTGTGTGTGTGTGTGTGTGTGTGTGTGTGTAAAAAGCACATGAGATTGCATGCTTTTTGCAAAGGGTTGGTCATGTGGGATGCTGTGTGTGTGTTAAATGTGTAAAAGTGTTTGGCACAGCTTATATGTTTTTGTGACTGAAAGGGGAATGACTTTGATGAAGTGGGTCCTTCAGGACAGTCAGCTTTTGAATCAGTGGGTTGAAACGGGTGAATTGTGTTTGTGTATGTGTAGAGAGAGAGAGAGAGAGAGAGTGAGAGTAAGAGTGAGGAAAAGTGTGTGTGTGTGTGTGTGTATGTGTGGGAGAGAGAGAGAGACAGAGAGTCTGAGAATGGGTGTGTGGGAGTGAAGGGATGTGTGGACGCATCAGTGAATGCAGCTGATGAGAGATGTATGTGGGACGGTGACTGTATGTTGGTCCGGGGCATGAGAGGAGCCCAGTTAGGCTTGGGTGAGAGGCCTGGTGCTGTGCTGTGTGAGGGGGATGAGAGGGCACAGTTAGTTAGCCTTGGGAGAAACAGGAGGGCAGGGAATAGATAGCCCAGGCAGAGCCCCCCCCCATGGAAAGCCTTTGTTCAGACACGCCTGTAGCTAGTGGGGGCCAGCGTTTACAAACACATGTGGGCAGCACTGCTCAAAACAGGACTTGTGAAACGCTCACTAGTCTTTGAATGTGTGAATTGTTTGCTAGCCTTTGAACCTTTAGATGTTATCTCTTTGTTGATGTGGTTAAAGGCAAGATACAGCAATGTTTTGCTTCACTCCTTTTTATATATGTGTAGTAATGGAAAGTTGCACTAAATGCAGATATTCAAGGGCAGGATTCTTCTGTGAGAAAGTCACTGTATTAGATTTCATTGTGGCATTATTTTGCTGTAATACTTGAAAATCTGTGCCTTAGACTTGTACAGACAAAGCACATAGTTGACAAGAAATCTACTGCAGTTGTTCACAGCACAAATTGTTGTACTGGATAGAACAAGTTACTCCATTTGCATTAACACCGACACAACAGTGTGGCATAGTTTTTTCCCTCCAGATGCTGTTCAGTGGCACTTTTTTTTACTGTAGGTGCCATGTTCTTGGGTTTCAGCCAAGGTGAGAGAGCAACATGGAGCAAGAACATGATTGCAGTAACCTATGACAAAATGTGTCGGGGGAAGAACTCCCTAGTTCCCTTTTGTAAGACTGTAGGCCAGTGTTGCTCAAAGCTTTTCAGACAGAGGACCACTTCCCCTCCATAAAAAAAAAAAACCTCAAGCACCTCTGACCTCCATCTAAGGCTAACAGGGCTATGTAAATGCATAAATTGGTGCAGTATCACAACCCTAACTAGAGAATGGCATGAAGATGATATTTAAACTTGCTGTGCATAGCATAGGTAGCTTAAGAAGCATTAAGTAATATTTTTAACAAATCTGCTCACGACCACTCGGAATGTTTGGCGGGCCACCAGTGGTCCGTGTACCGCACTTTGCGAAACACTGCTGTAGGCTAACCATCTTGCTCTTTCTCTGCCCCCCCCCAGCATCGAGGGCGAGTATGTCCCAATGGAGGGAGATGAGGTCAGCTACAAGCTGTGCTCCATCCCCCCCAAACACGAGAAGATCCAGGCCGTGGAGGTGACCATCACGCACCTGGCCCCTGGCACCAAGCACGAGACCTGGTCTGGGACTGTGGTGGACACATGAAGGCGCCACCTAGGGGCAGAAGGGAGGAGGCACACGTCCTTAGGAACTGCCATGTTGGAAGAGGAAGCTGCCCAGGATTGGGATTCGGGAATGATTTTTCTTTTTCTAGTGGTTTTCTTTTTTTTACCCCATTTTTTTTTAGAAAAGAAACACAAAAAAATGTTGGGTGGTGGTGTTATGTTACAGATTTAAGTATATTACCTTGACAAATGCAAAAGAAAAACAAAAAACAACAAAAAAAAACACATCTCACAAGGGTTGTTTCAGTTTTTTTTTTTAAATTCATGTTTAGCATCAATATTATCATTATTATCGCAACCGTAATGTTACTGAAACAAACTTGCTTGTCAGTTCTGATGTTTCATGACCATTAGTGATGTGTTACTTTAGTTATCAAAAGAAGAATGTTTACCCAGATTGTTTGGAAAAGGTGTATGAGGTGTTTTCAAGATTAACTAAAGCCACAAAAGCCTTAAACTCCAGTTAAGTACACAGATCCAGGTTTAGTGTTAACACAGTGGTGAGATTTCTTGTTCAGGGAAGAAAGAAAAAGGAAAAAAAAACATTTGAAAGTGATGGATATGCCATGATGCTGCAATGTATAGTAGTTGCATTTAGTGGAGTGTGACAATATAGCATCTTTAAAAAGCTGGTATTGTGTCATTTGTGGGTTTGTGCACTTGTCTGGTTTATGTCAGTGTTTATTGAAATGGTGTGATGCGGACAAATTCAGAGCAAAAAAAAAATCCAAAACTCCACTCAGATTATTCAAAATTTCATAAAGATTTATTCCTCTTAAGAGAACATAGAGACATTCTTAAGACGACAATACTTGGAACTATTTCAAATAATTACATCAATAATTATGACTTTTAAGTTCACATAACAGTGTAAACAAACATATGCAATGCTGTTATTCATTTTTGTTAATCTGTTAACAGATAATTCACAAATCTCTATACAATACAGATTTCTCATTTTTTCTTTTATTAGACATTAAAAGACGGGCACAGCTAGATGGCGCCAAACTCCAGAATGGGGGACCTGCTTTGGAGTTTGCAACCATCCAGTCAGGCCTTAGCCTACGCACTGGCATATCTAAAGCTCCGACTCCCATAGGCTAAAGCGACGTCAACTGAGCATTCCACCTGTCCACAACATTTACAGAACACTGAAGGAGGCATTCAAGAGCAACGAAACAAAACAAAAAATATAAGCAACATGGCTACCATGCACTGCACATGGACAGAGACTCACTGTAAGATCCCCATGCGAATATGCAGTGGCAGATGGTCACTAATAAAAACTGTGCATGACATGTTTTTGAGCAGTACACTGTACATATACATATATTGGGTATATTCCTCAACTTATTCTAGAACACAGGTGCACCCCACAGCAGTGATGCACAACTAAGTTTGTACACATTGGTATGGGGGTCAGTTCAGAAGATGGGCACTGAAGAATTAAATGACAGCTAATTACGCAGAGTGGAATTGTAAAAGGGGGCATGAAAAGAGAAGAGTCAAACTTTAAGAATTCAGTCCATACTTTTGCATTTCTATCTGCCTACTTGCAACTTCCAACAGTCTTGCCAAAACATGCTTAAATTGCTACTTGGTAGTCTTATGCTATTGCAATACCAAATGCTCAATACAAGCAAACAAATGAAAACAAACAAAAAAACGATCCAGCTCTTATAAACAGGAGAATCACCCCAACATAATATTGCCTTCCTATTACCCTGTGCACGACCTGTCCTCTGAAGCACCCTGATAGCCTACCGGAGGGGATCATGTTCACCTCTGCCAAGCTTGGCAGAACACAAACAAGCCATGTTGATTACAGGTAGAGCAGCGATGCTGCCATGTTGATTACAGGTAGAGTTGAGATGTGGCCATGTCGGTTACAGGTAGAGTGGCCATATTGCCATGTTGATTTTCAGGTAGAGCGGAGATGCTGCCATGTTGATTTCAGGGTTTCTAAATACCCCATAAAAACCTGTTGGAGCTCGAGACGTGTTGACATTAGTGGGGCGATATCAGGACGGTACTGGGATCATAGGTATGGCCACCGTTGGGCTGGGGTGGGGTGGGGTGGGGTGGGGTGGGCCTGTGCCCACCCATTTGTCAATCAGGCCCACCCAATCCGAAGGCTCTACAAGTTCGATTGACTGTTTTAAGTAATGTGTTTTGGCCTAGGCCCGCCTGATTTTTCTCTCTACACATCTGACTGGGACATTAGTGGGACGGTACTGGGGCATACAGGAAGTGCATCGTGCCAATGAGGCCAGACACGGGAGCGGCTGGGACAGTAGCGGCGGGACAGTAGTCGGCTGAGCATTACAAAATTAGGAGTTCAGAGCATCGTGAAATTAGCACCACGCAGGAGCCTACATGCTTAGTGCTCGCTTCCTTGCTTTTATATTAAAACTCCATAAAACTGAATTTTTGCAAGTCATCTCACTGATAGAAAAAGTTATGGGATTGGCAAAGTTCGGGGGTCAAAGTGAGTCATACAAGCATAATCACAATTCCACTTGAGCTACAAGTTCCAGGATTATGATAAAAGCCCTCCTGTCTTTCAGTAGGGCTGTGTGGATGTGCTAACATATTGATATGTTTTTCGAAGGTCTACCCCCCCCACCCCCAACCCCCATCCACTGGATATGATACAAGGTAGCCAATGCCTTCTCAATGATGCCCAGTGCCTTCCATATGAAAAACACAAACACACACAAAAAAATTGAAAAACACCTGCCGTGTCAGGATCTAGGCCTCAGTGCCTCCACTTTGCCTTGGACCGGAATGTTCTCTGCACGCAAACTTAAGCAGCAATATATGGGCTCAGAAAAGCTAATCGAATCTTTGCGCTCGCTCGCTTCTTCTCGCCCTCTCTCTCCCTCTCTCCCTCTCTCTTTTCCTCTTCTGCTTGTGAGAAATTAGAAAGGTCACAATAATGACCTCAGCAAGGTATGCTTGTGCTGAAACAAAAGTTAGTAATTTGCAGCCTTTGCTAAAGGCATTAGTCTATTGCTGTAATAATTAACAGTTATAAAACCAAATAGTTTGGCAAAAGAATTACAAGTAGATATTCAAAATATACATCTTGTGCTGTTTCGAACCCAGAAAGATAGGAGGAGTTTTTGAGTGACATCATCCACCACAATGCTCCTGGAAAAATTGTGCGGCTCTGGGCGTTAAGAAGAAGGCGACATGTTGTACCTGTACAGAGCATGCCTGCCACAGATGACGGCTTCAGAGGAAGGAAAGAAAAAGAAGTTAAGGAAAAAAAAGAAAAGAGGAGAAAAGAGATAGGACGTGTGAGAGATGAGAAATGCCAAGGCCTGTACTGGGTTTAGGGTATTGGTAACGGCTTATGCCGGTATGAAGAGCGCCACCCTGTGGGCTTGAACCTCTTTGTGCTTCTGCAAGTAAGACCCACCCCGCCCCCCCCCGACCCCCCACCCCCGCACCCTCACCCTCACCCAGGACCGCTATGTATAGCACTGCACCTTCTCCTTCTCTCCCCACCCCCACTCTCCCTCCCTCCATCCCTCCTTTCTTCCTTCTGTGATTAAATGTCCCGCAGCACGTCGTTGAAGATGTTGAGGAACATGTGGACGTGGTACTCCTTGAAGACCAGCGCCGGACGGAAACGGATTGCCCGGTCACCGCAGCCACCCAGAATGACCCCTGTGAAAAGGAGACAGGGAGAGAAGAGGACAGAAATGATATGGTGTGTGTGTGTGTGTTGGGAATGATAGAGGGTAAGGAAAAAAAAGGACAAATTGAAAGTTGACACACAGAAAGGATAGTAACACTCACTTTACTTTGAGTACCCATTGTGCCTGACAGCCTTGAATAGCTTAGGCCTGCCCATATGGGGGGATGATAAACACGAAAGCTTTCCAGGAGCTCAGCCGCCAGGAGAGGGCAGTCAATTGAAAACCCAATAGGCCCAAGGGCCCAATAATTGGATCTTTTTATAGGGGCCCAGCCATTTCTCTGGGCAGACAGGGTGCTTGCTCTTTTTATTAAAAAAAATTCCAGACTTTTTCCATACTTTTTCAAAACCTATATTTTTTTCCCCCCTTAAAAACTTCACGTACTTGCATACTTGCGTGCCTACTCTTTTGGTTGAGATTGCACCTGTTGTGTTTAGTCGTGGTGTTAGTAAGTGTATGAATGAATCAATGCAATACATGTGCAGTTAGCGAAATCATATCAAGTTTTTTTTGTATATGTTTTCCTCAAGTACTTAACCATTATGTGCATGATTATTGAGCATACTCTTAACATTTGACTATGAGATAAACTTTTTCCATACTTAATAAAGTACTTAAAAAATAATATTAAGACAAAATAATATTAAGACTTTCAAGGTCTGGAAAACAGCATTTCAAAATTTCATACTTTTAAAGACTTTCAAGACCTGCGCAAGCACCCTGGCAGGCCCTGCTTTTGGAGTGGTTGAGATGTGTGTGTGACAGAGCTGTAATAAAGCGGGAGTGTTTCAGGAAGTGCTGGCGAGGCTCACCCTTGTTCCTGGCCTTGGTGAGGATGCTGTTGCGAGTGGCGTCGTCTTTGATGTCGATGGCGCAGAAGGTCCCCTGGCCACGAGCCCTGCTCAACAGGTGCGGATACTGGGCCTACGCAGACGGAACACAAACACCACACCTGTCTTTACACAGCTGTCCATCCACATGCCCATTACAAGACATAGGAACACATTTTTTATACTTTATTTCATTCCACATTACAAGTTTATCTTCATTAGGAATCTTATCTTTATTAGAATCAAATCTTCTGAATAGTCTAAAAGATTTCAGCCAATAAGCACACTGCTTTGAGTTTGCAGCTTCAGGGATACAGAAAACACTGTCTTTTCCAGATATACATGCTTCCTATAACAGCTGAGATAGAGCAGTACTTTGCATTGGGGGGGTATTTAGAACAAGGGCCAGACAGCTAGCCAAGTCCACTGCCAAATACACACACACACACGCCCCAACCTAAATCTGCCTACGATGCAATGCCCGTCTGCACTGGGCTGAACGGGTGTACTGCAATACTTACATGCCCACACAGCACCTTGACTTGCTCTTTTTTATTCAGATCTTTCATTCTCACATATACACACACACACACACACACACACACACACACACACACACACACACACACACACACACACACACACACACACACACACACACACACACACACACACACACACACAGGTACACACACACACACACACACACACACACACACACAGGCACACAGGTACACAGGTACACACACACACACACAGACACACACACAGAGCTGTCGAAATCCCAGCCTGGCCTTACGCAACCCCATGCCCCACTGAGCGATCAAAGCAGACAGTAGCCTGAGGTAACAAGCTCAAGCGCTCCAAGAAACCTGTCTGTTGGGCTTCAGGGCCAGATACATGAGTGCAACCATAAAAGCACCACTGTGTAACAAGCAGCAGCAGCAGCAGCAGTAGCTGAACAGAAGCAGCCTTGCTGAGGAGGCCACTGGGAGGCCTCTGGATCAGCCTCAGAGCCAGGACCCAAAGCCCCAGATTACCCCAGCCCAGGGATGGAAATTAACATCGTCAAAAAAAATGTGAAGTTTTACCAGCCACTGACAAATAAATGATCAAAGCCACCAGCTGCTCAATAGTAAGTCATTATTTTGTGTCCAAAATTTACCAGCCACTTTCATATTTTTTTTTACTAGGATTTGGCTGTTGCAAAGGTTCCTTAATGTGCTTCGGGATAAATAAATTATTTACTACTACTACTACTGAATTTGCATCATTTATATATACTACTGAATTTGCATCATTTATATCTACTACTACTACTGAATTGCATCCTTCACTACTACTGAAATTGCATACTTAATATCTACTACTAAATTAGCATCCTTTATATCTACTGCTACATTTGCATCATTTATATCTACTACGACTACTACTGAATTTGCATCCTTCATCTCTACTACTGAATTTGGATTTAGTCCTTCATCTCTACTACTGAATTTGTATCCTCCATCTCTACTGCTACTATTACTACTACTACATTTGTATCCCTGTCCCAGCCCCTGTGGCTGCCACTGCTGGACACTGCAGAGAAAGACTGTGGAGGTGCAAGTGGGTCAATGAGATCATAGTTTTGGAGAGTGATGACCGAAGAAGACTCTAGAATTATTATGAAATGTACTCACTTGACTTCACTTTTACATTAAAGATTAAATCAACCAACACTTTCTGGTTCATTTTAATAAATAGATTTTTTTCCTTTTTTCTTAATCCTGTAGGCACTTTGAGATCTAAAGAATGTGAAGGACACTACATATAATATGTATAATAATAATAATAATAATAATAATACTAATAACAGTTATTGTTATTCTTAATTATTCACTGGTCAAGTTGGCTTTTGTAAAGAGGGGGAGCCCTTCTTTACTCACAGTGGTCAATATCTCCCTCTACTGTATTAGTATAAATACTGTAGCAAAGGGAGCTCAGCTCCGGCTGGGTGTACTGCCGAGGTGAGTGGGGAATCTGAGCTCTGGAAGGTTCCGGCCCTATTTAAATTTTGTTGTTAATAACAATAATGATAATAATAATAATAATAATAATAATAATAGTAATAATATTACCTGCAGTGCGTAGAGCCCCTGCATCAGGGCCTTTCCTGAGCGCGTCACTTGGTCCAGGAGGTTCTCCCGCCGGATCACGTTCAGCACCTCAGACAGGAACAGGTTCTTGGACGGGTCTCCCATCCACGTGTTAAAGATCCGGTATGCCTTTGAGTGCAGGACAAAAACACAAGATTTATATCAGCCAAACCACAATGACCCAAACCACAATGATTTCTGAACTCAGTCAAGGCATTACTCTGTTGCTATAATTAACAGTTATAAAACCAAATAGTTGGTTAAGAAATACAAGTAGATACTCAAAATATACCTAAAAAACAGGATTAAACCTGAATGACAAAAAAACAAAAACCCTCTGAATTCAGTGAGAAGACTTACACAACCCCCTATTCGTTGACCTTAACAGTATACACTGTCTGTGGCAGGTTACATAAAAAGGGGCTGCACACACAATTAGATAACAGTAGATGGCGCCACTGTTTACCAGAAGAGGCACTTTCACTGCTGCAAATACTTGTATAATTCACTGTAAATAACATATATAACCCCCAAACTCTCAGCCCTGCACTGTAGATGATATGCACCCTTTGTCAATGACATTAGAGCAGCCATGTACATATATGACGAAGCACATGCACAAGATGGAGGCCTAATTATATAGACATATGGTGCAGTTATACAGGGATATGATCAAAGGTGCTAGATAGGCCAAGATCCTTCATGACGAGCCATTTCCTGGAACCACGATCGCACGAGGGGGGATAACTAATCCCCCTTTATGCAGTGTAGAGACGCGTTCAGTAACATTGAAGTCTATGGCAGAACCCATTTAAGGAAACTTGTGATAGTATGACTCTCCACTGCGCAGAAAATCAACTTTAACTGAGGTGTGTACCGAGTTTATTTTTAGTACACGGTACTATCTACTACAGCCAAGCATGTCAACGACACACCTACTTATGCAGCCTGGAACTGATCTCCACTTTGCTCCCATAAACATGAACCATGAACTATCATAAAGTGTCTTGGCCTATGTACCATCTTTGATATGAAGTCTTGGACTGAGCACACCCACCCTGTCACCCTGGCACTGATCCCCACTTTGCTCCCATAGACATGAACTACAATGAAGTATCATGCCCTATCTACCATCTTTGCTCCCATAGACATAAACTGCCATGAAGTATCTTGGCCTATCTACCATCTTTGCTCCCATAGACATGAACTACAATGAAGTATCTTGGCCTATCTACCATCTTTGCTCCCATAGACATAAACTGCCATCTACTTGGCCTATCTACTATCTTTGATATGAGGTCTTCGAGCAGACCCACCTTGTCAGCCTGCAGCTCGTCTTTGTGGAAGTAGCCCCCGGTCAGCATCTTCTTGCTGAAGGAGACGATGTCGGAGGGGTCGTCCGAGCCCCAGTGCTCGTGCGCCCAGAACTTCCCTGTGGCCCCCCCGCCCGTCTGCACCTCATCCACATGGAAGGCGGCGCCATGCTGAAAACACACACCAAATACACACACACACACACACACACACACACCAAATACACACGTACGTCAAACATCTGTCTCAGTCTTTGCTTCATAGACCCTGAGCTGGGTGCTATACACAGGAGGGACCCTGGTAGGTTATATGAACAAGTAGCCTTTCTGAAGAACCACTAAACCGTTATACGTAGAGATTTTTAATGAATGATTTTTTTAAACTAGATTTATAAGCTCAATTTACACCAAAACAAGCAAATGCACAGTTCTCCTTCACACGAGGTTTGCTTTCCCCAACCATCATCCAGCGAATATAAACAAACCTGCATGACCACTAAAATATGCCTGCTTAACTTCAGACCCACTGAAGCAATGATATGAAAGTGGAAGACCACCACCCCCCCCCACCCCCCCCCCCCCCCCCCCCCACCCCCCTCCCCTGCCCTGCCATTCCTTCCCACATGACAATTAATTGGCATGCGCTCCAGCTGTGTTTAACGCCCAACAATTCAAATGTCCGGATTGGATCTGTCACTGGATTGATCGTCTGTCTGCCAACCAACCGACAAAAGTGTCGGCAGAGATGCCTGATGCATATAAAACGGTGTAAAAGATGACCGAAATCTGTTTGTGGTAGTGGCGTGGTGGATGGCTAAAAAGTATTCCTCTCCTAAATCTCTGCCACAACTGCCTCCTACTCTGATGGGTTTTCCTGACAAACCAGAGCTTGCCTCTGAACACACCAGATGGGGGAAATCCTTCTTGCAACTCTACAAAATTGGTCGCTGTCCATTTTCAATTTCTCAGCGTCCATCTTGAGGTATAAAACGAGCGTGTCATTTTCAAATGGCCCTGTTAAGGAGGAGGGCCAGAGAGGAGTGATAGTGGCATCTGCTACGCTGTGGCACTCTTTCTTGAGGGCCACAGTCATCCATCTCCGACAGGAAATCGATCACGTCTCGCGCCGACAGCGTGTTATTTTAACCGCCCCCATCTTCTGCCATCTTAATGGCCATAGCTCTCCAGACGGAGCACACCTATCTCGTCCCAAAATCACCTCGGCTTATCTCGGCACAACAAAAGGTAGACGCGTTATGTGTGCTTGTGTGTGTGTGTGTGTGTGTGTGTGTTAAGAAGTGCTTCCTTGTGTGACATGTGATTTGTTACAGCTGTGCTTTTGTGACAATGCAGATATGGGAACGATATTGCGAGCGACTGACCGACTGACTGACTGACTGACTGACTGACTGACTGACTGACTGACTGACTAACTTTATGGTGATGTGGGCTGTTGCCCTCAGTGAGTTTGTGCATCTCTACAGCTGTGTGAGGGACCATGCAGTAAAGGCCCGTTCACACCAAGAACTAAAACTCCAACGATAACTATAACTACTATAACTATACCTTTTTAAGAATTGTTCTCATTTTAGGGAATGGTGCCATTTACAAAGAAACTTTAACGACAACGGCAGGCTGAACGACATAGTTTGCCTCACTTTCTGAGCGATTTTATGAACTATATATAAAAAAAATCAGTCAGCCAGTCAGAATTCGTAAGAATTTACAGGACGTCACTTTCTAGTAGTTTTAAATGACGATGAGGATGTTGCCATTAAAATGACATTCTTCAGTGTGGACACCCATATCATTGCAGTTATAGTTGTCATTACCGTTATAGTTTTTGGTGTGAACGAATCTTAAGGCACGGCGATGCACATATATATTTTTTTACAACATAGTAACTACAATCAGCAGTTTATATCCAAATGTTTCATTACAAACTCAATAAACAAAAGTTTTAGACCTAAATGAGGTCACATGACAGAACACTGAAACAGAACTGAAAGCAAAACATAAATAGCTACAGAACTGACCCTAACGAAGAGCTGACCTTCCAAAATGACACACATGGGGAGCATCTCTGCTGGCGCTGCCTTACCTTGCGGGCGATGTCCCTCAGCTTGAGGAAGAAGTCCGGAGAGGCGTGGTTGTCTCCTCCTTCTGCCTGAATGGGCTCGATCACGATGCCAGCCACCGGCCTTCCCTTCTTCCTCCACTTCTGAATGAGGTCCTCCACCTGCATACACACACACACACACGCACACAGATGCAGACACACAAGCATGCACACACACAAACACACACACACACACACAGACAAACACATGCACACACACACACAGATGCAGACAACACAGGCATGCACACACACACACACGCATACTTTTTGAGATTCCACTTTTGCAAATATGGTAAAGTCTCATTTTGGGTTGACGTTCTTTTGGAAGGATTACAGTAACAGGATGACAGAAGAAATGAAGCAACAGCTTAACATGAGCGTAATAGGATTTGGCCAGATAAGGGTTAGGCAGTTATCTGCACACCCGGTGGGTCATGCTGAGCCTCAGCACCGTGTGCCAGGCCCAGGAAATCAGTTTTACACTCCCTTCCACCGATGGCTACCCGGCCAAATGGAGGGAGAGAGAGAAAGAGAGATAGAGAGAGAGAGAGAGAGAGAGTGAGCATGTGTTAATGTCATACTGACCAGACACTGAATACGATTATGTGGCTTAGTGGACACAGTGAACTTTGTTACTGGGATAAAGGAATTGTGTTGTATGCAAACCATGGCAGGGTTTAAGAGAGAGGGCAATGCCAAGGCCTAAGGTTGGAGATAAGGATTTTTAGAGACGGTTACCACGGTGGCAATGCCAAGGCCTAAGGTTGGACATAAGGATTTCACAGACCAGGGCATCAGGCCTCTGGGAGGGACACTGTGTGGTTACCTGCGTGTGATCCCAACTTCTGCATGCTTAACTCTGGGAGTGAATAAACAGCTTTCCGGTCTAGCCTATAAACAGCTTTTCAGTGTAGCCACCAGTGGTGGACCATGGGAGTTTTGGGGTGCTCAATGACGACTGTCAACTTCTCTTTTTTTTGGGTGACTTCTCTTGTTTAAACTGCCCTGTTTTACATTTGCAGTTCCATTGCATTTGCCTTTCAAAGCTGTTGCCAAGTTCAGACAAGCTTTGCCTATTTGCTTATACAAACATGATTTGGTGATTAAACTTGCAGCAATGATGAAGTGTTAGATAGATGTTTACAATAGCCATTTTTTAGAATTGTCCTCTCTATGCATCCTTTCTATGCATGGGCAGACATCATGGGTTTAGAAAGTGAAAGTCCTACCACATATATTTGCTCCAGCTAATTTACCAAACCAGCTGATGTAAACTAGTCCATCTTGTCAGCCAGATAAATGAACTAATTAGTGAAATCGCCTGTGTTTTGTGAGCACAGGCAGTGTAATTATATATGGCAGGGCTTTTACTTTCTTTAGTGGGTTTGTCCACCTCTGTCTCGTCTTGGCCCGAGAGCAGAGCGGTCTCCTGGTCAGCAGGAGCACTACACCCTCCAAAGGCAAAAGGCCGTAACTCACCAGAGAATGAAACTGCGACTTTAAAAATGAATGTTTTTTTTTGGTGCTACAGCAAAGACAAAATATCCCCCCCCCCCCCCCCCCCCCCTCCAAAAAAAAAAAAAGCTAAATTGATTCAAGATATTTGGGCATATGACTGTGATTGACAACTAATGTTTACTGTTTGAAAAATGTCAATAACAATTTTTTCGGACGTTAGGGTGTTTTGCTTGTGCACTGCAGCAGCACTGACCACTGACCTCCTCCAGGCAGCGGGCCTCCTCCTGGGCGTTCTCGCGGGCAAACTCCTCCAGGGGGTACTGCAGCCTGGGGAAGGGGGCGATGGGCCAGTCGAACGACGGGATGTCAAGCTTGTGAATGGCTTTGGAATGTGTGGTTGCTAGGCAACCTTTAAGAAAAAAAAAACAGCAACAACAACACAAAGAGCTTGTAACATTGATGGACCCAGGTTGAGAGCAAAACCGATTCAATGAGAGAATGTCTCACTAGCTAGGATACTACTATATACTTCTTGTAGACTTCTAGTTACTTATGGCAAAGTTCAAAGCATTCTCTATAAAGCATTGTGCTACTGGCAGTAAAATAATGTACTTGTCAGCCGCCACATTGTGCAATCAAAACAACACTATCTAGGGTACTTTAGTAAGTCTACTCCTAATTACTAGGCATACTCTGTGTAGCAATATATTAAGTCTACTCGTAGTTACAAGGCATACACTGTGTAGCACTGTATTAAGTGTACTCATACAGTAGTTACTAGGCATACTCTGTGCATATTAAGTCTACTCGTAGTTACAAGGCATACTGTGTGTAGCACTGTATTAAGTGTACTTGTAGTTACTAGGCATACTTTGGGTAGAGTGGTATTAAATGTATTGCACGTAGTACTGCACTACTGGCAGTGAAAGTGCTTGTCAGGCCCACTGTGTGCAATCAAAGCAGCTTTGAGCTTTTGTGTCCCAGCGCAGATGCCTGGAACAGATGCAGGTGTCTAACAGACAGCACGTGCTGGGGACGTGCTGCGGTGTCAGTCAGTCTTACCCAGGGTCCTCCCATGGAACCCTCCCATGAACGACAGAATACTCAAGTCTGGGCAGCCGGGGACCTGTGTGAAAGGAAACGAAAAACTGCTTAGTCACTGTCAACACTGGGAACTCGAGAGAGAGCGAGAGAGAGAGAGAGAGAGAGAAACAGAAAAACAGAGAAACAGAGAGAGAGAGAGGGGAGTTTTTAAAAAGTCTCCCCCTCTTTTTTCTTTCCCTCATTTTTTGATGGGATGGGAGATGGGAGATTAACAGATGGCTTTGTGTTGAGAGTAGCAGATGCTTTGACAGACAGGAGGGATGAGTGCGATGGGGTGGAGTGATGGAAAAGTCACCTGATTGATCATGCAGCTGGTCACGTCCTCATCTGACGGGCCGGTGTGTCCTCTTTGTTTGTTCTGCAGGTAAAATAAACGACTAGGTAAGTGTTCACTCACTACTCATGAAAGACTTCCAAGGCAAATCAAGCAAAGACGACATCAAAATAACTCGACACTTAAAAACGACTATTAAGAGCTTTAGCTTGACACCGCATAAGTGAACTGTGACAAGGTGACAGAAGGAGACACTCGTATTCTTTGTGAAAGCGATTCCCATTTCTCATTGTGATCACACAGCACACCACAGCACACAGTGCAATTCAACTTCTGCATTTTATCCCATTACATGTGTGAGTAGGGGGCAGCAATTAAAATGGCACCTGGGTAGCAGCATGTAGGGACAGTGCCCATGCTCAGGGCACTTCAGTCACAGAGGTGAGAATGGAGGACAGCGCTGGTCATTCACTCCCCCACCACCCACCTGTCGCTGTGCGGAACTCAACCTGTGACCCTTTGGCCCGAATCCTTAACCGCTAGCCCATGACTGCCGCAATGACTGTGTGTGGACAGGTCACATGATGTGTGTATTGTGTGTGTGTTTAGAGCGCCATGTTGCGTGTTCTGCTTACCCTGTACCAGATGAACATGGCTTTGTAGGCGTTCTCGTTGGAGCAGGAGCCACAGGCCATGGTCTGCACACGGGTCATGCCACTGGGGGCCACCTAGAGGCGACACAAGGAACTTTTCACAAAATGCTCTGGTAGGGGCACACACATACAGTATTGTACACACACATCAAACGCGTATGCACACACACGCATAAACAACACGCACAAACACAACTGCCACACACACACACAAACTGGACATGTGTATGTGCCACTGGGGGCCACCTAGAGAGGATACACGGAACTTTTGACAAATGGTCTGGTAGCGGCACACACATACACACACATCCAACATGCACCCATACACACACACACACACAGTGTCACAAGTTAAAAAGCTGGAGCTCTTTTATCATGCTAATGAGCTGGACAGTTAGTTTTGTAACCAGCGTGCACACAGTTTGCTCTTGAAGGGGAAAGCGGTCCTTGCCTCATGCCTGGGATACAGCCAGCCAGTATTTGTGTCATTGCGCAACACCCTAGCCCTCCGGTCTCTCTCACTCACTCTCTCTCTCTCCCATTCACTCTCCCACTAACTTTACTCACTCTCCCACTCACTCACTCTCCCTCCTGCTCTGTCACACACACTCACTCACACACTCCGGTCCCCTCGCCTCCCCTTCCAATACCTCACAGGCACAGTGACCAGAGTTCAGCTCACAAAAAGTTCGCTGAGGGAAAGTCACCAGTGTGTGTGAGGCAAAGCCCTTTCATCCCCACAGAGGGGTAATAGAGTGTGTGTGTGTGTGGGGGGGGGGGGGGGGGGGCATTAAAAATTCAAGCTGAGTTTCCATCAGGAATATAAAACAGACACATTAAAGGCATGATGGACACCTACGGACAGAAGGCTCTCGTTGAGTTTTTCTGGAAAGTTCTCCGGTGGCAGGATACCAAGAGCCGGTCGGTTGACAAATGAACTCTGGGAGGGAGAAGAAAGGAAGGATTTCATGCCCACAGGCAGCAAATGGCCACCAGGCCACCTCTCAGCTACTCCATTTCAAAGTGAAAAAGCACTTTTCTCTCAGTCCAACACTGAGAAGCAGAGAAAATTTACACCACTTTTACAATTTACACCACACTCGTGTGTGTGTGTAGTTTAACACAAACAGCCACAACAATGTGGGACAAACAGACAGTACCGTGACACTTTACTTTATGTTTGAAATAAAATAGTAATTTCACTGACAATACTTAATTACTTAATTTTCAGTCCGCAAATTCACTGGAAACAACCATGTCCAATATTTACAATTTGACTGCAGCGTTAGTTATGGCCGCAATCTTACATATAATATATAACATATAACACCTTTACCTATATATTTATATATATATATAGGGTTGTCCCAATTGTGCAATATGAGTCCACATATTTCGATTTGTGTATTGGATTTATTGTTATTTATTTTATTGTATTATATGTACATTACTACATGTTTATATGTAAGGTGTATAGAGACATAACATCTACCGGAGTCAAATTTCTTGTGTATATATATAAGCATAAAGCGGATTCTGATTTACAATTGCTGTTACAACACACTGGACATTCTGGGCAAAAGTAATGACAGTAATACATAATGAGGGGCCACTTATTAAATCTATGAATGAGGGACGGGCCTGTTCTGTTTCTACTCCTCTCCTCTCCTCATCTCTTCTTCTTTCCACCTCCCGTTCTGACCAGAGACGGCTGAAATCGATAGACACGCTCGCCCTATAAATACACCTACTGATGAGCCCAGACTGTTGACTTACCAAATTGTGTGGGTTGGCCATGACTTTCATGAGGGCAGGGTGATTGTAACCTGAAACAGTAAAAGCAAAAACCACAAAAAGACTTACATTAGTCATAAATGTGGAAATATGAGGGAAAAAAATCATCATAACACCTGGAACAGTGGTAGTAATACTGGAGTCATCCTCTGTAAAACGACAACATGACTCATAAACCAGATGAAATGGCAACACTCCAATCCAATCAGTGTGTGTGTGTGTGTGTGTGGGGGTGGGAGGGTGTATTAACCTGCTCTATTCAGACCTGCAAGTGGCTGCATTTGCATAATGTGAAGTAGGGTACTGAGGACACTCACTCTGCTACTCAGAGGGATTGGGAACAGCACTACATAACAGATTTAGTGGTTTTAACATTTTTATTATTAGTTTTTTTTGGTCAATGATTGTATGATTTTTGCAAAAGTACATCGCACTTCAGTGATAATTAATCAGCCATCAGTAAAATGGCTGAGTCTAGCTTATGTCAATCAGATCACACTTCACTGAAATAAAGTTTTTCCAACGTGAACAGAAAACCCCCACGGAGTATCGCCCTCATCATACTGAGATACGAGATGAACTGATTGTGCTGATGATGGGTCCCTTTGGATTGATGTCACACTCGACATGTGATACGGCGACATCCATCTTGAAGGCTGAGGGAGATAGATGAATTCGCTCCCTTAGCACGGCGTGTGTGTGTGTGTGTGTGTGTGTGTGTGTGGGGGGGTGGGGTTTATGCATTGAGTGGGGCATGGCAGTCCCGACACTGAACAGCAGGGGGCATCTTTGGGGCAGTGAATGAGCACTGAGCGAAGGAATTATGTTTCCCTTTCCAGACATCAAAGCTGGGCACTTCAGACGATATCTCCTGATACGCTCTTACACACACTCACTAACACACACACATACATACACTCACACTCCCACTCCCACTCACACACACACACACACGCACACGCACACGCACACGCACACGCACACACACACTCACACTCACACTCACACTCACACTCACACATGCAGAACCAGACATGCATGCCCATGAACATGCACAGAGGCAAACACACAAAGTTCTTTGAAGCTGCTTGACTTTAACAGCTTGATTTATGACACTTGTAAAGTGTTATTTCAAACACACAGAGAGAGAGAGAGAGAGAGAGAGAGAGAGAGAGAGAGAGAGAGAGAGAGAGAGAGAGAGAGAGAGAGAGAGAACAAGGGAGACAGGGAAAGAGAGATTCAAAATACATAAAACTATATACAAAAGTTGAGGAAGGATTGAGGAGGATTTTTTTTTGGTCAACATAAAACTGTGCATTCATGCCTTACAGTCTGTGTACGAATATATACCGTATAAACTGCAGACTGCACATTTTAGACTGCATGCCTGCACATTTGGGAACATTTACAGTCCCTTTGGCAATGCCAAAATTCACAAACTCCTTCTCAGAAAAAAATGAATAACAAACAGGAACGACAGACGTCAGATACAAGCTGGTGTAGGCCAGATCACCAGCTGCAGATCTCTCATACCTCTGTTGATCTGTTCAGCAGACAGATATAGACAGTTGGGGGGGGGGGGGGGGGGAGTACAGTGTGTAGAGTGTGCACACCAACAAGTACACACCAGAGAGAGAGAGAGACAGAGAGTGAGAGAGAGAGAGAGAGAGAGAGAGAGAAACGAGAAGAGCGCATTCCAACAAGTGCACATCAGGGAGCAACAGCCGAAAATTCACTGACCTAGCATGAACCCGCCAGCTGAGCCACTTAAGGTGGAATGACTCCATGAAGCCCATGTCTGCATTCACAAACTCCTTCAGTAAACCAATAAAACACCTTAAAGATAAGCTTGGCATGACTTGCAAACTGGAGGGGGAAGCATCCATGACAACAAAATGATGATGATGATGCTGGATAAGAGCGTTAGCTAAGTGTAAAGTAATGCAATATAATGTAACAATGCAACAACAGGGTTTAAATCCACAGTATAGAGATAGAGAGAAAACAGCTTTCTGTCAATGGAACACTAAGAGACGCAGAATTCACAGCTTTGAGTACAAAGAGCTCACTACTGTGACTATATTCTCTCCCAGACAGGCCTGGACTCACAGTGCTGAAGCTGAGTGCCTGGTAGCAGAGAGTGCTGTGGTGTTGTGTTGTGTTGTGTTGTGTTGTGCTGTGTGGACACAAGCAGCCAGAGCAGAGGAGGATGAAGAGGTCGCTGTTGGCTGCAGACAGATATTCAATTCACACTGCTTTATCACCCAGCTCCAGACCACTACAAAGCGTGTGCGTGCATACACACACGCACACACACACAAATACACAAATACACACACACAAATACACACACACACAAACACACACACACACGCACAGACACAAACAGGCACACACAAACAGACACACACAAACAGGCACACACAAACAGGCACACACAAACAGACACACACAAACAGACACACACAAACAGACACACACACACACACACACACACACACAAACACAAAAAGACACACACACAGATTGAGGGATGCCCGCAAGGTTTGGACCACTGTCTCTCAAGTTGTCCCTGTTCGTGTTTAGGCTGAACACGCAGCATGCAGATGGTGGGATCCGCTGCAGGCTGTATGTGTCAAAATGTGGTTTTCTGTGTGTGTGTGTGTGTGTGTGTGTTTGCATGCGAGAGAGTGACAGAGACAGAGTGACAGAGAGAGAGAAAGATAGAGTGACAGAGAGAGAGAGACTGAGAGGAGTCAAGGCTCCATTCCACACAGCTTGAGTAACCATGACAGTGTCGCAGTGTTGCAGTGCAGGGAGATGAAGGAGGGAGGTGGGGGAGGGGTGCTGGCCGCTGTCACACACTGCTTCAGTCTTCACCCCACCGCACACACACACACACACACACACACACACACACACACACACACACACAACACAGACACACACACACACACACACACATACTGACACACACACACACATACTGACACAAAACAATTCAGTACTCTGCTCATCACACATACAAACACACACACATAAGCATGCACGCACACACACACACACACACACACACACACACACACACACACACGCGCACACAAACTTTAAGAATATACATTTTCCACCACACACATCACATACTTCTACCAAACAATTTAGTACTCTTTTGCTCACACATGCACACACACACACACACACACAGGCATGCAGGCACAAACACATGCACCCGGATACATACATGCATGCATACACATACACACACGTGCACCCACACACACGCACACACACACTTTTTTACCATCAATCACAATTTTAAACTGTAAGTGAAGAGTGTAGAGCATCTGCTGCCTTGGTGTGTGTGATTTACCATCTCAGACGAGTTTACACTACAATAAAACGAATGGTGTCTAAAGCTCGCAGCACTCATCCCGCGGGCGATACAGATTGAATCTAACGACTGTGGATTACAACTTCTTCTTTTTACACAAACACATACTGGAGATCTATAGACTTGAGAGCAGGGTGTGTGTGTGTGTGTGTGTGTTTGGTGCTTTGCCATCTGTTGATGTTTGTGTAGCAGGCTGGTGAAAATGCCCTGAGACTACAGCCATTACACTGCTGAGTTATCGCCCTCCTAGCCCGAATTACCCATTCCAGCTCCCGCTTAACACGTGTGTGTGACTCCATGCATAATCAGCTAATGGTCTTTAAGACGATCATCTCAGCCTCTCTTATTTAAAACAAGACCTTGTCTGCTTATTTTCATCGCTCGTGGTATTTATTTCAAATTTACATAGATTAGCAATAGCAATGCATCCCTGATCTTTATCACTCCTCACTCCTCTACTCAGCCTTTTTTATTATACAAACTTGGCATGAAACACACCAGCTAAACACACACTGCTTTGATTGGTCATAAATGCAGTAGTGTCACCTTGCTACAAAGAGTTTGGGTTAATTAGATGAAACATAAGATGCTTTATCGTATGCTTTCCATGAAAGAAGCATTATCGTATGTTATCGTATTTTATTGTATTTTTGTCATCATATATTATCATTTATCATATGTTTTTCCATAAAAGAAGTACGTAAGTCCTCTGTCCTGCTTCTTTCATGGAGAAACACATACATCCTATACTTTACACAGACTACAGTTTGAGGCCACCTCAAACACCATGTGGAAGAATGACAAAAATGGCTAGAATTGCACTGGCTTGGGTCTTGGAGGGTAAGAGAAGTGAATTCTGTGGAGTACAGCTCACTCCCTCTGGCCCGTGCGTTTGGCTCTGGTAACTCTGCCTGAGGATAACCCAGAAAGCCATGCAGATTCCCCTTCAATGGAAACAGTAATTGAAATGTCATTCAGTTACATTCCAGTAGCTCAACAGTCAATAACAACACAGTCACTCTGTTTTGAAAAGAGCATAAATGACTGTAGAGTAGAACACAAGTAGCGTAAGTAAGTCCATTATCGACCAGGTGGTGAGAGATATTTTGATGTGAAATCAGTTTAAAAATAAATGCTGTAAGTCCACTTGCTGAATTGATTTATTTTCACTGTAATAACTTCTCCCTCACCAGGTGAAGCACTGCTTTAAGTGGAAGTGGCTGGTAATCGGCGAAATGTCGATAATGAAATTTCTTCCACTATATTGGTAAAATGTAGTATTGAAGGCATATAAGGGTTCTTAAAGGGGAATTTCCATAACAAATAGGTTACACACACCAAAATAACAAGGCACACTGCAGATAAATTCACACACACATGTAACACACACACACACACACGTACACACACATATGTACACACACACACACGTACACACAGCCTGCTCCTGCCCTGTGCCACTATGGCATCAGGCCTCAGTGGATGAGGCAGGTAGGACTGTATTACACTGGAGTGATGATGAATAGATGTCATTTAATAAATTGTCATTAGCTGCCCGCGACCGGTCATTGCCGGAGGGGGCCAGTCTGTGAGTGAGTGAGAAGGAGCGGAGAGGCAGAGACAGTCTGGCCGGCGTGATTGGTCATTTGAGCTGCTGTGAGTCACTTCAGGACCCCTCTGTGTGTTGCCTGAGGAGGCAGAGGCCTTGACTGACTGGCTGGCTGTGTGTGTGTGTGTGTGTGCGTGTGTGTGTGTGTGTCTGTGTGTGTGTGTGTGTGTGTGTGTGTGTGTGTGTGTGTCTGTGTGTGTCTGTGTGTGTGTGTGTGTGTGTGTGTTGGTTTCTGAGGCATAGACAGCCGTAACACAGACTGACTTCCTCCAAGCACTCCTCCTCCCCCATCATGCTGAGCTTTGCAAACGCAGTCACTTGAATAAAGCCATCAGGACTCACATGCATGTGCATGCAAATGCATGCAAATGCATATGCATACACACGCAAACACACACACACACACACATGCATGCATGCACACGCACACACACACACACACACACACACACACACACACACACACACACACACATGCATGCACACACACAGACACGCATGCGCACTCGCACGTGCACACACACACACACACACACACACACACACACACACACACACACACACACACACACTTGACAAAGCTGACTTGACACACAGACACACACACACACATGGACACACACACACACAGCATTTCAGCAGTAGCACTGACTTGCCAAACATGCTGCTCTTCTGCCATCTTACACAATCATTCTTACTTTCTCAGACAAAAAAGAACATATCTGCATCTATGTACATAGAGACAGGCCAAGCCAAAGACAGATCACACACACAAATACTTCAAACTAAAGGAAAAATGCTGATCCCAGGCTCTACGCTACATCACCTTACCAAACTTACCGATAACCTATAACAAAGCTCATCAATCGAGCAACTTGTTGTAAAAGCTGCGCAGAGATTCACCATATTGATCAGCTCACCTACTGCTAGTGTTAGTGCTACAGCAGTCAGAGTGTGAAGCAGGGAGGCCAGAACAGCCAGGAGAGCACTGAGGAATAATTAGTCACGCTAGTATGAAACTAATAGCTGAGCCCAGATCAGACTTGTTTTCTCTGCCAGCACACTTAGGCGGGGGGTGGGGGAGTCTGAAGGGGGTGGGGGGATAACGGTCTCCTGAGAGAGATGCAATGATGTGTGACCCTGCTCTACTGCCCTTCCTGGTTCCCTCTCGTCTAGGGACGCCAGATTATCTGACGCCAGTGCGTTGGCACACACACATTTACGTTACACATTACGACACTTAGACGTACACGCGGAGGGCGTCCAGAGGTAATGGGGTGTGTGCTAGTAGTGGGAGACACAGGCACACGCAGGGACAGTAAGTGTTATTGACACATATTTTTCTGTGTATGTGTATGTGTCCTCCAAACCTGAAGACAATCAGGCACAGTCCCTTTGACACTGGCAACATTCTTGTCTTGAGAAGTTTTACATAATCATGAGGTTAAAGGTTATGTGGTTTTGTGTGTGTGCGTGTATGTGTGTGTGTGTGTGTGTGTCAGAGAAGAAGTAGGTGATTAAGTCTCTGGGTGTCCAGAAATCAAATGAATGTAAACGCACCAATGGGAATGGAGGAGATCTGGGTGTAGATGTCCAGCATGCGGTTGCCGTCCACATCCACCAGGTAGTTCCCGCGACTCTCATCGTAGTTGCAGAAGAAATTGATGGCTCCCACGTTCTGCAGAGGCACAAGGAGTGACAACAGGATCTTAGGAATTGAAACAAGTACATGGCAAAAATGTTCGCCAAAATGTGTCCCACGCCTTTATTGTGGTCTCTTGCATTTACGTCACTTGGCCTTTTTTTTTTACTGGGGCACGTGCCCCTGTAAAAATCAGCTGTGCCCCAGTTAAAAAAAAGTTTAAAGATTTTACTATCAAACTAGTTTCTGTAGCAGATTAATTAAGATCAACAGTATGCTGTAGAAAAAAAAAGAGTGTATTTTTAACTTCCATCACCTCTACTTTCTAAGTAAGGGGTGTGGGACATTCTCAAAGACATTCTATCTGTAAACTGTAATGTGTGTTCAGTTTAGTGCACAATACTGAAGAGATGAGGTAAGGCTAGAGCGAAGCTTCTGCAACAAAAGTATATACAACATTTTAATGAACCCATTATCCTACATAGACTAAAACAGTATTAAATTACTTCTCTAAATGGATATCAGGAAATTCTTCTGACGAAGCAGAGACAGACAGGGAAACAATGACAGAATCAGGAGGGTGAGAGAGGTAAGATTATGCTTGTATATGCTAGGCGGCTTTAACTAGCCCGCTAATCAGAGTTCATAATGTGTGAGAGTTGAGATGAGACTCTGGTCGTTTATATGTTCATACATTCAGCATTAGCATGTGTGCTGTATGTGTGGCCTGTAGCGCTTTGTTTCCAGTGCTGTTTGTCCCTCTGTCTTTACCACTTGGATCCACTTGCTCTGGTGATCATTGAGGGGTAATTCACACTTATTCACACACATTTTGTGGGAGAGACTCATCTCTGTAGCACCCATGTTTGAAGTTTAAAAAAAAAACAGTATTTCCATGGTGTCAGTCAGATCACATGATGCATTTGAATTACACTGCATACTAATAAATACAGCAGACAGCATGTCCACCAGGGGTCTGCTGGATCACCAGATTCATGACCATACGAACAGTGGCCCTTATTAAGACTTTTCATCATCCACTTTTACACAACACTATGAAAAAATACCGCAAGGGTATTAGCCTGAGTCGGAGGTAGATGACTAATGGTTCTGATTTAAGATATGCAATCAAGTTGATTTATGGGCTAGCATAAACAGTGGGGTGAAATCAGAGATCTATTTCATTTCTACTGACCGCCAGAGGCTGTGCTTAAAGCACCTGGATGTTCATCACATGGTCATGCTCATGTGTATATACCAACAAAGTCACTTGTGACAGGGGTGATGTATGGTACAGCATCGGTACTTAAGGTACGTTCATCTCGAAGGTGTTCTCTTGGCAGTCTTCTCGCCAGCCTTTTGAGTGACAGCTAAGCTCTAAATTCATAGACCGTGATGGCGTAACCACCGTTCTGCATTTTAGCATAGCATTGGAAGCTAAGACCGTAACATAGTTAGTCAGTTACGACATAAAAATGGAGGGAATAAGGACAACAAGCCCATTTCTTGAGGGCACAAAGTCTACATCACACGACTCTGGAGCCATGCTGTAATAAGGCCTCAGAGCGCTCCAACCCCCCCCCCCCCCCCACCACTAAGCAGAGCACAAAGCAGCACTCTAAGTGGATGCGTAACCTGGGGCGGGGTACAGAAAGACGCAAGCCTCTCTGCTATTCACCGAGCTCACTAGGCATCACAAACACAATGGCTTACTGCCGCCTGAAAACAATGGATCATGTATAGCATGGCAAACCGTCCACCGAGTTGTACCTAGTGACCAGAACTCCCACACAGACACAAAAATACAGTACAGACAAGACAGATACACAGACATCAAACATCTCCATCTTTGTCCTACCCCCTCTTGTTCCACTAATTTATTTTACAGTGCACACACAAAAAAAAGTTTCCTTATTTAGCCCAATGCTGGCTGTCCTAATGAGTAGACTCATACATTATGCATTTGTGCTCCTCCTATTATGACTGGAGGGGGTGGGGGGGGGGGTAATTATGTAACGGGGGCCAGAGGAGGAGTATAGGAGGAGCGAGAGGTAGAAGCAGTGGGGGGTGGGGGTGGGGGGTGTAGCAGATCGGCAGGAGAAGAAATTTTGTTGTGCGCTTGTCACAAGCCATCAAGCTCTTGGGGTCGGCTCTTGAGGTCAGCTCTCGACAGAGAACGCTGCAGGCATCTTTCAGGAGCCGGAACAAAAACAACCGAAGCAGCGGTGTGCCGACAATATGCACTATTGACCGAAAGCATTCTTGCTTTGCACACATATGGGAGGATGATGCTTTGGAGCAGATGCACCAGAATAAGATGCTGCACATCATGCCCACGGTAAGGGTCAAGGGTTAATTGAAAGATCATCACACATAGCTGCATTTCCAATTATGTACGTTAGGGTTTATGAACAGCATCTGTATAAACACACAGCCTCCCCTTTCAAGCCACTTTCTCTCAGCAGCAACAAATTATTGACGATTTGTTGCACTACCAGCGAGGAACGGATAACAGTCGGGTGGCAGTCAGCCCTTACTGTACCAGAGCAAACTGAATTATGATACGAATCAGAAGTCATTCTAGAAGTGTGCTAATGTGAATTTCACACGGCACAAAAGCCTCAGACCATCTGTGAACATGCAGCAGGTGATATAGTTCAGTGGGTCGTACAGTCATCTACCATGGTAAAGGTTACACTAGGTTTGTTTGGAATGACTGGCTGGCTTAAAGCAATGCATTCTGGATTTTAAATAGTGACCGCTTTAAACAACCTCATCCGAACGTCACTGTACCACATGGGTAAGTGAAGTGATGTTTGGACGAGATTGTCCAAAAACATCACTATTTCAAGTCCAGCATGCATTGCTTTAAGCCAGCCACTGAGCCAGCCAGTCATTTCAAACAAGCCCGCTGGCGAGCTGCTACTGAGGCTTGCTCTTTGGACAGAGATGGTGTCTTATTAGCAAGCTGCAGTCATGCGACAAGAGTCTATTATCAAACCCCGTCAGAAATGCAGGCTCTCAGGCTCTTAGAAAAGGCTGCAATCTCAGGCCCCCGTAAGGGTGTTTCTTTTTCTCGCTTCGTCTCCAAGGAGACACTCTTCAAAGATTTCATAAGACCCTTCCCTTCTGATCCAGTTATTGTCATTCTGGCGGCTTTTTTAGCAGCTAGCTGTGACTAACCCTTGTGCACCTCTTCCCATCCATCACTGCTTTATTTACAGGGCAAAAGCTGAACGCAGCTTTATTTAGCAGCTAGACGTTCTTCTTCTTCTAAACGTTCTGCAACCATCCATGCTTCTTTACAGGGAGGGGAAGGCTGTACACATAAACACATTCTGCCATGCTCAGGTATTCAGAAATAGACACCCGTGGTCATCAAAAGAGCTACCGGTACATTGAATGCAACTGGACTTCTTTTGGAGCTTGAAGATGTTTCACCTTTCATCCAAAAGGCTTCTTCAGTTCTCTGCAGTGTAGGATTGCATGTGAGAGCCTGTGTGCTCCTGCAGGTTTGTGTGCAAGCGGCTCAGTGCCACTGGGGTGGGGGGTGGGGGGTGGGGTAGGGTATACTGATTATACCACAGGAGGGCTCATTCACCCAGACTGACCCAGAGGGCCTCTGCCAAAGCGTGCATCTCCTAGGAACGCTCACTCCCCACCCATGCATCCACCCACGCAAGGCATGCTGCATTACCCATTAGATACAGCATAAATCACATGACATTGCCATCTTAGTGCAGATCCACTGCCACTCCCCCCCCCCCAACCTCAATCAAGCAAAAACAAAAAACAAATAAAATAATACTTCTAGATGCTTCTCTTCATGTTATTTACCACTGTCTGTTAATTAAGGGGTAGAATCTAGAGTGGCCATGTGTCTGAATTACATCTGTAATTTGTTATGTGTTATGCGATGTAATGTTATGTTGCCATAAAGGCGCAGAGAGTGACACTGTAGAAGGAGAAGAACTTGTGGTCTTACTTAAATTATCCAATGTAGTGTAGAAGTGTAGAAGAACTTGTGTAAGGAAAAGGACAGGGGTGAGGAAACCCCCCTGTTTGCATTGGATACTAGTATATTGGTCATGGCAGTACACGCTGTGTCTCAATAAAAAAGATTAAGATTGAATTTTTAGAGTTTTAGAAGTTTTAGAAATTTACTAATAAAAATAATAGTAGTAAGAATATAAATAATTATTATAAACAGTGTAGTGTACAAATGTAGACAAAGTTGTGGTCTATACTTACTCTTATATACAGTCATTGGTCTGTACAGTCATTGGGAAAAACAGATCATGTACTATGTTATTATGGTGACTCATGGCAGGTGAATTCTCCTACCTGAATATCCCCCAGTTGTTTAAGCAGCTCCTGTAAAAGGTCAGAAAAACAGAATGTCATCCACAGAAGAAACATGCATGTACATTTCACAAATGTACTTTCTAAATAAATTGCTTGCAGAATGGTCAGTGGGCGGGATACTTCCTTAAGCTTTTAATCTATAGAAAAATCCACACAGGTTAGCAAAACCTGTTTAACTGGGAACTCTGCTTTGGCTATTTCAGCAATGACCTAAACATAGTCTTTGCACAGATGTACTTCCTGAAATGTCTCCAGTGCTCCAATAGCAGCTAATCAAAACACTACAGCTGCCTTTTTCCCTCCCCACCCAACAACCACACACCATTCATGCCAAAACTGTGTTCCACCTACACAACCCATAGAGAAGCAGATAAGCAATACAGAAATACAGCAATAAAGCCCCCAATGGGGCCAATGCCTCATTCATAGTCTGAGGAGCCGCTGGCCATACATCGCGAGACCATACAGTATGCTAGAGAAGTGGAGCAGAGTTACTGACCATGGACCTTGGCCCCGGGACCTCTGTCTTCATTGAGGGTGCATCATAGTCAAAGTCCACCACTGACTTTGTGGCTGTTTTACTGACATATCTGCAGCCTAGGAGAGAAAAAAACGCAACAATGTACATGAGAGTGCTGAGCAAGATACCGTCTTTGGCGCGCTTCTTCTAAATGTTCTGCAACCATCCATGCTTCTTTACAGGGGGGAAGGCTGTGCAAATGAACACATTCTGCCATGCTCAGCTCCTAAGAAATAGACCCCTGTGGTCATCAAAAGAGCTACGTTGAATGCAACTGCAACCAAATGCAAGATACTGTCTTTGGGTTGGGGTAAAACTGGACATTTATACTGAACCCTGTACATGCAGTTTGTCTTGATTCTGTGTCTACCTGAGGAATGTAGTTATGAGGAATGCATTTTATGTGTTTTAATAGTTGAGTGATAAAACTGGCCAAGTTAACTGGTAAGTGGTAAATAGAAGAACACTATGGCTTGATTTCCTTATACCAAAACAACACCATAGGATACCTATATTAGAAGTCATTGAATAAACTCGACTAAGTTTAAAAATACAGAAGCAATGTACATATTGAATGCAAAATCAAAATGGCAAAGTGAAATTAACAGTTTTTATGTCAACTTTTATAACATCGTCATAACATATGAACCTTGTTTACACTATAAATATGAGTGACACCATTCTAGACCTCTTATTGCTCATTGCCAGTCGGTGCTGATGGCATTCTAATACGTGATGGCCTTTTGCAGGGCCTACGTCAGCTCCAGTTAAGCACACAGATAGTTACATAAGAGGACCCCGGACTAAGGGCTGCAGGCCTCATTCTAGCAACGCTCCCGAGGGAGGACTTGACTTTTCTCCAACTTGGATGCAGAATAGGCACATAACTGGATAGAACCGGAAAACTGTTGATCATTAATACGCCATGAACTTAGGACTGAAATGTGCCCAAACTGTCTTCTGCACAAGCAACAAAAGAGGAAATGCTGCCACTGAGTAACTGCAGTAGACAGGCGTATGATTACACTAAACCCTTAAAATATTGATCTGTAGTAGATAGCATGACATGATGAGTGACATACAGTAAAGCTACAAATAACTTAAGCATACAGGTAAGGGGGGGGGGGAGCTATCCTTCAGTGATTTTCTTGTGATTCTCTGTGATGGCTAATTTTTCCCCATATTTTGAATGGAAAGAATTCCTGTAATAAAAAACTACTATTAATAACGGAATTTTTATAGCACAATTCATATGAGATGTAACTCAAAGTTCTTCAACAGTTTGGCAGGAAAACACAAGACAGCATTTGTTGCAGCTTGCTAGTGCTGGGAAAGAGGAAGTTCATTCAGGCGCTGTTGACAATTCCTGCTAGTGTCCCTAGCAGCGACAGGGGTGAGGAAAAACTCCCTTATGCATTGGATAATTTAAGTATACCAGTATATTAGTCATGGCAGTACACACTGAGATTAAGATTGGATTGAATTTAAGTTTTGAAGTTTTAAAAATGTACTAATAACAATAGCAGTAAGAATAGAAATAATAATTATAAACAGTGTAGTACATAAAAATATACTTACCATGCAATAAGATTTATGTAAATATTAATAGATGTGTATATTAATAGTAACTGGCTTACCTGGTGCAGAGAGGCGCAGGTTGTGTTGGAGGGAGAGGGCCAGCTGACGGCTGAGCAGCGATGAAGCCATATGTATGTGTGCTGGGCCTGGTAGCTGGAACCAGAACAAGAACCGTACGGAACCGCACCAGAACCTGGGAGGATGGTCCTTCTGGGCTGCCTTCACCTACTTTCTGTCTGAGGAGGGAGACACACACACACACACACACACATACACAGGACCTAAGGGTTGGTACAGAACTGGGCTGTTCTTGGACTGTGACTGGCTGGCTTATATGGTAAAGGACATCCAGTCTTCCAAAAGACTCTACCTCAAAGACCTTGACTGTGCCTCATCTAGCTGCAACTGTGTTACAGCATATGACTCAGCAAGTTAAGTCCTTTACAGCCACTGCACATCTGAGCCATGCCTACAATTTAAGGGTTGCAACTAAGAAATGCAGGCTTTTAAGAAAATGACAACCCTTTGTATATTTGGTGTTAAAAAAAGGTATACATTTGTGGTATACTTAAGCAATAAGCCATGAGATGCAGTCCTATACCATGAATGTAGAACAGTTAAGGGGCGCTTTTGAGCACAACGCACAGTGTGAACGACTTGTCTAAGCTTGTATGAAGACTGTGTATTAAAGGTAGAGCATGAAGGCAGTAGTGCAACATGCTTTCCTGCTTCTTTGACAGATTTGACTAATTACAGCATCCACTGGTCCTTGAAACCCCTAAGGCAGAAGTAGGAGAGCCTACAGCAAATGGCCTTGGTACAGATGGCTCAAGGACAAATGGTAGAGTCTAAATGATTCAGCAATTGATGCTTCAGGTAGTACTGTAGAGTGCTGTATGTCCATGCTGAGCTATTGATCAGATAGGGCAAGGGGCATTTGTGCACCACTCTGGGTTAACAGCACATGACTAGCAAAATCAGCCATCTAATCTGATAGCAGTACTTCATGTGGACAATAAGGGATGGGATTTACAAAGCAACTCATGGCAGGACACTGCCACGCCTTCGATATGAGACATAGCAATACATGAAATGTGTTTTAAAAATGAGTGTGAAGTTGGCAGCAAATTTAGTGACTGAAAACAGATAGAGAGGTTAGACACTTGTCTTCTTTTAGCTCCATGTTTACCTACACCCTGAAGCTGTGATGGCGTCCCGGTGCAAAAAAAAACATGGATAACACCAATCTGAAGACACACACAAGTCAAGAACCATACGAGTATAAAAATAATGAACCGTGATTGCAAGCAACCCACCAGTGCTAACCCCCATACAAGGTAGTACCACACTCTGGGTGCAAGTTCATACAGCCCACTTCTGCATATTGCCACAGCACTTAGCCATCTGTTATCAGGTCAGATAGCCTGTTATGATGTAAAACAGATAAAAGGTATGTGAAAGGTTGTGTAAGAGAGAATTTGGGACTCCAAAGAATCATTTTCTTTTTTTTCAGGAATCATATCGCATGCACCCTGACAGCACCGTTTGCAAATTAGAAAACAGCAAAATGATATGTCTTCATTGATAAGGTGGTCAGAAAAAAAGCAACAACATGCCAGTGGACAAAAATATTTCAACAACACGGCTGTTGAAGATTCTCATTCATCCAATTCATGGTAGTCAAAACAGGCAAGTTGTATGCATTTGGACCTCTTTTTGGACCTTGAACACATTTCACCTTTCATCCAAAAGGCTTCTTCATCTCTGACAATTTCAACAACATGCTCCAAAAAGGCTGAACACAGCATTCCAGAAATAGACGTCATATCATGTGACACTTTCACCAGGATCTCCACTTGCAGCCTGAGCCCAACCAAGGCCTGCTCTGAGGCATAGGCGTAGCCACGGGTTGGCTGGGGTGGGCCTGTGCATTTTATGATCTCTGGCTACGCCCCTGGCTACATTCTGAAGCAGGCTAGCAGCCAACCTAGAATATGGTAAACCTCCTCCTGCGTCCTGTGGCATACTTTTTAAACACAACCCACACAGACTTCCACCTGCACCCGCCTTCAGGAGCCCTCTCCTGGGCTCCCTCCTGTGCCAGGTATCCTGGGGAGGTTAATCTGCTGTGTGTTTCTCTTGTCATAATTACAGCAGGTTCCAGCCCTGGGGTGCTGCGGCCCCCTTAAGTATGACCCAGTTTCCCAGCCCTGCCTCGCCCCTCCTGGGTACGGCCATAAGTCAAAGCAGGCAGGCATGGAAAGGCATGGAAGGCATGGAAGGCATGGAAGGCATGGAAGGCAGGCAGGCAGGCAGGCAGGCAGGCAGGCAGGGGCCGCAAAGGATTGTGGGATGGGGACTCCTGTCTGAGCTGAGCCATGTGAGGACACCACTAGGGGTTTTCTGTGTGTGTGTGTGTGGTGTGTGTGTGTGTGTGTGTGTGTGTGTGTGTGTGTGTGTGTGTCGGGTGGGTTGGAGGGCATGGTGACTGACTCATACAGCCCCTGCAAGGCACTGCTTAATCCCTCACACTCAGTAAAGCACTCACAAGGACACATTCACAGACACAAACACACACACACACACACACACACACACACACACACACACACCAAAACAGCTGCATGGATTATGGACTATTTTGGCTAAATGGTGTGACAGCACTCACTTCCCCCACAGGCTAATTTTCTCACCTGCATCCACTGACCCGTTTAGATCATTAGCACAGGCAGACACACACACACACACACACACACACACACACACACACACACACACACACACACACACACAGTGACTCTGGAAATCACTGCATCATTTTTGTGAAACCACAGGTGACGGTCTACATACAGTCACTCTGTGCTCTTGACATTTGTCCAGCTTGAGACAGCTAAAGAAAAAGGATGATTTTTTTTGCCACAACAAAGCACCAGTCACCAGTAACAAATGCTGCAATTGGCACATGCACATTTCATCTCTGTTCTCCCTTTTTACTCTAGACAATGACACTGACACACACACACACACACACACACTCTCTCTCTTTCTCTCCCTCTCTCTCTCTCTCCCTTTCTCAATTTCTCTCTCTCTCTCTTAATTTCTCTCTCTCTCTCTTTCTCTATTTCTCTCTCTCTCCTTCTCTCATCACTGAAATTTCAGCCTCACTCTTTCTCTCTCCATCTTCCTCAGCCTCCAAGCCCATCTCTCTATCCATCACCGATAGGGGGCTTTGATTATGTAACCCCAGGTTCTGCCCGAACAAGAAAATTCCAGACGACGATCAGAGTCTTCAGATAGAAACGAGCTGTGCGAACACCCCCCGCCCCCCCCCACTTCCCAACCATCACCACCCACCCACCCCCCACCCCCAGTCTCCCTTCCCATCCAGACAACAAAACCTCGACTGGATGAAACTGGTTCTCCAAAGGAGCCGTTACACAAGCCTGCGTCTGGTGCGCCTGCGAGAGCGAGCGAGGATGCTGCTACCTGAGGAGGATGTGGATGTGGGCTAAACCACATGGATGGTGGTCCCTGAGGGTTGAGGGGGAGGGGGATGCTGGCGTGCTGCTTTGAATGATGCCATGCCCATTAACAGACTCTTCATAGCTCTTAGCCTGTCAAAATGATGTCAAATGACTGAACCATAACTGTAGGGTATTTGTGAACTCTAAATCAATGCAATCACTTTCAATTAAGATTCAGCACACATCTCCAACAGCAACGAAAAGATGTTTTTTTTTTTTTTTTTTAATCCTTGGCGTCGACATCCTCTGGGAACAGAAGTTGCAGCACACTACATTTTGTGACACAACAGTCCCAGACTAAAAATAACCTGATGTGAACTGCTACAAAAAAAACAGTGTCAACTCAGAAACTGCATCTCGCTCCACTGAACTAAGAAAGAGGCACCCCATCTCTTGCTTCCCTCCTCAGCCCCAAAAAATGTTCAGTGTTACAAAACTTGGGATGTTGGTTGGCTACTCGTTATTCATCTGGGGGTCTGCGGCTTGCCTCGCCTCGCCTCGCCTCTTCGGCCTCAGGCTCACTCTGCTCCTCACAATGAGCCACTGTTAAGTGCAGTGTTGCACAACATGGCCTTGCCAACGCAGCCTCTGTTGAAGTTCTCTGAAGCCAGACAGGATCACCCCCCCCCCCCCTCCCCCATCGAACCCCACCAAATCTTGGTAATCTTATAAATAACAGTTAAGAACTATATTCCACCAACATCTCTAACCACTTCTCTGCCACAGCAGACTTCAAAACTGGACAGCTCCTCCACAGCCTGCTGTGTGGTCATTTTGGCTGTGATCTGAATGCTAATTAGCCTACTTTACGCATTACACAACACACTTGGCATGCAGGGGGTCTTGGTATGGGGAAAACCCGCTTCAAAGGAGCAGCGCTTTCCAGCATTAAGACCTTCAAACACAACAAATGTGGGAAAAAGTGGATAGGCAAAGGCTGTATAAATAAAGCTACCATCGCCTCATCTACACAAGTTGGACTTGGAGAGTTCTTAGCCCACTGGCACATGTTTAGGTCTCATTAAAAACAACATGTTTGGCTAGAAAGGCCAGATTTAAAGAAACACATTTTTACATTTGATAATAATTTCATCTGTGTAGCACGACTAAGCCTTGGCTTGATGTATGTGGTTCTGCAATGAACATTCTAAACATGTAAAAGAAGTCATCTTGGCATGTACTCTCAATAAAGATTGCTTGATTCATACTTCAGAAGACAAAGACGACAAAAAGCAAACCAGGCTCACATAATTTACTACTACAATGACTCCCGAAATATTACTAAATGATTCTTTTCTGACATCATACATCAATTGATTACTAGCCATTAGCATTGCCTAGTTATACAGAGAAACATGCCCTTTCACTGAGGCTCGCATATATCCTGATATGAAGGGAAGGCATTTGCCTTGAACAAGATCAATTCACACTGGAGTGCACACAGCATTGTGCAGCCATCATTTCACAAAGGGGTAAGAAGCTGTCAACATCACTAATGCTGCTCTACACAGATAAGCTCCTTTATGTAGGAAATCATTTAAATTACTCTGTATGAGTCTATGCAAGTGAATTCAAGGATCTACAGGAAACATCACAGGACTTTATACTGCTGCTCTGTGCTGTTGAGGATGAGACTGAACTATCGGTTGCAGTCCATTTTGATTTTAAAGAATACTTCAACTAATTTTGCAATTCATGGCAGTAGAACGATTTACTTAGCAAATGAGGACCCCTAATCTGTTGTCGTAGCAACAGCATACACATCCAAGGGGTTGATGGGAGTAGGCCCTTTAAAATCAAATAAATATTGGCCTACAGTTGCCAAGGTAACCAGAGAGGAAGGGAGGGTGGCAATTCTATTCTACCCCCCCCCCCCCCCCCGCCACCTTCAGTTTAGGCATAGAATGGACCCTAGGCTGCTAGCAGTGTTTGGCTATGATTTTCAAAGGTATTTAAGTGATGTTCTTCATGTCACAATAATAGTATAGTTCAACCATGCAATAGAAACAATAACATATAATATTAAAATAAGTACACAAATCTCAATACACACTATTACCTGCGGCATCAACATTGTCAGCAAGATGCATTCTAAACTGACAGCAATTGCAAATGTGGTGGACGCCTTTTCCCATTAAAAGTGAAATAAAACAACAGCACACTGAAGTTCTGAGTGTGCCACGGCACTTTCTTAATTGAGAGAGAGAAACAGACACACAAAACAGACTAAGGGCTGCTTGCTTCGCACCACTGTGCCTGTGGGCCAATCACTTTCACTCTTGCAGTGGTTACAACTTCAGCAGATGTTCCTCGGTTTCTAGAAGGTCAGGTCATACAAAGGTCACAGGAAAGGAGACAGTGGCCTGGCCCCATAGATCAGCTGGCTTCAGTCCACAGTTGGGAAAGCAGTAGAACTATAAACCGCACGTGAACATGAACCACATCGTTTGCCAAACCTTTCAAACATTAACTATTTCCATGAACACGTGTGCACTGTATTTTAGAGAAGTCACACAGTGGTGTACTATGTTAACCAGAATCTAGAGTCCTATAGTTTCCTTGTCTTTGTTCATTCAAAACCAAGTTGAGGTAATGTTAAATTTCAGTATGCAACACTGCAATAATGAACATCAAAGGCTGATTTTAAGAGATACATTTCAACACATCTGCCTAGAGGGGTTTTAGCAATTAGCAATTTCAGTTAATTAACTAGTATATGCTAGAAGCTAAACAGAATTAGACAACAAAGTTTTAGTTTCACAGCAATTACACTGGATGCCTCCATCACCAGTTCAGTTGTGCTCCAACATTACCATCACTTCAAATGCCAATACCATTTGACTGCAGACACCTGTTTTCCCTTCCTGCCCACAACAACAATAACTGTTGGGCAAGAAATTGTAAATAACGGCAAATTTTGTTTAATTGTTGTCTTCTTTGATTTTCTCTCTTGTATAAATCGTTTAAACCAGCCATAAGAAAGGCTTCAATGCAAACTTCTGACCTTTCCTGAGCCACGTGATATACTACACTGACACCTCAGGCCATGGACTGACCGTGATAGTTTTTTCCTTCAGTTGGTTTACTCAAGTCCTTTAAATGAGTGGCTTGAAAACACTGCCGTCTAAACTAAAATCTTTATGTTCGTTTAAAATGATAAAGACGTGGAAGAGGCCAAAAAAGTATGAGGTTTCCCACTTATCCCCTACTCAGATTCGCCACTGAACCCCATCCTTTGAGCAGCCTACTGCCTGACAGTGCTTTGGCTTATGCATTCGTAACTCTAGAGCAAAACAGGTGTATATGCCTCCAATTGACCAGCCTAAGATGTAGATTTGTGTTAATGTCAATGTTAATGAAGACTAAGCTTTATGGCATGTACAGAAAACATGAACTTTCTTGCAGATGTACAGTAGCATCGCGAGATATTAAAAAATGATTTTCATGTGGCCTGTGGTGTTCAGACTCAAGATGGACCAAGTACTTCCACTATATCAAGAGTTACTGGCCTCATGCACCCAGCATGCAAACCCCAACCGGTTCCAACTGGATCGAACTAGTCAAACATTTCTGCAGACGATATTGTTGCAGGTACCATGGCAATACTTGCATGACACTCAGGTTATATAGTTTTGCCATTTAAAATGTGCATTGTTTGTTCAGCATCGTCACGGTATGCCGCGGTGGTTGCTGACATCACAGATTGCATGAGTCTCGTGCATTCTGAGGTGTCAAACGAAAGTTGTGCAGATCTTAACTGCGTCTCAAACGTCGGGTGACAAAACCTGGAGTCTTTTGCTGAATTACATCTAAGAGCTACGCAAAAGTGTTACTGGATACAGGCTGAAACGCCTTCTATAGCCCAATACAATGTTGTTTAGAGAAAACAAAAGATAGCTGGTTCGTTTTGTAAAAGCACTCACCTTTCCACTTGAAACTGACGAGGTCTAAGGAAGAAAATGACGGCCTCTGCGGCAATAAGATAGAAAAGTAGAATGTAAACAGACAGTGTTGTCTGTTAGGGTGAGATCTTAACACATCGCCTGAGATATGGTACCTTATGCCAGAAGGAGGGCCTTAGCTAGACCTAACGCACTGCTAGCCAATCAAATTACGGAACACTGGCTGACTCCCCGAGCTGCAGATCGAGTTGTCAACCATTCATGTTAAAGGATAAAATGATATCGAATCTTTATTGTTTAAGAAGTCCTGCATGGGCAGTCTTACAAAACACAGTAGCAATAAACCACACTGACCAATACGAGGTCTATTCATCAAGACTACAAAGAACATTTTTACAAGAGATTCTGGAAGTCCTACACAATTGTAAAAAGTAGTCATATCCGGAAACGTTTAAGTTTATATGCATTATGTACTTATTAATGACGCGAAATTAAAGCACAAAACTCACAAAGGAATCGGAAGTCAGACATCAAGCTGCCGGCATGGGGGTTTCAGTAACGGATTTTGTAACTATCTGCAACAAGCTCTGTGTCTGCAACAAGCTCGACCTGACGGCGTCTGTGCTCCTACTCCCTCTATAGGTTGGTATCGGAACAGCCCTGACATAAGCTGACGCTTTTTCTGACAAATGACTGAGATCATACATCTGCAATGTTACATGTGCAATATTATATTATGTCAGAATTGTATATGAATCATCACACGTAAATCAGTTTTGTTTTTGTTTTATTTTTATTGCACACAATTACAAAATCTAAAATCAAACCAAAAGCCCTTCAAATCTATGTACTACAAAAGCCCAGCCATCAATTTGTGGATAGATAACTCATCACTCGATTGACACATGTATTACTGAACTTATAAAATAACTTATAAAATTACTTCAATTCCCTTTCGCCATTATAATATAGTCTAAAGCAATATACATTTAGATATTATTGGTGGGTATGGGCATTACGGATGCACCTATTGTGAAGTTCTGGGCCAGTGCCGATAGTGATATTTCAAATTAAAACTTGGGTGATGACCAATGTTGATTCCAGCAACTTTGTTTGTTTGCTTAAATTTTAAGTGTTTGATGTCACAAAATGATACCCATTACTGATAGAGAAAACCCGTTTTAAAAATATTCAACTTTTTTCAAGTCCTTTATCCCTTTATGGCATTGTTAATAAATGTGCCAATCCGCACGCAACACAGCATTTAGCTTGTGCAGAGTTGGTGCAGCATAACAGATAAACACCTGTCACTAATATTGGCAAAATCTCATATTATTAGACTGTATAAAAAACACGAGACAAAAGGGTCAATATCAACCACTAGTGACAGTAGTAATAGTGCTGGCCGATATGTTGGTGAGTTGGATGAGCACGTTAACTCAAAACACTTGAGACACGTACTGCAGACTATAGTTCACTCAACCACCAACAGCCAAGATAGGTTGACAGACAAACATCGGGTGTCCATCACTGTTAAACAAATCTGCAATTATGTGGGTGGTGTTTCTTTGTCCTTGAGAGTTTACAAAATTAGTTCAAATCTGAATCTCACAGCAAAATAACACTGCCATATCACAAATGGCACACAGCTTATTTTTGGTTGGCCGTCACCCTCCACAGTTCCTAAAGAGAGAGAAAGGAGAGAAAAGATCAAGAACACAACAGGCACGGAGGCTGTCTTATGCAAGCATCACAAAACACATTAATGAGGTGACAAAATGCAAGGACATTTCCATGAAATATTAAGAAGCCACAAAAGACTGTTGCACAACCCAAGAAGTGTCTCATTACTGCTCTCCTGTGGTGTCTGGGTGAAGTTTTCAGATGTTGAGTAACAGTGCCTGACAACAGGGGTAGGGGAGGAACGATGTTTGATTGTGCTATGTAATCATGTCAGCTGGTGCAGAATACCAATGAGAGCATGGTAGGGACTGTAAGGTTCATTTCATCACCACCCTCAACAAACATTTTCCCCAGTCAATTTGTATCCATCTGCTAATGGCATTTCACAGATAATAATCAGAGTTAGAAAATGGTCAAAGCCGTGGATTCTATTTAAAGGTACAGTGCAAATTTGAAAGCAACTGCAATTTGTTTAGAATGACAAAAATGATTTCAGATGAGGATAATGATTTTCTCCTGTAAAATGCAACTGTTGAGCCTCATACATTTGTAACTGCATATGTTGTATATTGGAGATGGGTATGGGGTGTTTGCATGGGATATTACTGGATAATTCAGCAGGTGCTTAAAAGTCAATAGGACAAGGGTTCCATTAATACTGATACTGTAGATCCATTTTGATTTATAATAATATAATAATATGTTTTATTTATAAAGCACTTTTCTATCAAAGGATGTAGCTCAAAGTGCTTAACAAGAGACAAAAAAAAAATGAACTCAAGACAAATTGTGTTGAGGTAATGCAGAGCTCATGAAGAGAGTGTTGAGCCAGGGGGCTTTAGGCACTCTGCTCTGGGCCCGCCTGGAGTAGTGGGGCAAGGGGAAACTAAATCTAATAAATGCACCTTTAACTCCATTTCCTCCCCGGACACTGTCAAAAATAGCAACATGATTGTGACCCTTCTCATGAAGTGCTATCCAGAGGTGTCCTCAGCCTCAGCCTGTGCCTCCAGGAGAGCGGACATGGTGACAGTAGGGAAAAGACCTACTCACCAGCTGCTCCACCCTCTCGTACTGGAAGAACTGGGGGACGGGGCTCAGCACTCGCTCCACGTGGTACTGCATCTTGCCATCCTCCATGTTGCCCAGCTCCTCTAGGCAGTGGCGGAAGTGGTCGTAGGCCTCGCAGGTCACGTCCAAATGCCGCAGCGTGAAGTTCAACCTGTCGAGGCAGAACAGAGTGCGGCTGGCTCAGTCTAGGGCCTCAACCAAAATGACTCAATTGACTTAGCAGCCATTCACATTGTTAGGGACGACTCTGGGATTGAACCCGGGTCGCCGGCTTAGCAGAGTTAACCACAGGGCTACAGTCAATGGGACCCAAGTGCAGGGACACAGGCTTTAAGTTTTTTTTTCAGTTTTATAATGTTCAACGAAAGTTCACAAAAGCTCAGAAGATATAAACGGGTAAATCCAAAAAATATTCACAAACGCTCAGAAGTTGCAAAAAGGTAAATCCAAAAGTAATCCACAAACACACAGAAGATTCAAAAAGGCAAGGAAGTTCAAAACTAACAAAAAGCTCAGCAACAAGGGAGACTTTCAAAAAGGCGCGATAAAACTAAGGAGGTATCAAAAACACAAAAGGCACAGTACTAAACAAGGCAGAGATAATCAAAGAGCTCACCAGAGACGCGAAAGTGTGAAACAAAGACCCAGTCATGAACAAAGGAAAAGGCAGAACTTAAATACACCGACTAATTGGTCACAAGACGAACACAATTTAAAACAGGTGGTAGGGCAACAAGATGGAGGGAAACATAATGAGAAGGCAGGGCAGGAACACAAAACAAACGAACAGGCACATGTCATTCCAAGACAGGGTGAGAAACCAAAACAAAGCAAGGTGACATGCGCTCCACAGTGGTCCCTGGTGGTCAAAAAGAGCCAAAACCTTAACACACATCTCATTCTTTATTAACATACTGTGCCGTACTGTCAATCAACTAGTCACCCACAAGAGAAGGCTTCCCTTAAATGGGTACAGCGTGATGTTTGTAAACATTTTGTTTAACCATTAAAGAAAGAAATTTGTCAAAAGAGTTTGTCTGATAGCATTTTCAGTGAAAATATGTTTTGTTTTTAAAACCAATGCTTTCATGACATATCAGACAACAAATGGTAAGCTAACCAATGGTAATGTTTTTCCAACTAGGGTTATATACAGTTGTAAAACATAAGCGAGGCGATATATGTGGTTTTAAACATTGACGCATGTTCATTTATTTTAGTACACCCCAATTATGAATATAATGAACCGTGAATGTCCATCTGTAAGCTGCCTGTGTTGCATTTAACTGATGATCCACTAATAAAACTGAATGACATTTCTGGTTTGAAATAATAACTGAGTCTAATAAAAAAATACTGTTTTGTTAAAAAAAACTTGTTTTTACTGCTAAAGATAACTAATGACTAAAGTAAAAGAAAAAAAATCTGGAACAGAATAATTGAGTACACACTGTGGAAAATACACTGTGGTAATAGCATTCTAACTGCTCAGTGGTACGTATGAATTAGAAGAATGAGAAGGGACAACTGGGTGAAAGCTCAGCTCTTAAAAAAGTAATGAAAAAGTAAAGTAACTGTTCCTGCCTTTTCTCAATGGAGAGATAGACTGTGCTTGGTTTTCGCAGATTGCTGGTAATCCTGTAGAGTGTCCTGAAGAGTGCGTCAGTGAGGTCGTCATCGTAGCACACTGGAGACAGACACAATTACACCACACAACACAAGAAGGGACGGGAAATGGGGTTATTGGTTATGATCACCCCCAGGGCCAATGATAAATGACTTCAATCGCACAGATTTTTAGCAATTCAATTATTACCCCCCATATAAATGGGAGTGCTTCTTCATCCAACACGTACCATCTGCGGCAATTATCAGCGATGTTTCGTCGTGCAGGTGTGCCACCTCTTCTTCGGTCCATGCAAAGGCCTCTTCAGCATCTGTGTTAGGGTAACATTAGCTTAGAAAAGTGAGGGCAACCACTCACATAGATGTGAATAAATGAAAAGGTAGACAGACAGATACGCAGGCAGGCAGGAAGATAAAACAGGAGCACACTGATAATTATGAAAAAAAAAAAAAGTAAAAGAATTTTATAAAATCAATCTCACATAGGAGAGCACCTTAAGTATCATAATATTATGTATAACATTATTAGGATTTTTGGGGCCTTTTTTTCATTTAAGAAAAACTATGGATAACCCTTGCCAGTTAATCACGTTTGTGTCTACCAGCCCCAGTGTCCAGACGGGAAGATGGGGTCCAGCTGTGATGGCCTCGCCAATTGCTTGACACTTGTACCTGATGGCTGTTAAGACCCTTACCACATACCTCTTTGCTAGCAAACAGGTTTTCAATGTGGCAGACATTTAAGCCACACATAACCCCTTGCAACCAGCAGTCACTTGCCCCTCTCCCAACACACACACACACACACAGACGCACGCATGCACGCAAGCATGCACACACGCACGCACGCATGCACGCACTCACTCACACACACACACGCACGCACGCACACACACACACACACACACACACACACACACGCACGCACACACACACACACACACACACACACCTACTTTCTCACTCTCTCTTTGTCTCTGGCAAACACATACTCACGCACCACATAGTACACACCCTGCCGCTAAATTCAATGCAATGCAAATCCCCACCTGTGCAGAGATCATTTCGCGTCCAGTCCAGCTGTCTGACTCTCACCTCGCTCGCTGCAGGGGAAGAGAGGTGAGTGAGCTGAATGGTAACTGCCAACCGAGAGAACTGAGAGAAATGTCAATGCCTTTTGGGTGCACTGGCTTGAGCAGGGATTCGCTCAGTTACACATGGCTGACCCCACCACGCCACGCCACAGCGGAATACCTATAGATCCACCATGACACGCATAGGAAGAGTCATTTAGTCATATAGTCACGCAGGATGATAACCAGAACACCAGTTACCTGAAATCCCAGAGAAATATTTATTGTCTCCATGTTTCGAAAAAAAAAAAAAAAAGCCTCCATCTTACAATAAATAAGTAAAATAAATCTCTTATTGGCATCTCTTTCTCCTTAGGTATTTTGAGTATTTTTAAAAATATCAATATGTTTTAGCCTTCAATCGATAGGACAGTGAAGATTGGACAGGGAATGACTAAAGAGAGAGAAAAGGGGAAGGATCGTGAAATCACCTTAAGCCGCATTCTAACCTGGGTGCCCGGATTATGGTATAGATGCCTTTAACCTACTGCACCAAGGCACTCCCCAGACTTCAAAATGTGCTTAAACTGGATTGACCATCTTGAATTGGACTGAATACAACAAAGCTTTGAAATAGCCCTCCTTGTATCTTAGCCCTTCTCCAAATTAGGCGCCATTTAAGAATTCCAAGACATTTTACTTTTTCTTATGCATCTATTCTCAACTTGCCTATTTCTCCTAACACTCAAAACAGCATAGACAGTTTCCCTATTGGACAACTCACCTTTGGCTTCTGTGAGATGTTGATTTAATGTGATGTTCCTTTGACACATATTCAGTAAGTCCTGTCCAACATCTGGGAAAAAAAGAACATTAAAATATTTAACTGACGGACTGACTTGCAATTCTGTACACTGCCTAATCCACATGTCAGTGTGGGCTGTGCAGATCACAAATAAGATAACACAAGCACGTTATGATTAGCATAAAATGCTGCTGAATGTCCTTTAAGAGGCTGGTGTTTATCACAACTAAAACCTGCGCAAATGAATGAAGGCTGTTCCTGGGGAAAACAATCTGTCCAACGTGTTAAACAGCATCACAAGAATTTGGGAGCAAAGTGAGTTGCTAGTTCTACAGTAGTCTACCTTCTAGAATCAACTGGTAAGATTGCTTTGAACAGACAGTTTCCATTAGGGGTATTTTGGTGGATAAGAAAATAAACATACCATAATCAACAGCATGGTGCGAAACATACCCACTGACACCTTCTGCTAATGCTAAACGTGTATGTGCAAATACTAGGAAAATATGACACACTCTTTGCTACTGTAGCTAGCAATAAATGAGTGTTAGTGCCCTGAGTGCTTTGTAAGCACCTGGGGTCAGAGGTCTTCAAAACATGATCACATGATTGTTATTCCTTCCACAACTTATAAATACAGGTCAAGGCACGTTCAAAGACCCAATTCCACGGAGAAACCTACAGAATTAGTTTTCAGGAAGAAGAGCAGTTAGACTAACCCTCTATCGTAGAGGACGATAAGGTTATCTAACCTAGCTTGACCTTCTGTAATGGTTAAGGAGAACTCTGCAGACGCCCTCATTACAGCAATCGCTGCAACTCTGCTCCATTAATACCTGTGCAGTACACTGTTTTGGCCTGCGTTGCCATGACGACACTGGTGAGTCCAGTCCCGGCGCCGAGCTCCAGAACGGTGGCTCCCGCAAACTCAGCTGGTCGTGAGAGGATGAAGTCAGCCAGAAGGAAAGCTCCTCGCCAGATCTTGAAAAAAAGCACCATGAAATCACAGTGTGCATATGTGTGTGCATATGTGTGTGTGTGTGTGTGTGTGTGTGTGTGTGTGTGAGTGAGTGAGTGAGTGAGTGAGTGAGTGAGTGAGTGAGTGAGTGAGTGAGTGTGTGTGTGTGTGTGTGTGCATGCGTATGTCTGTGTATTTAGGGAAAAAAATACACGTGCACGTACAAGTGCACGACATACCTGCTTGCCAACATCTTCTAGTGGGGTAGCCATTGTATGCTCTGTAAATGGAAATAGAAATACAATCAGCTAGTTGTACACAAAGAATCATTGCACATACACAATAAATTGAAAATTAAATAAAACATGAACACCCCTTACTCCCGACAGGATGTTATGATCTGACTGAGGATGGTAGTGAGAAGGGAAGTAAAAAAAAACATGAGAAATAAATCAATGACTGCTTGAAAACACCAGGCAAGGACTTGCTTTGCGCTGTGGTGTGACTTCACACAACAGCAACACTACACAATAGCACCCACTGCCTGTTCATGACAGGAAATATAAATAAAAATAACCAATTCTGATGATGTCCTGACGCGGTGTGTCTTCCTCATCCCCGTCATCCTCTTCCCCGCAGCCATCCTCTGCGTCGCCCGAGGCCTGTATGAGGATGATGGGGCAGACTCTCTCCCTCTCCCTCTCCCGCCCTGGGGAAGCATCTCTGGGCCTCCTCCGGGCCACATCCAGGTCGCCGTCGTCATCCAGGGGTGTCTCTGAAAGCCTGGGGGGGCTGGCATCCTCCTCTCCCCCCTCAGGGGACGGCACCGTGCAGTCGGGCTCCTTCTCCTCCACATCCCACAGAATCTTAAACTTGGAGACGAAGACTGCAAAATTGAAGCACAAAAAAAGCAAAGCACAAAAGATTTCAATGTTTAAAGTGTTTGAAAGTGTCCAGCTACTGTTCAATCTGACTAGGTTACTGTTACTGATATAGGGTGTGAAACTTTGGAGATTGGTTGGATCCCACTTCATCAACTGCTGATTAACAGCGGGCTATGATGTGCCTCTCAATGGATGGCAGAAAATAATAGATTCAGTTGTAATAGAGAATAGCACACCCAAAGGTCGGATCAAACCTAGTCAATTGCATTTACAGTCTGGGAACTATTTTCAGGGTACCTGGCAGTTCATTTGTATAATAATCACAGTCTGGTGACCCAGGCACTGCACCTCGATCCCAGGCATTCACAGGGTTCTGCTTCCAACACAAAGGAGAGCTCAGAGCACAATGCAAAGCCCAACATTTCACAGACTATATATTAGAGATCAAAGCCTGTCGAGCTCACTGCATGTCAGAATATGGAATCTACTGAACGAGGCTGTATGGGAATAGTGAGAGCAACAGAGGTTGTCAAGGGTATCACATGTGTCCCTTTAAAGTTCTGAGGATTTGGTCATTGTTCTGGATGGATATTATCTGTCGATAAACAGACTGCACCAGTCATCCCTGCTGCCCTCTGCCTCAGTTGTAACGACATGCAAACCACTGGAAAAAAAAATCTTGACATTTTCAGTCAAAATGTAGCCTTTCACTAGCCTGGTACACCATCCCCTCATAGTTCACTTCATTTTGTACAAAGGGTCTGGATGTGCTGTATTGAGAAACGTTTTTCTTTCTGGAGGTGTGAACTCTGCTGAAATTTAAAATGATTGCATCTGCCTTTACCCAATGCCTAACATCTGGTTGTAATATGTAGATAGCCTGCCTACGTACTACAATTCAAATGCAGCACACAATCGATGTCATCGCTCAAGAGCACTCCCTCTGTCCGCTGATTCGCTAGGCAGGATTCTGCCTACAGACAGCCATTGCAAAGAGACTTGCACCAGACCCTCTGTACAAAACAAAGTGAAGTACGAGGGGCTGATTTTCCAGGCTAGCTTTCCACAGCAAGGACACAAACACAAAGTACTACATGTACACTCAGCCTTTCCTACAGAGGTACATGACGTTAGCTAGTATGTGATGTGACAGCTCATTTCATCTCCAAATGATTTAAACCCATTAGCATACAGACTGTTCATTACAAGGCAAGCAGTGGCTCAGTGCAGCCATTAAGCATACCACACACAATATTCCCACACACCGTTACAAAAGAGTAATTTTACAGTTCAGGTGGAGTGTAATTAATTATTCAATTATCTTAATGCAGTCTTATGCAATATGGGTCAAAAAACAAGCAGCCTAAAAGTTAAACTAAAAAAGGATGTGAAACACTTTGCAAACACCATAAACCTTACTAATGTACAAACTGTCATCTTTTGACAACACCTACATGCCATGACGGCTTTTCTCCATCATTCCTTTCCTGTGGAATGATCTTATCTTACCTGACCTGAAAATTTCACAGCGCAGCCAGAAAAGCTACTGGGACGATGAAAATCAATTTAAGGACCATACCAAAACTGACTATTTACAAAAAAACATACCTCAAAAAGTGATGCTGCTTTATGGGATTACTAAAGACAACCCCTGTAATTCGCTGCAGGCTACCAGAGACATGGCCACAACGTGCGTCATCGCTTTTCATAACTCCAGCTTTCATATGAGCAGCCACAAAAGTCTTGAAGTTGCAATTTTGCGGATGAATAAAACCCAGACAGGAATATTCAGACAGAAAAATGAATGTCCCCACACAGCCCCATGTTTACCGTACAGCTTGAAGCGCTGTGTCATGAGTGGAAAGTTACAAGGTCTGCTGCACACCCACAGACAGAGACAGAACTGTGTTATCTCTCATTGGGACTGATTGTTTTGTTGTTCATTTGTCATCATGCACCACATCTCATGGTTATCAGATGGTCTTCCCTTAGGAAAAAGTACTACAGATTGCTATAAGAATCTTACAGTATTTTGGAACATTTTGCTATACAGATATAAGACTGTACTACAGGAACACTATAGGGAGGGGGGGAAAAATTGAAAAAAATATCTTTGGAGTACTCATATCTTCAAACTTTAAAAAGTTACAAACGTTCTGTTATTCTGTCTAACTTTGCTGTGTTTTATGATAAATCAGTCACATCGAAACCTTCTTGTATTCATGGCTTGGCAATGCGTCATTGAATCTGACAAGGGAAAAAGGTTGGCGCGTGGACTCTGTTCCTTCCATCCATAACAAATAGGTTTTGATGGAGTAGGCCCACCACACTCTCTCTCTCTCTCTCTCTCTTTCTCTCTCTCTCTCTCTCTCTATATATATATATATATATATATATAGGCAGAATAATATTATATTGTAAGAGTATTATATTATACAGGGATGGTAGCAGTGCTATAGAATACCATAGAGTACTATATAACTATTATACATACTATACAGATCTCATAGGATTCCTACAGGACCTTTTTTGTTAGGGTTATTCTCATTAGCCAGGCTTTGTAACTATAGAAATAATTAGCATGGAACAATCTATCAGAACTACAATATGCTCATATCTTTTGCAAAAGGTAAGGCATTGACCACATAATTATCCATTTCTACCCAAGCTAACAATATGATGACTAAAAAAAAAGGTTTTGTGTAGTCCTGCTACCTGGTTGGCTGACAGCGTTAAGGCGGGTCATGAGGTGGCGTGCGTTGGGCAGTAATAGGTGGACATCTGAGAGGACAGTGTCTATGCGAAAGGTGACACTGTCCATGGCTGAGTCACCATATCTCCTGTGCAAGATGGAGAGCTTCAGGGTGCCCGAGGGAAATCCAGAAACTTTCCATGTAAAAGATGCTGTGGTCCAAAACAAAGCACAGGGCAGTTCATTAGGACTATCTGCACAGCACTGGGATCTCTTAAGAAGTCGTGACCATCTCATTATTGGAGCACTCAGTAATTTAACACTATTCCTCTCTGTATAATGGTTCACCAAGGGGAAATACTTCTGAAACTGATTTTCAGAAAAAGTTAGGGCAGTCAGATGGCATGGATGCTGTTATGTTGCGCAGGCAAGTAACTTAAGTTAATACTTTAATTGATGGTTCCTTTTTTAGTGTATCTACATGTAACAACATGTATAATATGCACACTGTATATACCCAACACTAACCCTAACCCTTTGGTACAATGTAAGTACATAATATTACATATTGTTACACGGCACCTATTTTATGTAACAGGAACAGTAAAATGAAGTGTAACCATTTAAAATAATATATACATTTTTTGAAACAATGTACAGTGCATTAGTATTGACCTTGGAACAGAAACAATATCAGCCAATTACAAGGCTTGAAAATGGACCCAAATTATAGATTAAGAGTTTGTCTAAGCCAGTGAGAAAATACCCAGCAAAACCTCTAGATCAGCAATTCTGAAATTTAGTCTGCGTCGAACAGAGGGGGTACAATATTAATATGCTATACAATGGCGCTTCCTGCAATTCATGTAGGATATTGTCATGAACCTCAGCAGCGGCGCACGCCCACAAGTGTCAACAGGCGACCAAAGTCCCTCTACAGTCTGCGGTTGCACCCACAACCATTTAGTTGGGCTGAACTTATCCTCACGTCAAGTCACGTCACTTAGTTAACACAAAATATAACGACTTGTTGTATCGACTCTATTATTGTAGCCACATAAGTAAAGTCAACCCATGGTTATGTTCACAAAGTGATGGCTTAATTCATTTATTAAATCATTCAAACGATCCTACTCGTCCAGCTAAGACGCGACGAGATTAGGTCGTAGAGGGCATGTTCGAGATTCACTAATATTGACAAAATCGCACACAAATATTATGTTACAGTACAGACACAAACACAGTATCTACAATGCTCTAAATATTACCTCTTTTACCCCTTTAGTTTAAGAAGCAGTCGCTGTCCAAACAGCAGACCCTCCCCCCTCTAACCAACTAGCTTGCCATGTGTGTTACGTTCATACTTCACGTTGGAAACACTGTTTCCGCTCACACGGTTCCGCGCCTGACACATCTGATTTTCACAGGGGTGCGTTAAATGATTAAATTTAAGTCTAATGTAGATGCACTGCTATTGTTTTTTATTGCCTTGTGTTTGTTACTGATCTTGCAGAAACGCGCGTAAATATTCGTATGACCCTGAGTGTAAAATGAAAAATATGACTAACTCATGTCATCTTTTAAGAATGTCCATGTAGGTGCAGTATTGGTAATGTTCTAGAATCGTGAGGACGCATTTGTTATTGGTTTCAATCCTACATGCGTTATAATTGGGGTTCAGTCAGAACTGAAACTGAAAATAGATTGCTTTGATGAAAATCTATCAACAGTAAGCTACTGTGAAAGGTCATATGGCTATATCTGTGTTCTGCTTGCACCTCTGGAAGATATCTTCCCCCGTCCTCGACAAAAAAAAATCTAAGGTTCTTGATTAACAGGTCAGAGCTACCAGATTCTGTAAATGCTACTGATAATTTAAAGGTCACTCGCTATATTCTGAAATCTGGTTTAAGAGCTGTAAAAATGTTTAATAGTCTTAATCATGTATTGCATCACATAGGCCTACAAGACAGAGGTTTTGACTGACAGGCCCAGTTATCACCAGAGAGATGTGTCCCCTTACCAGAATAGAGTAGATGACTTTTACTATATGAGGCAAGCCAGGATTATTAACGTTTGTGTGGCAGGCAGCCTGGTATGCATTGGTTTATACGCCAATAGGGAGTTTTCACCTCTCTCCACTGCTCCAGGGTGGCCAAAGGCTGTGGTTCTAAAACATTTGGATTTATCTTATGGACACACTATCACACCAAGGGCAGCTCTGGGACCAGTGGATCCATAACTACAGTCACAACCTGCTGGACGGAAACCAACGAGTGCCGGTCCAGTTGGCTGAACATTAGGATAACTAAGACAATTAAATTAAGTATTGATTGAGCATTGACTTAGTTAAATGTGGCTATGCATCATATACAAATGAATGTTAGAGAGCAACCTCAGCCTACATGTTTCCTGGCTTTATATAGCCGTAACAGTCAACAGCTAGTCAGTAAAACTTACATGTGAGTTCATTGCATTGCTGGGAACAGCAGTGTCTTAAATACCAACATGGCGACACACAATCAGTATAGTTTGGCGCATCATGTGAACTTCTGAGAACAAAGGTAAAATGAGTGGCAGAGTCATGCTTAGCAAGGCATGGTGGTGTACAGAAATCTCTGTCTTGGTCTTGCAAGCCTGTTAGAAATGACATGGGATACATAAAAGAGTAAATCAATGTAATTTTGTCTTTTATGTTTTGTATTCCTCAAAGCCATGCACCCTCATCATTGAAATCATAGTAAATATTATGATCTTGTGCTCACCTTCTCTTTTGTCATTTGTCTCTGTTATCCACAACACAGTTCTTAAATACTGGAGAATTTACCTATTACATTTGATCCGTTTATAGTGAAATAAAGTAAAACACTCACTGGACAGAAAATCTCTTGTAAGAAAAGCCTGCGTGTATGTGGCTCTTTCTTTGTGTGTGTGTGTACATGTGTAGGCCTACATGTGTGTGAGAGAAAGAAAGAGAGAGAAAGAAAGAGAGAGAGACAGAGAGAGAAAGAAAGAGACAGAAACAGAGACAGAGAGAAAGAGAGAGAGAGAGACAGAGACAGAGAGCGAACACATTTTCATTCGTCAATGTTGAGGGGTGCACCACATCGCCATCTGCTGGTTGTAATAAGCGCTGTCATGCACATAAGGACCCAGATCATCCAGCACTGCGCTGCTAGTCCGGTCGAAGCCAGAAGGAGCGCAGCGCACGGAGATGCACAGCAGGTTCTCGTTCACACTTTCCCATGCGGAGTTGCGGGGCACCCACCACAGAGTCATGAGGCTGTCCCTTAGATCCCTCAGCAGGTTCATGGGCGGGGTTGGACTCCTGAGCTTCGTCTGTCTCCTGGTGGCCATTGGAACGGATTTTTGGTACATAATCCACATCACTGAGCACGGCTACAACTCTTCTGCAGTTCAGAGCTCACACACTGGACTGTGGAGAATGTGTCATTGTAAGTTCACTTTTCAATATTTTTTCTCTCAACACACACAACATTTGTGTCTGTTCCTTGCCAAGTTGGATTGACATGAATCATGAATTGATTTTTTCCCCCCAGACCAAAGCCAGTGCTCAGCATTGGTGAATCCCTTTAAAAGTACTGGAAACTTCACACATTCAGAGAGGCATATCATAAGTAAGTATACTGTTTTAAATGTAAAAAAAGATGTTAAAATGGATGCTTAGCTGTTGTCCAAAGTTCGTATTGCCTTTTACAATTCATTTGTAAAAAAAATAGTGTTTTGTAATTTCTTATTTGACCAGGATAAAAATATACACAACAGTTAAAGCACAAATTGCCATTTTTTTTTATCACACTTCCAAACGTCTATTAGGATTTCTACTCAGAACGTATTTATCGGGAGACATAATATGTAAAGTGCAAACAATGCTGTCTGGAATGTCCATTACCTGAAAGAATGGATCAGAATGATAAATACCTCTGTGAATTATGATAAATACCTCAGAGAAGACAACTCAAGCTTTTTAGAAAGATGTCTGCAAAGAATACTAGCACTAGTACTGCCGAAAAAAAGCACCTGTCTTATGTGGATACTATCTTCTCGTCTGTGCCTATCATGGTTTTTTTTAGCAGGTATTGGTATTTCTCAGTATTGTTCAAACACCAGACACACACAGTCGGGCAAATCAAATACACAGAGCAGTGAGCTGGAGGAAATATGGAAATACGGATGAAAAGACAGAGAGAGAGACGGTGGGGGGAAAATCCATAGCCTTCCATTTGTATAATGGGATGACTAATACACTGTACAAATGTCAGGTAAATCGTCATAGCGATGTTCTTTTTTTAGGGGTAAAATGTTATCAATTATCACAAATGCTTACATTTGACTGACATCAATTCATTGGCATATCAATAGGCCTAGATGACCTATATTATTGGACTGTATCAATTATTACTGTTTTCTTTCCTGCACATAGGGAATAGACAGTAAATTGTATTATTCCAGAGAGGTTAGTCCATAATTGGTGTGTCCATCTCAGAGGAATCACTTGAGGGTTGACTTGGGCACAATCCCTGGTGCTGAACAAGATTAAATTATGTTTTTGAAAAAAGGTTCGCACACTCCTTTGGATTATTTTCTTTTTAGGACTTCTTTTTAATCATTTGGCTGGACTGACGTTTCGACCTTGCGGTCAACCCAGAGAGTCCTAAAAAGAAAATAATCCAAAGAAGTGTGCGAACCTTTTTTCAAAAACATCTCAGAGGAATAGCATGCATTTTCACTACCCTACAAATATGTCATAGTCCTTGACCATGGGACAGTTTTATTACAGCACCCCTAAATGAAGTACTATTACACCCATTATTATCCAAGAAATCATCTATGTTCCATGGTTCTCTGGAATTTATCAAACAAGCTGACTCTTCAGCCAAGGCCTCTTCAGACATTATTTTCAGCTGTTGCCATGTTGCACCGCAGGCTAACTGTATTCCAATTGCACTTTCTAAGTAAAGCAGCTCTTAGAAGTGTGCCAGGAGCCTGTTGCATAAAACTGTTTGACTAGTCTTATTTTCAGCTGTTGTTATCAGCATTGAATGTTACATAGAGAGACGGAGTATTACTGCAGTGTAGACTGTATTTCACACACTTTTTTTTAAAGCACTTTTTGGAAGTGTACCTGGTTTTATGAGGGCAAGGCAATGTGGTTAAGCAGCAGACTAAGGTACCTTGCATGCTACATACATCACACTAATCAGAGGGAGCCAGCAAGAGTCATGTAATCAGTTGATTGGCTACTGTCATCACTAATCACTGTGCTGTAAAAGTAGCTCTGGTTTGGACCAGGTCAACCTAGAGGGTACATGGATAGTAGTATATATGTACTCTTTTGGGGAGGAGCAAATTAAATGAGACAAATTGTCACAAAATGTTCTTTTTGGTGAATTCCATTTTTTCAACATATCAGATACTTTGGACTCTGTCCAATGGCATGTGAAGATTTTGCAGGAAATAGAATACAAAAATAAGACAAAAAAAAACAACACACAAGTGTAGGACAACCCTTCACAGGTATGACTGTACAGGAGATGAGGGAGCCAGGTGTGTGCAAGAGCTTTTTACCGACCCAAAATCAGCAGCTGAGGCTTTGTGTGAGGGAGAGTATTCCGATGGGCTTTCTGTAAGGGGTGGCTCCGATGGGCTTTGTGTGAGGGAGAGGATTGAGATGGAGTTTCTGTGAGGAAGAGGGTTCAGATGGGCTTTTACTGAGGGGTGGGGTTGGGGGGTTGGTTCCGATAGGCTTTGTGTAAGAGAGAGGGTTCAGATGGTCCAGCGAGTTTCATTAAAACCCAAGGTCAGTAGTGCAGTAGCTGAGAATGGAAGAGTTTCTCACTGAGCTAGCAGTAAAGATGAAGCATGTCTCTTTCTCTCTGCTTGAGAGCCAGGAGTAAGACAAAATGTGTCCCTGGCTCTCTGCCTGTAAGCCAGTGAGCCTTGTGTCTGCTTTAGTGGAGCTGAGTGGAGAAACCACACTCAAGAGAGATAAGATCAGGGGAGACCCAGCTGTTGCTCCTGGATGTGTGTGATACAGCTGAGTGAACATCGGTGAAGGTGTAAAAACGCAGACAAAAGGAAGAGAAGGGATAAAAATGTGAAATGTGAAGATGTGAGTATGAAGAACAAAAGTAAAGGTTAAAGACAAAGACGGAAATGATGATGGTGGTGGTTATGTTGATGACAACTGAAAATGATTCAGCTTTAAGAGCAGTTAACGAAATAAATCAATGTTCTTTTATCAAACAGTCTAATTTCCACACTGGATATACTGAGTAATGAATGAGGGTAGATGACATCAAGGTTGATTTAATGTCAGGGTTCACACTGAACAAAAATCAAGCAGAGACAGGTCAAAGATTACAGAGCCTGTGGGTAATCAAAATACAGGCACTCTACTGTCATTATCTCTTGCCAGGCAGGTAACATGTAATTGTGGCCTTGATTGGATGTTGGATATATGATGAACAGATATATGACCCCCCCCCCCCCCCAGACTTCTTAATATATGTAAGGTATTAAAAATGGCATCCACAGGCCTTTACGACATTTGGAAACTCTTCATTTGGAAACCTTAAAACAGGTCTGCTATCTGCTGACACATTTGTAACATCTATTTCCTAACTATGACACAGACTGCCAACTTGCCCTGCTTCAAAGACATGCCAGGCTAATGCACTACCTCCTCCAGTGCAATCATTACTGCAGAATGAAAGGCAGCCTCTGTCCGTGGTCCTGAAGTACTTTCCCCGTCTTAGCTAAGTAGTCATTGGCAGGGGCTGATTTTGTTTGAGGCATCAGTTGTTATTTTTTTATGCTTATCATAATACTGCTAAAATCTCTGCCAATGCAGCTCACATTTTTCTTCTTTCTCTTTTATTTACACTACCGGCAGTATGCCAAGGTCTAAGAGTAGATAAATGCGTTTAAATGTGCTGACGTTTCCCTTTATGATGATGAAGACCAAAACACATCTAGAACCTGTCTGTGAGGATAATTTCCAAAGCAAGTCAGAGAATCAATATTTTAAATATCCAAAACTGTGATCCATCATCATTGCCTGAACTACAAGCAGGGACTTCTGTGTGTGTGAATGACACTAGACAAACTCAAGGTTGATTTGATTTCAAGGTTCACATGAATACAAATGCAAGCAAAGACTGTAGGGGCAGTGGGTTATCAAAGTAAGGAATCTTCACTGTCACATTATTATCTTGACATGCAGGTCACATATTATTGTTGTCTTGACTTATTGTCAGGCACAGACTAAACGTGGAGTAGTTTGATATACAGTTTATTCAAAGAAGCAGACACAATCCACAGATAACAAACAGAAACGGCAGAGTACAAAACAACAAAGCTCAGAGGATCAAGGCTGAACTAAAAGGACACAAGGACAAAGAAAGGCAAAGCTGGTAGTTAACACAAACAGAACACAAAAACACAACCAGGAAAACCAAAGCACAATACCGCAGCAGGAGAGTCCATGAACAAAGGGAATTCAGGACAAAGCCGAGGCGCAGAACAAACCGCGACTGATGAGGAGCAGATCAAGGGGAAGTGAGACAAGGCCAGATACCAGGTGATCAGGGAGTGCTGTTTAAATAGAGTGCAGACCAGGTGAAACCAATCAGTACTCCGGAGAACGTGAGCCTGAACCAGGAGGTGGCTGTGAACGAGGTGACGAGTCAATTAAGGAGCTGTGCGTTTGTGAAGCAGAGTGAGGGGGCGTGGTCGTGGGCAGATCTGATGCAGACCTGACACTTATGCTTAGACAGATAGGTCAGTCAAAACACTACATGCATTCACATGTCCACATATATACTATATATATCCACTGAGAATGATGGGTGCTGCATTCAGCAATCGACTTGCACAGACTTTTCTCAATGTATCAGATGACTTGAGGTACTGTGAAACAGTCCTTAAGGCAAAAACAGAAATAACATATTGCCAGTGACCAAAATGGCACACTGTGTGCCAAGTGCTATTTTACAGCTGGGGCCTAATGTCTAGGGAGTTGGTCTTGGGATCAAAGGGTCGCAGATTCGAGTCCCATACCAGGAGGAAATAAAATGTGAGTGGGGGCAGTTATTATCGGTAGTGTTGTCCTGGTCGAAGTGATGTAGATGAAGTCCAGTAACCCCACATTGCTCCAGGGAGACTGTCCATGTACATAATTCATTGTAAATCGCTCTGGATAAGAGTGCCAGGTAAACGCAATGAAATGGATTGTAATGCTATTACGCTGATATCTCCCACTGAGCTGAGTGGCTGGCTTAAAGTGATGCAATTCTGGACTTCAAACAGTGACGTCTTGTCACTGTACGACATGGAATGAGATTGTCCAAAAACGTCACTATTTCAAGTGCAGAATGCATTGCTTTAAGCCAGCCACTCAGCCAACCAATCATTTCAGGTCAACTCATTGTAAATTGATTTTGTTGTGCACTACCTTTAATTGGCAACCATTCTGTTAAAGTGTGAAGTGGTGCAGGCATAACTGAGGCATGTAATTAGACAAATGATAAGCTGCTAAGTCTGATAAGTCTGATTCAAAGGGCACATTAAGTTGTTGTTAATATATAATGTGTACTGTGTTTTGATTAGTATATAATCAATGAAAGCAGTAATCACTGCTGTTTTTATATACTTTTATACAACTATACATTCTAACAGGTAACTATGCATACAGCATAAACACCACACATTTACAAATTCACAGTATCTGTGTTTTTGAAAAAAAAAAACATAAAATATAAAGCATGTGTCTTCATATCTATTATGGATGTCTTTGAGTCAATGAGCATGATTTCCTTGGAAACGCTTTCCCTGTGTTTCTCATTGCTGCTGAGTTTCGGGACTGGAGGTGAGGGGGAGGGAAGGGGAGGGAGTGTTGAATTGACCCAGAACTCTTCGACACAGCTGGAAATCATCGACACCGATTGCAACCTCTTGACAGTAATCAGGCGATTAAGACAAAATGAGAACACGGATGTGCTTGCAACACCAACTTGCTTGCTTCAGATGTCTAGATGAATGCTGCAGGGTTTCAGCAGTATTATATTTTTTTTACAATCTATAATAAATTCAACCGAATAAAATGCATGCAATGTCATTGCAGCTCTTCCCTGCAGAAGGAAAGAGCTGCAATAAAATTTGGTTACTGGTGGTTAGCTATTTTAAAAGCCCCCCTAAAATGCCAGCCATGATCTAATTCGATATGTGTGGCATTCCATGAGTAATAGATGTTAGGTTTTATTAAAAACATTATCCAGAGCACATCAGCAAGATTCCAGATATTAATCCATAGAAGATAGTGTCACGTCCAATCCTAAGGTAATTTCACGATCCTACCCTGTCTCTCTTTTTTACACACATTTTCTGTCACTCTTTACTCTCCTATCTAATGCAAGTTTTACAAAAAGCCTGTAAGAAATAACATCTAAATAAAACAATAATCTATAGAAGATGGTGGACACTGGACATTACACTAAGGACTTGGGGGAGGTGCATGAAGCAGTGGGTTTTCTAAGGCAATTAGAGCCAAACCATGCAGTGACACCCTGGAGCTGCCAGGCAAACCACTGAACCACACAGCCCTTGTATCCTTGTATCTGTATCCTTGTATGTGAGTTCCAATGCCTTTAGACACGATACAGACAGAGAGCGTTAAGGAAGGAATCTAAGATCTCTGATACACCTGTGTATACGAGCCAGTTAAATGACACGTGAGAAAATCGCCAGTTGCTGCCAGTGGCATGGCACTCGTCTCCCGACTGTGAGCCTAAACACAGGCCATGTCAAAATGGCTACATCCATCATCCATTCGCTCAGCGAACGAGCAGTGCTCTGCATTCAGTGTGTGTGTGTGTGTGTGCCCCGTGCACAGGGGGGAGGCTTTATGTTCAGTCATGTATATTCTGTCAGGTAAAGGTTCCGCAGATGTTCTCTCACAATGTCACATGTCTTTATGGCAGAGAAGGTTGAAATGTGTGTGTGGCAGCAGTGACGCACAGGTTGTTCCTGAGCACAATGTCGTCATTCAGATTCAAACTGCAATAACGGAATTACAGAGTCAGAATTGCAGAAACTGCCTCTTAAAAATAATGACACAACAGAAATTGGCTTAGGCCTACTGGAGACGACAAAATATGGGAGACATCATGAGTATGTCTATTAAGACGTCACGACTGCACACGAATGTTGGATGTACAAATGTGCATTATGTGCATTCTTATTGTGGGCAAATGAAGAAACCTTAAATGTATACATGGTTTTATTAACATTGGCCGCACTAGGATTTTGTAGTTTTGTGTTTGGTCCAACAAGTTTCTCTCTCTCTCTCTCTCTCTCTCTCTCTCTCTCTCTCTCTCTCTCTCTCTCTTTATCAGACCACTTCTTTGAGAGACAATGTGTGACAATGTATCACTTCTAGTGACATAAAGTCTGTCAGTGTCTCTCCGCCACACACCAACACAGCATGGTGCATACAGCACAAAGAAATCAACACCTAGCTCAGCCTGCTTTGAGTCTATCGGCAACAAAGACCTACCTGTCCTTTTAGCCTTCAGGTGCTGCAAAATAAATCTCTGGAGATGGTTCTTCATGATGAAAGCCTCCATTGCTGCAATCTTGGGTGGGGAAACTGGCAGCTTTGAAGTCACGCCTCATAGCCTGTCAATCAGGCTGCCCTGCTGTGTAAGAACAGTGAAAAAGATACTCAAATGATGTGAAATACACAGAAGTGCAACCTTGGGTGGACGGAAATGTTTTATACATTACATATAGTGTAGCCCAAGAGAGAGGTCATATTCAGCTCCATTTATTTAGAACACAATAGGTACAATACTAAAAGGCAAAGAGCATCTGACAGCAGAACAGGAAAAATCACTAGCACCAACAAATGATGAATGCCTTTGTTTGCAGTGCAAACACCAACCACTAAGATCTCATTAGTAAGCATCTTTGCCACTGGACTGCCTAACTTCGCAGATGTGTGAAAGCAGTCCCTGGCTGCCAACACTAATCCTGCAATTACAGTTTTCAGAAAATATTTCTTCTTTGATAAATATCTTTATTATTACCTTAAAACTGTGTTTGATCTCCCCTTACATGTACATACTTGAGTCAGTATGTTACACTAGAAACTCTAAATTCACTGTCCCATGTCCAGGCATTCAGCAAATGGGACCAACTTAACATAAAAAAATATTGTCATTTTCTATCTTTTTTCACTAAAGTGACCTACCTCCCTCAATGGGCAAAGAAGTCATCAACTTTTACATCACGCTTTGTGGTATACATACAGAAAAGCATACACATAACAACACAAGGTCACCATAAAGACATCAGGGAACATACGTAAATAAGGGCATCGGTGCTTGCAGAGTTAACTATGAGCATTGTAGGTCAAACAGCGAAATCAATAAACAACAGGGTAAACATTCAATTCTGGGTTCTAAATGAATTATATTAATCACAAACCACTCCAATGAGCTACATTATTCATCCATGCTTAATCTCATTGTTGTCTTAATGCTTCTGTGTGCAGAATTCAAATTCAGACCGATTATATCGTTTTGTAGATATTTCCAGTGTGGCAGGCTTTGTATACTTTGGTTACTTAAATAATGTGTTTTAAAGTTTTAAAGATTACACTTCATTGTTTCCCAGGATAAAATTTTTTTTTTTTTTTTTTGTGACTTAGACATTCTTTAAAAGTATGTCTTGACTGCATTCTATATAGTTCCAACTGACAAAAAGTCTCGATAGTGTTACCTGGAAATTCAAAGTGTTATGTCATTAAATATGTATTTATTGTGATCTTTAAGCACTATTGCAACTCAGTAGTAATACTATAAAATCAGATAAAAACAAATGAAAGTTTTGGTCTCTAAGGCAAAAACAGACAACTTCAACAACTGGTCTGTACTAGCACGTACAGAGCCACAGAGTACAAACGAGTTTGAGGAGAACAGTGTTACCAATGACGGGCTTGTTTGAAATGGCTAGCTGCCTTGAAGCAATGCATTCTGGACTTGAAATAGTGACGTTTTTTGGACAATCTCCTTCAAATGTCCCCTGAACACATGGGTGTTCACACGAGATTGTCATTGTAAATAAGCCCAAGGACAGGCACCGAAAACAGATGGCCATGTTGAGAAACATCATCAAGCACCATTATGACGCTGCTCTGCTCTGCTCTGCTCCTTCCTGTCTCCCACCTCACCAGATCTACGCGCCGCCTTCCTGGTGCTGCTGCCTCTCAGCGTCATCATCATGGTGGTGGGCAGCGTTCTGGGAATCATCGGCCTTCTGGCGCGAGCACACCGCCTTCTGCTGATGACGGCATTCCTGCTAATGTTTGGGGGTAAGAACAGAGAGAGTGTTTCACCTTTTCTTTCTTTTTTTTCTTTTTTTTTTTTGCCTTGCATCCGCTTCCCCAGCTCCAGTGGTGCTGAGGGCAGTTATCGATTTGTTCCCTTTAGTGTGACTGTTTTTATAGAAGAGTGTGAAAGAGGGGTCACTGACAGGTTGCCGGCTTCTGATAGGAATCGATTTTACCACTGTTTTTTTTTTTTTTTCGTCCTGCAAGATGGAGTGTGAAGTGCTCTCACTCCTTGGATAAAAGAAAACAGGCCATAATCTAATGCAGTCCTAATATTGTGCTGTGCTGAACCCATGGGCCATTCCCGTAGGACGGCGCTCAAAAACAGGTTCAAGATAATGAAATAAAATTCTGCTTCAGGCACTAGGGTCTGGGGTTCAGAGTGTCTCATAGCTTCCTTAACTATGCCCTATGCCACTGCTGGCTGAGTGTCCTTAAAGCAGGGGTGGGCAGATATAGGACATAAGTCAGTAGATGTACCAGTAGAAGACTTCAGTGGCACTGACTCATATATTAAAATGTCCTCAGAAAGTGTAATTCATATCTCACTAGAAATTTATGGACCCTTTACTGTTGTAGCCTGTATATTTTTTTCAGGAGCATAAATAACCCTTTATTGCCGCATGTAATTCATCTCAACCTTATCAAGCACCTACAGCAGACATCGACTAACTCCACCAAGAGTAAGATTAATGCAAGGCGAGTGGAGTGTAAAAGAGAAACTAGGTGTGAGTATATTCAGAGTGTGTACTCTGCTGCTGCTTGCATTAGGATGTATGCACTGCTTTTGAAACTTGGATGTGTTAAATGCAAGAGAGGTGAATTATAGATCCCAGTGTAATCTATTGAGGAAGTACTGCTATGCAAATGAAATTACAAAACAATACGGCACGCTGTCACCACACTAGAGTGAATCTGTACCACAGACTCATGAGTGGATCTGGGACTTTTGGTCATTATATTCAAGTAACTCTCAAGGACATACAACACACCACAACAATAACAACAACAGCAACAACAACACTTTACATGAATACGGGTTCCAAGGTACCCAAATCATTGCATAATAACTGCATAACAAAGCAGGACCTAATTAATCACCACCCATGTATAGCACTCTGCAGCTGTTCTGCAGCTATTAAAACACAAGCTCACGGTGCAGCTGTGTCCTAATGTTTAGGGAGTAGGTCTTGGGAATGGAGAGTTATAACACCACACTTCAGCAGGAAAACAATGTGGGTGGGGGTGAGTGAATAACCAGGGCTCTCCAGCATATCCATAGTTAAAGGGCCCTTAAGCAAGGGCCCATAGCTTCTAACCCCACATTGCTCCAGGGGCGACTGTCTCTGTACCTAACTGACGGTAAACCAAACTGGGTAAGAGCATCAGCTAAATGTAATGTATAGCCAATTCAACTAAATCCAATTAGGCAAATAAACTGGGGATAGGTAGGGGCCAAATATAAGGGGTTCTACAAAAGCAGATAGGTTACAAAGGACTACTCCTCCAACGAGGAACCACAGAGACAAAATCAGTGGGAACTAGGCTACAGAGCACAGACCTTTATGGCAGGGTAAGATTGTGTGGGTTTTTTGTCATTCACGAGTGTAGTGTACGATTGACCATGTCACACTATAAGATCTTAAAACCACAAATTCTCCACTGGTCACATAACAAAAAAAAACCACTTGTTATTGTAAGGTTTCCATTGACTGCTGGTGACAGGACTCCCAGTAACAAATTAACAATGGACACTTTATACAAATCCGAGCAAAATTCTGACATGCTAGTCTTTTTGTTGGGCTGTTGTAGAACATCGCAGACAAATATCACAAGGCGTTAGGTATGTCACATTGTGAGACTCACACACGTTCAATGTCGTGCCCGACCTTTCAGAATCAGGCACAATGCTGAAAATGAGTCGATCACGACAAATATGGGGCAAAATGGGGTTGATATCATGTAATGTGAATAGGGCATTGAAGGGGAAGTGGGTGGGAGAAGGGCTAATCTGGTGCAATAAGGCAGACCTTATTGGCCTGTTCACTCCTAGTCCTGTGACTATAAGGACAACTATAAAACTGTAAAACTATGAAAATATGATCGTCCACACTGAAGAACAACATTTTAATAGCATAATGTAACATTCAATAACATTCTCATTGCGATTTAAACAGCCAATAGAATATAACAATGTGTAAATTCTACTGAATTCTGGTTGGTCGATAGTGTTTTTATAGTTCATGAAATTGCTCTGAAAGTGATCCGAAAGATATCGTTCAGCATGTCGTTGTCGTTATAGTTAATATGTGAACAGCGCCATTCACTAAACTGAGAATGATTTTTACAAAAATATAGCTATCGTTGTAGTTATAGGTTTTGGTGTGAATGGACCTTATATTTTAACTAGCTAACTGGATGTTATACTTGTTATGGTGACACCTAAATAAACTTTATTAACTTAAACTTTTAAAAAATAAAATGAGATCTTTTGAATAAGGTTTGACAACTTCGAGCTGTCAATACTGGCTGCTCAGTTGACTCATTGTTTTGTTTCTTGTATGAAGGAAAGCACTGCTATTTAGTGAACAATGTACATTCAAGCAAGGACAGAGAAGAAACTATTTGCACGAATTCTATTCTTCTATGTCAGCACTGGTAAACAGTTGGGTTTGTAATGACCAAGAACATTGGAAAATCTTTTATGTTCATTTCAAATGAAAACCCTTTTTGTGTGACAATACATACACCTACACTTTAAACTTGTTCTCTCTCTTCATCTTATTTTTTGTCTCGCTCTCTCTCACACACAAACATAAACAAAAACAATTATTTTGTCAGAGGCGGGCTCAGTCCTTTTAGGAAAAATAAATGACTGTTGTGGTGGGTGCTCTTTGGTTCAAGGTGAGTAAGAGAGAGAATAGAGACAAAAAAAATGAGCTGAAGAGAGAGAATAGAGTCTGCGTCTGGAATGTAAATGTTTCTATTTGACCGTTGCTTTCTGTGCCTTTGTCTGTGCTTGTGTGGTAGCCTTGACAACCTTGAGTGGCGTGTGCATCTACGTGGCCTACTGCGCCGCCGGCTACAGGGAGGCCATGCGGCTCCTCCTGGCTCACAGTGCTGATGGCTCCAGAATCCTTGATGAGCACATGGACATCCGCTTCGGCTGGTCCCTGGCCCTGGCCTGCATTTCCCTCGTCGGTGAAGCCCTGACAGCCGTCGCTGTCCTGGCCACAGCCTGGAGAGTTAGCCATCAGCGAACGAGGGAAGACCAGGGAATCTAAATCGAATCCAACACCAATCAAATCATGGCATCTCATTAAGCTGGTGGGGATGGATGGAGGACGAGGAGGTGGGGGTGGGGGTGGGTGTGGGTTTGGGGGTGGGTCCTCCGGGAACCACTGGCTTCTGTTCATCTGGATGGTAGACTCAAACAACCACAGCCTTACAGGCGACCACTCAGACAGACAGCAATTTAGAAACTCCAGCAGTGTGGCGTTCCTAGCACAGCGGGTACATCGGGCAGAAACCAAACACACGGGTTACACACAGCTCCGATCCTGACCTTCGTTAGGAGATCACACCTGGAGTGTGATGGTTCCTGGGTAATTCATGTAGCTGTTAGTGCTAGCTGTTAGTCTCCAGAGGGCTGCCCCAACCAGGCGGCTCAGACTAATGATGAAGGTAGCATGGGTGAGGACGGGTGAGAAATCACCCCCCGCCGAGGCTGAACACCTCACTAGAGCACACACCTGCCCCTGGCTCTGACACAGACAGCCACACACCACACAGACATACTAGGACACTTGTTATACTGGCAAGGAGGTGAACTGGCAACGCACAGAAACACACAGAAACACACAGAAACACACACACACACACACACACACACACACACACACACACACACACACACACACTCACACACACACACACACACACACACACACACACACACACACACACACACACACACACTCACTCGTAACTCATGTATTCACAAATGTGCCCAAATATACCCATGCATACATACAGTATGTATTCATTTGTATGATTCATTTGTATGTGAAGACATCCAGTAACACATATGGATTCACATCCGTGCTGGCAAGGTTTTCTCACAGGTTTTGAGCTTCTCTTTACGGGTCTCATTCACACAGCATATTTATACCCATTAAACACAGATTTACAGTCTAATAGTCCTCTATAACGTCTTTGATACTCATGTCGCACAAACACCCCTTACAACAACAGGACTTTGGTGTACAGTAAATAGCATTTTTAACTAGGAACACCTTGATGTGTAAATAGCATCTACCTTATTTAGAAATTTACCTGAGGGGGTTCCGGAGTGTTCTGGCCCACTTTAACCCCTGCTTATTACATAATGCCATATGTTATGACAGTAGAAGAAAGAAGAGTGTTATACAACAGTTAGGTCCAGTCGAGCTATTTAGCAATTTCTGATTGGATGAGACGCATTCTAAGCGTCACAAGGAGTGAGGATATCCCATAGTGTACCATGGGTGACTCTTCACAGTTGATAATCACTCTGCCGAACATACAACTAACTAACTAACTAACTGTTGTATAATTAAGCAATATAACACTTGTGTTCTTGCGGGTGTTCGTGGATATCCTCACAGGTATGGTTACCTATGGCACTCAACCTTCGGATTCATGCCTGTGGCCGAACCACACCCGTGAGGATATCCACGAACACCCTGAAGAACACGAGTGTTATATTGCCTAATTAGACGCTGTATCTTAGCAGAGGATGGGAAACCATGATGGTTTCTGCAGGTGTTTGCATCCTCAAGGCTCCCCCCAAAGCCCCCCCCCCCAGCTAGAGAGATTGCCTTGAAAGTGATTTCTCTCAGGAACTTGCCACTTGTCATTTTTTACAAGCACTTCACACCTGTCAATGCATCCTGAATCCCTTGTAGGAAACAGGGACAACAAAATTGACAGTCTGTCCTTGTATTTCTTCTTGTTATGTCTTTCAAGTCAACATGACATTTTTTTCTTTTTTGATCATGCCATTTTATTATAGGGAATTTCTAGTAGCCTTCCAATATTATCATATTAAAAAGACATACACAGACATACAGTGTATTTAAAATGTAATGATCACAAGGCTGAGGTCTGTTATTTCTGTCTGAGTTATCCTGTATAAACTTATCTGGCACTCCAATTGGTTTAGCAGGTTTAAGTTTAAGGTAGGGTCATGTTTCTGGCACCAAGTGAAGGACCAATACCGAGGCTACGGGTACAATAGCTGAAACCTGACAGATATGACAAGTGTTGTATGTATGTATGTCTGTATGTTTCTTTGAATGTATGTACCTTTGTATGTATTTATGTATGTTTTATGTTTGTGAAGATTCTCATTCATGCAGGTCATGTTAGTCAAAGGAGTTACGTTGTAAGAAACTGGACCTCTTTTAGTATCTTAAAGACGTTTCACCTTTCATCCAAAAGACTTCTTCAGTTCTGGCATGATGGTAGGCAACCAGGAGTTAAATCTCTGGATCACTGGGGGTGGAGCTGTATACCACCCCCCATCATCACATGACAAAGGGTCAGTGACACAGATACTTATGAGAGGCTAAAAAGAGATCCAACAAACAGTTACAAGAGAAAGGTCATTGCCTGCCCACAAGGTTTGAAGGATGCTGAAGCCATCAACAAATTGACCTACTGTGAACCTTTAGATGGAGGAAGTGGAGAATCAAGCACTGACCTCATTTAAAGGATTAACACCCAGCCATTGGTTTAGATATGTAGATGACACTTTTTGTGTCCATCTCTGCCCATTTGGAACAACCAAATGGAACAACCAGTTCCGGGCAAGGTCCGGCTCAGTTCCGGCCCACATGCAGTTGACTCGCACGCAAGCTTATTAATTAATCTTAAAGGGGAACTTCCATCGTTATTTTTATTCATATTTCTGTGTCGCCACTATGGTTGAATGCATTGTGCGTCATTTCTGTGAAAAATTATGTCCTAGATCTCTTGTTTGACAGTGTTTTCTGTAAGCTATAACAGGTCTACTGGTTGAACGACTGGCTTTTCCGGTGTTCCTCGTGAATATCCATGACGTGTCAATAAGGCACCTCTGATTGGGCAAATTCACTGTCTTTCGCTCACCTAGCTTCTGTCCACTGTCCACAATGAATGTGAGCGTGCCATACATGGCTCTGGGCAGGGCTTACGACCTAGTGACGTAGGTTTAGCCTGCTCTGATCCGCTCGTTTTGGTTAGCTCGACCCTTCAATGACCAGTAAAACCATGAGGGTCGAATTTCACGTCTTGGAATGCTGCGTGCATATACTGCTTGTTGTGACCCACCACATTGTAAATAGAGCTACTAAAAGTGTTTTTTGACGGAAGGGCCCCTTTAAATTATACGGCTCCTGTGAACAGTGGTTAATATATGCACACTGTCTATTGATAATTTGCAAAATAATAAGATGTCATTAACTTGTATCTTAGCATAAGAGAGTAAGCTCACAGCTCCACCACCAGTGATCCAGAGATTTAACTCCTGGTTTCCTTACCATCACGCCATAACTGAAGAAGCCTTTTGGATGAAAGGTGAAACGTCTTCAAGCTACTACAAGAAGTCCAGTTGCTTACAGCTTAGCTCCTTTGACATGTATGTGTTATATGTTCAATAGGTTAATTTAAACTATTTTTAATGTTCTTTATATCAGTGATAGCTGATCATCAGCAGGGCTTACACACATCAATATATTCTGCCTCATGTTTAAGGCTAAGGTCTTAAGGTACAGCTAAAGGACAAAACCAATGTTCTTTTAAAGGTTGCCTGATCTCTAAATTTAATGTTAACTTAGGATCATGTTGGGAAAAAAAGCCTTTTTAGTGCAGAATATCCCAATTACATGTGGAGAGGCACAAGGCAATTGGCAATTGAAATGAATGACTGAGAAGGTCAGGAGCTTTTTTCACATGGGCGCACTATCTGAAATGCTACAAAGTTAGGGGACAAAAATCAATTCCATCTCAGGAATAAGTTGCTTCTATTGAGAAAAAAATAGGTTTTCAGTGTTATAAAATGAAATGACTCAAAAGTACTTTAGGGCTTGTTATTTTGCCTACTCCACTGGAAGTTGTGATTAGAATTAGAGCACAATGCCATGTTCCTCCTGGGCTCAAACAGAAAATATACCACCTACCCACCCTTGCAAATGTACTGATGTATTGATGAAAGCTGATGTAAAGCTATATTACTACTACAGCAATGTGTTATATTCCATATATGCAGTAAATTACTGTAAAACATTGTGCAATGTGGGTGGTTAAGACCAAGGTGACATTCAATTAAGTAAAAATGTCTGTATATACAGCGAGATGTAATTCGCAAAGGATGATGTGAGCATTGAATTAATTTTACGGAAACTGGTTACTGTTTGCACTGCATCATACCAAATCCTGCAGCTTGTCTCATGTGCACTGAGAGGTGCATCTCAGCATAGGAAACTGCAACAGCTGTTGTTCTGAGACTGAAAACAGCCATACAAGCACTTGGTGTACTTGAGCTACACCTTAGGTATACTTAATGCCTTTGTTGCCTTGGCAGTGTCAACACATCCTTTACCTGCATGCAAATAGGATGTGGTGAAGTGGTAAATAGACCCCTATATAGTTATTTTTAGGACAGAGATTTAAGTTGAAATATTGATTGAAATGATGAATAGGTAGCAATGAATCAACAATGCATATAAAAATCAATGAATATAAAAAAAAACACATGAAGCATGCCATGACGCCATGAAGTGCTTCAACAAATTATAGTGTTTCCTAACCCCAGAATGAGCTCTGGACCTGTGTAGCAAAAAGAGACCCACAGCAAGCAGTCAATTAATGTTGCACACACTGCTACTAAGACTGATGGAGCAGGTAGTGATTACCATTGTCAGGAAAGTCCCTGTCGGACTGATTTGCAACTATTGATTTTGTTGGGGGTCGGCGATTAAAGCAAGAAGAGCATTGCAATTAAGGAAATGTGGGGAGTTTTTTGGCAAGGTTTGGGGTGCACCTAGGTGTTAAGCCAATTCGCCCTCTTGAAAAAGCTAGCAGGCACGAAGCTCTCCCAACAAAGCGATTAAGCACACGTTGATTACACTCACTTCAAAAAGACCTAAAATCCCTCTGATGTGCTGATAATATGGCGATGTGGTCATTGTGGGAGTACACACTTGAAATGAAAAGCAAAGCCAGGCTACAGTTGTTTGAACATCCATCGCTTGATCACGACCTATTTCACTTGAAGGATATGATTCAAATCATTCTGGTCTACCACACTGTTGGTGCTATATTTTAAAGGAAATAGATCATTTATCTTAGGTGGTTCTTGTAAAAAAAAGTGAATGAAACAATGGTTATATAAATGATCATGAAAACATTTAAAAAGCAAATGTAATTGCAGACCGAATTAATAAATATTACAATAAATGATGAATGTTACAAAAAATGAAAACATTTCTTTAACCATATCAGTCAACCCCAACCTGTCTGCACTCATGGCTGGACAATAAGACTTTGGCCAACAACATTTATGATCTTGTCTCATCTCTTTTTCACATACTTTAAGATTAAAATTTGCAATGGTGACTGTATTGGCTACTGATTATTTTTAGATATACTGAAAAAAATTAAGCCCATGAAAATCATGTCATAAAAAATGCACAACATGAGAAAATGCTCAGATACATGTACAGCTGTTGCCACCTAGTGTCCAAAGGTATCATGACAACTAAACTGTTTATTTTCTTATCTTATTATACTTTTCGCTGTCCTACATGAAACAAATTTACAGAATAGACATGTGGTGGAAAGATGTGGTATATAAGAACATAAATACATTTAGCCAATGTACATTTTGCAGGCAGGTCAAATTGTGCTCTGGACTTTTCAGCAGATGACCTGTCCTCTGATGACTTTCAGGTAAACTTTATTATCCCGCAAGGCGAAATTCATGTTACAACTTATGTTGTCAATCTAGATAGTGTCCTTGCTGGTGGTAATGGTTATGACTGCTATCGAGAGAGAGCTGTTTAGCCTAGATCTCCTCTTATACTGACGGCCCTCCACACGCATCCATTAGCCTATACCGACATGCCTATGTCTCTCCTGTCCTTGTATCCTCTTCAAAATCAGCTCAGTTACAGCTTCCTTGCTAAACATGTTTTGGATGAATGTTAAACAAAGCCATTAGTAACTACAATATATAACTTCATTGACAGACTCAAGGTCCAATCATAAAAGACGTACACAACAAGGCATACACATGCTATATAAAACCATACATACAGATCATATATTCAGACAAACAGTATCAGTCCAAAAAGATTACATAGACACATAGTTGTTTGTTTCAGTATCTCCAGAGCAGAGGAGTGTCGTGTTTATGATTCCATTTCTAGACTTAATCTACACATAACTTTAAATATGAGCTTCCTGAGTAAGGCATGAAAGGTTGGAACGCCATATCTTCACTCTTCATGCAGGTTTCTAATACGCAATATATTACTTTCAGCCCCAGTGTTTTTTTAGCCCCCATCTTCCCTAGACATGAAACTAGATTTCAGCCCAACAGCCCCTCTGTGTGGTACATCTGTGACATTACAGTATGACTGTCGGTCTGCAGGACTGTGGACCTTAGGGGCCCTATTTTGCCGCGGCGCATTGTGCATTCGCGACATGCGCATGCTGTCATTGCTATTCTGTGCCAGCGCAACGTTCATTTTTTTAGGCAAAAAATCACGTTGTCGAGGTAGCAGATGACATTGCGCCGTGACGGGCGGCTCACCGAAAAGAAGAGGTGTGGTCTGGCGCAAAGCGCACCAGATGCTATTATGAGGACGTATAAACCATTTGCGCTTTTGATTAATAAAAAGGTGCTTTTTCGTCACTGGCGCATTGTTGAAAAGCTATTTTAGAGGCGCACAACGCTTTGGACCCCGATGTACCTGCTGCTGCGCCAGAGAGGCGAGCTGAACTGGCAGAAAAGTTGCACCATATAGCTATGTATTTGTATGTTTTAGTAAGCAAACATGCACAAATAATGAGAATATAGCAATGTTGTGCAGTTTATAGCAATGTTCTGCAGTTTATTTACAATTTCTTTTGTCGTTTTAAATAAACAGCGATTGCAATGTTCTGCAGTTTATTTACGATTTCTTTTGTCGTTTTAAATAAACAGCGTGGCAGGTTGTAAGAAATAATATGGACAAATCATCAAAAAGAAAACTAGTGGACTAATGGTTTAATGGACCTATACCTTCCGTTTATTAGGGCCCGAGCACCGGAGGTGCAGGCTGTGCCTGCACCGGAGGTGCGAAGCCCTATTGTTTCTGCTAAGATTATTATTATTATTATTATTATTCTTTTCCCGCTGCGCCGTTTGACCTTTTTTGAGGCGGTTCCCATGCACGAAAACTCATGAAATTTGGCACACACGTCAGAAATTCCCCCCGCTACTCAGAGAGAAATACCCAAGCCCTGAAGTTGCCCAGGGACACTGTAGCGCCCCCTGTTGTTACAGAGGTTCGTGGGTGCCATACACTTTCAGCTACATGCACGAAATTTGGTAGGTGGGTTCAACTCACTAAGGCGAACAAAAAAGGTCAATACAATGGCATGGCCACACCCAACAGGAAGTGAGATATTTGGACTTTTGTGCGATTTGACATACAATGGAATTTAACGTACTTGTCCTAAACCGTACATCAGATTTGTGTCAGTTTTGGTATACATGATGTCAACATGTTGTAGATGTTAAATTGCGAAGAGATTTTTGATATGTTGTAAGATGACGAAACAACGGCTTGATGAATTTAAGTATCACATTATAAGTATCCAGATACACAGGAAATGTGTCACCAATTCATTATGCAGTGTTTGACAAGAATAAAACTTGACAGGTTAATGTCTGTCATTACTATGAACATATCTGTGTGAGTGAAATGGCAGTCAGTCATAGCGCCACCATCTGGTAGCAGAATGACTTGTTTGAGGTCGTGGTAAAGCTACACGGTACATTAGATTAATGTGAGATTTGGTATACATGGTGTGGAAGTGGTGTAGATGTTAAATGTTGAAGGGCTGTGAAGCCAATATTTGTCATTTTTTAATAAATTGGCATCAATCAACAGGTGTGTTCCATAGTGCGTTAAAGTCAGGCAGAGCACGGGCAGCTATTGGGTCCCCCGGTTCAACAAGAGTTCAGCAGCAACAGGCCGGGCGCCATTTTCTTTCATTAATGTGATACTGGCTTAAGGCTTAGCTACATTCTGATATTTCAAAGTCCTGCCATGATATTTTTACTATATGTTATTAGTAAACTACGAAATATTGCTTCACTTAGTGAAAGAAATAAACGAAGCGAGCATAGAAGGGCTGTGATCTAGCGTGTTACAGCTGACTGAAAGTTAGCTTCCTTGCTACCATATTAGCCCTCACGAAGTCAGCATAGAGCTTTGCTTGCTAGCTAGGATATTAGCCACAATGTTATAAGTTCTGTTTTATTTGTACTGTTTCGGAGATGGATAATTTCATTCTGCGGGGGCGGTTTCTGTCCGATGTTTGTCCGGTGAGTTGTATGCATGTTAACAGATCCGTCCACTCACAGACGATGTTTGTCGCTCACAGACCACGTACGAGTCTATTTTCTGCAACTGTCCATGAGCGTTTTCATCCCAAATCCTATTGAAACCCATAGCACAATTACACGTAATGTCAACTATTCTGTCTAAATGGGCTAGCTGTCATTTACAACGAAGTGCAATGAACGAGTAAAACCAGTAAAACATAATAAAGCCAAATTACATTTCCCCCTCTCTCCCTCTCAGAAGTTCAGAGTGACATTTTTATTACGGTGAACATGTGGAAAAAAAACTTCAACGTTATTTAAACAGCACTTCACAATGGGAAATTCCAGCAAGCAGTGCTATAATAATTAACTATTTCCTTGTAACTTTACAATATATGCGGGTTTATTTGATATTTTCCATATTAAACCGTTCGTCATTTTGGAATAGGTTCAGACTAACTGATACGTAACCTACAGCTTCCATATTATCATTCTATCATGAACTAAGCACTACTGGAAAAGGACACAGAGTGGCGTTGTAGGCTAACGGACCGGTCTATTCTACTGACGTTGACAGACGATGAGCAAGTTTCAAGAGAGATTCAAGAAAGTTTTATCAAACACTTAAATTTATTTAAACGAGGGGGATGCCCTGCTGTGTAGCGTATGGCTGTGGCACTAAACCACAAAAGGGGAAGCGTTTTTCCCGCGACCCAAAGGGAAGAAAACTGGGGGAGTCCAAAGTTAGAAGAAAGCACTGATATGAATTCGTTCTTGTGTGAGGTAAGTTAGGCTACATCTCTTTTTCCCCATAACTAAACCCTGTTAACACTTCTTGTTAGTGTAAGATAACAATTATATTACTATTGTAGCTTATATAAAGCGATTTAAGATAAATACCGGGTCAAGGATAGACTTAGCATATAGCCTAGGTTGTAATAACGTAGAGCTCTGGTAATAAATGGCGCCTGGTTAATTTTCAAGTACCGGTAATCATCTTTAACCACGATGCCCTTTCCGAGATAAAATGTATGCTTGCATAGGGGTGATGTTTTTCACCAAAAAACGGGTGTTGTACATGTTAACATTGATGATATATAAAATGGGCTATGAACTCGTGTTGTTGGTTTGAGTTAGCTGAGTTACCTTGCTAATATACGAACTGCACTCCAACTGTCCGAGACAGTTATTTATCCCATCATATTTTTTTAGGATGAAAGACCTGAATGGAAGATGAATAATGCTAGTTTAGATTGAATAGTTTTGTGTACTTGGTAGAAGACTGGAGTACCGGTATGTTTGTTGTCGAAAACACCTTCATGTTTGACCAAAGCATTAAATGCAAGCTAAAAATGAGAATGAGTAGCCTACTGTCGGCTGTAAAAGCTGCTGGTCTTCCTGTTGCAAAACTCAGCACGTCACATTAGAAATGGACAGTAGTATGTCGGGGTTTTTTTCTGTTAACTCTGTGTTCCTGTAGCACTGCTTTGGTAGAGATAACATTTCACCTGCCGCGGCTGCGGCGGGTAAAGGCTCACGCGAATGTACGGGATGGCAAAAAATATGGTCAGTGCCAAGCAAAACTGTCATGTACCTTGCATAATGCCAATACAAGGCTATGGTATGATGTGGATGACGGTAGCTTGAAAATGGAGCATTGACTTTTTGGTTGAAGAACTTGAAACACTTTCCCCAGAATAATTTGCATTGTCCAAAATATTTTTTGGATGTGACAGTTATGCTTAAAATTGCCCAAATAGCCTAAATAAATAAAAGACATCATTGGCTGCCATCAGATGATAAATATTTTACACAAAGGAGAACTTGATCCATTAAGTTGACCCATGTTTATCTGACACTCCTAGTCCTAGGCCTTTCCAGGTAAAGGAGCATTTTCCATCCCTCTACCATTTCACTCAGTTGACATATAATCACTTGTACAGATATGTACACATACTTACTTTTAGTATTTGCTACCAGTCACAATTACACCACTATACTTTATCTTTTGGTATATAACTGTTCACACCCTCACTGTAATTCTTCTGTGAACTTTGCCTTAATGCAAACTCCAAAACATGTTTGATTATAGTTTCTGCATATTCTCATGCTCATACTTCTGATACATTATCCCTTTAACTACATTTCCACATTCATACAAGTAAAACTTGTGCTTCTTCTCATACCACTTATCTTACCCACACCCAATCCTCAAGTCATACATTGGGCAGCTATATTCAACAAATTCCTTTGCCTTTCATATGAACTGCCCCACTCTGAACAATGTGATCCTTCCTTTATCAGTGTCACCAAAGCCACTGCCGTATACAAAATCCACACTTTTATTACACTTTTATGACACAATATTAAACAAACACATAAACTGAATGAAAACTTTATAACAACATTCTCCTATGATCCACTACTATCAACACCCCCCATACACTTCTGGTGTTTTACGCAGCCATCCTCATATGCAATTGTACTCTTGTCGCCCTCCTTACGTTCCTGTTCTTGTATTACCATCTGGAGATGTAGCCTGTGTCTCCTCATCACAACAAAACAGAAATAGAAATTTCACTTCTACACACAACTTATAACAACTCATAACATAATTCTTTATATGATACTTCATAGAAAACTATGTCATGATTACCATCTCTACGCCGACAGCAAGTGTCAGGGAGGGTTCAAAATAACACATGTACATACATATTATGACAACATCTATCCCTTTCAGAAATCACTTCTAAACATTCATTCAAAACCTACATCCATGCCCACTTGCACAACATCATTTCCACACAAATTCTCACCTCACAACACTGCTCTACCACACACCTATCATACCAACATTTCACACATTTTAATACACTGCGGTCATACCATGTACCGTTATGCAGTACATCTTTTTTTTTAAATTGACATTCATCAGATTAATTTAGTTTAGATGTATGTGTACTCAGCAGTGTCTTGACTTCACACATCCACAGACACACACACACACAAAAACCTCAGACAGGCACAGACAAACACTCTTAAACCCACACAAACACAAAAAAAATCCCTTTAAAACACACACGTGCAAACACAAAGATAATTGCACCACACTCCCAGTAGACAATATAAAGCTCCTATGATTTAGCATCAACATATCAAATCTCTACAATAAATACATTTGTGACACAGAGGATACATTTGAGAGGGGTGGCATGCCATGTCCCTGCACCGCAGGTGCGAGGGCCCGTCATCGCCGCTTGCGGCTATATTTTTTGATGTTTCCTTTGAGTTTAAGGCTTTGTTTCCCGTCTTCTAAAGTTGTTGTACCGCTTTCGGCGCACAGCGCGTTGAACCCCGATGTACCTGCTGCTGCCCCAGGCGAGAGAGAGGCGAGCTGAACTGGCAGAAAAGTTGCAACGTGTAGCCTATAGCCTGTATAGCCATGTATTTTTATGTTTTAATAAGCAAACAGGCACAAATAATAAGAGTATAACAATGTTTTGCAGTTTATAGCAATGTTCTGCAGTTTCTTTTGTCTTTTAAATAAACAGCGATTGCTCTGCAGTTTATTTAATAAACAGCGTGGCAAGTTGTAAGAAATGAAATGGACTAATCATCAAAAAGAAAACTAGTGGACCAATGGTTTGATGGACCTCCACCTTTTATTTTTGATGTTTCCTTTGAGTTTAAAGCTTTTGTTTTACGTCTTTTAACGTTGTTGTGCCGCTTTGTGCACTGTTCGAAAGTTCTCTTCTTGCCAAAGGAGGACACAATTATTGAAGATATTTCCTCCCATACTTCTATGACCCGCGAAGGTTGGGGGGATTCTTTCCATCCCCGAATATTAACTACTCACGCGCTTTCACTTCACGCACAAGCAGATCAGTCTCCACCGAAAAGCTCCTCCAGTCCGGGGAAATCCGCCATTGTAATAGCAACAGGCTATGGACAATGCGCCTGCTGGCTCTTAAAGGGAATGAGAGTATAAATTCTCATTGGTTAATTGTATGTTACGCCCAAAACACACCCATGACTAATGAAGTAACTTAACCCAACCCTTTTGAACGATGCGCCTGGCGCAATGTTCGCTTTTTCCGCCGTGAAAATACCAAATTGTGTCGGGAACGCCCCCAAAGCAACTTGCGCGACAGACTTTAGACAATGCGCTTATGATCGTGAAAATAGAGCCCTAGGTGTCTTTTTCCTACCATGGATGGGTGTGTTTTTTTTATTTTATTGTGAACAGTTTATATGCTGCTATTTCACGGTGGAGCTAAAACCAGGGGCTAGTCCCAAAATCATGACCTCACTGGTATTGTGTTTTCATGTTGACAATTAATGAAAATGCACATGCACTTTCTTACCACAACCACACTTGCTACGCACCATATTGTAGCTAACTGACATCAATGTACTGCCTCTTGCTTTTAAGCCCCCCAAAAAACTAAAAACAATGCTGCAGATTCCATAGAACTCTGACAGAAACATCAACCTCATAAATATTTTACACCCACAAATTGCTAAAACTGCTGTCAATTATAGCACAGTATCAGTTATGAATTTGTTTTGATTTGAAGGTAAAAAAGAAGATCTTCAAATGTATTTACTTTTTGTGTAGGTGTCCAACATGCAATATTACTTTTAGTATCCGTTATGAATTCGTTTTTGTTGTATTTATTACTTTTAGCCGCAGTCGTACCTAAACAGGAGCGTAGATTTCAGCTCAGCAGCATTTCTGAGTGGTATGCAGTGGCGGAGCCAGGAGGCATGGCTTTGAGAAGCACCTCTCTGCGACCTCTGGAAAGGCAGGGGCTTGACATCAAGCCTCGTCCACATCCAGGTCAAGCCAGAGCACCCCGTTACTGTGCACAGATGGAGGAGAGGAGAGCGCTGGTCAGTCACTCGGGAATTGAACCGGTGACCTTTAGGCTGCAAGTCCAATTCCTTCCACGAGTGCTTGATTAGTGGCTTGCAAAACTATTAAATTTTGGATGAGACATAAATTATGGAAAGATTAGGGTTGTATTCACACACACACACAATTAAATAAATAAAATACACACACACACACACACACACACACACACACATATATATATATATACACTTGCGCACACACACACACACACACACACACACATACAGTATGTCACAAAAGTGAGTACACCCCTACCATTTTGTACTTTCTTTATTATATCTTTCCATGGGAGAAGTCTAAAGCTATAATACTTTTCTACAACGTAAAGTAGGCAGTGTACAGCTTATATAACAGTGCAAATTTGCTGTTCCCTCAAAATAACTCAACACACAACCATTAATGTCTAAACCACTGTCAACAAAAGTGAGTAGACCAATGTCCTGTAGACCAATGTGTCCAATTAGCCATTTTTCCTCCCTGGTGTCATGTGATCCATTAGTGTTACAAGGTCTCAGGTGTAAATGGATATACGTTGTGTTAAATTTGGTGTTATCACTCTCACACTCTCTCATACTGGTCATTGGAAGTTCAACATGGCACCTCATGGAAAAGAACTCTCTGAGGTCGACCAAAGAAGTTGAGTGCATGTGCTCAGCATTATATCCAGAGGCTGTGTCTTCAAAATAAGCGTAGGAGTGCTGCCAGCATTGCTGCAGAGGTTGAAGGGGTAGGGGGACCGCCTGTCAGTGCACAGACCATACGCTGCACACTGCATCAAACTGGTCTGCATGGCTGTCGTTCCCAGAAGGAAGCCTCTTCTGTAGATGATGCACCAGACAGCCCACAAACAGTTTGCTGAAGACAAACAGACCAAGGGCATGGATTACTGGAACCATGTCCTGTGGTCTGATGAGACCAAAATAAACTTATTTGGTTCAGATGGTGTCAGGTGTGTGTGGCGGCAACCAGGTGAGGATTACAAAGACAACTGTGTCCTGCTAACAGTCAAGCATGGTGGAAGAAGTGTCATGGTTTGGGGCTGTATGAGTGCTACCGGCACTGGGGACCTACACTTCATTAAGGGAACCATGAATGCCAATATGTACTGTGACATACTGAAGCAGAGCATGATGCCCCCCCGTTGAAACTGGGCCGCAAGGCAGTATTTCAACATGGTAACGACCCCAAGCACACCTCCAAGATGACCACGCCTTGGGTGAGGGTGAAGGTGATGGACTGGCCTAGCATGTCCCCAGATCTGAACCCAATTCAGCATCTGTGTGGCATTCCCAATATAAGGTGGAGGAGCTCAAGGTCTCAAGCTCAAGGTCAGCTCCGTGATGTCGTCATGTAGGAGTGGAAGAGGATTCCAGTGACAACCTGTGACGCTCTAGTGAACTCCATGCCCAAGAGAGTTAAGGGAGTGCTGGTAAATAATGGTGGCCACACAAAATATTGACACTTTGGGCACAATTTGGACATTTTCACCTAGGGGTGTACTCACTTTTGTTGACAGTGGTTTAGACATTAATGGTTGTGTGTTGAGTTATTTTGAGGGAACAGCAAATTTGCACTGTTATATAAGCTGTACACTGCCTACTTTACAAAGTATTATATCTTTAGACTTCTCCCATGGAAAGATATAATAAAAAGTGCAAAAATGTTAGGGGTGTACTCACTTATATATATTTATTACAAGCAGATTATGAAAAACTAGGATTACTGGGAAAATTTGCCTTCACAATTTCACAGCAGGAAGATAACTTATTTATCTTTTGCTTTCCATTGTCAACATATTAACCAGACTTACTTAAACATATAAGTCCAAGCCTTTTTATAGGCACACCAGCTAGCTAGACAAAAGACAAAACCTCCATTACAAACTTTGTTCTGATGTGTCAGTGCATCACAGAAACACACAGACACTGAAAACACTTGAGTGTTATTTATCCAGTGATAGCAAGCACATATCTAAGGCTCAAACTATGTGGGAACTGCGCAGCTTACAACTTGGGCATACGATTTGAACAAAAATAACAAAATATGTTGCTGGTCCATATGTAGTTTTTATAGAATGTTGAAATCTGTGACAAGTGGCAGAAGTGAAGTTATTGTTTTGTTGTTGCCTGTCCAGAAACATGGATCACAGATTTGCACATTTGTCTTTTTACTTGAAAATCTGAAACTTGGCAAACATCTATTTGTACTGTCACTGGCTTCTCCTCCCGTTCCAGCTCTGACGCTTGTTCCTGCACCTGTTATCCTGTGTGCAGAAAAGATAAATAGATATCTTTCAGGGTTGTGCAATAATGTCAACTGTAGAGAAAGTTGGCTCCAGTCTCAGGCATCGTTTCTCATTAGGGTTGTTCAACTGACATTATTGACTGACTACGTATTTCCAGTGTATTTCTGTAAAACAACTGCAAACAAGGGAAAGTAACCAAAAATATTTACTTCTGCCATTCATTAACTTTGCATGAGCTACTCTGTCGCTATGTTTTGCAATAATGTGTGATAGAAAGTAGTGAATTTGGGACATTTTGGGACAGTTTGTGGAATTGTATCGTTTGATCTCACTCTTGTCATCAGGTTAAAGAATAACCTCAAGGTTAATTAGGTGAAAGCAATAAATGTCAAATATATTTTGTCAAATTACAGCTTACCATTTTGATAGTTGACACAACACTCATTTTTAGTGGCACATTTGGTCATTTCGAACAGGATGTTTGATATCTTGGAATACAGTTTCATAGATGAAGGGTAGGTTATTGCTTTTTGTTTTAATGACAACCTTAAAAAAAAAACAATAAATACATGTTTACGGTTAGTGATGTATTGTACAGCTAATTTGGCTTCATAGTATTACCATGTCAACAAATGATTGATCCTGTTAGATTAAAGCAGAGAGTCAGACAGACATGTTCTCAGAGATGTCTTTAAAAAAAACACATAAACAACAGTGCATAAATTCATCAATAGTCTATGTCATGAAAAATATCTACAGATTATAATGTTCTTCCATTTGTTGTAAACTACTTTCCCCTGCAGTTGGAAATGCGACAACATTGTGGTTAATGTTGTATGTAAAATGTTGAACTTGGATGGCAGGGGACCGCAGGGGATTTCGACATGAGGGGTGTAAGATAAGTGTTGTAACTTCGGATCACACAGCAGATAGCCTCTGTGTCGTGAATAAAGCTCTCTTAGAGTTCTACTTTTCTGATCAGATTCCCCTGAGGAACAAGTATAGGGGACAGCTTGAATGTAAGATCTTTTTTCATATATAGTATGTATACTTAATCTTTATGCTAGTAGAAGCTGAGAACGTATTCACAGATTTATTTTGTGCACCCCCAGTTTGATAATCACCATCACCACACACACACACACACAGACACACACAGACACACACACACACACACACACGCAAAAGAGGAAATGATGTTGATCATAATCATTAACTGAACTAGTGTAAACATAAAGTTGGTTCATAAATAGCCAGATTATTTTTAGAGACAAAAAATCTGCTGTCAGCTGAAGCATTTTCTGAAAACGAGGTGACAATAAGAATACTGTGGACATCCTATGTTAACAGGTATTGTGAATATCATTTTTTGCATTAGTTAGAGCATATAAATCTGCTTTATATTATCCAAAACTGAATAGGCACCTGCGTGTTAAGTATTTTGTGGTTGAGACATTTACAACTATGACTATGTGCAGATTCCATCACAGGCTAACATGGAACTCAGAGCAGCTCTAGTGCTGATAATTCCACTCTTGTGTCATAGCAGGCCAGTCCTATACAATGTGAGTAAATGGCAAGTTTTTATCTCCTTTAGGGATTAGGCCTATACTAAAACTTACCAATTATCTCTGTAACATGTCATGTCACGTGTAGTTCAAATGTTAATATATGAGTTTTTTCTTATTCTGTAATCATTTTTTAAACCAGGGGGGCACTAATGAAGTGGAGCAACATAGTGCATGTACAGGTAACAATGTTGCTGCTGATAACTTAATGAGCTTTACTCATTAAGGGCTCTTTAAGAATTCCAAAGAAGAAACAGACTAATTGACATTCCCAATCTTTGCACGTTTGTGTTTGCCTTAAGGTCCCAGAGCTGTTCACTTCTATGCTGCACACCCAGCGCCGATCAATGGAAAAATAGACCCCATAATTTTCTCTGATGTCACTCTGAATGAGGGATTTGCATTTAACGCCACCTCTGGTGTCTTCACTGCTCCAGTTCATGGAATCTACCAGTTTTTCTTCTCAGCCCAGTGTAGTAGAACTAACAGCAACAATCACTGGTTTCTGAAAGTCAATGGTTTGTGTAAAGTTGTGTGCCATTCTCAAGTTAGCCCACAGTCCTCTGTTGGTAGCCTGTGCACCTACATGGCTGAGTTAGCACAGAATGACAAGGTCACTGTGAGCCAAGAGGGAGGACAGGCTTGGGCTAGTCATGTCGCTCGCTACACCACTTTCTCTGGCTCATTGCTGTTGCACAAATCTAACTGTGCAATGACGTCAACTGTAGAGAAGGGGGATCCAGTCTCATTTAACGCTATCGTTTGATTTTTGGTTTGATTGTATACTCAGGGCATTGCTGTAAAAGAGCTTGATGCTTAGTCAATTTTCCCAGAATAAACAATAGATAATGATGATGATGATGATCCTCAACTGGCATTATTGACTGTATGATGACTGCATTTCTGTAAAGCCACAGTAAGCAAGGGAGAGTAAAGAAAAAATATTTAATTTTTCATTCATTTTGGTCTTTTGCCTTTACAATTTGACAGCAGGAACATAAGATATGTATCTTTTGCTTTCCATTGTCAGCACACTGACCAGACTTACTTAGATTTATCTGATTAGCCACACCTTCATCATTTTCAACTGCCTTTAACTGAAATGGATGGAGCACAACATTTAGCTATGCCTTCTTTGCTGAGATACAATGTTAATCCCAAACATCAGTTTATGGAAGCTCAAAGGTAGCAAAATTCTAATGGCAATGCAAGCTAAAATATACAGTCTAAAAAGACAGTTGTAGGGATATGCACTAACAGTTCAGTGGAGAGGTTTGGACAACACACCTGAACAGTCCTCAGTTAGCCTTAAACCAACCAGGGCAAAGTCACATACGCTACAGAGGTGTTAGCTAGTTCTTTATTTGTGTGGAACAAACCAACCGCATTTTGCTGCGTTTTAAGGTTATGTGATGGTCACATCCTTACAACTTTAAGGAAAGTGATTTTCGGGTGATTCAACCATCATGTATAACTAATGACAGCTAGCTCAACTTCTCTTCCGACACCTTTAAATGATACGGTACAATTATTAGTTGTTGTTTTTTTTTCTGGTATTCTGGCTAAAAGACCCTACAAATGTCCATTGGTGGAGTATTCTCAAAAGTATTTTCATGCTGAGAATCAACCTAGTGCCAGAAAACACTTAATAACATGTCTTGGTAAACATTCTTATTATACTCCGCCCATGATGAGCAAGACCAACGACCCATAGCCTGAGAATTCCTCCAAGACTTTTATACTTGTGGATACACTTATTCTGTTCTGTCTTTATTGTACTGTACATGTGATGTACTCTATGACTGCACATGATATATGGAAATAAAAAGAAACGATATGGTACTGATCTAGGTAATAGCCCAGCTTTTATCTTAACTTTGTAGCGCGTCTGTTGCTGTAAGGTCATGGGTTCGAGCCCGGGGCTGAACTGCATAGGACGACCTCACCTACACATGCACTGCTTTCAACCCAGAATGCATCACTGCCTATAGTTGACTGCAGTCAACTTGATAAAGTCACTAATACACCTTTTTTGTGGCTCCAACAGATCATAAGTCCTCAGAGAGCAGAAGAAGAGCTTGGGCATCCATAGCACATGAAGAAACTAGATGTGCCAGCTGCCTAGCGCTGTGTCGGTGTCCGTAAAAGAGCGGGAGACTGAAAAGTTTTTGCTTAATAACTCAATGACTGTTTCAGCAAACAGAATCAAATTATTGTGATATGTTGGTGTTCAACACTTTCTTGTAGCATAGTACCACCTAGTGACATGGCTGAATGCAAAAATTGGGGTTTTGAATTTCCAATATCTTGGACAGAGAAGGCGGGAACTGTACAAAATATAAATGCACAAAAGCATGACTAGTACCAGAACTTTCTGGCTATAGGGGGCGCTGCAATAGCCAGGCTAGCAACTGTGTCAGGGAGCACGGTGTAGGTTTCGGTTCGGTCCAGCTGTGAATGCGTACGGGCCAATCAGCTAACAGAGGGAGGGCTTAAAATGATGACATTGAACTAAGCAGTGAATATGAACTTGTTTGAATAGGAAACAGGAAGTGGCAAATTTTGTCACACGTGTCCTGAACTTCCATTTCAGAACCATATGTAAACCCTTAAAATAAATATAATAAAAATACTGAATACTAAATACCTCTACACCTTCAGGGGTTTACCTAGCTTGACACGTGTAAGCTGCACAAATGTGCAGCAGCCCAAACTATCACTTCCACCAAATGCCCTCTTAAAATCAAATAAAATTTCAGTGACTAAAAAAAAAACAGTAAAAAACAATAAAAAGACAACGATTTTGCCGACCAGTATACTTATCCAGTCACACTTAAAGTCCCACAAATATGTGCCAAAAACTAAAGTCTGATTCAGGAACCCCGGAGTAGTAGACAATTATATATCGACTAAGCAAAAAGTTTACTTACTCAATCCTGCACAGTGGGAAAGAGTCTGGCTTGGTGATGTCGTTGACCTCATGGTAGTCAATGCAAAAGTGGAATGTACCATCAGGCTTGTTTACCAGGATACATGGAGACACCAAGTTAGAGGACAGAGACTCTGCAAGGCCATTGTCAAACAGATACTGCACTTTTCTTTCTAGCCGTTTTGGTTTCTGGACAGCCAGCAAACAAACATTTAAAATAATGTATGAAAGCAATCAGCTGGCAATGGCTTTCCTCTGACAAATGGCTAAGGATATGCTCTGAAGTTATTGGGATACTCTGAATTTTACAACCTTTTCAACCCTTAATACAGTATCATCTGGCCCCAGCAGCTCTTCCCCCTCTTCAACACATCCAAAGCTGTCAGGAGAGACACCAGCAGGACTTGCATGTGTGCAATCTGGCAAGTGAACATAGTAATCAAGAAAGCATTGTGCGCCGTGTCCAGCTTACCGACATGGAAGGTGCAAGAAAATCCAGAAAATGGGCCTTTATAGCACATATACCAAGGGTAACAATTGTAAGTAAACTGAGAAAAGTTGGAAGTGTGTCAAGTTACTCTTTGGTATCTACAGGCAGCTGTTAGCTAACTTGCAACTAAGTAAAGTAGCTGCAGTGAACCAGCCCCTTGTATTTCACTTCAGAGGGTCTGGCTGTGCTGTATTGAGAAATGTTTTTCTTCCTGGAGATGTGGACTCTGCTGAAATTTAAAAAGACTTGATCTGTCTTTACCCAAACATTAACACTCAGTTTCTTCATTTTTCCCTGCACCTTTTCTAAATTCTCCCACACCACCCACCATGCCTTGTTATGGCCCACCCTTGGGTAGCCCTACTAGGGAGAACAACAACCCACCATTCACCCAAGTTCAACCAGAAAGACCCCGAGATTGAAGCTGATGATGATATTTATTTGATAACATTGACGTGGCACAATAAGACTTTGGCGCAGGTCCTGTCCTTTGTCCTACTCGATATGAATTAACAGTACATAGTTTAGTAATTACAGTAGGGTATATTAACCCCCCGGACAGAAGGACAGGGACCAACTGGTGGTGGTCAGAATTAACGTACATTACGAGAGGGGTACCATACAGACGAAGCAACAAAATGCAAAACATGGAATGAATAGTACAAAGGGAAACCGAAGTAATCGGGGGACTCCATCATGATCCGGTTCCGCCGGGAGCGCTGGGGCAAGGAAAAACTCCCTTGGACAGATAATTTAGGAAGAAACCTTGGGCAGAACCTCGACTCCGGGGGGAAGCCTACTGCCTCGGCTAGACACAGTCCGGATGAGCACGAGAGTCCATGACGCCGTGTAGAGTCCGAAGCTCCGCGATCCGAGGATTGCAGAGCGGAACCTGCCCCGGGCAGGGGTACAGCCAGCCTGAGCGGGAGTAGAGCCAGGACGGGAGCGGACGAGGTGGAGGAGCTTGGAGGGCCTCGACGGGAGCCGGGAATGACGAGGCCGGAGTGGAGAGGCAAGTTTCCCGGACACGACAGGATCCTCCTGATGAGGGCAGGAGCTTGGAGGACCTCGACAGGAGCCGGGAATGACGAGGCCGGAGTGGAGAGGCACGTTCCCAGACACGACAGGATCCCCGGATGAGGGCAGGACCCATGGATGGTTGCCGGGGAGGGAGGAGGGCGAACGCGAAATACACCTACGAGCAGCAAATCAGGTTAGTGAGGTGACGTAATATAAGGCATGTGTTAACATCTGATTGGTCGTTAGTAAATAGGTGACGCGCATTAGGTCTTCCCGGCAGAACTTCACGCTACGCTTACATTGATAAGACAACATCTTAAAAAAGTACCCAAAAGTGCCCAAAGATGTAACCCAGGCTGGCCCCACTTGTTACAACCAGCTCAAACCTGTAACGAATAAAACAGGGAAGCCCAGGGATTTGAGACAAAGTAAGTGAGTTTATTCCCCACAATGTTGAAACTCCGGATCAAACAAAACATGAACCGAACTGTGTCTCTTGGATATGGATGGATATGCCTCTGCACAGGTGGCGGGCGTTCCAATTAGCGCCTATACGATGAGACACACACACACACACACTCAGACAAGCACGCACACAACAAACAAGGAAAAGAGCAGACGGCCCTTTAAGGGGTTTGTCACACCTACAAACATGGAACACAAATGCTGTGTCTGCGATCACACACTGCCGGCAGTACATTTTATTATAGTACTATAGTTACAGTATTAAAGTATTATTATACAACAGTTAGGTCCAGTCAAACTTTTTAGCATTTCCTAAATGGATGAGATGCATTCTAAGCGTCACTAGGAGGATGTCCCACAATATGTCATGGGAGACTCTTCACATTTGATAATCACTCCGCCAAAGATACAACATACCCGTTAAATCGAGAACATTTATAAACTATGGCAGACTTTAACAAGACACTCAAGGCTGCAGAGCACCAGCTGTGCATTAGGTCTAGTTCGGACAACAACAACAACAATCATATCTCAGTGGCTGCACAATACAGGGGAATGTCCAACTCAATGTGTGGGACACTTGTTGCATAGCAACCACAGACCCTGTTAACTCAAACTGGAACTATTTTGTGGAGACTGGAGCGAACTGAAATACCATGAAATAAAGCTTGTGTCTATACACTCATTGTGCTGGCAATGGAACTGTTATATAAGCATATAACTGTATAAAAGCAATATAACACTTGTGTTCGTGGCTATCCTCATGGGTGTGGTTACCTATGGCACTCAGCCTTCGACTTCATGCCTGCGGCCGAACCACACCCGTGAGGATATCCACGAACACCCCACTCGTGTTATATTGCTTAATTATAATAATTTTATTATAGCACTGTGCACTCAATCATCCTCATGATAGGAGATGTTTTTTTTGCAAGTGCTTATTTATAGACCAAAGCATGTGGAAACTGGTCAAATTGGTGCAGTCATTTTTTGGGGGGAAGGCAATAATTGTATCCCAGCCATCTCTCTGGGCAGACCTGAGAGCATGTGGGAAACGAAACGAAGGGGTTGGCACCAGGTTGGAATGGGTTTCCTAGCTGATGAGGTTGTTTGGCTGCCTGTCAGCACATAGAACTGGTTCAAGATTAGGTTAGTGCATGAGGGAGCTTTATTCTAATTCTAACACGTTCTACTACTTCAACCTGTAAGGGCCCATACTATAAAATTGTCACGGTTCATGAATGAATGAATGCAGCCGTACACATATATCATTCACCGTGACGGTAATCCACATGAAATATAGGGCTATGTGGGTCCCAGAGGTGGACACATTGAGGACGTCCATTACAGGCACCGGCCATTCTTTTTATGCTGCTGATCTCACTGAAAGTTATCGAATGCCTGCTGTGGCTGTGAGAGGCCTTTTTTGTGTGAAGTTATAAGTATTACTTTCAGGAACTTTTTTTGAGGATTTTATGATGGTGAGGCCAGCCCAGCGAGACTTGGGATAGTCATGGAAGCGGCATGGCCTAGCTTGACTAGCTTGAATCGTGCCGACACCAGAGAAAGACATCCACCATGGCCTCTACCTGGGTCAAAACAGTCACAGTAGTTGTGCTTCTCATACACACAGATTGAACTGGCTCAAATCAAGGACAACAAACTAAATATTTCTGGATCCCAAACTTCAAAGAACAGTCATTCAGAAGTCACTGTACTATTTGTTGTTGTTAATTGTTAATTCATTTGGCTGTCTTTCTTTTTGCATTGATGTTCATCAGTGGCATCAGTTTTTGCTTTTTAAAAGTAAAAAAAGTCCCTATATGAGCTCCTTTACCTTCACCTTTGTCGTTACTCAAGCAAGTAGGTGCCGCAGAGCTCGTGTCCTTTTTTGTGACGGATAGGTGGCTCTCCACGGGCCAACCCTGATGTCCAGAGACAAGAAGAGAAATGCAGCCCTTAAATTCCTTTTCTGTGCGTACAAAGGGAAAGGTGAAAATAAATAATTCAATATGTACCCATTTGTCTGTGTCATTGCCTATTCCAGGCCAGTACAGGCTGCTTGAAATAGCTGACTTTGTTTTACCACTTACACACTGCACAGTAAATGGACTTAAGAAATGTACACTTTTAGATTAGGTTGGCTTCTTCAAAGCCAGCCACTACTTTTCTTCTTTTCTTGACACAAAAAAGTTTACCACATTAAAACAGCTATATTGTCATAATGGAATAAACAAGAAACTGTTATAGGACATTTGTAATGTAAGAAACTAGCATATTTAAACATGAGTAGCCCATATGTGCTTAGAGACAATGAGACACTTATAGCTAATTGTCAAATAATTAAAATTGAAAGAAGAGTCAATTGTTAAGTCAGACACAATTAAATGGCAAGAATTACAAGTACTTTAAACAGTGGGTTCATCACATATCCTTCCTTCATAACCTTTTGTTCTGTTTTCTGTTTGTTTTTTTGTTTTTGTCCGCTTTTTAACACTGCCTAGAAAAAATTGTACATGTGCCAAACCAAAAATAATTCCATGGTCTTGGTCTGTTATGGTTTGTTGCTTACCTTAAACCACAAGATGACACACACACACACACACACACACACACACACACACACACACACTGAGACAGGTGGAACACTGATGTGATGTATAGAATATATTAGCAGTACATTAACCATCAAAATGTTAAAATTTTTAAAAAGCCCTTTCAAACAGATGTTTCCTGATCCTTGGTTATTTTCTACAAATGAAACTGCACAAACATCTCAGCCACCAGGGTACAAGTATAGACTTCAACCCCAGGAACTTTGTTCTACACCTGCAAAAAGTACATCGGCAGCAGTTCGGGAAAAAACACATTGAAATACACTGTCAAGCCCTGCAGTGTCCCTCTCCACTAACACAAAAACAAGTGGAGAGTGCAATCCACTCAGCCAGCCCCAGAGTGGCTTCAGCCTCCATGACACTGTGCACTTTGCCTCTTCTTCTCTTTTCTCCTCTCCTCTCCTCTTCTCCTCTCCTCTTTCCTTCTCCTCTCCTCTCCCCTCCTCTCCTTTCCTCTCCCCTCCTGTATTCTTCTCTCCTCCCCTCCCCTCTCTCATCTACTCTCTTCTCCTCTCTTTTTTCCTCTCCTCCACTCTCCTCTCTTTTTTCCCTCTCTCCTCCTCTCCTCTCGCCTCACAGCTGCCTCCACCGCAAACAAAATAAAATTCCCATCAATACCTCTTGAAAGGTGGCTTTTATCAGGGGCTAAACATAAGTGGCTGGGAGTGATCTGCATATTTACAGAGCTGTGAACGCGCAGCAGCCCGCAGCCCACAGGTGCCAAGCTGCTGCTCTAACTACTTCGGGCAGCGCTGACATTTTGACAGAGAAAGCCGCAAACAAACAGCGCCCAAACAAAAGCAAACGAATGGTGAGCAGAGCAGGAAAACAGAAGGGGTGTTGGGGCAGGGGGGTTGGGGTTGGGGTTGGGGCAGGTGGGTGGGGTGGGAGAGGGGTTTGCTCAGTGGTGGTGCAGGAAGGGGTGATGGTGGGAATGGTGGGGGTGCTGATGATGATGTGGAAGAGCTAAAAAGTGAGCATCCCCGCACGCAATGGATCCGTGAGCGTGTGTTCTCCACGCACCGGCGTCAATTACTGGGAACAGTTTGCAAATAAACAGAGGCAGCACTCCTCATAAATTGCCAGTGTAATTAAGCAGTGCAGATGCATGGGGCTGGGGGTGTGTGTGTGTGGGGGGGGGGTGGGGGTGGGGGTTGGTGGGTGATGGGGAGAGGTAGCGGAGGACGGCATGCGGAGGAGAGGAGAGGAGAGGAGAGGAGAGGAGAGGAGAGGAGAGGAGAGATGCAGGCATTATTTATCCCGTGCAGTGAGCAGAGCCGCTGACAAGGTGGAGGTGATTAAATATTAAAGAGGAGCATATGGGAAGTGCTGGGCTGGTGCAGGAGGAGAGAGGCAGTAAGAGTCTGTGTGTGTGTGAGTGTGTATGTATGTCGGGGGGGGGGTTTGTGTGTGTGTGCGTGTGTGTGTGTCAGGATGTTTGTGTGCATGTATGTGTGTGTGTGTGTGTGTGTACGTGTGTGTCGGGGTGTTTGTGTGCATGCATGTGTGTGTGTGTGTGTGTTTTGGGGTGTTTGTGTGCGTGCATGTGTGTATGTTTGTGTGCGTGTGTTTGTGTGCATGTTTGTGTGTATGTGTGTGTGTGTGTGTGTGTGTTGGGGTGTTTGTGTGCGTGCATGCGTGTGTGTGTGTTTGTTTGCGTATGTGTGTGTGTTTGTGTCTATTTGTGTTGGGCTGTTTGTGTGCATGGATGTGTGTTTGTGTGATGGGGGGTGTCAGGGTGGAGTGTGTGTGTGTGTGTGTTCTGGGTGGAGGAGTTATGCAGGGCAAGATGGAGACAGAGGAAGGGAAAAGCAGGAAGAGGGGTTTTGGAGAAGGAGAGCAGGAAGACTGGTATGCTTGTCCTATTGCGAATAGAGGAATAGAGAGAGAGATAGAGACAGAGAAAGAGGGAACAATATGTAAATGGTGCAGTGTGTGGAGGGGAGAGGAGAGAGAAAAGCTTGTTTTCCACGAGGATTGGAATGGAGAGAGGGAATGCACAGCAGGCAGGATGGAGAGAGAGAGAGAGAGAGAGAGAGAGAGAGAAAGAGAGAGAGAGGGATAGACGGTGCGGAGTGAGGGGAGACTGCAACACAGAAAAATAGAGGGAAAGAATAAGCAGGGGAGCAAGCAGAAAAATAGAGAGAGTGAGCAAGAGAAAGAGAGAGATAGAGAGAGAAAGAGAGAAACCCAAGTGAAAAAGAGAGAAGGCAGGGGGGTGGGCGATGGGGGTTGGTGGTTGGGATGGGGGGTGGGTGTTGTGTGGGAGTGCAAGGAGCAAAGAGGGAAAGAGAAAGATCACTGCTGTGTCAAAGTGGTGCAGACCTGCGTGTCAGCTGCATACGAATGGCGCCGGGGTCTTGTGCAGGCGTATTTGGACACGGCAGCCTGCAGTAGAACTGTAACTGATGTGATTGAGGCTGAAGTGGAGAAGCAGTAGAAGGAAAAAAAAGAGGAGGAGGAGGAGGAGGAGAGCGAGGGAGAGGGAGAGGGAGAGAGAAAGAAGAAGAAGCGCTGCCCCCATTCTCTCAGCCTATTGTCGTCATGAATGGTCCAAATCTACTGCATGCCATCACAACACAGGGCGGCAGTGGTACATGAAATATTTATAGTAGGCTGGCATGTGGCTTCTGAACTAGTACCTAAGGATGTCCAGCAGTACTCTGTGTATTCTCTAAAACGAGGCACATTGGGAGTTTTTTTTTTGTATACAAAATAACTGCTTAGACACCATTTATAGTAACCAAAATGAGATACAGCAAGACCAATTTTGGAGTTGCACTAGAACTCAAGAGTAGGTTTTTTATAAACAAAGAGGCCAACATCAAAGCAGTGTTTTGCACTGGGCTTTTAGATACAGCACCACCACTTAAAGCCAGCAGAGGGAGCTAAAACCCAAGATATTAAAACATCATATAATTTGAAAGGACTGCCTCAGCATACCGTTAACGGTTTGTTTTCTTTTTTTCGTATAGCTGGAACGGGAGTTTCTAATGAAGGGTATGTGTGCGGTGTCTATATACAAAAGGTTTTCAAAGTGCGCAAATTGTTTCGGCATTTGCCAAGAGCACGATTTCATAATGCAGCCGGTACAGATGGATAGACGGATCTCTAAATCCGCCATAATAAGCTGTTGGGTTTCTTTTTTTCTCCAAGGCAGCCGGGAGCGTTTCTTTCAGCGCCTGTTTGGCTTTGTATTTCCTCCCTGTCAGAGAGGCCACTAACAGTCTTAAATCTGATCTCCCATAATTATGTTATTGTACATCTCTGAAGAAAATCTTCCCCCCAATCATTAAAAATGCCCTTATTATTTCCTAAGCCAGTGACAACTAACCTAACGCTGCTATTATCCTGTAGCATTTTGTTAACACTGCTCAAGTGCCTAGCCTCATGCATTTTGACTCTTAACCTATATGCCGAAATAAGCTGATTTGTATCCACTAGTATTGTAAAGGTAGCCTACTTATAGCCAGCACACGGCATGCTTCTTCGTGGTGTGATTTGGCCCCACTTATAGAAAGGCAGAGATAAAGATACAGATGCAGATACAAATAGAAAGCCCACTCTATGGCATACACGGACTACACCACCATTGAGCCAGATGTTACAGTGTGCACTAACAAAAGAACCTTCCAGCCGTCAACTTTTTTCCGCTTACATAACACAAGTTCAGTGTCTTTCCTTGTGACACAGAAAAAAAAGAGAGAGCAAGAAAAGCAGACAGGAGAGTCTGCCTATTGAGTCAAGAGATTAGCAAGCATCAACGTCAACGCTGAGAACCGACGTGGTATGTACAGTCCCTTGGAGAGCAAAGTCATTATGAAAAGAACACAAGCTTGATATATACAGCAGCGTATGCTGCTTGCTCCGTGCAGTTAAGAGAAGGTTCTGAACCCATGTTAGCAATTGAGCAAATCCCTGCTGGATATTCGCAGCCTACTCATTAAGGGAACCAGCCGAACACGGAACAAGTGTATGAATGATGCAAGGCCTATGCAGTCCCAAGTCTACCATTCTATACCTCCAGGTTTATTGACACATAATGCAATTATACCCTAGACTTCCCGGAAGATGTGCAGTGCAGCCTAGGGTTTATTTACAGTGGAATGGCTATAGGAGTAGGAACGTATGGATTTTAAGGGTTGCCCTCTCAAATTCAAACAAAAGATAGCATTTTCACCGAGAACTGTGGGGCAAGACGAATCTGTTAGCTGACCAGTCCGAATGTCTTCGTCTTTTGTAATAAAGGAGTTGGTCGTTGTAAATTGATTTGTGAACAGTGGAGATAAATGATAAAGCTTCTCTCGCTCTTTCTTTCACACGCTGACAAACAGTCTTTCTAAAATTGTTTGTTTTAAGCTTGTTCTTTTCTTAAGTGATTGCCTTTTATTATTCTATTGACACTGCATAGCCTTCCTAAAATGTCGAAGCCGACATACCAGTGAAGCTGATGTATAACTTTCAGCAAACCATACATATTCCTTTTGTCTGATAGTAGTAGTGCACGTGTCATCATTGCACAAGCCTAAACGTTCCCCTCAGCTGGTTGAGCAAATTCCTGTGTAGTATCAAAGCTAACCAAACCCAAAGATTAATAATAATAATAATAATAATAATAATAATAATTGATTTGAAATATGTAGGCTTTTACCAATCTACTAATCATTTGTCAAATCCATTAAATGTTGCTTCACAGTCATCCACAAGAGAGTGCAATTTCTTTTACAGAATTGTTTGACTTTCCATTAGAAATATGTTGGGGGACAGGACAGATACATATTCTTACCTTTAATCGGTTGAAACGTCAAACTGTAAATGTTCTGTGCCAGTTAAAATGTGCTCTTCAATTATGCTATTTGACAAGTTCATGATATACAAAAATATCTTGATTCTTGATCTCGTTTTTTAAGCACTTTTGTAATGACCTTGCAACATTATTAACAGTGTATTGTTTTTTAAAAGCTACTTAATTTTGGTTGATGTTAGGCATGGTGTCCTTCAGTTATTGTTCTCATGTAAAGAATGTCTTTTGTAAGTGCTTTTTGCTAGACTGGACATTAAAACAAATATTTTCTGACCAAATATTATAGTAAACAACATGCTATATGATGAATTTAAAATATTTTTTACATTAATTAGAATTAAAATCATATTCCCTTGTGAAGAGTTAATTTCAGCAGTCTACAGGGTGTGGGTTTGTGTTTTGCTGTACTTTGTACTTTGCTGTTTGATGCCTTTCCCAGAGCAGACTTCACAACTCTGACCTTGGCAGGGAGAGTGATAAGGACGACAGACTAAAAGATACCGTCATGTTTACAGAGTGTCTTGTGTGATGGAGCGCCATCAGCATCTGCATATACACACTGTTGTGCACACATTGATGCAGTACCCTCCATCTTTGGCAATATGTCCATTTGAAAGGCACGATATGGAGGAGTCTTGATTATCTGTCAGCAGAATTAAAATATAGTTTGTAGTGTAAATATTATGTTCCCAGTAGAGATTAATCACGTATAACTAAATCAGTGTGTTATTGTTGGATTAGCTTGAGCCTTTCGTACATAGTGTACATAGGAACTGCTAGTTTCCTCCAGAGGCCCTAATGCTGTGCCACCATGTTTCTACACCAAAGTGAACAAACCACTCTAAGTACTGGCTCTAGAGAGGGCTTTTAGCACACAACGATCTATGCAGATCCTACTGCAGTAAGATATATTCGGTTGATTGCAGTAAGTCTGCTTAGTTTCTTAGTTCTCGCTGCCCGCAGCCCGAGAATTTGCACCCCAGTCTGCTGACTCATTACTGGGTGGTGCTAAATTGTCCGTACGGCCCCTCTAATGTGTGTGTGTGTACCTCGGTTCTTGTCTCGCTCCCTGCACCCCAGACTTGCCTGTGCTCCTCCGTGCCACGAGCAGGATTTGCATCAGAAGCAGTGCCAGCAGTGAGCGAGCACCAAAGCTGATTGGAGGAGACAGTCATGCACTTCCTGTGTGTTTGGCCCGGTGGTGGCGGTTGGCGAGGGCTTATGAGTCACACCCTAACAGTGGGGTTTGTGTGTGTGTGTGGGTGTGTGTGGGAGGGTGTATGTGTGTGTATTTGTGTGTGTGTGTGTGTGTGTGTGTGTGTGTGTGTGTGTGTGTGTGTGTGTGTGTGCGTTTTTGTGTGTGTGGTATGGTGAAGAGTGTGGGAGTGATGCAACAGATCTGTACACAATGAGGCTCGGTTGTGTGACTGTCTAGCTGAAAAACAGTGAGGAGGAATGGGAGGCCTGTGTTGTCCACTGTCTCTCTGCACAGTCAGGAACGAGCAGATTGTCAAACCGCTCTGTCCATGCATGCATGTGCTAAAATACTTAGTTGTACTTTCACACATAAATCTTAAAGACAAAATCTTAATGTTTTACATGTAAGACGTTACAGTGCCTACAAAAAAAACACATTGTTTGCAAGTCTTTCTTTAAATATAATATCAAGCAAAGTATTTATTGCTTGGAAGGTCAGACAGATTAGTGGAAACATTTACTAATAATCAATTAAGTGTGACTTAAATAATCCCATGCAAATAAATAATATGGATAAAAAATGTGTTAATATTATACGTTTGTATGCTAAACACAAGATATTTTGCTTTCTGAAAAGCTGTATACATACATACAGTATAGTGATAGCGGGGCAAAAATATGTAAACAGTTAACAGTGAACAAATGTTCACCTGGAGCCTTGTCCTGAGGCCAGGTGTAAGGAATGTGTTATTGCCCCACTCACCCACAGGTGAGAAAGGCCCAAGAGCTGGCCCAGTGATAGATTGCCCATGATTTAGCATGCTTCTGTCTGCAATGCACACTCACACTTATCCAGTGGAATAATACACCCCATTCATACTTAATGCAGGCACTCTACACTTCCCCACCTCATGCATGGGGTGCTAGTGGGCTGATATCAAGTAGCATATGCTTAATGTTTTGCCTATATATTTTTGTTTGTGTTGGGGATGGTTGTTTGTTATAAAAAAAGCTGAGTGTCCTAAAATGATTATTATAGATGACTCTTATTCACCTGCTGCTACATTGGCTAATTTATGCACGGTGCTAGCATCTTGTGAATGCCTCTTCTCTAGTTCTTCAGGGACTCAGAGAGGGGTCGAGGGTCCTCCCAAATAGAGATAAAAAGGGAGGGAAAGCATGTCTATCCCGAGGACTACTGTATCTCTCAATAGCACAGCGTAGCGTTCCTAGAATATCACATCAAAACAGCATAAGTGCTTGTACTGTAACCAGAGAAAGTCTCTGAAAAGAAAAGAGAAAAAAACTTAAAAAGTTAACTTTTGTCTGTGCAGATTTTTTTTTGTTTAAAAAGTAAGAACAAAAAGCTCCATTACAGGAAGATTTTTTTTCCATTAGCATAAAATGATTTAATATAAAGTATGTGATTTCACTTTGTATATACTACCATTGGCAGAGTGGCTCTATGCCAGTGTTTCTTAAAGTTTTTCAGACCCAGGAAAATCTCAAGGACCTCTTCCCCTATCTGAGGTTAGCGGGGCTATGTAAATTCATAAATTGAATTCAGCATCACAGCCCTAACTAGGGAATGGCATGAAGATGACATATCATTTTGAACACACTGTGTGTGCATAGCTATACTGTAGGTAGCTTAAGAAACATGAAAAGAAAAAAAATGTTAACACAACATGCTCGTGTTGTGAACCACTCAGGATGGCTCACAGGCCGTGGTCCACACATTTTGAGAAACACTGCTCTATGCAAAGGCTGCTGGTAATGGAAGGAGAGGAGTAATGGCGTGAGAGAGGCGTGGTGGCGGAGGGCCTGTGCTGTGGAGGGCCCAAACCGGCCCCGTAACCAGGCCTCAGCACAGCCTCGCCGCTCAGATTACTTTGCATGATGTCAGAACACTTTGCAGAATTGAATGGTTTCTCATGACTGCCCACACAATAAGTCCCAGCGCCACCAAGTGAGTGCTGTAGCTTTATACAGAGATGAAATGTCATTCCGGTAAAAATAATTAACAGGAGGGGGGGAAAAAAAGTCCCGCCAATTACGGTAATGTTCCCGCTTAGTCTTGACTTCATTCAGAAGAGTATGCGACCATGACAGACACATTAAAAATATCAATACTTCTGATTGCATGACATTTATGCAGATCTATATGAAATGAGATTAATCACTCAGACCTTTTCCCCCAGCTGATGGAAATGATGTGAATGCCTGAGCAGCTGCGGAGTGAGGGCAGGCGGAGAGAGAGAGAGAGAGAGAGAGAGAGAGAGAGAGAGAGAGAGAGAGAGAGAGAGAGAGAGAGAGAGAGAGAGAGAGAGAAAGAGAAAGAGAGAGAAAAAAGAAAACGAAAATGTTGAGAAGTTTAATAAATGCTGAGTGCTGGTGACATGTGTGATTTGTGGGTCTGGGACTGGTGTGTGTTGGGTGTGTGTGTTGGGTGTGTGTGTGTGACGGGGCTGGGGTGCTGGAGGCGGGCGGCTAGGTGGAGGGCAGTGGATGGGTAGGCCTCAGCAGCCAGCCCCTTCCTCTTGGGCCTCTCTGCATGACAATCAATCCAGCTCCATTCAGCGAATCACACGGAGCAAAGAGACTGAAATTACTTTATTTAATACTTGATTTAATTCCCACACATACATCATATCATGGCCGTTTGCGGGCTGCGCTGAGTTAGAGGGGTGGGGGGTGGGTGTGTGTGGAGAGGAAGTAATTTCGAAGGAAAGGCATTGGTTTCCATCAAGCCATCAGGCTCCACTGTGTGTGTGTATATATATATAGATATAAATATTCATATATATACACATACGATAAACTATATGTGTGTTTATCTTCTACATATGCATGCTTGCACACTGTGTATTCTTGTAAAAAAAAAAACACACACGCACACACACAAGTAACATTCTTGATGGTCCCTCTCCACATAAGACTAGGCTTGTTGAGAATACGAGAAGAAAGAAAGACCCCCCCCCCCTCCTTTTTTTTCAAATAATGGAATTAATAACCATTTTTAAATTATAGTCTCTGACATGTGACCCCAGATCTGTTAATTATTGATCACCCACTTCTGTGGGGATGGGTTGTAATTACCAGCCATAATGTGAGTCCTCCATCACATTTAAACATTTATACTGCTTATCTTTCCCTATGTAACCCCTGGCTAAGTTTTTCTAATTAGACTGATCAAATCGAGGCTGAGAGGTAATTTCGTCTTTTTCTTCAATTAGGGCTATCTGTGTTATACATATTTTATGAAATTCATATATACATTCGTGAACTGTTTCACGTTCTAATTAACATCTACCTACTTCACCCTCTCCCCACCTCAAACACCACCTTTTAGAAAAGGGAGGATTTTTTTGTTAGGCATCTTGCTTTGCGTGTGTGTACTGTATGTGTGTGGGTGTGTGTGTGTGTGAATGAATATGTGTACTTTTGCACCAGCAGTTAGATTTGAGTTGTTGTTAGGCCTGTCAAAAATTCAGACACACACACACACGCACACCCCCCCACACACACACACAGATGTAGACACAAAACAAAAGTAAACTTCCAGGCGGAAATACTTTGTGCAGATTAGGAGAAAGTAAAAAGCTTAATCTCCTCACCCATTATCTCGTCACAGGTGCCACCAACAGGCAGGTGAGTCACACCTTCAACGCTCCCCCATCAGCGCTGGCAGCTGCTGAGCATGTGTGAGAAATCACAGCTCCGTCTCAGTCTCCGTCTGATCCCCCTCTAGTCATTCGCACTCATTTATTTTGTTAGCAGTCCAATAGTCGAGTATTGTAAAACAAAAAGTCTGACGGGAAGATAGTAAGATCCTCAGCGTGCAGCAGCACAATAAAAACATCTCTCTCTCTCTCTTTCTTTCCCTCTCTCTCTATCTATCTCCCTCTCTTATTCTCTCCCTCTCTCTCCTCTGTCTCTCTGTTTCTCTCTCTATCTCTCCTTTTGCTCTCTCTCCTCTCTCTCTCTCTGTCTCACTCCCTCTCTCTGTGTGTCTCTATAGCAGCATGAGTTGCTTCAGGACACTTTTTGTAAGGACTTTTGGTTGAAAACTACCAGTATGCTGAAACAGCATGCAGAAATGCTACAAACACAGCCAAGAGTGTGTGCTAAAAGACTTGCTAGCATGCTAAAGTGTGTGTGTGTGTGTGTGTTGCTGATGTGATGTATAGGCCATACCTTAGGCAGCTGAGCTGGTTGTTGTGTGTGTGCCCTTCATATGACCATGTACCATAAAAATGATTTTGAAGACGCCGCTACTGTGGATTGCTTTAAAACAAAATGCTTCAGAAAGTGGCGAATAGTTTCATATCGTATCCTTACAGCTGAGACATTGCATTGTTGCCGAAATGGCAACATCAGTCTTCTTTTGCCTCGAACGCACACGCACATGCACACACACGCACGCACACACACACACACACACACACACACACACACACAGAGTCCATTTCAGAGCAAGCTCCATATGAGTGTCTCAGTCCTTCAAAACATCAATTCGATTTGACTCCCATAGACACAATCATTTTCTTTAGGCTTTATGTTCTTAAATGCAATTTCACTCCATGAAATCACATTATGGCAAAAGTACTGTCCATCAAAATGATATAACCTTCACTCGGCAACATATATTACTCCACGAGGAGGACAGTGAGAAGAGAGGAAAAAAAAAAGAAAACATATCAAGAGTACATCCAGAAGAAAGCAGGCCACCACCAATTCCCCTTATCTTGAAACTTGAAACTTTATTGATGGTTATTGTTAAGCGGATCAAAGTTCATGCACATACAATGACAAGGAGAAGGCCTGTTCACAACACATATTTAAAGCAGAAATTGTATAGTAGAGTCACAGCAGTGGGTAAGATATTTTTGCCAAGTTGTGTGATGTAGCACACACAGTACACAAGAGGATATTTGCAGCTGGATAAATTGAAGCTGCGTGATTTTTGTTATTTTAATGGTTTTAAACTTTTTTATAAATACAAAAAAAAAGAAAAATGAGATACGTGACAAACACCTCTAATTAGGCATACTTGTAAACAACATGGAGGGAAGTCTTTTGCGTACGCACAGCCAAGCTGCAACTCTTCAAGGACACCTTGACAGCTTGTTTGTGTAGCACTTGTAAATGACAGATTTATCATTATTTCATATTTACATATAGATATCTTTTTTTTTCACAAGTCATATAGTTCTCATTTGTCTTGATAATCAAACAGTTTTCAAAGTGTAAAGGCTGTGTTCTAGAAAATAATATTACAAAGGATGTCACATTATAAATGATATCAAAACTAAACATTTAAAGGAAGCCAAACGAAAGAAAACAGTTAACGTAATGTTCCACAAGCAGAGAAGCGATGAAAAATTGCAGGTTGTATGTGCAAAATAGTAGAGTTGACAAAAATACTATGATCATATCTACATAATGATTGCATTACTTGTAAAGTGTTGATATAAATCTGAGTATGGTTCCATAAAAAATGAGACACCTTTCTCTAACAGTTGGTCTACTACACTAAATCTAAAACATTTTACAGTTGTGTATTCGTATAAGAGAACATTTGCACTGCACAGCTCATATTTAATACACTGTTGTTTTTTTTTCACTTTCATCTGGTACAAATAATCATAGTTTCAATACTTTTGAAAAAAAAAAGAAAAGAAAAAATAGAAACGGTGCTATTGTCACCGTATTTATTATTATTCTTTTTTAATCTCTCCCATAATATAAAAGTCAGCAATTATATCAATCAATATACTGGAAGTAATATAAAAAGAAGATTTCGTGGTTGGCCTAAAACTAGTAGGGGTTTGACCTATGGACTAGAGTATAGTTAACCAGTAAAATACTGTCATGGTGATTTTTTTTTTTAAGGGAGTTTTTTTTTTATTTTTTATTTCTACTTGTCTCTATGTAAAATCTGAATATACAGATGTAACACCCCAGGAACATAACCTTTGGCTTAGACTAATGAATGGTATAAGACAGCTTATATTATCGATACAACAGCTGGCCCCTACTCCTTGGCTGCCCGTCTTCCTAGCATTGATGAAACTACATCCGAACTCTCAGGACAACTACAGTTCTCTATCTCCTTCTAGAGACTTCTATATATCGCACCGCACCATGGATCCCCCTACCCCCCCACCCCCCCCACCCTACAGTAAAGAAACCAGAAAATAGAAGGAAACAAAAGCGATGTCAACAAAAGCAAGAGAGAAAATAACAAAACAAAACAAAACACTTGACTACTGTAGTCACTTACACTCTTACAAAATATGATAACCCCAAGTGACTTAATATTTATCATACATAATTCATTTACATGATAAAGCCCTAACAATTTGTATTCTCACTTTTGTTTAATTCATTTTTAACTTCTTTTTTAAAATCTAGCAGCTTTCTAGATCACCACAGAAACCTCTACAGCCAACAATCTATGTAATCTTTAGAAATTAAAAACCCACAATATTAAAATACACAGCACAAAATATCTGAGGTATAAGATGAAAAATATCCGTTTTTTCCTTCTCTCTTAAGAGATGCTAAAACGATGCACTACAGCATGTACTGCAATACCCAGGCCTCTGAAATATTCTCTCTTTGCCCCCAAAGGAAGATTTTCATAGTGTTTTTGAATAGATTATTTTTTCTTTTTTTCCTCTTTTGTTTTTCCGTTTTTTTTTTTTTCTTTTAATATGGCGCGAAACGACTATATCCACCTCGATATATACTAGCCTGTAATGAAGAAAGAACAAGGCCGACATCATCCGCATGGCTCCTGGTCTTGGCATCGGTCAGGGGTGCAAATGCATTCTGTGGGGAGGGGAGGAGGGAGAGAAGAGAGAGGGAGAGAAAGGAGAGACAGAGCCATGGATTTGCGTGACTTTAATGGCCGTGGAGGGAACCCTGCAGACACATTATGGCTCTTGTACATACCCCCAGCCCGGCTCGGCTCGGCCCAGCCCAGACCGGCCCGGCCGCACAAAAACCCACCAATCAGCATCCGTCATGCAGCAAGCAAACCAAGACACCGCATGCCAGGAGGAAACATGTGTGGCTACTCAAGAGGGTGGAGAGGAGGAAAAAAAAGGACAACACGTTAATAAAAGAAAAAAAAAAACACATTCACAAGTGCTTGTTTTCGTAGCCCATAATACATTGAACTTAAAATGCAAGACACACAGCCACATACACAATACACACATGCACACACACAGTA
>CM059266.1:19207821-19232821 GCA_030347295.1 Setipinna tenuifilis | reverse complement strand
AGATAAGAGCCAATCAGAAAACAGGAGCACAGCCTATAAATGAGGTGATTTGCATATTTACTCCCCCCACCCCACCACGCGATTAAGGAGTTAATCCACCGCAGAATAGTTTTGGGCATTGTTATGCTCTGTACAGTTTGTCTGTCTTATTTCACTGCCCTGCCAGTATATTTTTTATTATTCAGTGATGTTGACTACGCACTGTACACACTTAACTAGACCTGAGACTGACAAAAAGCCTCATGAGAGGGACATTTTAGATTTTTGAGGAGGAAGTGAATGGAAAATATCCACTTGGGGTTTGAGCTTCTTCTGTACCCTTATCAGGCCTGTTAGTCCATGGGAATTTTTTATTATTATTTTTTTTTTGGTAGGTGGTTTTTACTAGACTTTAGACCTGCTGCATTTTGGTAAAGACCCTGATAAACGTATTCCACAGTGTCGAAAATGTGATAACCCAGTAGAGAGATTTTTTCATAAGATCTATTTTTTATACTTTTTTTCTTATCGCCTTTTTATTTTATTTATTTATTTATTTATTTGCTAAATGAGTATTTTGAAGTCCACAAAGAGCAGTTCAATAACCTTGTGTGAGCCTGAGATCATTTGCAGCAATTACTCGCATTGGTTCCTCCGAGGTGCGTAACCTTTGTCACTTCCGTCACGATAATCTCCACAATTCCACCAAGAGGAATAGTTTTTATGTTCCAAGAATAGTCTGACCTGTGTTTGGTAATGATCAAGGGCTCTGTTCTCCTCAATGAGTAGTATATATAGATGCTGGAGCCACCACTGCGTGATTAACACCCCTTGGATGTGTAGGAGAAAAAGTCTGCATAACTGGTGTGTCAGCTCATTAAGCTCTATTTCTGTGTGTGTTTGTGTACGTGTGTGTGTGTGTGTGTGTGTGTGTGTGTGTGTAGGGTAGTTGGGGGATTTCTGGTCACTGTTTATGAACTAGTCCCTAAGAGGCTTTACGCGTTCATTGGCTACTTTTGAAGAAGCTGTGGGGGGACTTCCGTGACCTGTGGCGAATTTCGCGAACGCACGTAGAGTTGGCCGTTTGTGTTATTTCGTGATCGCGCTACACTATCATATCCCGGTTTTAGGTCCTGGCTGTAACGCTTGTTTATTAGCCCCTGATTGGATTACGCTAAAAACAGGCAAACAAATGACAGATTCCCGATCGTATTTTATGAAGACATGGCTAATGCCTGCAAGAAAAAAGGCCTTTGGCTCAAATCACAATCTGTTTAGCATATTCATTTTTACTCTTAAAAGGGCTCTGTCACAAAATCAATAGGCAGATGGACAGGTCCATTTTCTCTGCTCTATATGCAACGGCGGGGGCAAATCACAAATCACATTCACAACTGAAGTCATTCCAAAGATCTAGCCATCTACAGCCACTGTGCAAAACATCGCACACCCAGTCACCACAACATACTAACACACATACAGCACATACACCCACATACATATACATTCACTGTGTATACGCACACCCATACGTTCACGCCAAATAAAAAACTAATCCAATGAAGATGCTAAAATAAACAAACAAAACAAAACAAAAAAATGAAGAGAGGAGGATCAATAGCCTCGATCAAAATTAACAATGAGAGGGATCTACACAACGAGACACAAACAAACAAACAAACAGACAGACAGACAGACAGACAGATAGACAGACAAACACAGGGACAGAAAAATCAGACGGCTTTCAAGCGTGTGTGTCAGTGGGTTTATCTTTCTCTGTCAGGAATGCATGCCCCTTCCAAGCAGTGCCAGAGATAAGAAGAGCGGGAGGACAAAAAAAAGAAAAAAGAAAAAGAAAACAAAACAAAAACAACAACAACAACAAAAACAGAACGAACAATGAGAGGATGAGTGCAATGCCTGCCAGCTATCCTCATGCACGTACCCCCAACAATACTTTAAGTTTTAAGAAGCATTCATGAACGCAATAGAAGAGAAAAAAGTAACAGCTATTTATTCTGGGCCTCAAACAAAGAGACAGCAGCGCTACACAGGCGCTAACTATCTTGTGCACAATAATAAGTGTGATAATCATAATCAGAAAGAAAGGATATATATAAATATATATATAGATAAATATATGTATGTAAGTATATAATTATGTGTCCGCCCCCCCTTTGAGGGGAAGCATCAAAAAACGGTGAGGGTGATTCAGTTTATTCAGTTCTTTTTTTTTTTGGTTCATATTTATTTTATTTTACCTGAAGAGGTGTTACAAGAAATTTCATCTGCTGCAACGAAGACGAAATGATTTCTGCAAGAGAAGATAAAATTCACAATACCGCTTGCTGACTGGCTGCTGGATGAGGGAAAGGGGGGAGGAGGAGGAGGAGGAGGAGGAGGGGGTGTGGGGTGGGGTGTAGGGATGGGGGTGGGCTGGGAGAGTGAAGGGGGAGGAGAGTAGGTGGTGTTTTTTTTTTGTGGTGGTGGTGGATGGGGGGTTTCAGTTCACAGGCAACAGAACGCAGCTCCAAGTGCAAACTCACACGGACGACAAGGGGTGGGCTACATGAAGGGCATACTCATGCTGGTTAAAGACATGACCATGAGAATGAGAGAGAAAGAGAGAGAGAGAGAGAGAGAGAGAGAGAGAGGGAGAGAGAGAGAGAGACGTAAGAGTGAGACAGAAAAGAATAGGAGGAGTAGGATGAGAACTAGGAGATTAAAAAGAGAAACAATAAAAAAATAACAAAAAAACAACAAACCGATAATAATAATAAGTCACAGATGATATATATACATATATAAAAAATAAAAGAAACATAAGAAATGCACAGTGCAGAGCACCCATGGCTAGTAAAGCTGATTCATCCCGCTGACTATGGGCCGATTCAATGGGAACTACCTGCTCTCAAGCCAGGCCTCAGCCAGAACGTCTCGCTGTCTCTCATTTCTTAGCGCATGGGAACCTGAATATATATCCGTTGCGTGTGCACAATGCATGCATGCTACACGGTTATGCTTGTCTACAGCTTACAGCGGTCTTTAGGCATTAGGAGGCATGTCCAAACTGTGACCACTTCAGTAATGGCACTAAACAGAAATATAATAGGCCTACTCGAAGCCTAATAAATGTAATAATGTAGTGATTATTTAGGGGTGAAATGGAGTATATATATAATGTATATATAATGTATATATATATACATTCATTACAGTGGAGGTAAATCAATGACATACCTTCCCTTAAATACCCACAAGCACAAAAAACTACATCGACCAAAAGCTGCCTCAGATGCTTCCTTATTTTATCCACACCATGTTTGAGATGGCGCTACTTATGCCAGCCAGCTTTTTTTAAACAAAGGCTGTTTCAAATGTACAATTAATTTTGTTTAAAATGTTTGTCTTGGTAAATACTTAACAGTTTCATTTGAACTAATTATTCTATTACTATTTCTACTTGCTGTGTAGTGTGTTTCATTGGAATAACCACTATACAATTCTTATTAACACTTTTTTTACGGTTCCTTTGCAAGTGTGTCTACAATTAACAACATGTAATATCATGTATTTACACTGTACATACTGAACACTAACCCTAACCCTATGATACAGTGTAAGTACATAATGTTACATGTTGTTGCACATTTTATAATCTGCATTTGTGTAGCACAATATGTAACATTATGTACCTACACTGTACCGCAGGATTAGGGTTAATGACTGTTCAGTACAGAATGTACACTTTGTTACACCGTACCTGATTGATGTAACAGGAACAGTAAAATAAAAGTGTAATCTAATTCCTTTGTGAGACAGATACTAAGACACATGTTTCTGAGGGTCTGTATGTGAGTGCTCAGAACAGCTATTGGGGTAAGCAAACTACACTTTCCCCATTGCAATAATCCACTTCATTTTTTCGGGACTCAGTAACTGACTGCACAGGTGTGATAAATGGTATGTCACGGCGTGATCTTACGTCTAATTGGAGGCATAGGTTGTCAGCCATATAAGAGGCAACCCCCCCCTCCCCACGTCCCACCCCCACCCCCCCTCCCCCGTCTGTTTAATTGCAGCTTGCAGCTATATTTAATAACTTAATGAATCATTCATTCCCACAAAGCACTCAGATTGAATCGGCCCTCTTAATTACATTAGGTGGCGGCTTGTTTGGTAACACAGTCTCGAATTCAACATGACAGTATTGACCCCCGCAACACGTCTATTCTAAGGAGGTAGACAGAATGCACTCATGCAATGTAATTTTCCATGCATCTTACGGGGCAGTTTCTGCTCCCACCAGTGCACCACACACACACACACAGTGCCAATGAGCGCAAATACAGTACCTACGGCATACACACTAAACACAATGTTGACTGGAAACACACAGGTGTAGGGTACACACACACGTTCTGATCACATTGTTATATATATAGTATGTGTACTTGTCAAAAGAAACTACAATGGCATGCACTTCATGGACACATCTAATGTGATTGAAATGTCATGTTTTTTTTTAATCAAAAAACACAAAGCCAAATGACATTACAATCAATATATCACAGTATATATATCAAGTATATTTCTTGAATCAAAATCTACCAACAGCTATATTTTGTGCATACATCTTAAACGGCCAAACTTGTGGTTATGAGAGAGAGGGTTTATATATTGATGAAGGTCAGCTTTAAATCTTAAATCAGCAGGGTGATGTGGTGCGATAACTGATTCTTGAGGTGAGGTGAGATCAGTGTCTAAGATTTGTTAAGGCCAATAAAAAATTCCAACAAGGACAAGCTTAGCTTCAGAAATCAGTTAAGAGTGCAAAAGTACAGCCTCACAACACTGGGAGGTCCGTTGGAACTGTTCAAAATCTGTTTGGAAAACCTGACAGCATGTCTGTGCATGTCATGTCCAGACACACAGATAAATACACTAGAAGTAAAAGGAATATTTAAAAAAAAAAAAAGAAAAAGGAAGAAAAAAAAAGGAACAGTGACTGGACTGGTGCAGTTATTCAGCAGGAACACCCCCACTTCAACCACCCCTCTCCTCCCCTCCCTCCTCCACCCCCCCCCCTCCAGAGTCACAGGGACAGCTGGTGTTTTAACCCGACGGCTACTCTGGGAGCAGACGGCTGCATCCTTAACTTCACATGCGTGCGGGCCGCCGCCGTCCCCCACGACCAGGGCACGGCCAGGAGGACCAGGGCTCGCGGGCTCGCGGGCGCAGAGCAGAGCAGAGTGACAGAGCAAAAAAACAGGGAGGCTAGTCAGCAAGACAGCAGCACTCTCTCTCCAAAGGTGTCCTGTCCTGTCCACGCCATGTGTCATGTGTTTGTGTGTGTGCCTGGGTTTTTAGTGAGGATTTTTTTTAAAAAGCGGGGGGACACAGGGAGTTTTAAAAGCAGTCCAAATAGTGTGGCTTTGAAGTGCGGGTGTGTGTTTTGCTGATTTTGCATGTGTGTGTGTATTTGTGAGTGTGCGTGTATATGTGCATGTGTTTGTGTGTGTGTGTGTGTGTAAGTATGTGCTTGCGTGTGTGTGTGTGTGTGTGTATGTTTGCATGTGTGCATGTGTGTGTATGTGTGTGTGTGCATGGGGCCATGTCTGTGCATGTTGGGCCGAGGAGTTGTGTTTCCGGGACTTCCGCCTGGTGCTAATCCATCTGTCCCTGGCCCTGTAGCAGTCCAGATGGACAAGAGGAGCACTCTGACTAACACAGAGAGGGAGGGAGGGAGGGAGGGAGGGAGAGGGAGAGAGAGAGGGAGGGAGAGAGGGAGGGAGAGGGAGCAACAGAGAGAGCAAGAAAGAGGGGGTGGGGGGGGGGCGAAGAGGGAGAGAGAGAGAAAAAAAGAGGGAGAAGAAGAGAGAGAGAGAGAGAGAGAGAGAGAGAGAGAGAGAGAGAGGGGAACTGCAGTGGAGGTCAACCTTCTGCCACATTAAGCCTCCCAGTAGCGGCGTTCTCTCTCTCCAAAGTCCCGAGTATAAGGAGGTGAGTGAGTGTGAGAACTCAGCAAAGCTGCAGGTATTTGTCCTGCTCCAGAGGCGAGCAGCCCGCCTCACCAGATGGTCCTGCCAGCGGACTGACCCTGGACTACCGGTCAGCGAGGGAGCGGAGGGGGAGAGGAGGGAGAGGTTTGGGGGGGGGGGGGGTGGGGGCTGCCCAGTGGGTGCTTGCTGGCTGTGTGCTGGGCATCTGATGGGACACACTGTCGGGGGGTGTGGGGGTGGGGTGGGCGAGTGCTATGGTGGGGGGAGGGGGGGGAGGGGGTCACCTCTGGTGTTCTCGCTGATGCCGTGTGGCGGTCAGCTGTGTTAGCCTAAGAGGCTTTGGAGCCTCCACTCTCTCCTTAATGGGGGAACGCGGACTCCGCCAAGTGCTCTCCGCAGCCAGAGAGAGAGAGAGTCCGAATTCTAATTAGTGGGCTTTCGACTTCGCCATTTTTTTTTAAAAATCGGTAATGATTAGCGGGAATTTAAACTACGCACAGAGTTGACATGCCGGGCACTAAATAATTTTTTTTTTTTCATGGGCGAAATCGTCAGTAAAGCCTCTCAAAACAGTTACCTTGAAAAATGAATAATAAATTTCTTAACAACCACCCGCTAAAACTTTCATGAAGTTATATAACCACTTATACAGACTAATTTCATACAAATTATTCATACGCTATTAATAATTCTATTATTATAACACAAGACAGAAGACGGAAAAAAAAAAACTTTTAAAAAATGCATGACTTCACAATACCAATTTGTTTCTCTCTTTGTTATGAGCCCGCAATTATGCACAAACTAATCTTACTGGAATTTATTTTTATGGCTTCTGAAATCTGTGCATTTTTTGAAAGGATTAGCAGGTCTGCGCGTAATTCAGATCTGTTATACAAATAAGACGAGTGTGTAAGGCGGATGCGAGTGTGTGAGTGAGTGAGTGAGTGAGGGAGCGAGGGAGCGAGGGAACAAGTGAGCGAGCGAGTGAGTGTGTGTGCGAGTGAGGCAGGCAGCCAGTCAGGAGTGGCGCTGGTAGACCGTTATTAAGGGTGAAGCTTACTCCAGCTAATGCGGCAGGGTGTCACTCAAAGGCACACTTGTGTTTAAGGCCCGCACAAAGGAAATGACACGTCTCAAGCACAGCGGTAGAAGAGTGTGAGAGAGAGAGAGAGAGAGAGAGAGAGAGAGAGAGAGAGATGTAGAGAGAGATAAAAAAGAGAGAGTTAGAGAAAGAGAGAAAGAGAAAGTGGGAAAAAGAGAGAGAGTTAGAGAGAGAGAAAGAGAAAGTGAGAAAAAGAGAGAGAGAGAAAAATAGAGAGAGCGAGAGAGAGACAGTGAGAAAAAGAGAACGAGAGCGAGAGAGAAAAAGAGAAAGAGAGAGCGAGACAGAGAGAGAGAGAGAGAGAGAGGCGTCTGCTTATCCTGCTGCACGCCTCAGTTAATGCTGTCTATTAAAGTGTTTTCGCTGGGCTGACATTAAAATCACAGGTTCGTTTGGTAAAGATCGCTGCCAAGGCAGGAGCGTCGATGACATCTAACCGTTTTACGTCGAGCTGTGTAATCTGACGACTGACGACCGACGGCGGTGCTACAAGGCTAAGGTCATGATGGGCAATGAGGCCAGAGTGAGTCCGCAGCATCGTCTCTGTTGCGATGACCTCTCTGTTTGCCGATACAGGTGTGGACGTATATTCTTTGCCAGCTATGATAATGTAATCAATATCGTTCAGTAAATGTATCGATTGTTTGCGATGGTCACGCACCGGACCTGTCAAAATACTGTGTAAGACAGAGGCTTCACTTTCAGTGGTAACTATGACCTATGGCAAAAACACAGCAAAACATGCTTACTGGGGAAGGGTTAAAAACAAACAAACAAACAAACAAACAAACAAACCAAAAAATACACACACACACACAAGACAGCTTCACCTTCCCTCCCAAACCACACCAATAAAGTGTCTCAAGAGAAGTGCATCTGATCTGAAATCAGCGGTGCTACATTGCTGGTGTAAGGTTAAAAATGTGAACATCCGAATTGTTGTTGTTGGATCCAAAGTCATCTAGGTGTCAGAGTAAGGGGGTAAAACATGACTTATGTTTGTTTTTTTGTTACAGAGAAGACAAGAGATGATGGCACCCAGAATGGAAACTCTCTTATCGATTAGAGTGCAACATCCTGACCTTTTTGGAGTTCTTGGCCATGATGACCCCGCAGGCCAAAATGCTACTGTTAAAATATCACACCAGCAACTTGTTCTGAGTGTGCAACTATTTTTCTCTGTCAACAGAATACAGGCACACAGCGCTCTGTATTTCAGAACTGCCATCGTGCCACAATCATTGTCAGACATTTACCAAAATTTCCATGAACATTTACAGTATTTTACCGTCACACTGACATTTACAGTAGTTACTGTAAACACTCTGTAACTGTAAACTTTGGAGGATGCTTAGAAGGCCAGACCAGTAAAAGCATACATCTTAAGACACTTTATGAGTGCAGTCCCCCGCTCTCCTCCTAGGCGTACTACCCAGAGCGCATTTAGGCAGACTGCTGACCATCACAGGAAGCGTCATTCACTGCCATTCATTCCACAGACCTCATGGCCAGGCCTCTGTCAGGTAGCATGCGGGTAGGGGGGGCGGGTAGGAAACCAAGTGACTGATAATGTGTCTACTAATAATGCGCACGGCTGCTCACTCATCTCTGTTTGTAAATGGGTGTATATGTGTGTGTTTGTCTGTGTAGGTGGGTGTGTATGTGCACTGTATATGCATGTGTTGTTGTGTGTGTATTTTTGTGCATATGTATCTCTGTGTATGTGTATGTGTGTGTGTTTGTGCATATGTGTTTGTGTGTATGTGTGTGTTTGTTTGTGTGCATGTGTGTGTGTGTCTTTGTGCATGCGTGAGTATGCATGTGTTTTGTGTGCGCATGTCTGTGTGTGTTTGTGCTTGCGTATACACGTGTTTGTATGTGTGCATATATGCATGCTTGTGCGTATGTACATGTGTATGTGTATGCATGTGTATGTGTATGCATGTGTATGTGTGTGTATATGCGTGTGTGTGTGTATGTGCGTGTGTCCTCCACAATACCTCTAATTGCATGCTTCGGGACAGAGAGGCTCACCATGAACCGTCATTAGCGGGCAGCTAAGCTCTTTTGTCATGCTTTTTTTTTGCCAGTGCTACTTCTACTACACTGAGGTGGGTGGGGGTGGGTGTGTGTGGGGGGGTGGGTGGTTGGGTTGGTGGGGGTGGGGGTGTTTGGCTGGCTCAGCAGGCAGTGTTTAATGTGGGTTGAGAGTGTGGTTTCAAAAAGAAGAGAGAGAGGGGGGTGGGGGAGGGAATAGGAATACAAGGAAATGAAATTGACTGACGCGTACTTATCAAAAACTGAAAATACAAAACTCCAATAATATTAGAGAGAGGAGGAGGAAGGTGTCGGGGAGTGTGTGGGGAGGGGTGGGTTGGGTTGGGGTGGGTGGGTCGGGTGTAGGGGGAAGGAAGGAAAGAAAGAAAGAAAGAAAGGAAAGAAAGAAAGAGAGACAGAAACAGTGCTTGTGTGGAGGAGACATTTCCTGTCGTACGTCTCCTCCTGTCTTAGTACATCTCGGAGGACTATCAAGTCCTCCCCCCACCAACTCCCTGCCCCCCCCACCCCTAACCCCCTACCCCCCACCCCCCACCCCCCATCTTGGTTAATTCCCCAGCTACTGTGGCGGCGGCCATTCCGGCACGCTGCTGCTTCAGCCATTACATTTGCGCTGACATCTCATTTGATTTAATTTGCCAATTACTGCGCTGGGCACCATGATACTCCCCGTCCGCACTGGAGGGAAAGGGAATTAGACTAATAAATCAGAATGGCCTTTTCTGCCCGCCACTGACTGGGATTGAAGGGAGGAGTTGACCTCGAAGATGTGTGTGTGTGTGTGTGTGTGTGTGTGCGTGTGCGTTTTGGTATGTTTATATGCCTGTGTTTGTGTTTGTGTGTGTGTGTGTTTGTTGTGTGTGGGAGAGTGTGTGTGTGTGTGTGTGTGTGATTTAGTATGTTTCTACGCTTGCCTATGTGTTTGTGTGTGTGTGTGTCTGTGTGTTTGCTTTGTGTGAAAGTGGGTCTGTGTGCATTTTGGTACGTTTCTATGTCTGTATTTGTGTTCATGTGTTAGTGTGTGTCTGTATGTGTGTGTTTGTTCTGTGTGAGAGTGTGAGCGTTCAAATTAGATCTGCATGTGAATGTGTGTTATTATGTCTGCACATATACTGCATGTGTCTGTGTGTGTCTATGTGTTTCTGTATGTATATAACATATATGTATATGTATGTGAATTGCATATGTGTGTGCGCACGCGTGTGTGTGTCTGTGTGTGTGCCTGCATGTTCCAGTAAGTGTATTTATGTGTCTGTGTGTGCCTGTGTGTTTGTGTATGTATATAATATATATTTGTACATGTATGTATATTACATATGTGTGTGTGCAAACTTTTACTGTAAATGTATGTGCCTGTGTCTGTTTGTGTTTGTATATATATGTGTATATATATGTGTGTGTGCTTGTGTATCTGTGTGTGTGTGTGTGTGTGTGTGCCAGCATGTTCCAGTGAGTGTATTCATGTGTGTGCCTGTGTGTTTATATCTATTTGTGTCTGCACTGCTTTCGCTGTAAGCACACAGTACACTTGTGCACGTGTCTGTTATTGTCTCTATGCGCGTGTGTGTGTGTGTGTGTGCGTGTGTGTGTGTGCACGCCTGCACGTTACAGTATGTGAAAGTGTGTACAAGTGTATGTTTGTCTGTAGTCTTGTAGTGTCTTGTAGTGTTTGTCTGTAGTCTTGTGTGTCTTGCTGTGTGTGTGTGTGTGTGTGTGTGTGTGTGTGTATGTGTGTGTGTGTGTGTGTGTGTGTGTTAATGTGTGTGTGTGTGCTCATGCTCTTGGGCAGTAAAACAGAGTGAGCTCAGAGGTCCAGTGAGGTCATGTCATGTGAGATGTGCGGGCAGTGGACAGCGTGTGTGGGCAGTGGACTGTGTGTGTGTGTGTGTGTGTGTGTGTGTGTGTGTGTGTGTGTGGGCAGTGGACTGTGTGTGTGTGTGTGTATGTGTACTGTATGTGTGTGTATGTATGTGTGTGTGAGATGTGCGAGCAGTGGACAGTGTGTGTATATATGTGTGTGTGTGTGTGTGTGTGTATGTGTGTGTGTGTGTGAGATGTGCGGGCAGTGGACTGTGTCTTACCTGTCACTGTAGGCAGCCGCAGTGGCAGTTGCAGGCTGGGCATATCTGTAGGCAGCATAACCACCCTGAGACACACACACACACACACACACACACACACACACACACACACACACACACACACACACACACACACACACACACACACACACAAACACCACACACAGCGAAAGAGAGAGAAATACAAAAAAACATTCTTGCTTAAACTGCTTGACTCACACTTAAATGACATGTTTTACTTCCACTTCCTTTCATGACTTATGACAAATAATACCACTAGCAGAGTGTGAGTGTGTGTTTATGTGTGTGTCTGCCTATGTGAGTTTGTGTGTGTATGTGCGCATCTGTGTGCGTGTGTGTGTGTGTGTGTGTGTGTGTGTGTGCACCTGTTGTTTGTATAAAATTACACAGCTGGTAGTCACTGCAAGATTTGACAGCCATTCTTATCAATAATGGTAGATATTACAGCTAATTCACTAACAGCGAGCTTCATTTGTGTCACGTGTCGGCAAAAGCCAGCAGAGATATAAACACAAACATTAATTACATCCTGTCTGATGATAAAATAATAACAATAATGCAACTCCACACAATACCAAATACATACTCGACTGACAGTCTGCCACAGCTTATTCACACTCTGTGCCGTGTGTTTGGCTGTGTGTGTCTTAATTACGCATTGCAGTCATACAGCACACACAATTTTTATTTATTTATTAATTTTTTGGGGGGTTTGCTTCTTGTCTCTTTTTGTTGTTATTGTTGTTTGCTGCTAACGACGAATGCAAATGGCAACATATGTAATGGCAACATCAGCTGTTCAATTAGGCAAACGGGCCAAACAAACGGCTTTTGGCACGCCACCATGTGCAGCCATGCGTCCGCCATCACGCTGGGAGAGCGGCGGGGGCCCTGCGATGGGTGAACTGCGGTGCTGTGGTAGCCACCCCACCCCCCACCATAACCACCACCACTACCTCTTCCTCCTCCCACACAAACCACCACCTCTTCCTCCTCCTCCTCCCCTAACCACCACCTCTTCCTCTTCTTCCTCCCCCCTAACCACCACCTCTTCCTCTTCTTCCTCCTCCTCCTCCTCCTCCCCCCTAACCACCACCTCTTCCTTCTTTCTTCTCCTGCCCCCTAACCATCATCTCTTCCTCCTCCTCTTCCTCCTCCTCCTCCTCCCCTGACCACCCATCCCTTCCTCCTACTCCTCCTCCCCCCTAACCACCACCTCTTCCTCCTCTTCCTCCTCCTTCTCCTCCTCCACCTTCTCCTTTCTAAATGACCACCCGCTGCCTACTTCTGAGAATGCTGGGGAGAAGTGGGGGGGAAACTCCTCCTCCTCCTCTTCCTCATCTTCCTCCTCTCGATCCTAAATGACCACCTGCTGCCCGTGTCTGTGTTTAAGAGGAGAGTGCTGGGGAGAAGTGGGGAGCCTCTCCACAGCAAGCGCCCCTTACTGAGACACCCCCTGCTGTCCAGGGGAGACCTTGGGCCTCATGACCCCCCAGCACCTCACAACCACCACCCCCCCCATCACAGCCTCTACTACCTCCATCACCCCCCCTATCACAACCACTACCACCACCCCCATCACAGCCTCTACCTCCATCACCCACTATCACAACCACTCCCCCCCCCCACCACCCCCCATCACAACCACTGAAACTGAAAGTAAAATGAACTATTCTGAGGGCATTCATGCGGTTGTTATGAGCCTTTTTGGTGGTGGTTGAGGTGTTGCACCATGAAAAAGGTGGGAAAAGCTGGGGGGGGGGGGGCGGTCCACAGCCTGTGCTCTAGGTCATCAATCTACTGTTAGCAAAAATGAGATGAGCACACCACCCCCCACCATTACCACTCTCACCCCCCACCACCAACACCTCCGACACCCCACCATCTACCCCATCACAACCACTACCCCACAACATCACCACCCCCCACACCTTCATCACCACCCCCCCAGCCACACTACCATCACTACCATGACCACTACACCATCACTACCCCAACTACCACCCCCACGCCCACTACCATCACACCCCCACCCTCACCATCCATACTACCGATATCGCACCATCACCATCACTACTGTCCACATCTCAAAAAATTACCCCCCCCCCCCTGTCTTTCTCGCTTGACCTATCTCTCTCCCTCTCTTGATCTCTCCCTTTCTCCATCTCTCCTCATCTCTCTCTCCCTCTCTTTATCTCTCCCTTTCCCATCTCTCTCAATCTCTCTCTCTTTATCTCTCCCTTTCCCCATCTCTCTCTCCCTCTCTTTATCTCTCCCTTTCCTTTCCCATCTCTGTCAATCTCTCCATCTCCATTCCTCTCTCAGTGTCTGTCCTTCTCTCCTTCTTCTCCTCACTGTAAATGGGATTCCCCCCCTCCTTAATGACTCACACCATAATTGAATCATGCCCCCCTCCCCCCCGAAACTCCCACCACCCCACCCCCCCATTCTCTCCTGGCCATCAGTCTGCCCCTCCTCTCCTCTCCTCTCCTCTCCTCTCTTCTCTCCTTTCCATCAGTCTGCTGCTCTTTTCTTTTCTCTCCTCTCCTCTCTCCTGCCCCCTCCTTTCTTCTTATCCCCTCTCCTCTCTTCCTCTCCTCTCCTCTCTCCTGCTCTTCTCTCTCCTCCTTTCTTCTTTTCTTCTCTCCTCTCTTCTTCTTCCTCTCCTCTCCTCTGCTCGGTCCTGCTCTCCTCTCCCCTCCCCTCCTCTCCTCTTCTTCCTCTCCTCTCCTCTCCTCCGCCCACGCTGTATCCAACCATCTCATTTGCACTGGCCTCAGGACCCAGCAGAGCCTGACCTCCACCCATCATGCCTGCTCACACACTCACTCGCCCTTAACCACACACACACACACACACACACACAGACACGCACGCACTCACTCACCCTTAACCACACACACACACACACACACACACACACGCACGCACTCACTCGCCCTTAACCACACACACACACACACACACTCGCCCTTAACCACACACACACACACACACACACACACACACACACACACACACACACACACACACACACACACGCAAACACACACACAGACCCACACACTGTCTTTCTCTCTGTCTTAATACACACATACACACAATGTATAAACAGAAACTGGCACAAGAATGCCACACCATACAAACACACACACACACACACACACACACACACACACACACACACACACACACACACACACACAAGCATACTCACGCTCTTATACAGAAATGCACAAATATGATATATATAAACACACAGACACACACACACTTGTACATACAGGAGCACATACATACTCTTTATACATTCATACAGATGAACATGATTCATGAACACATGCACGCATGTACACACACACACACACACACACACTTACACACACACACACACACACTTACACACACACACACACACACACACATGCACGCATGCACACACACACGCACACACACACACACACACCTATCAGCGATACAGTCATTATGTTTTAGAGGGGGCGATGATATGATGATGACCCGCGGAGTGACAGCAGGAGGAGATGGAGCTGGTCCTTAGTCACCAGTGACTGGACCCCCCACCCCCCAAAACCCCCCCTCTCACCCCCTGTAGTCTCTACCCTCTCCATCCCTCTCTTAGTCACCAGTGACTGGACCCCCCACCCCCCCAATCCCCCCCCCCCCTCAACCCTAATCCCCCCTGTAGTCTCATCCCTCTCTCTCTCCTTCCTCTCTCTGCACCAGCCACAGCCTCATCTCTCTCTCTCTCTCTCCCTCCTTTCTTTCAGCTCCCTCCAAGCACCTCATCCCTCTCTCTCTCCTTCCTCTCTCTGCACCAGCCACAGCCCCCTCATCTCTCTCTCTCTCTCTCTGCACCAGCCCCAGCTCCTCATCCCTCTCTCTCTCTCTCCCTCCTTTCTTTCAGCTCCCTCCCAGCACCCCATCCCTCTCTCTCTCCCTTTACTCTCTCTCCACCAGCTCTCAGCTCTTCATCCCTCTCTCTCCACCAACTCCCAGCCCCTTATACCACTCCCTCTCCTCTCCTCTCTCTCTTTACCAGCCTCAGCACCTCATCCCTCTCTCTCTCTTCTTCCCTCTCTCCCAGCTCCTCTGTCTCGAGCTTCAGCCTCTCATGCCTCCCTCTCTCCTTCCTTTCTCTCCACCACCTCTCCGCCCCTTATTCCTCTCCCTCTCCTCTCTCTCCCAGCTCCCAGTACCTCTGTCTCTACCAGCTCCAGTCTTTTATCTCTCCCTCTCTCTGCTTCCTCACTACCAACTCCCCACACCAGCCCCAGCCCCAGCCCCAGCTCCCAGCCACCATCCCCAGCTCCCAGCCACCATCCCCTGACTACAGGGAGCCCTGGGGCATCTGCATGTCCTGAAAGCTCCATTAGGCCTGGTCAACTAACCTCAGTAAGACTGACAGGCCATGCAGGTGCAGCAGAGGAGGGGAGGGGAGGGTTTGGGTGGGTGGCTGTCGCGATGGTTGAGGCGGGGCTGGAGGAGGAGGATGTGTGTGTTGTGGAGTGTGTGTGTGTGGGTGTGTGTGTGTGTGGGGGGGGACTGGAAGCGGGAAAGAGGCGGTCAGGACTCTAACGCGCAAATGCACATTTGGAGAACCCTCATAATTTATCATCATGAGTCAGGGGGGGGGGGGGCAGAGGGAGGGGGAGGGGGAGAGAGGAAGAGAAAGATAGAAGAGGATAGAGGAGGAGGAGGAGGGGAGTAGAGAGTAGTAGCAGAAGGGGGAGGGAGAGATAGAGGAAGGAGGGGAGGAGTAGAGAGCAAGAAAGGAGAGAGAGAGAGGGAGAGAGAGAGAGGAAGAGAGAGAGGGAGAGAGGGAGGAATACAACTGGCTGGTGATTGTGGCCATCTATCTGCGGAGCATGAGGACAGGCGCGACGCATTGTGGCCATCAGAGCGGATGGTTTGTTTTTACACAGCGCACCCGTGTGTGTGTATGTGTGTGTGTGTTTCTTTGTGTGTGTGCTAGTGTGTGTGTGTGTGTGAGTGTGTGTGTGCTAGTGCGTGTGTGTGCCAGTGTGTGTGTGCTAGTGTGTGTGTGTGTGAGAGTGTGTGTGTGTGCGCGCATGTGTGTGTACTAGTGTGAGCTAGTGTTTGCTAGTGTGTGTGTGTGTGCTAGTGTGTGTATGTGTTTTCAATTCACACTGACCACCGAATGACCTCTGGTATTGCAGGTAAGGATGGTTATCAGAGACAGCTGTGTGTGTGTGTGTGTGTGTGTGTGTGTGTGTGTGTGTGTGTGTGTGTGTGTGTGTGCCTCGTGTCCGAACCGTCTCTCAAACCACTTCCGCCCACACACTCACGGTCTCCCTTGCTATATTTAACCGGAACCATTCCAAATGTCATAGCAACCACTAGCTCCGCATGCTTATTGTTACCCACTTGATAGCAATCTGTAAAAGCATGCTGTGTGTGTATCGTCTCCACATTTAGCTTGCAATTTGAGAGTCTACTTTTGAATGTGTGTGTGAGAGTGTGTGAGTGTGTGAGTGTGTGCTGGAATAAGGTAGTGATACTTTTTTTTACTCTTTTTTTTTCTTTGTTGTGTTGTTGTTTAAGTTGGGGTGCTTTTAGCAGCGATAGTCTCTCATTTCCACACCTATCTGAGTGCTCCTAATGGGGTGTCTTAGTCATATTGGATACGCCAGCCATATTTAATCTCTCCTGCTCCCGTTCTCGCTCCCGCGTCTGCTCACACTCCCGCCTGCGTGGAGTTTAATCTTATGCAAGTTCAGTTGCTGCTTTAATTTCACAGGGCTTCTTTTTTATTTTATTTTTTTTCCCTCTACCCCCAGTCACACACACACACACACACACACACACACACACACACACACACACACACACACATTCGCTCGGTCTCAGCTCTGTGTGTGGCATGTGTTCAATTTGGGCTCCCTCGTAGTCTCACTCGTAGTGTGTGTGTAGTGTGTGTGTGTGTGTGTGTTCCATCTCTCCCTCAGCTTTTTTGGCAAGCGCCAGTCTATTTTATGCTAGCGTACTTTCGCGACTTCATTTTCCGGGTGCTCCTCCTCGTCTCGTCTCGACTCGTCTCGTCTCGACTTGTCTCGTCCGACGACGCTCAATAATTTTTATGTTATTTTTCTATTTATTTATTTTTTTTAACACGAAACTGCTTCCACGAATTATGCTTTGTTATACATATAAATACAGTCCCTTGCGCTAGTTTTTCTAATGAATATTAAATGATCTTATCATGGCGTGGCGATCAATCGTGGCGATGGCGGTGGTGGCGATGGTGGCGGCGATGGCGGTGGTGGGACCCAGCTAACGACAGGAGCACAGAGGGAGCATTAGACGAGCCATCCCGCCATTTCCACACACACACACATTTGTCACCCCGCGCAATTTGTTTCGTCCCGAAGGAGGCGGATTGCGGGGATACATCAGGTCCCGTCAGTCTCGATGGGATCTCACCACACTCTCTCTTTCTCTCGCTCTCTCTCTCTCATGCGGAGAAGGGAAACTAATACAAACACATGGACCGCAAAACAGACACACACATTCTCTCTTTCTCTTCCTCTCTTTTTGTCTCTGTCTCTCTCTCACACACTCAGACATGCACACACACACAAACGCACACACACACACAGACCAACACATGCACGCACGCACACACAGACAAACACATGCATGCACAAACAAACGCTCGCAGACGCGCACACGCACACACACACACACACACACACACACACACACACACACACACACACACACACACACACACACATACACACACACACAGTAACAGACTTGAGCAAACACAGATGGAATAGAGTATGTTTGTTGTAGTCCCAATGTAACAACTCTGCCTACCATGCACCCGGCTGCCCTATCCGCCCACACACAAATATGCAGACATGCACATCAACACACACCAAGCCAATCTCTCTCTCCCCTTTCTACTCCTTCCAAACCAACACCACCTTTTCTGGTTTCAGCAGCAGCAGCTGTTCTACCCCTCTATCCACCATGCAGCTGATTCTCAGCTAGACACACACACACACACAGACGCATACACACACACACACACACACACACAGACGTGCACACACACTCACACACTCACACACACACACACACCTTGGTTTCTCCCCCGAGCAAGCTCTTTCACACATAACAGCCTCTGTCTGGATTCTCATTACAAAAGCACAGCGCTGGGACAGCTGATCCTATCAGCACTGCTGCTTACTCTCCACTCTGTCAGTCTCTCCTCCGCCCGCCGCCTCTCAAACGGCAGCAGCAGCGGCAGCATGGGAACGCACTGCAGGGGCTTTTCTGGCACCGCGCTACCCATACCCACTACTATACTATGCCTTAGCTCTCTCACTATATAAGCCCACCGCACTACACAAGCACCACCAGAATCAGCACCAGAACCAAACCGTAGTCACAGCCACAGACACAGTCACAGTCACAGTCACAGAGAAGCAAGGATATAACATTTTGGGGGCTGTGAAGAGGGGGCGAGAAATATTTATTTGGGGCTGTGTGGGGATATATTTTTGTTTCAAATATAAAGTGATAATGTGGTAAAATGTGAAGTGCTATACAGTACACAGTGAAATTGCGCTGTTCAAAAAAAAAAAAAAACATCAAACTTACAATAAAGACAGGCGTGAGAGAATATTATTAAAAAAGAATGAGACGTGAGAAGCTTGAGGGAATACTTACATAAATATCGGCACCATAAAAGCCGTCCTGGTATACAACGCTGAAACACAAACACAAACACACACACACAGAAAGAAGAGGAGAGATACAGTCATATGAGTGTGCTGTGCTGGTTCCCATGAACATAGTAACTACACCAGCTACCCCATATCTAACCCCATCTCTGGTGAGATTTTACACACATACACACACACACACACATACATACACACACATGCACACACACACACACACACATGCACACACACACACGCACACACACAGACACACACAGACACACACACACACATGCACACACACAGACATACACACACGCACACACATACACACACACACATACACACACACACACACAAACGGGCAGCAATATCAGCTGTGAACAGTGAGGCTAGATGTGTGAGCTCTCTCTCTCTCTCTCATCACTTTAGTGGGTAAGGAGGCTGGGGAGGCACCAAAGCAGATGGGCCCCCCCGATCCCCCAATTATACAGCGCATTAACATACTTGTCTGTTTCCCCACTTTAACACTCACACTCTCGCCGCATAGCACTCAGCCGCACCAGTGGAGACCAGAGGGCGCGTGTACGAGATACAGACAAGAGACATCGAAACATACTAGACGGCAATCCGAACTAACGGGAAGGCAGACAAATAGATAGATACATTGACAGGCTGGTGTAGTATTGTACACATACTCCAATCAGTAAGTCACTGATATATTTCAAATGTTTTTAATTGTTGAGAGAAGTATAGGGATGGGTAGACGTAAAGGTCGTCTAGATACATGCCCATATGTGTGTGTCTACAGGCGCATCTCAATGAAATAGATTTATTTGGGAAAATTTCACTTATTTCAGTGCAATGTGAAATGCAACAGCAGACCTACCCAGGTACTGAGGGCATAAACATGACCCAACTGGTCAGAAAGCTGACACTTATGTGTTTAAATTATGCTTTGTCTGCGATCTGATGTAATATATTAAAATTTTCTAAAATGGATACTTTGGGTTTTAATTTGCTGTAAGCAGTAATCCTCAAAATTAAAAAACAGAGGCTTGAAATATCTCACTTTGTGTAAAAAAAATAAATATAATATCAAAGTTTATGACAGGAGCACAGAGGGAGCATTAGACGAGTCATGAAATAAACAAACTTTTCCTTGATATTCTAATTTACTGAGACGTGTCTGTATTGTATGAGAACAACAGTTTTACTATTTACTCACAAAATGTTCACACCAGACCTGACCAGTTTCTGTTCACCTCATGACATCTGCTAGAGACCATTTCTACATTGTGATCACAAACATATTTGGTTATTTTCCCTGAATGAAGTATTGATTTAATGACAGCCTCTCGCACTGCTTTCTCAACGTATTCTGGGGAATTTCCTCCTCCGAGATGCCATGAGATGCCCTGAGATGCGATGCGATGTGAGGAGGTAAGGTTTTCATTTCACGTCATCTCTTTTGAGCAAAAGACGGGGCAGAATACTGGGCTCATCCGCCGCAATAAGACGAAATTAATAATTCAACGCACAGCTGTCATGGGGGCAATTGAAATACTTGAACAACGTTAATGAAAAACAATCTGCGCACTACATCTCACACTGTCACTCCATCTGTTGCACCTTGGCGGGCCCAGAACCGGGCACTTGGTTTTGGGGTGGGGTGGTGGTGGCAGTGGGGGTGGCAGTGGGGTGGGGTGGTTGTAAGGCTTTATGGCAAGGGGAAAATTAGCGGCTGGGATAGCTTGTGTGCATTCACACACACACACACACACACACACACACACACACACACACACAAAGAAGCTTAATACACCAAGTCGAGCCGTCTTAAACACCACCCGCTCGCAGACACAAACACCGAAAATGGCCCAAATAATGGGCAAATCATCTTTTGGCTGCTCGGCGCTCTCCCTCGTCTCTTGTTCGCATTCATCCTGCGCCCGAGCATTTACATAGCATGTGACATTAAAAATGCTTAAAGCCAGCGACCATGACAGTACAAATTACAGTCATTTCTCATAGCAGTGCGCAAGGTGCACCTCTCCAGGCGCTCCGATTGGTCACATGCTGCGCTGGGTTTCTGTGCAAGGGAAAGGCAGTCACATGCAGTCCCCATTAAAAAGTGTTCAGAATGACAGCAAGAGGCAGAGAGAGCGAGGGGGTGGGGGGCAGACAGAGAGACAGAGATGGGGGGGGAGAGAGGCAGAGAGAGCAAGAGAGAGAGAGAGAGAAAGAAAAAGAGAGGCAGAGAGAGACAGAGAGATAGAGACAGAGGTGGGGGGGCGAGAGAGAGAGAAGAGCAGAGAGAGAGAGACAGACAGAGAAAGGAGAGGGGGAGGGGAGAAGGAGAAAGAAACCATGCAAGATAGAGTAAAAATGAGAGACCATGGAGGAGAATTGAATGGAAGGTATGAAAACAGAAAGAGAACGATGAAAGCGAAAAGATAGACTGGGTGAAACATTAAAACTAACTTGAAAAACTAGCTGAAACAATGTGACGTAGAAGGATTAGAAAAAAGAAAACAAGGAGACAGCTAAGATAGACAGAGAAAGAAGGGAAAAGATAAAAAATACAGTAACGGGAAGAAAGAGAAGAATGAAAGGTGAGAAAAAGGGAAGGATGAAGAAAGAGAGAAAGGGATGGAGGGAGAAAGACAGAAAGGGATGGATAGAGAAAGGGAGAGAGGGATGGAGGGAGAAAGTGAGAAAGGAATGGAGCAAGAAAGGGAGAAAGGGATGGATGGAGAAAGGGAAAGTAATGGATGGAGAAAGGGAGAAAGGGATGGCTAAGGGAAGGCTGAAGGGGCGTCTGGGGGAGAGGGTGTGTGTGTGTGTGTGTGACTCACCCTCCGTAGGCGGGGATGTGTGGGGGAGGTGCGGCCGCCCTGAATGTGTTGTAGACGGTGCGCCCTCTTCCCCTTAAGTGTGCTCCTCTGTAGGCCGCCGCCGCCGTCGCAGCTGGGTAAGGGAAGCCTGGCACTGCTTACACACACACACACACACACACACACACGTACGCACACACACACACACACACACACACACACACACACACATGTATGCGCACACACACACACACGTATGCGCACGCACACACATACGTACACACGCACACACATACACACACACACACACATGCATGCGCACACACACACATACACACACCACACACAACCAAAAAAAAACACACACAAATGATAGTGTTAGCGATTTTTCTGCATGTTGTTCTATGTCTATGCCCCTCAGACAAGGTGACAGGCAGAGATGGATGCAGAGGCTGACAACTGCAGCCCCACTCTGCCTCTCCTCCTCCAAAAAATGCAAACAAACTTTCCCACTGCCTCCCTCCCTGTGCCTGCCTGACGGAGTCTGACTGCCCATTTACAGCGAGAGAGAGAGAGAGAGAGAGAGAGAGAGAGAGAGAGAGAGAGAGAGAGAAAGAGAGAGATAGAGGGGGAAAAAAAACGGGACCAGAAGTAATTGATTGTGCCCCATCCAGCGAAATGTCCTTTGGAACAAAATAAGGGGCAGAACGGTGGGGGCAGTAAAAAATCCAACAGTCATCAAACACTATTCAGAGGATGAACATGTGGGTAACCCTTGGGAGAGTACATAAATTTGCCTTTTAAATTCGGTCCGAGCCAGTCAAATACATCAGTTTCCCCTTGAACAAAGGGTCCCCGACTCCCAACTTCCATTCACATCAGTAACAACACACAGCTCTTTCAATAGGATTTATGTATATGAATGTGACTGCTTCATATTCTGCATTAGCCGGGTGAATAATAGCCCACACGCTGCTGGTGGTGGTCCTGGAGACTGGGCTTGTTTTATTTATAATGAGCCGATCTCATCAATAGCTCCCCACACATTAGCACTGCTAAAGCCTGGGCGCTTTTGAAAAGGGGGGAAAATAAGTCGTACATTGTTGCTAACCTATCATTAATCTTAACAGGCCAGTGGTAGTGGTGAAAATGACTTGTATGAGGCTTAATTTGAGCGTGCTGGGGAGTTTAGGTGAGGGGGAAAGAATAGGTGGCTGGTTTCCTTCTTTAATTATACAGCTTTTAAAAATGAGACCTAATAAAAAGGTAATGGAAACATTGAATCATTCATTTGGCTAATGAAAAATTGAGAGTTGGGGGAAGCCGTGGAGAAAGAGAGAGAGAGAGAGAGAGAGAGAGAGAGAGAGAGAGAGAGAGAGAGAGAGAGAGAGAGAGAGAGAGAGAGAGAAAGAGAAAGAGAGAGAGGGGGTCTTGGTAAAGGTGAGCCACAATAATTGTTCCATTTCATCCTTTTGTCACCTTGATGTCTCCGGCCATGGGGGCTGGTGGCAGGCCCTGGAGCAATAAGGGGTTCAAACTACCTTTTTAAAAAATGTCTATTTTGCCTTTGGTTTTGACAAGAGAATTAATTACAGTTTTATCTGCAATACAGCTGCTAACATCCAGGGGAAATAAATCTTTTGGACCCGATTTCTATTAAATTTAAAGTTAAAGGAAAGACGGGGATTGTTTCTGAAAGGCATATTAGAGCGGTGGTTGAGCCCGGGAGCTCTGCTGGGTAGTCTCAAGGCCAGTGCCCCGCGGTCTTCTTTAGAGGGCCTGGCGTGCCAGCGCAGCGCAGCGCAACGCAACGCAACCCCTTCCTACTCTTTCATTCTCTTTCATTCTCATTCGCTAATCTTTAAATAAGGAGCTAGGCGGCTCAACACCTTTTCTTTTCTGTGTTGACATGAATGGGGGGAAACAGGATTAATCATCCCTGCTAAACAAACGTACGGCATTGAGACACTGGTGTCTGGTGTGCCAACACTGAGATCACTCACTCTTAATGAGGAATGGTAGTGTTATGACTTTGTGTTAACTACAGAAACAGATGTAGAAAATCATCTGTTCTCTCTTTCTTTCTTTATGTCTTGTTTTTTTTTTCCTTGGGGTCTCCCGCTGTCACTGGAAAATGATCTGATAGACAGCTTTGAAATATGATCCTCTTTGATCCTCAACTTTTGCTGATTTTCGTAAATGTGCCCTTTGATATATAGAATGGCTTGAGTGGAAAATTAAATATGTGCGATATATAACGATAATGTAATATATGTGCGATATATTCAGCATGAATATTTACAGTACCACACACACACTGACATATGTATGCACATAAACACATACACACCTTCCTTTAAAATGGTGGAAGCGAGGGTGTGAGGACGGAACAGAAAGCTCACAGTGGATGACGAACGGGGTGTCTCTGTATGTGTGTGTGTGTGTGTGTGTGTATGTATGTATGTGTGTATATGTGTGTGAGAGAGGACTAAGGTTAGGATGCGGTGGGAGTTGGGGGAGGTGAGTGTGTGTTTGTGTGTGTGTGTGTGTGTGTGTGTGTGTGTAGGGGGAGTCGTTGGTGCAGCAGTATTCTGCGTCAGCCATGCACTGAATGAAAAATCGGCGGCGTGCAGTGGGGGGGTATGGACGGGGGGGCGAGCGGGGGGGGGGGCGAGGGAGCGAGTGGGTTTTTATTGCTGCAAGAGAGCGATTACACTGAAGCAGATGCTCCAACCAACAGGAGGCTGCCTTCACATCAAAGCCATAAAAGTGTACAACTGCTTTGTGGTCTAATCATTTCTCTCGTTGGCGTGGAGCTGGAAGCTTTGGGGGGGGGGGGGGGGGGGTTGGGGGCTTCGAGGAGTGGGACGTGGGGGTGGGGTGATGCAGGTTGGGGGGGTGGGGTGGACGGTTGGTGGTGTGGGGTGGTGGTGTTAAGGGGGGGTTGGGGGTTGATAGCCCCATGCTTCATAAACATTGTTGAAGGCTTTACAGTGGCAACTGTCTCTCTGTATCCCCAGCGCAGTTCATAAAACGCCAGCACGCTTTACGCTCTATAAAACGCCTTTCTGGGTTACTTGAAGGAAAACGCAAAAAAAAAGCGCAGGGTTTGATACTGGGTGAAATTAAGACCCCCAATTATAAGAAATTAGCTTTGGTGTTGGGGGCAGAAATTGGCCCACACAAATCAGAAAGTGCTCAT
>CM059266.1:19201038-19207721 GCA_030347295.1 Setipinna tenuifilis | reverse complement strand
CAGGGGCGTGCGTAGCCCAGCTAACAGCCGCAGGCCGCGGGAGGGACAGCGGCAATCGCTTTCGCCACACACACACACACACACACACACACACACACACACACACACACACACACACACACACACACACACACACACACAGGATGAAAAAGGCACGGCCGGAGCATGGAATTTGTGTTGGCCTCTAATTTGAAATGCTTTTGTGTGTGTGTGTGTGTGTGTGTATGTGTGTGTATGTGTGTGTGTGTGTGAAGGTGTGTGTGTTTGTAGGTAGATGGATGGGGAGCGAGTGTGTGTGTGGTGTGAGAGACATAGATAAAAGAGTGTGTGTGTGTGTGTGTGTGTGTGTGTGTGTGTGTGTGTGGCAGAGACATACATCTCTCAGCTATCAGTCTAGTAGATATCAATTGCACCACAGGAAAAAAAATGAGTATCTCTTCCCTCTAAATCCTGTTAGAGGATTAGGACAGAATTGGTTATACTTAAAATCATTACCATCTTCATGTTGGAGAAATTGAATTTAAGATCAAATCCAAAGTTTTTTTTCCCAACCTCTCAGTCTTCCTACCCCTCCCCCCAAAATATTCTCACCTGTGCTACTACTCCAGAGTTAACGCTGCTCATTCTGTGCAGTCATCAATTGCAGACCCCCACCCCCCCAAAAAAAAAACAAATAAACAAAAATTTAATTTATTCCAAACAGCTCCCCAGTAATTATGTCACATGTCACTTGATAAACCCAAAGTTATGTAATTTCCACCATGTGTTTGAAAACACAGTGGGAAGAAGGCAGTGTGTGAGTCGGCCTGTCATACGTACACCACATGATAGGCAGATAGGAGGTCTATCAAGGGGGGTCGGGGCAGATAAAGGATTCTCTGGTTCGGGGGGGGGGGGTCAGGGCAGATAGGAGGTTCTGTGGTTCGGGGGGCGTTCTGTGGGGTGGGTATGTGCTCTGTGGTTCGGGGGCTTTTGTGGTGAGGGATCGGGGCAGATAGGAGGCTCTGTGGAGTGAGGAGTCGGGGCAGATAGGGGCTTCTATGGAGTGTAGAGTGAGGGGTCGGGGGAGATGGGGTCTCTGTGGTTGAGTATGTTCTCTGTGGCTGGGTCTATGCTCTGTGGCTGGGTCTGTATGTATGTGCTCTGTGGTCCAGGGGGCCAGTGTGTGTGCGGAGCAGATGCCCGCTTCTCGGTAGCCGCCGTCTGGTCAACGGCAGCGTGCAAATAGAGGAGGTGCTGCTGAGCATATTATTGTGTGTTTGACAGCTCTTGACAGTTCAATTTTAGCCTCTCCTCTTTGGGGTAGACATTATTCTATCAGGCCCCCCCGCCCTGCTATCTTCATCCCCTCTCCATCCCCCCCCCCTCCTTTTCTCTCTCTTTTCTTCTTCTTCTCTCTCTCTTTCTCTTCTTCAACCTGTCCCTCTCTCTCCAGCCCTCTTTTTCTCTGTCGCTTTTCTTCTTCCTTTTCTCTCTCGTTCTCTATTGCCCTCTCCCTCCCACTCTTTCCTTCTCTTTCTATCCGTCACTCTCTCTCTCTTTTGTTCTTTTTTGTCTTTCTCTCTCTTGCCCTCTCCCTCACTCTTTTGCTCTCTCTCCATCCCTTCTTCTCTCTCCCCTTCTCTCTTTTTCTTCCTTCTCTCTCTTCCGCCCTCTCCCTCACTCTTTCCCTCTCTCTTCTTCTTCTTTCTCTCTCTCTCTCTATCTCTCTTTCTCTCTCTCTCTGTCCCTGTCTCTCTTTTCTCCATCCCCCTCTCTCTCTCTCTTGCCCTCTCTCTCTTTCCCTCTCTGTCCCTCTATCCATCCCTCCCTCTCTCTCCATCCCTCTCTCTCTCTCCCTCCCTCTCTCTCTCTCTCTAATGCGTGTGTGTAATGGTGGGGGGGATGCGGCGTCTGCCTCTTCCTTCTTCCTCTTACCTTCTCCCTCCATCTCTCTCTCCATCCCTCTGTCTCTCTCTCCCTCTCTCTGCCTCTCTCTCCATCCCTCTCTCTCTCTCCATCCCTCTCTCTCTGTAATGTGTGTGTGTAATGGTGGGGATGCGGCGTCTGCCTTCTTCTTCCTCCTCCTTCCTCTGGGGCGGGTGCGGGCCGGCCCCATCACTCATCTCCCAATTACCTAATCTAATGCATCTCTGCGGGCCCCCGACGCCGCTACCGCAAGCTGCCTTCATTTACTGCAAGTGCTAAGAGTGCTCCTTTGCCGACTGTTGGTGTGTGTGTGTGTGTGTGTGGGGGGGGGTTGTGTTTGTGTGTCTTTTCTGTGTGTGTTCGTGTGTGTGTGTGTGTGTGTGTGTGTGTGTGTGTGGGTTTGTGTTTGTGTGTCTTTTCTGTGTGTGTTCGTGTGTGTGTGTGTGTGTGTGTGTGTGTGTTCGTGTGTGTGTGTGTTTGTGTGTGTGTAGTGTGTAAGCGCATGTGAATATATGTGTGAGTGTGTGTCCGTGTGTGTGCGTGTGTCTTGGTGTGTGTGTGTGTCGGTGTGTGTATGTGTTTGTGTGTGCTTGCCACTAGCAACCTGTGTTGTCTGAAGGGAAAAGAAGAGAGAAACAGAAAGAGAGAAAGAGAGGTAGAGAGAGAAAGAGAGACCGAGGGAGGGAAAGAGAGAGGGAAGGGGTAAAATAGAGAGAGAAGAGAAAAAAGAAAGGCAGGGTGGGATTGAGTGAAGGGGAGACAGGAGGTGAGAGGGAGGGAGGGAGGGAGGGAGGGAGGAACGACTGAGAGGGTGGGTAGAGGGAAAGAAAAAGAAAGAAAGAGTGCGAGGGAGAAAAAGAGAGAACAAGTGGGATTCTATTACAGAGGTGTAATTCGTCTGTGGGCTGATAGGCAGAGCAGAGGCTGGCCGGCTGTTTTGTGTGAGTGTGTGTGTGTGTGTGTGTGTTCATGTGTGTGTGTGTGTGTGTGTGTGTGTATGTGTGTGCTGTGTATGTGGTGGCCTGGGGTTTTGCGCGTACTGACTGCTGAGCAGGGATGCAGTAATAGAAGAAAAAGAGGGAAACAGAAAGAGAGAGAGAGAGAGGGAGGCAGACGGAGGGAAAAGAAAGAGAAAGAGAAAAAGAGAAGGACCCCCCCCCCCACCACCCCCCCCCCCCCCCCCCCCCCCCCCCCACACACACACACACACACACACATTCACAAACACACACACACACACACACAGCCTCCTCCTGAGCGCTGGTTGGTCCCGCACCTGATCTGGACTCAAGCACTCAGCATAGCAGATATGCTAATAAACTAGCGCTCGCAATGAAATATCAAGTGCAGGCGCTACCCTGTGAAAACAAATGGGCAAGGTGCTGCGAACACACACACACACACACACACACACACACACGCACACGCACACACAAACACACACACATACACATACATGCACACACACATAGGCACACACACAGAAATATTCAGAAACACACACACACACACACAAATATTCACACACACACACACACACACACACACACACAGAGCCCCGCCATTGTGAACAATGAGGCAGGAGTGGAGTCACCTGCAGATATTTCACCTAAACGGCCATCTTTTTTTCAACAAATTGAGCATTTTTGCCTTTCTTCTCTTCCCTCCTTTCTCTCTCTCTCTCTCTTTTTTTCTTTCTTCCCGGGCCTCATGGGCAAATTGCAGATCCATTCCGAGGCTTCAGATTTAGTGTTTTGGCGATGAGGTGCACATGCTAAGCTGGCTTTTAAATCATTTTTAAAACTGTCAGGGCGAAAAACACTTTCCAGTAACGCCAGCGAGCTAATATATTAGCGTTGCCCTGGAAACGGCGGTGGTGGGGGGAGCGGGAAAGGAAAAAAAAAAAAGAAGAAGAGAGAAATTGTTTGATGTAACCTCGAAGGAGCGAACGCAGCTTGGCTGGGAAGCGCGAAAAGGCAGACGAGAGCTTCGCTTTTTCGCCTTTTTCGCCTTCTCCTGACGCTTAATTGTCCGAGATGGAGGGTAATTAATCAATGTGTTTTTGTCAGCTCGCTGAGCTGAGATGACTTGAGTTTCTGCACACTTCATACACACACACACACACACACACATTTCACACACCCATATGTATGCATATACGTATATGCACCCACAGACACAAACTCCATACACACATGAACATACAGTACTCACACACACACACAGTCACACACACACACACACATTTCACACACCCATATGTATGCATATACGTGCACTATGCATCCACAAACCCCAACTCCATACACACATGAACATACAGTACTCACACACACACACACACAGACACAAACACACCAAATCAACATACACACAGTCCCACACATCCTACACCCACACGTGTGCACTCACATACACACTCTTACTTTATACACAGTCTTAGGAAGTAGTGAAAGTAGTGGTAAAAAATTAAAAAATAAGCAGTGCTAAAAACGCCAGGCAAATTCTGCTATCACAAAAAGGTTAGGAGTTAACGCCTTTGTTTTGTAATTTGGAAAACAAGTATGTAAATAGTGTCTGTGCTTGTTTAACCTCCATTACAGCACTGAAAGTGTACACTTTGTGTACAGCACAGTAAGAAAGAAAGAAAGTAAGAAAGAAAGAAAGAAAGAAAGAAAGAAAGAACGAAAGCTAATTCTTGTGCCCGCTGCTAATGAGCTGACTGCAGATGCTGTCAATAAGCAAAAACTCGATGCACGCATCGCAGGCAGGGGGAAGCGTTCCCACGGCGCTATAACAGACATATTGTTATATAAACACATACAGTACAGTAGTCTGGTCCTACACCTGTCTAAAAGAATCTCTTACAGTACACCACTGCACCAGTAGTCTGTGCTCATTTTGTGCCCCTACTTTATGTGGGCGTCTTGTATTTATTATGCTTTTCCTATGCATACATTGTAATGTACATCAATGTCCATATAGGTGTGTATAGGTGCATGTCATTGTACATCTTTGTTTTCATATGCATATTTAGTGTGTGTGTGTGTGTGTGTGTGTGTGTGTGTGTGTGGATGTAGAGGCGTTTGTTGTGTATCGGTGTGCATATTTAGTGTGTGTGTGTGTGTGTGTGTGTGTGAATGTAGAGGCGTTGTGTTGTGTATATCGGTGTGGTGTGTCTGCATCAGTGCAAGCTCCTCCCTGCTCTGAGCTGTGAGCTGTGAGCGTGGGTGTGTTGGCGGCGTGGCATGGCATGGCGCGGTGCGGTGCAGCATACTGAGGGCTGTAATGCTAATGTGTTGTGTCAGCCCCTGCGTGAGTGGGCGGGAAGGCGGGGAGGGGATTGGGGTTGGGCAGGGGGGCGGGGGGGGGTGTGACCAGGGGTGAGGTGTCTCTATGGTCGTTTGTGTGTGTCTTTGTGTGTGTGAGAGTGTGTGTGTGTGTGTGTGTGTGAGAGAGTGTGTGTGTGTGTGTGAGAGAGTGTGTGTGTGTATGTGTGTGTGTGTGTGTGTGTGTGTCTGTGTGTGTGTGGGGGTGTCGGGGCTGGGGCTGGGGCTGTGGCCATGTTTAGCCTTGGCATTTCCTACGACAGTGGCTGACTCGTCCAGTCCTCTATCTGTTACAAGAGGAGAGAAGAATAGAGGAGAGAAGAATAGGACAGGAGAGGAAAAGAAAGATAAGAAGAAGACAAAAGAGGAGAGATGATGAGAAAAGACGCAATGAGGGAGATGAGAAAAGGGAGTAGAGAAAAAGGAAAGAAGGACAGAAGAGTAGAGGAAAGAAGAAGAAGAAGAAGAAGAAGGAGAAGAGTGAAGCTGGCGAAGGTGAAGCTGAAGCCTGGCAGCCATGTCTCTCACCTCTCTCAGGCCCCCGACGTGACGTGGTGTGGCGCAGATATGTGCGGGTGTCAGCAGTGGGGGGGTTGGTGGGGACGGAGGCAATGCGATGGCGGGGGCAGCGACAGACAGGCGAGACGCAGCATGGCGGTTCCCACCGAGGCCTGGCCCCTCGTGCTCCAGTCACATCCCATGACCGTCAGCGCCCAGACGGCGGTGGCTGCCACAGGTGTAAGGCGAGTCGATGAAGTGGCAGGGCCACGGACGCCTCCTGCCTCCTGCCCGACGCTAATGAGATGACTGATTGAGACGGAAATAAAAACAGATCCCCCAGACCAGAGCAGAGCAGAGCAGAGCAGACCAGACAGCTCTGAACTCACGCCCCTGCACTGACTGGCACTGCATATACACTGTCTCTAGACATTAGGAGACACAGTATACATAGACATAATATATATATATACATACAGTAACAGTATGTCATACACAGCAACTTAAAGGAAAACTTCGGTGTAAATCACTTCTTAGCCCTGTTGTTCAAGGTCACTAAGTACTGTTGGTAGGAAAATGAACAGGAATATTTGATGTAACATAGACCAAAATAATGAACTGGTAGCCACTGTTACCTTAATGATTCATAGAGACTCACTTTCAGTTTAATTTCCCTATGCCCCCATTCAGTAAGTGTCAGCTACCAGTTCATTATTGAGTTTTCTTGTTCTTTCTTCTACCAACAGCAGTCTGTAACCTCGAACAACAGGGCTATGAAGTGATTTACACCAAAGTTTTCCTTTAATAACAGTCATTCAGTCACGTATACATGTATCATTTCTGTACAGTTTTGCTTTAAGCTGTTGGTATAGGGGCATTGAGATTGATGCGGTGTGTGGGGACAAGTTGGGAATATTCTAAGGACCCAGCATTCACAGGAAGCCCTTT
>CM059266.1:19193538-19196038 GCA_030347295.1 Setipinna tenuifilis | reverse complement strand
ATAAACATGTACAGGTGCAGTACCTACACAAAAACAGACTTACACAAATTCATACAAATGTACACATACATACACACATACATTCACACATAGACACACATACATAAACAAAATATACAAATACATACACACTTACATACACACACCTACACATACACATGCACATTCACCTAGCTAACCTTTTTTCACCACTCTGCCTTTACTACACTGTAGTACGCTTCCTCAGATAATAATAATATGCCCTCTCAAAGGGCGTATGTGTGGTGTGCGTGTCACACACAGGCTAAGATATTGCAGAGATCAGATGAAGAAGTGAAGGTGAAAGGTGAGCGTGTGTGTGTGTGTGTGTGTGTGTGTGTGTGTGTGTGTGTGTGTGTGTGTGCAGGTGCACGCGCATGCGTTTCCTGCATGTGTATGTGTGTGTGAGCATGTGTGCGTATGTGCACGCGTGCCTGCACATGTGTGTGTGTGTGTGTGTGTGTGTGTGTGTGTGTCTATGGATTTGGGGGGCGTCGAGGGCCGTAATGAAAGCGGGGCTCACGGCGGAAGATAGGTGGGGGTGTGTGTGTGTGGGGGGTGCTCCGCGGCATGGCGGGTGATGTATATGAAAAAAGTGAGTCATATATATTAGAGAGGTCGCGCGGTTCACAAGATAGACTGCAGCCCGCGCACTCGGAGTAAATGACATGATTCCAAGGTTAAACGTGAGGCATGATTAATGTTCTTCCAGTGTGTTCTCCTCTGCCGGAGAGGAGACAGAGGAGATGAGCTTTTCCCTTTTTTTCCCCTCTTTTTTTCCCCTCCCCTCTTCTCTCTCTCTCTTCTCTTCTCTGTCTCTGTCTCTCTCTCTCTCTCTCTCTCTCTCACTCTCTCTCTCTCTCTCTCTCTCTCTCTCTGGTGGTGCTCAATTTTTCGTGCTGCCGTGTCTGTGTGCGTGAGTGCGAGTTCGATGCCACCTCGCCACTCTGTTTCAGCTGTTCAAATAATCACTGTAATTAAAATCACCTGTTCCTGACAAGTGTCAAGGTGTGGAGGGGAGATGAGTTGGCCTGACACACACAATTGAGGCCTCTGTGTGTGTGTGCGTGTGTGTGTGTGTGTGTGTGTGCATGTGTGTGTGTGTGTGTGTCTGTGTCTGTCTGTGTCTGTCTGTGTCTGTCTGTGTCTGTGTGGGTTTGCGTACATGTGTGTGTTTGTGTGTGTATGTATGTATGTCTGTGTCTGTGTATGTATGTATGTATGTATGTATGTATGTATGTATGTATGTATGTCTGTGTGTCTGTGTATGTATGTGTGTGTGTGTGTGTGCATCTGTATGTGCATGTGTCTGTGTCTTTGTTTGTATGTGTCATGGTGTCTGAGACTGATCTGAGGACAGGCCAAGTGATGTGTGTGTGGTGTGTGAGCAGTAGGGCCGCTGATGGTTAATAGTAATAGGAGGGAGATCTCACAGGACGCACGCCGGTCAACATGCAGCCCAGCCATTCATGCAGAGGCTAATCCAGAGCTATTTATGACCCATATGCACACAGTCATGCACGCACGCAACACACACATGAGCTCACACACACACAGACATGCACAGACATGAGCACACACCCATACAAGAGCATACTCACGCACACACACACACACAAGCACACACACACACACAAACACACATGAGCACACACACACATGTATACCCAGCCAAACACACACACACACACACACACACACACATAAACACACATGGGTATGCACACACACACACCGACCCACACACACACACACACAAACAAATACACGAGCACATGCACGCACACACTCTCTCTCCCTCTCACACACACACACATACACACACACACACACAGAAGTGCATTTTCAATTTGTAAAAGCGCTCACATCCATCCCGCGAAGGCCATACAGGTTAGCCTTTGTGCTCCTGATTGCCAGAGCTAATCAGAGAAGAGTCTTTTAATAGCCTAGAGAGAGAGAGAGAGAGAGAAGGAGAGGTAGCGATGGAGAGAGAGAGAGAGAAAGAAGGAGAGAGCGCGATGGAGAGGGAGAGAAGGAGAGGAGTAGCGAGAGAGACAGAGAGAAGGAGATAGAGGCAGAGAGAGAAAGAGAGAGAGACAAAGAGAGATAGAGAGAAAGAGAGAGAGAAAGAGAGACAGAGGAAGAGAGGGAGCCCAAGAAAGGAGGATAAGAAGCGGCCATCAGAAATAGAAAGAAAATGGAGAGCAAGACAAGATTGAAACAGAGGGCTTTAAAATGGTGTGGGGGGAGGAAGAAATGTGAGAAAGAAAGAGGGGGATAGAAAGAGAGAGAGGGAGAGAGAGAGGGATGCAGGAAGAGAGAGGAGGGGGTGGGGGGAATGAGCCATTGTTTTCTGCAGTGGAAGCAAAACGATGAGTCAGTCCCACTGACTCCAGCAGGCAAGCAGGCAGCCAGTAGCGAGCATCACTGTGTGTGTGTGTGTGTGTGGGTATGTGTTTGTGTGGGTATGTGTTTGTGTGTG
>CM059266.1:19186038-19188538 GCA_030347295.1 Setipinna tenuifilis | reverse complement strand
GCCTGCCCAGTGTGTGTGTGTGTGTGTGTGTGTGTGTGTGTGTGTGTGTGTGTGGTCGGTCGTGCGGCTGGACGGCTTTTGGAGCCTCTTCATTCAGACATCGGGCCGCTAACATGCACACATATGCTCACATGCTCATGGGCACACACACACACACACACACACACAAACACACACGCGTGCAAACACACACACACACACCCCCACACACACATAAAAAAACACACAGTCATACAGACATGCAAACACACACACACACACACTCATGCACGCGTGCACACACACAAACACACCAACACACACAGACACATATGCGTACACGTGTAATCTGACGGTGTGTTAATTTTTTAGCTTGAGTGAGAGAAGGAAAAAACGAATGGACATGGACACACGCGTGCAAACACACACACACATGCACACACACACACAATAATTACACACACACACACACACACACACACACACACACACACACATATGCGTTCGAATGTGTTCTGACAGTGTGTTAAATGTGTGTGTGAGTGAGTGAAGTAAAAATCAAACGGTGGTGTAATATTTGGCGTTTGGTGTTGCAGTCCCACCTCAGCTCAGCCCAGCTCTCGTGCTCTCGAGCTCTGCTGCCACCTCTCGCCTCCGACCGCCACCCGCCAGCCCGACCGCCCGACCACCTGACTCCGCTCCGCTCCACTCCACTCCGCTGTGGCTCCGCTTTCCAAATCGAGCGACTGACACATTCTGACAGTATCGATCTGACAGAAGCGCACCCTCGTTGTCAGACGAGCAGGCAAAACGCTCGCTCTCTCTTTCTCTCTCTCTCTCTCACTCTCTCTCTCTCTCTCTCTCTCGCCCAGCTATTCAGCCCCGTTTTAATTTGGGCTTTGGGAGGTATTATTATTACATCACCTGCTGTTAGCCTGTCCAGAGGGGCATTCAGCTGCCTAATTGTCTGGGAGTGTCCGGCCCTGGCCTCCACCTGAAACTAGGTAAATACAAGTGGCCATGCCCAGCATAGCAGATGAGGCTTTTCTTTTTTTCTCTCTGTCTTTTTTCTCTCTGCCTGCTGCTGTGTGTGTGTTTGTGGTCGTGTGTGTGTGTGTGTATGTGTGTGTGTGTGTGTGTGTGTGTGTGTGTGTGTGCATACATGTGTACGTGTATGTGTGTGTGCATATGTGTGTGTGTGTGTGTGTGTACATGCGCATGTTTGTGTCTTTGTATGTGTATGTGTGTGTGTGTGCATATTTGTGTGTGTGTGTACGTGTGTGTCTGTGTCTGTGTCTGTACGTGCGCATGTGTGTCTTTGTGTGTGTGTGTGTGTGTGTGTGTGTGTGTGTCTTTTGTGTGTGTGTGTGTGTGTGTGTGTGTGTGTGTAAGTGTGTACTCTTTGAGGTGGCCTTGTACCTCTCCCGTCAGTCCTGTGACACCCATTCAGCTGCTGCTGTTTTTCTTTGTGATTCTGCAGAGATTCTCTCTGTTATTGCTATCGACTCCACAGGATTTGTGTCCGTCACAGCTTCACCACCTAATCCAGATCAGCCCTTAATACTAATTAAACTGCTCGGGGACACAAACAGGAACACAGACACAAACACAGACACACACACACAGACACACACATATGCACACACACATACGCACATGCACACATAGACACACACACACAGGCACACACACACACACACACACTCTCTCGCATGCACACACACACACACACACAAGCGTGCACACACACACACACACACACACACACACACACACACACACAAGGATGCGGGTGCCTGCCAACTTAGGACCAGCTCACATCTGCCCACTGCCATCTCCCGTGAATCATGAATCACTTGACCTGAAATAAAATCAAAACATTTCTTCTTCTCCTCTTAACCCCTAACCCAGCCTGGCTTGACTTGGCTTGCTTTTTTAATACTATCACCATTTCTTTATTTTTATTTCTTTATTTTTTTTGCCTATTCGCTGAAAAATGGCTGTATAGCCTCTGAGACACACGAGGCAGCTATTTAGAGGCCATCTTTGTCATAACGGGAGCCAGGCTCTTCCCACCGGGTGACAATTTACCTTATTAGGGTCACCAGCTCTGTGGGCTTGGGCATGAGGGACAGGAAGATAGAAGAGGGGAGAGAGGAGAGAAGGAGAGAAGGGGAGAACAGAACAGGTAGAGGAGTGTCACTTTCTCTCTCTCTCTCTCTCTCTCTCTTTCTCTTTCTCTTTCTCTCTCTCACTCTCACTAGGTCCCTGGTCCCTCTTCTCTCAACCCCCCCCCCCCCCCCTTACACCCCCTTCCTCCCCCTTCCTTCCTCCATACCCCCCACCCCCATTCACACCCCCTTCCTCATTCCCTAATGTTGTCACCACAAAGAGTTGCACACAGAGTGCTAGAGAGAAGAGGGAAGAAAAGGGAGGAGGAGGAGGAGAAGGACGAGAAAAAGAAAGAGAGTAACAGACAGAGGGAGAGAGAGGGAATGAAATAGAGAGAGACAGAGAGATA
>CM059266.1:19181226-19185938 GCA_030347295.1 Setipinna tenuifilis | reverse complement strand
AAAAAAATGAATGTGCCGAGATTTGCAGCATGCCAGTTTAATCACATTTTTTGATCTGATTTTCAAAAGCCGTTTATCCAGTTCGGCTCTGTGGCATTCACATTTCTGACAAGCATATCATATAATTCTGTGATAAACAAAATAAACACTGTTCCGGAAGCGGAGAAAAACATATGAACTTTTTTTTTTTTGCAGCAGCAACCCCCCAAACCCCCTTCCAACCCCCCTCCCCCCTGCCCCCTCCCCTTCTACTTGGGGAAATCTCCCATCCGTCTCCTGGTGGCGAACGGCACTGCAGCAGGAGCTGCTGCCAGAATTTCCCATAAAGCCTTTTCATGCCTCGTGAAATAGCACTGCTCCCGAAACACACAGTACGTTAAAAAGCCCTTTAAAAAACGTGAAGCAGAGGCACACAACTATTCTTTTTAGTTCGCTAAATCTTCCTCCACGTAACACACACATACACACACACACACACACACAAGCACACACACAAGCACAAACACAAAAATCACCACACACACACAAGTACAAGCACAAGCACGAGCACAAAAATCACCACACACACATCACACACACACGCACACACACAAACACACACGCGCACACACACACAAGCATGAGTACAAGCACAAAAATCACCAATTAATGCTAAATTGCAAGCACAATATTTTCCTTCCTCTCTCCACTTGAGTGAAATCAGTGTGAGCCCTCGAGGGGCCTGTGGGGTGGGGGCGACGCTGGGGGGGTGCGCTGGTGGCGGCGGCGGTGGAGGGGCGCATAAGTCCCCCTTGAAATAATTTGAGGGTGAAGTTATGACCCTGAGCCCCCGAAGAGCCCTTTCAATCTACTGCAGTGAGCACAGCACAAACAATATCTGCTACCCCCTCCAAACACACACACACACACACACACACACACACACATGCCTGTCTACAGTCTAGGCACCACACCGGTCTGCAAACCCACCCCACCCTCTACCACCAGCCCTCCTCAGACACAACACACACACACACAACATAGACACACACACATACACACATAGACACATACACACACGAACCACCCTCCTGTCTGGCCTTTCTCGCCTGCCCCACACACACACAACCCCCCCTCTCTTTCACTCTTTTTCTCTTTCGCTCATAATGTACAGAAACCCCAGGGTCACTCACCGGCACAACATCACACCGCAATGGCCACTCGTTTCAACACCACGCCATGTCTACCACTTCTCTCTCTCTCTCTCTCTCTCTCTCTCTCCCCTCCACTCTCTGTATGTGTGTGTGTGTGTGTGTGTGTGTGTGTGTGTGTGTTTGTGTATGAGTGTGTGTGTTTTGTTTCTCTCTTTTTTTCTCTTGTGTGGGCCAGGCCACTGAAGTGACTATCTTGGACAGGTCTGAAATGCTATCGCTGTATGACATTTGGAGTGCACGTTTCTTTCATTTTTTGCCAATCTGTCATTCCATCTTCCTGTCTTTCTATCTGTCTTCTCTCACTCCATCTCCCACCATCTTCCCTCTCCCTCCCTCCCTCCTTCTCCCTCCCTCCCTCCTTCACTCTCCTGGCTCAGTGTTCAGTCTACTGGAGGGCCTGTAATTGACATGATGCTCCTCTCTCTCTCTCTCACACACACACACACACACACACACACACACACACACACACACACACACACACACACACACAGTAAATAGGAATAAATAGTAGGTGTTGGGGATATCTGAAAATCACACCGTTTAAAAGAGCCAATGGCACCTGGAAGAATGCTACTGTATCATGCTATCCATGGAGGAAGATTTAAATGACAATAATACTGTTAAACCAAGCAAAGTAAAAAGCAAAAAACAAACAAACAAAAAAAAGAAAGAAAGCAAATATCAGTATGGTAAAAGCACTGAAAAAATAATGCAGGAAATTAGAATGTAAGCGATTAAACACAAACTCAAAATGTACTATCTTTGCCTTTGCCATCAATCTATTAAGCCTTTGGGGTTTTAACTGTGAAGAATGCAGGACCAGACAGCTGCAAATCTCTACAATGACTAACAGGTACATCAACTGTACACACACTCTTTTCCACAAAGAAATGTAATGACATTGCTTATTCTAAAGCTGAAAAACAATCCTATTACACTATTAACACCCCAATCAAACATTGACAACATGACCAAATTAAAATAATTTTACAATAATGTTGATTAAATACAACTATCAAAAAACAAAACAAAAAAAAGCTCTAGCTTATTTTAAAGCATGGCAACTGAGGACTGACAGCCCTGCCAGAAAACAGCTGCCACTGAGCCACTTCTTAACAGGAGAACTCAAGAGTTGACTACAGACCTGTCATAAACCTTCGATTCAGCCCTTTTCTAATGGCTAATATAATTGACAAAGTTGTTTTGAATCACCTCATCAATTTCTGAAGCCAAGACCTCAGCACAAAAAAAACTGTCTAATCATATGCAACCGAATAACAACAACTCAGGTTAAAAAGTATCAGTTTGTGGTTCGCTCCACCAGATCTCAGGGCCGACTCGTTTTACTCTATAGATCACAGAACAAGCGGCAGACAGGTTGGGAAAATGGTAGCTGTGGTGCTTTCTGGAGCACTCCTTAATTGGTTCAGGTGTTATTTAGAAGGCCACAGTTACTTTGTCACCTTTGCTGGCTATGAATCTTGTGAATCAGTGGCTAGCCATGCTGTGTGTGTGTGTGTGTGTGTGTGTGTGTGTGTATGTGTGTGTGTGTGTGTGTCTCCTCCCCTAGGAATCGGTTTCCCCCGGACCAGCAGCCTCCGTCTGCTCAATCTCTGTTTACCGCCTCTGGCCCAAATACTTTTTACACAACAACATCGATTACCGCACTTATAGCCCCCAAAACCAAACAAATGAACCTATCGGCCGTTCAAACGAAACGTTCTATTCAAGTTTTTTTTTTTTTTTTTGCTTAACTTTCTTTTTCTTATTGTAGCGCTTATCTTTGTAAGTTAAGTTGTATTGAAGTATTTTTACTTTCTTTGCACATTCTTTTCATGACTTGTCTAATGCTTTTATCTACTACTGTTTCTCACTATTAAGCACTTTGTCTGAATCTTTCTTTTCAGATGTTCCCTTTTTTGCTTTTATTTATGTAAAAAACATTAAATTGCCTCTCTGAATGGAAATGTGCTATAAAAATAAACTTCACTCAGCCCAGCCTTTGCCTTTTGCTGCAGTTCTTAAACTCAGTCTTCTTAAAGTCAGACTGCAGGTCGGTTAATTAGAGGCAGTGATCAACATTTTATTTAATGACTCGGCAGCTCGGCCTCCTCTCTCTTTCTTCTTTTCTCTCTCTCTCTCTCTCTTTCTCTCTTTTTCTGTGTGAGCTTCTCTGCAGCAGCAGCTGGCCAGCCCCAAGACATTGATGGTAGAGTTGATTGGGTGTGTGTGTGTGTCTGTGTGTGTGTGTATGTCTGTGTGTGAGTGTGTATGTCTGTGTGTGTGGGTGGGTGACGTGAGATGGTGTGGGGTGATGCTGTTTGTGTTTTGCTTATTTAATCAGAGCACACCAACACACCTTGGGGATTGTGGTAGGTCTGGCATTAAAGACGAAACGCAGCACACACACCGACCAAATCTCTTTTAAATTAGCCAGTCATGGCTAAATTGGTTACAGTATTTTTAGATAAACAAAGCAAAAAAAACAAGAATGTATGCATTTACAATGAGAGGAAGGCAATCTAAGCCACTCTGCCTAAAAAATAAGATCCCAATCCACTGAATACACACACACACACACACACACACACACACACACACACACACACACACACACACACACACACCTACACACACACATACCTACACACACACAAACACACACACACACACCCATTTCCACACCTCCCCTGCGGCCTAGACCAGCCCCTCTGCTCCTTCATATCAGAGAACCCCATTTTGATCAAATTAGTCTGACAAAGATCAATACAAACCTCCCTATTGTTGGGGGGCCGGTGCTCCCCCCATAGGTTGTATTGGCGGCGGCGATGGTGGTGGTGGGGGTGGGGCGGGGGGTGGCGATGGCGTGGGTGGGGGGGGGGGGCTATACAGTAATGGCAGCCGAAGAGCAATATCTGCCTCTCGCCAGGCCACATTATCCCTTAGTGAATCTGTCACTTCCCATCTCAGTTAACACACTGTTGAGTAGGGTTCATCACACCCGCGAGAGGAGAGGAGAGGAGAGAAGAGAAGAGAGGAGGAGAGACGAGACGAGGAGAGACGGAGGAGAGATGAGAAGAGGAGAGGAGAGGAAGGGAGGAAGAAAGAGGGAGCGAGTGAAGGAATGAACAAGAGAGAGAGACGGAATGAAAGGAAATGCAGCCAGGGCGGAATACAAAGCGAAAAAACTGCAGGCTTTAAAAAAAAAGGGGGAGGTGGGTGGGGGGGCCCGGGAAGAGTGGTCCAATTCACCCCCGCAAGAAGAAAAAAATAGAGAGAGAGAGAGAGAAAGAGAGAGACAGAGAGAGAGAGAGAAAGAGAGACAGAAAAGAGGGGATTGCAATAAAGACAGTGCAGTGTTGGCCCTGGGTCATTCTCTGAGAAAGTGGGGTAATGCAACTGATAAACAAGAGGCTTTGATGCAGTGTGTGTGTGTGTATGTTTGTGTGTATGTATGTGTGTGTGTGTGTGTTAGTGAGTGTGTGTGTGTGTGTGTGTGTGGGGTAGGGGGTATCA
>CM059266.1:19148726-19176226 GCA_030347295.1 Setipinna tenuifilis | reverse complement strand
CCTCTCACTGCCCTCACTACATTACTGCTTCACAGTCTGCGGCCACAATCTCATTTTAATTGACTACATTGTTGGAGGAGGGGTGCTTGCTTGCGAGAAAGGAAAGAAAAGAGAACGAACGAGAAGGAAGGAAATATATAGAGAGAGAAAGCGAGAGGGAGAGAGGGAGAGGGGGGGGGGGTGGCAAAAAAAGAGACTGCACCATTTCCCTCCTTTCCCATCTTCCCACCCACCCCCCACAGCCCCTCAACTCAAGAGTGTATTCACAATCCGATAATCTGCATGCTCCTAACCCCCATCAGTGACTGTGTGTGTGTGTGTGTGTGTGTGTGTGTGTGTGTGGGTGGGTGGGGGGGTTGTGAGGGGGCGTCACTGGTGTAACTGAGACAGCGGCCTCTCTTAACGATGCTTCCTGCAGTCACACACAACCTACTTCTTCTTTTCCTCCTCCTCTCCACTCTCTTCTCTCTCTCCTCCTCCCTTCCACCATCCACCATCCCCATTCTTCTCTTTCTTCACCCCCCCCCCAAACCCTTAGCCATCAGAGGCTGCTCACCTGACCTTGGTCTGGCCAAAAGCAGTCACTCAAGCAGCCTTAAGCAGTCGTAATGCAGGTAACAGGCATAACAATCTCCCCCTCGATCCATTACTCACCACATCAAATGATCATTTAGCGGGGCCCTGCTCTGTGATGGATTGACTCTGCCTGCGCCTAAATCACTCTCATAAAACCGGTATTGTGACAATGCTGAGACTGTGACAGGTTAAGGGATCGTATTGATTCACAGCTGCAGCAGGGGATAGCAGGGTGACGGAGGAGAGGAGAGGAGAGCGACAGAGAGAGAGAGACAGACAGTGAGGGACGAGAAGAAAGGGGAGGGGAGGGCAAGACAGCAGTCCAAGGTGAAAGTCATCGCCTTGGAGAGCAGAAAGGCGAAGGAGGAGGCGAGGTGAGGAAGAAAATGGCCGCAAAAAAAGTTGCCGGAGGTCGTCTTGAATGACGTCAGGCCTTGGGACCTTAAGGTCTTCAACTTTATCAACATGAAAAAAATAATAAATAAATAAAATAATCCCAAGCATCACTGCAAAGGGCATTAAATATTCAATGCTACACTGTTACATTACCAGCTATTTTGTGCAATAATTTCTGCAATTTTAGAAAAGCCTTCAACTCAAAAGAAATAAAATAAAATAAAATAACGCTGTAGAGACAAAATGTCCTTTAGGATGGCTGTTTCTGAATGCTGCTCTGTGTTTTGATGCCGGGGGGGGTAAAAACGAGGCTTCTGGGGGCCTCGTCCTCCTGCGGCGGTGCTCTTTTGTTTTGGGGGTATTTTACAGCGCCTACACTCCCGGTGTCACTTCTCACAAATCGGCCGAAGGATCCAGACAAATCACTGGCGGCCGAGAGGCAATATATGACGCCACAGCCCTCCGCCACAAGACTGCTGAAATCAGCAAGTTTGCAGGGTCACGCTCTATACCTCTCTCTCTCTCGCGCTCTCTCCATCTCTCTCTCTCTCTCTCTGCCTCTCTCTCATGCTCTCGCTCTCTTCTTCTCTCCCTCCCTCCCTCCTTTCTTTTTTACCTCACTGCCTAGACAGGCAGAGCAATCAATCTTAACTAGAGTCATTCCTTTCCAGGACTGAGAGCTGCCATTTGTTTTCTTCCTTTGGGATGCCGCCTGCCTTTTTCCTCCAGAATTTTCTCTCCATGCAGCAGTTTTTACATATCTGTGCGTTATTGCTTTATTATGGTCATAAAAGCCCTGCTGCACTGGCAGCTTGAGATGCATGGCAGGTGTGCATGCGGGGAGAAGATGCTGTGTGTGTGCCTGTGGTGTGTGTGTGTGTGTGTGTGTGTGTGTGTGTGTGTGTGTGTGTGTGTGCTGCCGCAGTCCACAGATGCAAAAAGCCATTTATGGCAAATACCTGCACCAAAAGCGTCGAGTTAACAGCCGTTTTTTTTTTTTTTTTTTTCAGATCTGAAAACGTAAATTGTGGATATTTTTTGTTTCTGTGTAATTGCTGTAACAATAAGACATTTAATATGAATGTCAAATAAACATGTAACAAACATGTAATAAGGGATTATTTTTACATGGCCAAAATGTTGTTCACGTATAGAGCCATCGCCGCCCTTGGCCTGTCATTTATTTCAGCTTGTTTTTATTTATTTATTAGTTAATTTATTCACTTCCTTATGTATTTACTTCTATAGGGGACACAGAATTAGGCCTGTTCAGGGGTTGGATGCAGTCTGCTGCAGGATAATATATTTTTTTTACTGCCACAGCTGCAGCATTTAAGCCCCCCCTAGAAAAAAAATGGGAATAATGAAATTAAGCAAGATGGCCCCGCTTGCAAGGACATATTATTTGTCATGCAGCCATCCAGCCATTCAAAAACCAACAAAGCAAGTGTAAAGCGTGTAAAGCGAGAGAGAGAGACAGAACACAAAGGATGAGTATAAGGGACAAGTGGAACAGATGAGAAAAGGCAGAAAGTGAAAGAGAAATGGAGAGAGAGAGAGGGAGAGAGAGATGGAGAGAGAGGCAGAGAGGGAGAGAGAGGGATAGAGAGAGAAAGAGGGAGAGACAGAGACAGAGAGTTGGAAAAAGAGAGAGGCAAAGAGAGAGAGAGGCAGAGAGATGGAGAGAAAGTGAAAGAGAGAGAGGGAGAGAGAGAGAGAGAGAGAGAGAGGCTGACAGTGTGAAGAGTGAGTGCTTCCTTTCATTAATCCATGAATGTAATTACTGTATAAGCAGCTCCAGCTCACTGATATATGTCCTTCAGCCATGTTTCATTCACTTGAGCATGTTCTGATGTTTGACTGAAACAAACAAGTGCCGTCCCTCAGGAGTCATTTACTATCTCGGCCCTCTCATCAAAGACATTTACCAAAAAAATAAAAAATATAAAAAATAGCCACCGGAACCAACTCCCATTAAATAACATTTTCAGGGCGGGCCCCCCCAAGAGACTTGGAGATGGGGAGGTGTGACAGGAGTGGGTGAGTGGCGGGGAAATGGACCAGAGATTATCCATTAAATAAAAAAAAATGATGAATGTCCAGAGAAGCCATTTAAATAAACCTCTCATCTACTGGAGATATGAGAGCGGGAGGGGAGAGGGAGGGAGTAGAAAAATGCTCCATCATTCTGGGTAATTCTGCAAATAACTTCACTCAGTTGAGCTAATTTCAGCTCGGTGTTGGGGTTTGAAATGCAAGCGGTGTCGGAGGAGACAGGAATGACGAGGCGTGTGGATGCATGTCGTCCCTTTTCCACCTGACTGCGTGTGCGTGATACCACCCAATACCCAGGAGCACCGACCATATCAATGGTTCCTCCTCATACATACCACAGCTTTAACCACTCATAAGTAATACAAGTCAAAGATACATGAACAAGAACTAAATCACTATGCCATAACACCAAATACCCAGGATCATGAACCATATCAATGGTTCCCCCTTTTACATATTGTACCACAGCTTCAACCACACATAAGTAATGTAAGTCAAAGAAACATGAACAAGAACTAAATCACTATGGCCCAACACCAAATACCCATCATGAACCCTATCAATGGTTCCCCCCTATACATACAACATCTTTAACCACTCATAAATAATCCAAGTCACAGAAACATGAACAAGAACTAAATCACTATGCCATAACACCAAATACCCAGGATCATGAACCACATCAATGGTTCCCCCCTTATACATACAACATCTTTAACCACAAGTAAGTAACGCAAGTCAAAGAAACATAAACAGGAACAAAATCACTATGGCGCCAGTTGTGTGGACTCTTAAATGGACCTTGAACCCTGCACAGACAGTGGAAATGCTTATCTGGTCTCTTTTTTGTAAGTTCCCTTTGGTGTCCTTGGGGCTGGATCCAGGCTGTACCATCGACAAAAGAGAACGGCATGATTGGAGACGAGATGGCAGGAACTTCTCCTTTAATTTGACCCAGTTTACCTGAGACTTCCTCTGGAGATATGCAACGTAATTAATCAGTGTCTAGTCAATTTGGAATGCCATCCCTTAAGTATTCCATCTGTTTGATGTCAGGCATCATTTAGTATGGCATCAAGCTTTTCTTTTTTTTCCTTTTTTTTTAAAACTGAATTTCTCTTTAATTTTCTCTAATCTACGATTATCGTGCTACAGATACCTTTTAGTGCAGGTTTCTTGTTTTTTTTTGTTCTTTTACTGCTGTCCTGTTTCTTGATGTTTATTGATACTTACATCAAAATGTTCTTTTTCATTTGTTTTTCGTTTTGTATTTCACCATCAAACAAACATCTGCATTTATGCAGCTTGCAAATAGCATACGAAGCCAACACACAAACTAACACAGACCTATTTTCTGAGCTACCATTTCTTACTTTTGACTCTGGGTATCTGAGCACCAAAAATACATTTGTAAAACAAACACCCAAGGCACAGTCCAAAATCAAAACATCAAAATGGCATCACATGCTCAGTGATCAAGCCTGCCTGAGATGACCATGGTGATACAAAGCATGAAATAAGGACGAGGATGATGCGGACGAGGCGGACGAGAAAAAGAAAGAAAGAAGCAGAAAAGAAAGAGGGAGAGAAAAAGAAACAGATCAGGAAAAGAAATAAAGGAAAAAAAGAGACAGAGCAGGAGCCAGGAGTAAAAGAAAGAAAGAGAGGAAAAGAAAGGGAGGGGTAGAGGCGGTGGTGCCAATCATGGGTATATTCACAGTGGGGACAACAACAGAGGGGCTGATTTCAATCAACACCATGGCCAGAGCAGCACCTCAGGGCCCTGTGGATGAGTCCCATTCTCGCTGACCTTAATAACGACACAACCCCCCCAAACACCCCCAATCCCTCCACCCCCCCACCCCCAACCCCCAACCACCAACAACCCTCCTACACTACACCCTCCCCCCAAACTCCCCCAACCCAGCTCAGGTTATCTGGGGCATAAAGGGTTATTTTCTCTAGGCCAGGCATCTCTCCCATTGCCCCATAAATCCCCCCATACAACAAGCCAAGGGCTTCCTCTCCCTTTTTTTCTCCCTTTCTCTTTCTCTCTCTCTCTCTCCTCCTTTCTCCTCTCTCTCTCTCTCCTGCTCTCTCTCTCTCTCTCTCTCTCCTCCCTTCTCCTCTCTCTCTCTCCTGCTCTTCTCTCTCTCTCTCCCTCTCTCCCCACTCTTTCTTTCTCTCCGTCTTTTCTCCCACCCCCGCTCTCCTCTCCTCTGCTCTCCTCTCCTCTCCTCTCCTCTGCTCTCCTCTGCTCTTCTCTGCTCTGCTCTCCTCTCTCCCTCACACATGCACACACATATTCAGACATCACATTTGACTTAAATCCCTCTGCAATTTGTTTGGTTTGACACCGCTGACACTTTGATTAATCTAATTTGCTCGGCCGCATTTACAGGTTCCGACGGCAATGAATCTCTATTTTATACAGTCAGACCACGGCCCTCTCCTCTCCTCCTCTCCTCTCCTCCTCTCCTCTTCTCCTCTCCTCTCCACCTCTCTTCTCTTCTCCTCTCCTTCTCTGCTGACTGGACCTGGGGTGAATGACGGGAAACACAGCTCTCCGCCAGACCGAGAAGAGAAGAAGAAGAGGGGGGAAAAAAAAGAAAAAAAGAACAAGAAAAAAAAAAACATGGGCCCCGCTCTGTTCTGTTCTGTTCTATTCATGGCCTGGCTCGGTGGCGAATCACAATAATTAAATTAAACTCTGAGCCATGGGCTTAAAGAAATCAGCCCTGATTGAGAGAGAGAATAGCAAGTGCCAGCGTTTTATTGTTTCGCAGCTGGCTTTTTTTTCCCGCTGCACTACCACTCCACTCTGAATGGCTAAGGTGTTTCAGAGGTCTGACAGCAAGACAAGAGGACATTTAAAAAAAAGAGAGAGAGAGAAGAGAAAAAAAAACAAAGGAACAAAAAAAAAGTATAACACAAGCAGGGGAACAAGGGCCCCCTGTCTCAGACCAACATGGTCTCAGGAGCGAGGAGCTTGGAGCTTGTCGTAAGCCTTGTCTACGGAGGGAGGGAGGGAGGGGGGGAGGGGGCTTTCGTGGGTTTGGTGGTGACCGGGAGAGCGGAGAAGCGGAGAAGCGGAGAAACGCTGTCGGCCACAATATCGTCAGGCCTGCGTCAGGGACTCACATCCTTCCCACTCACCTGTTACTGCTGATGTCTCAGCTGCCTGCCTGCCTGCCTGCCTGCCTGCGCACACAACACAACAGCTCGCTTGCTGCAAGACTGTTGTTGTTGGTGTTTTTTGTTTTCATTTGTTTTGTTCTGTCGCTGCTGTTTTTTTGTTTTGTTTTGTTTTTTTGTTTTTTTTTTTGCCTTTTCCCCCCGATGCCGTAATACGTTGTGACACACAGTGACTGCACACACACAGGTGCGTCTTACTCATGCCGGGAAGGAGAAGGAGAAGGAGAAAGAGAAGGAGAAGGAGAAGGAGATGCCCTTCCTTCTCCTCCTCGGGGTTGGCAAGAGCAGGGCAGTGGGCGGTGGGCGAGTGACTGGCCCAGCCAACAAGAGATTCCCATCGCAGGACGGACGGTGGGAGTGACAGGGCACCGAACGGGCACACAGCACGACCACCGGTGCCTTTTCCCGAGGCCACGCTGGTGACCTGGAAAAAAAAATCGTCAACAATGACAACGAGAGAGAGAGAGAGAGAATAAAAAAAACAAGATGGCCTCCCAGGAGTCACCAGGATAAATGAAGGCATTGAGCGTGATGACTAAACCAGGCATTTGATCCTGCCGGCCTCAGCAGGGTTAGCCCCCCCCCAACCCCCCCACCCACTCCCCACTCATCAACACCCCCACCCACTCACACACATGTTGTTGCATACATACAGTCAGACACACATACACACACACATGTTCTGGCATACACAGTCAGACACACACATACACACACATGTTCTGGCATACACACAGTCAACACATACACACGCTGGCATACACACAGGCAGACAGAGACACACATACACACACACACACACTGGCCCCACATTATTCTGGGCAGTTGAAAAGCATTTTGTGAAACATGCCGATGTTAGCAATTCTGGATGCATGGAGGCTGAGCAGATAACAAGTTGGTCAATATTCAAAACTGGGAATTTAATTGGCTGCCCCCTCCCCAACCCCCACCCCACAACACCCCACCCCCCCACTGCCTGCCATGACAACACCCTCATCCTCCCCAAACCCCCCCCCCACAGCTCCAGCAGCCTCTCTGCCTATCCCATCTCTCCTCCTCTATGGCAGTTACCTGCCTGGGTGTCAAGGGGCTCGCTGCTGAAATATATTAGCGCTGTTCTCCATTAGAGGCAGGGCAGCATTAGAGGCGCCTCGCCCTCCGCAACACAGCTCATTTGCGGCCTCGCTCCTCGCCCCTTTACCCCACCCTCCTCCCTCCCTCCTCCCTCCTCCCTACTCCTCGCCCCACACCTCCACCCTCCCACCGCCCCCCCTCACCCCCCAAACGCGCATTATGCATCAACCGTTGCCATGCAGTAGCTGGGCGAGCTTGATGAAATAACTAGTTTTCTGTCACTTCCAGTCAAAAACGACGCGGCCTTGGATGGTGACAGTTTGTAACATTGAGGGGTCGTCGCCCTCTATTACTGTAATACGGTCCATCAAAGCGAGGACGGAATAACATTTATTTTACCAGGGAAAATTGCCGGAGCCCGAAGATCTCCCACACACCCCACACCCCCCACCCCCCGTCCTCGACGTTCCCCCCCCTCGTGCAAAAATGCATCTTTGGGGTGGCGTTGCGGTGCTGCTGCCGGCCCGTGTTACGACCGGAGACGCGGGCATCTCTCGGGACGGCGGCGTGCGAATCCGAAACATTAATCGTCACACGAAAAAAACAATCACCTATTCAACAGAGGCCTGCCACATAGGCCTACACTGAACCCTGACTAATCCAGGCAATATATACGCACACACACACACACAAACAGCTGCAAGTGCACACACACACATATGTGCACACACACACATACACACACACACACACACACTCAGACTCACACTCATACTCACACACACACACACACACACACACACACACACACACACACACACACACACGCATGCTTACACACACACTCACGCAAAAAAAGAGAGAAGAAAAAAAAACACATCTAATCCATATCCAGTCACCTTTTGCTACCTTTGGAAATCAAAGCTCTAGCATAAAGGGCGCTCTGAGCAGATTATCACGCGCACACTGAGTGTGTCTGACTTGCCGCTTCTCCTCCGAGCCACTCTTGGCACGCGCCTCCGTCTCATCTCCCCACGAGCTCGCCGGATCCCTGAAGTGCATTATCTTCCACCGCATCGCAATTACCTCCAGGTGCTTTCCTGCACTCCTCACCACACCCCCACAAACCCCCCCGCCCCCCCACCCCGTCTGATAGCCCGCCTGCACTCCTCCTTAAGGATGTCATTTGGGGGGCGTGCAGGGGTGGGGGGAGGTTGGGGGGGGGGGGTGGGTACCACACTGTGCCATAGCCGCCTGGCACTCTCACAGCCTTCGGCGGAACATACCCCCCCCCGCACCTCTCGTGCATGCACTGGGACACATACACGTGTGTGTGTGTGTGTGTGTGTGCATGTGTGCGTACACACACACAGACACACACACACACACACACACACAGACACACACACACACACACTCACATTCTTTTACACGCTGGCTACACCAGGGACAAGGGACAGTTGCAAGATGGTCAAAGTCTCACACACACCCACACACACACACACACATTACACATTGACATTCCTTCACACGCTGGCCACACCAGGGAGACAAGAGACAGTTCCAAGATGGCCGCAGTCTGCTGGCCACAGTGCTGTCCATGCACCGCAGTTGCATATAGAGTTTCCTGACCCCCTCAGAGCAGCACGTGTGTAACTCCACACCGGCCCTCACTTGCTTATGGAGTCAATCTCCGCACTCCCGTCCGTCCGGCCGCTCGGTCACTCTCTCGCTCGGTCACTCAGGGCTCTGATATGGAAACCACAGGGTGCATTAGCGAAAACTGCTTCCGATTTGTTGAAACACTCTTTTTTCGATCTCTAATTTATTTATTACCCCCTCAGAAAAAGAGAGAGAGAGAGAGAGAGAAACAGAGAGAGAGAGAGAGAGAGAGAGAGAGAGAGAGAGAGAGAGAGACAGGGGAAGAAAAAAAACACACAAAATGGTTTGTTGTTGTACAAAAACAGTGAAAAACAGATGGCTGGGGCTGTTTTTCAAGGAGAAAGGCAAAAACTTTTTTCTGACAAACTGCTCAGGGACAGAAGTGCCAAAAAAAAAAACAAAAAAGAGAGATACAATCCCCGCGCGTTAATTTAAGCAGCGCTTCCATTCCGTCTGTCCACGAGCGGCACAGTACGCCACAGTACGGTACGGTATGGCACAACACATGCATCTGGAAGGCCGCTGCACCTACGGATACCTGGGAAGAGTGTGCGGGAATGCAGATGGGGACAGGGACAGGGATGGGGCGGGAGGGAGGGATGGAAAACCCCCCCACTCCCCTCAGCTGCCAACGCCGCTGCCACCGCCACCGTCACCACCGCCACCACTGGCACCGTGGGATGGCTGATATTTCTGGTCAGCGGCGGAGCAAGTGTCACAACGTGTGCTGCCATTTCTTGACATGGTGCAATTTCCCGTAACCCTGTCAAAGCCAATTACGCTGTCTCCCCACATGACTGCTGCTCCTCACAGAGGGCCTGCATATCTGCACTGGCATCTCTGTCCACTTGCTGAGAGAGGGAGAGAGAGAGAGGGAGCGGAAGAAAGAAAAAGAGAGAAAAGAGAGAAAAAAAGAGACAGAGAGAGAGAGAAAGGGAGGGAGAGAAAGATTTTGTGTGTGTGTGTTTGTGTGTGTGTGTGTAATGTGTGTGCATACTGTATGTGTGTTTGTGTGCGTGTCTGTGTGTGTATAATGTGTGTGCATGTGTGTGTGTGTTTGTGTGTCTGCGTGTGCATGTGTGGGTGCATGTGTGTGTGTGCATGTGTGTGTGGTGTAAGTGAGTGAGAAAGAGACAGACAGTGAGTGAGAGAAAGAGAGAGAGCGAGAGAAAGAGAGAGAGGGCAGAGACAGTGCCAGAGGCCAAAAATGCTAGGCTTATTAGCCGCTACCCAGAGTGACGGGAATTAGGAGGAGAAATCTGATTTGACTGGATGTGTGTGGTCAACAGGAATTTGACACTGACACCTCACCATAAAGAGGTCAGCATATACTCAGTGACCATAGCCCATTTGAAAAAAAAAATCACTAAAAAGGTAGAAACACTGATTCTGATGCAATCGTATTGCTTTGCTGTGTTTTTAATGCTTACGATCAAGATATCCAATGATTTGACTGATCGAAGATCTAATACAGACATATCGTTTTCCTTTTGTTGAAACATAATAAACGTCTTCTCAAATTCTGCTTTTTGTTGTTTTTCAAAAGCCTATCTGTCCTTTAAGGAGACCAAAGACTGACCACAAGTCTTTTGTCCTTAACTGTCCTTAATTTGTCCACATGCTGGTTTGAATGTATTTGTTCATGTGCTCTGGTATGAATTCGTATTTTTAATTAATTATCACAATCTTTTAAAAACAACATCAGTATCAATCTTCAGAAGAAGATTTTGCTTTCACTATAGTGCTTATATATAGTGGTTATTTTTTTCATATCATATTTTTGTACATTTACACTATATTTCAAATAAACACAAGCATGTAGTGGAGAAGCCGAAAGTAAAGACGGGGAAAGAAGGATAACAAGAAGAAAAGGAAGGAAAAAGATGGCAACTGTAGGGGGGAGGAAAGCCCCTGGGTCCTAGGAGTACGGGGTACACAGTTGTCCCCGGTGTCAGCCCATGGGGGTTAGATACCTCTCTCTTTCTCCTCTGTCTTTCTTTCTATATCTTTCTTTCGCTCTCTTTCACTCTCTCCCTCCTTGTTTATTCTGCTCTCTGTTAGACTCTCTAAGTCTGTCATCTGTCTCTCCTCCTCTTCTCTCTCTCTGTCTTTCTCGCTCAGTCTGTCTGTCTCAGTCTCTCTCTTTCTCACTCTCACTCTCGCTCTTTGTCTGTCTCGGTCTCTGTCCCTCTCTGTCTCTCTTTCTCTCCACCTGGCACTGGGGGCTGATCAGCCATTCTTCCTCCTAAGCAGAGCAGAGCAGAGCGGGGCAGAGCTGTGTGGTGTGTGTGGTGTGTGTGTGGTGTGTGTGGTGTGTGTGGTGCTGTGTGTGGTGTGTGTGGTGTGTGTGGTGTGTGTGGTGTGTGTGGTGCTGTGTGGTGTGTGTGGTGTGTGTGGAGCTGTGGGGCGACGGGGTGACAGCTGGAGCATGCCTGTCCTCCATGGCCATCACCAGTGGGAGAGATGGGGCCTTTCCTGAGGTGGCCATCCACACCAGTGCCTCTTGCTCTTTACACCCCCCCCCCCCACACCTCTCTTTCCATCCCTCGCTCCATTCACCATCACTCCATCACTTCCTCACACTGTCTGCCCTCACTTCCACCCTTTCCCTCTTACTCTTCCTCTCTCGTTCTCTTTTTCCTCTCAAGCACAATGATCTGCCTCTCTCGCTCTCTCTCCCTCTCTTCTCTCTTCTCTCCCTCCAGCTCTTTCCATTTCTCTCTCTCCCTCGTTCTCTCTCTCTCTCTATTCTCTATTCTCTCTTTCTCTCTCTCTGTTACTCAGAAGAAGGGTGAGAACATGAAGATTGACACAGCCCCGCGGAGACATCTTGTTGGATTGATGTGCCAATAGACAGCGCGGCGGGGAAAAAAAAAAAAATCACCCTCAACATCAGCGGTGTGATCGCAGCACAGGAGTACAGCACACAGTTTGAAAACGCGCAGACTGATGTGTTAACCGCGCCCGTCAGCGAGTGAAGGATTACCTGCTATGATGCACAGTTTTGTTCTGAAGGGCCGGAATCATCATTTTATCACACGGGTCCCGCATGTGTCTCAGGGGGGTGGGGGGTGGGGGGGCATGGCAGCATGTGTGTGTGTGTGTGTGTGTGTGTGCGTGTGAGGGAGAGAGAGACAGTGTGTGTGTGTGTGAGAGAGAGAGAGATAGTGTGTGTATGCGTGTGTGTGTGTGTGTGTGTGTGTGTGTGTACACACACTTATACATATGTGTGAGTGTGTGAGTATGTGTATAAGTGCGAGTGTACTGTGTGTGTGTGTGTGTGTGTTTGTGCACGTCCACAAGTTTGTGTATTCGTGTGTGTGCACCTTCATGAGTATGTGATTGTTGTGCATGGGCACATGTGTATGTGTGTGTGCGTGTGTGTGTAGGGTGGAAAGGTGGGGGTTGGTTGGCCTCCATCCCTATTGGTGAGTCAGAAGGGTGTGAATTTCAGAGATTTGTTTCAGAGGGTCTCCTCCGCTCTCAGTCTACTTAACCATGATTAATGGCACACGCCGCAACAGAATGCCTAATGTGTGCGCAAAATTATAACAACTTAAACATTCAGAGCAGAAATCAGCCCCCCCCCCCCCCCCCCCCACACACACACACACACGCGCACACACACACACACCATCACCACCACCACCACTAACCCCACCACTCTACACCACGCCAACACCAACCCCTCCCTAAACCCATCACCACTGACTAGTTGCTTGGTAAATTGCCTTCTCTCTCTCTCTCTTTCTCTCTCTCTCCCTCTTTCCCCCTCTCTCTATCCTTCGCTCTCTCCCAGGCTTCACCACCACCAGCAGCACACCACACAACGGTATTAAATTATCTCACATTAGCCAACATTTAAGTGCGCTCCCTCAAGCAATTTGCAGAAAAAAATCTGAAAAACAGAGGAGTGCGGCGGTGGTGGTGGTGGTGGTGGTGGTGGCGACCTAATCAAGGTTGGGTAAACAAATGCTAATTGGGCGGAGGGGTGACGGGGCGGCGGCTAGGTGCTAGGTGGTGCATGCGCGGTGTGGTGGTGAGCAGGCAGGAAGGCAGGCAGCTGTTGGCATGCTTCATTTGTGGCCACATTAAGGCAGCTGACTATCATCAAGTACAATCCATCATTTTGGCAACATGTGAGTGTTTACTCAATGAGAAGTGTTAATTTGGGATTTAAATTCCTTCTTCAACAAAGAAGGAGAGGAGGGGTGGTGGGCTGATGGGGGTTGGTGGGGTGGAGTGTGTGCTAGGGTGGGGGTTGAGGGGGGCGGGGGGGGGGTAGAGAGTGCAGCAGCAGCATCAGCGCTAGCAACAACAGCAGCAGCGGCAGCAGGGACGACGGTGGTGACTCATGCGTGTGTTATGAGAAACGGAAAGTTTGGGCTGTGCTAGAACTCAGCAGACCAGCACCAGAATTGGGCCGGAGGTGGAAGGGGGGACTGTGTAGCCGCCCCCGTCCAGTCAGAACATTCGACGACTGAGACTGGGAGGCGAAAGACAGTTCCTCTCTCTCTTTCTTTCTCTCTCTCTCTCTCTCTCTTTAACACACGCGATAAGAGGGGCTGCGGCTAGCTGTTTCCCGACGCAAGATCTGCATTCAGCACGAGATGTAGCCCATGGAGCTGACATGGGTGGGGTTAGTCAGAGAGGCATACGCTGCTTATGGGGGGGGGGGGGGGGGGGGGAGACGTTGATTGGTCTCGGTAACGTTCAGAGGGGTTCTTGAAAGCCATTCGCAAACACTTGCTAGCCGTCTGACAGGGTGGCTAAATAGATGCGAAACAGGAAAGAAAAGTTGTCAGCAATAAGGAGGCGAGGGAGATTAAACAAATGCTATCGCTATGGATACAAAAACAGAAGGAAAACAGAAAATGGGTCCATGTTGGGATTGTCACTTAAATCACGGCTTAACTTGCCCACTCACACACACACACACAGACAATACCTACTGCTCTCAATAGTTATCAGTAGAGATCCACATGCTCTCCTTTTCTCTCATTCTCCCTCTTTCTCTCCCTCCATCTTTGCAAAACTTCCTTGCAAAAAAAAATAGTGCATCCGGAAGAAGGGGTGGGGGGGAAGGAGGGGAGGAGAGAGAGAGAGGGAGAGAGAGAGGGGGAGAGAGAAAAAAATGAGGCTTGCCCCAGAAAGAGAGCGCTCCAAACAAGACTAATCCACTGTGTGCATTCGTGATCACTCAAAACAAAAGATCCAAGAATAAACTGCTTTAACTGGCAAGCAAGCCCTCCCTACCCCCCCACCCCCACACCAACACCACCCCCCCTGCATGGGAAGAGAAGAAGAGGCGTCTCCTCGGAGCCCTCTGGTGCAGGGGACGGCTGAAAATGACATTTCTGTGCCAGCTTCCTTTATCTGCGGAGCGGCCAAAAAATCACTGCGACACGCCGCCTCAGCTAGCCTACTTTTCATTCGGGGGGGATTGGAGAGGGGGTGTTTGGGGGGTGGGGGGTGTTGAGGGGGGAGGTCAATAGTTGCTCATTAAGCCGGAGCAGCGTGCGGAGGACAGGGGCATAAACAAAAAGGGGAATCGCGGCTGCAATTTCCATTCTGCTATTTGATTCAATAATCACGGCCATCATCATGATCATTACCGTCATCACGGCCATTATTAAAAACAAAACAACAGCAGAATGAGAACAGCACAGGGGGCTTGTGGGATTTTTTGGGGGGGTGTGAGGGATGGGAATGGGGGGGTTGGTGGTGGTGGTGGTGGTGGTGGTGGTGGTGGTGGAAAGAGACTGACTGGGATTGCTGCTCTGTTAACACCCAGGTAAAAAGGAGCGTGAGAGCGAGAGCGAGCTGCTGAAAAATTCATCCGGGCTTTATGCAACCGATGCCATTTGTGTCAAGTGTTTGCCACCATCATAATGTTATTGAGAAAAAAAAGAACTTGAAAAGGACCCTCTCTCTCTCCCTCCCCCCGTCTCTCTTTTTTCCCTCTTCTCCATCCCCGTCTCTCTCTCTTTCTCCCTCTCTCTCATTTTTCTGTCTTTCTCTCTGTCATTACTTCCCATCCTCCCTCTTGCTCTCTGTCTCTCTGATTCCCTCTCTCTCTCTCTTTCTCTCTCTCTCTCTTTCTCTCTCTCCCCCTTTTCCCTGTGCCTGCCACCAATTCCCCATCACTTGCAGTTGTATTTCGGTTACTCCGAAGAGGCAGTGGCTGGCTTGCCCAGGGGAGGGATTGTGAGGACACTGCACTCAAGTGGGTCAGAGCCATTTCATCCCATTCCATTTGGCAAGACATGCCATGCTTTTCGGGGGCCCGCTTTTTAAAAGACGCCATGACTGTGTTTTTTTTTTTTTTCCTTGCTTCTTTCTTTTTTCTTTCCAGAACACCAGCGAGAGAGCGAGAGAACAGGAGGGGTAGGGCACTGGAGAGTCGGGGGGTGGTGGGAGGGGTGGGTGGGGGTGGGGAGGGTGTTGCAGGGTGGGGGAGAGGGAGTGGGAGTGGGAGGGAGGGAATCAGGGAGAGATTGAGAGTCAGGCAGAAGAAGAAGAAAAAAAGAAAATACATCATAACACTGTGGTGAACTCATTACCTCATATAATACCCCTACTTTTGGAGGGAAAAAAAGCACCCAGCTGATCACATTCACACACTGTATTTGGCACTCTGAGAGCGGTAATGGTGGTGTTGCCGGGGGTGATAAGAGTGGCTCTCGGTAAGCTATGCTGTGCTTTAAGAGGCGCTGAACAGAAGAGATGCCTGGCATGGAGGCTGGGAAGAGAAGGAGGCCGAGGCAGACTGAGGAGGCTGAAGAGGAAGGGAGGGAGGAAGATGGAGGGAGGAAGATGGAGGGAGGAAGAGGAAGGGAGGAAGAGGGAGGAAGGGAGAGAAAGGGAGGGAGGAAGGGCATCTCCTGTCTGGCAGGCCCCTTCTGTGACAGAGTGTGAAGTGTGGTAAGTCTCTCGACCTGTACTGTGAAGTGCTCCCAATAGTGTGTGTGTGCGTGTGTGTGTGTGTGTGTGTGCGTGTGTGTGTGTGTGTGTGTGTGTGTGTGTGTGTGTGTGCGTGTGTGTGTGCATGCAGGTGTGTGTGTGTGTGTGTGTGTGTGTGTGTGTGTGTGTGTATGTGTGTGTGTGAGAAAGAGAGAGACACACACATAGTGAGCAGAGACTGCCAGGGGGCCTGCACTGCTTCGACATCTGTCCAGCTTTATGTCGTCACCCGCCAACCACCCGCCCACCAGCTCCACAAAGGGAGGCTGCCCCGCTGCCTCTGCCGATGGCCTCGCAGTAAAGCCTCCAGCCTCCAGCCCCAGCCCCGGCCCCCAGCCCTAGCCCCAGCTCCCAGCCCTGTGAAATCTTTACTGCGCTGGCTGTAACTCTGGATGGAGGCTGCTTTTATTAGGTGGCCGAGAGTAAGCAAAGACTATCTGTGATGACAGCAGCTGAACTGAGGGAATACCGCTGAACAAAAAAAACACACACACACACACACACACACACACACACACACAGAGGCCGCGTGGGCCTACCGACTCTATCCCACAACGTTTGACGAGTAGGGGGAAAAGAAAAAACACACACACACATGTCCTTGAGGCCCTTTAGTTAGATACTGTTTAAACACAGGGGGAGCAGTGTGGTGTGTGTGTGTGTGTGTGTGTGTGTGTGTGTGTGTGTGTGTGTGGTGGGGTGTTTGGGCTAGCCAAGGACGATGATGTTAGTCCCGCATGCGCGTGCACGCCCAGCGATTACAGACAGCGCACGGTGACAAAGCGTCGGGGAAAGCCGCAGTCTCGGAGGCCCATCTAATTCATATTAAGAGGAGAGACCTCCGTAGGGAGGGTCTGACACAGTCGACAAACCGCAACAAAGCCTCTTCCTCTTCTTCTTCTTCCTCTTCTTCTCCTCTCCTCCTTTTTTTTTTTTACTCTGCGAATATTTTCTCTGCATTGACACAACTTGTTTGGAGACACTTTATTAGTATTTTGAGGCTCCTGGGCTTTTTTTTTTTGAGTTTGCTGGGGCTAGCCACAGAGGGATAGCACACATTTTCACTTCAAACAAAAAAAAACGCCACAGTCTCCATTCCCGACCAACCAACTTCAAGACAACAAAAAAAGAAAGAAAAAAACATTGCGATAATCAGCATATTAAAGCCAATGCTAGAACCATATGTTAATTATGTAAATGATTCATTTTAATCAGCGCAAAAGCATGTAACGAGTTACTGAGGAAAAGCGAATTGTAGGGAGTTATCAAAAACACCATTAATATTCATCGGGGCGGCGCGTGAGAAGCGCTAGCCCATTCTCACAGATGAATTAATAGTTTGATGGGGGATGAAAGTGCTGGAAGAGGGGTTGGTTGGAAACCATCTGTCTTACTTTGAATCCTCTCCAGGACTGGCCAGTGTTGGCAAGAGGCGCCGGCGAAAGGTAAATGCAGTGGAAGAGGAGGACGGCGGTGCAACCGGTCCGACGGTTAGTACCACATAACGGGACAGAGCTGGAGAAAACCGTCGATAGAAAAAAAGAGAGAGAGAGAGAAAGAACAGCCACAGAAAGGAGCCACAACAACAACAATGACAACGACAACAATGACAGCAACAAACAAAAATGGCCCCTTTTCAAAGTACACTGAGCATGGTCAGTGCAGCGTGGACAGCCCCAGAAAAGCCACAAAGAAAACACTATGGGCTCTGCTATGGAGGCACTGCAGATAAGAAGGGGCCATTTCATGGTACAGAGGAGGACAGCAAAAGGGTCTATTAAAAGTGGACACACAGGGGGGGTGGGGTGGGGTGGGGGTGGGCATGGCGTCCCACCTTTACCCAAACACAGTCATTGTGCCAATCACTCTCCCTTCCTAGTCAGTGAGGGGAGTGTGTGGACAGAGCGCCCTACTTCCAACACCAGAGACGTGAGACGCAATGGTGGTTGGCCCTGGTGGTGTGGAGAGAGCACGTTGATAACAGGCAACCCCCTTCTGAAAGCAAAGCACAGGTGAAGGGGGGGGGGGGGGTAGGGGGGGTAGGGTCTTGGGAAAAGAGGGAAGACCAAGGCTGGGAGTGACGCCGAGAAGAGAACTTGAGCTCAAACCACCAGGGGATGGAGAGCCACTAACAGGGCCCGGTGTCTTTAATTACAGAGGATCCCGGGGAGCTAAATTGGATTGGAGTTAAACTGAAAGCTGTTATTTAAAACTGAAGCGAGCAGCATATGCCACATTTCCTGTGTTCTACTTTTCCCCACCCCCACCCCCACCACCACCCCACCCCCCCATTAAATAACATATTATTTAGGCCACATATTCAACCGTGCAGAGCCAGCATAATTACTCTAGTGTACCTTCACCACATTACTTACACACCAGCGGTGTAACCAAAAACAGCAGGAAGACTTGAGGTGTGAGATATATACGTGTGTGTGTGTGTGTGTGTGTTTGTGTGTGTGTGTGTGTGTGTGTGTGTGTGTGTGTGTGTGTGTGAGAGAGAGAGAGAGAGAGACAGAGAGGAGAAACACAGAAGGACAAATAAAAACAATAACACTCAAGATGTCCTTCGTCAGCAGGTCCTTTGATACAATCCTAAATGGCCATCTTCAATTTTACATGGCAAACATATAAGCATGCTTGTGAGTGTGCTTGTGTGTATGTGTGGTGTGTGTGTGTGTGGTGTGTGTGGTGTGTGTGTGTGTGGGTCTGTATATGTGTGCATGTGTGCATGTGTGTGTGTTCCATAGGACTGCTGCATGGGTGGGTATACGTTTCCGCATGCATAGCTGAGTGTGTCTGCGCATGCCTGCATGTGTGCATGTGATGCGACGGGAGCTGTGCTGCAGTGGCCTGCGCTATGGGACCAGCAGTCTGGCATGGATGGGGGAGGCCTGAGGAAAGAGAGGATGGAGGAGGGGAAAGAGAGGAGAAGAAAGAAGAGGAGGGATGAGGGGAGGCCTGAGGAAAGAAAAGAGGAAGGAGAGAAGAGGAGAAAGGAGAGGAGGGAGGAGGGGAAAGAGGTGAGAAGAAAGGAGAGGAGGAATGAGGGGAGGCCTGAGGAAAGAAAGAAGGGAGGAGAGGAAGAGAAGAGGAGAAGGAGAAAAGGGAAAAGAGGAGGGAGAAGGAGGAGGAGAGAGGAAAAGAGAGAAAAGGAAGACAGGAGGAGAAAGAGAGGAGAGTGAAGGGAGGAGGAGAAAGAGAGGAGGAGAGAGGGGAAAAGAGAAAGAGAGGAGGGTAGAGTGGAAGAGGAGAAGAGAGGAGAAGACAGGAAAGGAGAGTGGGAGAAAGAGAGGAGGGGAGAGTGGGAGAGGAGAAGAGAGGAGGAGAAAGAGGGAGTGGGAGAGGAGAGGAGAGGAGAGGTGGGGAGTGAGGCGATGTGGCATGGCATGACGTGACAGGACAGGATGGCTCCCGCCATGTGGGGACCTAAGAGGGGCCTCCTCGTCCTCTCTCGCTCTATCGCTCTCTCTCCCCCTCTTTCTCTGTATGTCTCTCTCCCTCTATCGCTCTCTCTTTCTCTGTATCTCTCTCTCCCTCTCTCTCTTTATCTATCTCTCTCTCCCTCTCTCTCTGTCTCTCTCTCATTCTCTCTCTATCCCTCCCTCTTTCTCTCTCTCTCTCTCTCTCTCTCTCTCCACGCCCCTGGCACCGCTCCGCTCTGGTCCATCTGGAACCATCATCTGTGCTGACCTGCCAGGCTTTCTGTCCCCTTAAAGCCCCACTCACAGGAACACACAGATACACACATACACACACACAAAACACACATACAGACACATATGCAAACATGCCTGTAGCTGGATAGGATAGTTACACACACACACACGCGCGCGCGCGCGCACACGCACATGCATGCACACACACGCACGCACACACTCTCCCTCTCACACACACACACACACACACACATGTATGAACAAAGTTGAATATTCTCTCACACTTGTGCTCACAAATACACCTTTAAATCTAAATACAAATACACACACACTCTCTCTCTCTCACACACACACACACACACATGCACACACATAGTGTATAGCCAAAAGGAAGGCCATCACTGCTTGCCCAGCTGCCCCGTGTCAACTGCTCTGGGTGAGTCACAGAGAGCAAGAGTGACTGTCACAGTCAGAGTGAAGGAGTGAGACTACGAGACCACAGACCTCAGACAGACAAGACAGAAAGCCTGTCTGTCCATCCGTCAAGCAGGCCTCGACACCACACCACATCACAGAGAGCAGAGCACCTATGCACCCCCACCCCTGCCTTATCCACTGGCCTCAGATCAGCCACGCGCCAGATCAGCTGATTGCCATCTCGCCACACACACACACACACATGTGGCACGGCACTCATATATACCCGTGTCAACACCGCACCACAACCAACCGGCGATTGGGATATGGCCCCAGAACCTGGCTGATATGGAACGATTATATAGAACGACAGACTGCGGTGTGGTGTGTCAGTCAGTCGAGATCTCAGAATGAGATCTCCTCAGCTTTTTCATGCCGGGTGATAGAATGTGGGCCCAGGATGCAGCTGTGGGAAAGAGATGGGGCGATGTCCCGCTGGTAAAACAGTTTGCGTTTGTAAACACAAACACCAAGGAAGTTCACAGATGGAGGGATCGAAGTGAAATACATACATATATATATATTTTTTTTAAATGAACTTGATTTTTGATTAGATGGGGCTTTTGGATGCCCAGTGCTCCAAAAGCTGAACTCAATATCTGGCTTTAAGTGTTTGATGTGAAATCTAATGATTCTATCTAACTACCTCACACATACGGAAAGTTGTTAGTGAACCTAGTGAACACCTGATTTTTTTTTCCACTAGTTGATGTGATTTGCAGACCAGTCTCCTGAACACATTGATATACAGATAAAGGAAAAAAAGTAAAATATTTTGAAAGTATCTGACATCTCAGTGACTTCGAATGAACATTGTGCTCTGAATTTTAAAACCGCTTTAGATTAGCATTGATTTTACATAACAATCTACCCATTTTTAAATATTAAACTCTGAAGTACTAAGTAGAAAACTCTTTTCTCAAAACAGCATGTAACACTTCTCCTCTCTCTTTCTCCTCTCTCTCTTACACAAACACACACACACACACACACATACACACACACACACACACACACACACACACACACACACACACAAAATAGACACAGCATTTTTTTTACCACTATTTGGTGGCCCAAAATGTCATCCTATTGTTACGTTGCCAGATTGTCCTCCCTCGTTAAGCCTCTTCCCACCGCTCACAGTGGATAAACGCTCGGGCGTTTGTTTTGAGACACATCAATAGCGGGTTTTAATGTCTTTTCAATATGGATGGGAGATTTCAGGTCTAAAAATAGATTAGAAGGATCATGTACTGCTGATGATAGTAGCCTTAGAAGACTCACCAGCGAGATAATGGCCTCATGAGGAGAGTCTGTCCACAGATGATCTGTAATCTGCAGGCTGGGGTTTCCGTCAGCAGATGCCATTTCACGGTCATTTTTTTCTCCCTTTTTTTTTAACCTCAGAAGAGAGCAATGGTGGGTGGGGGTGGGGGTTGGGGGGAGTGGAGCCTTCCATAAAAAATGCTTTCCTTCAGCAGATTTTGATGACCTCTATAAGATATGTGGTTTTTCTCTCTCTCTCTCTCTCCCTTGATCTCTCCTTTTCTTCCCTTGTTTCTTTCCCCCTTCTCTCCCTTCCACCCACTCTCCCTCCCTCCCTGTCTCCCTCTCTCTGCCATAAATTTACTGATATCATTTCAGAGTGGGGATGCAAGCAAGCAAGCAGGCAGGCACAGAGGCACGAGGCTGTCTTTGACATTTTCATAATTCTTTTGCACTTCCCTTGCTTTAAGTCTCCACGTGCCACGGAGAGGGGGGTGAAGAAGTCGTCCACCTCTAATCTCCACAGGCTGACAAATGGCTGCCGGAGCATCTAGAACAATGAAGCTTCACGGGGGTTAACGCAATATCGGCCCCCAAATGAAAAAAGACCCAACATCAATATCATCTGCCTCACTCATGTGCATGTAGTGGCGTTTGGTAATAACCGGAACATTCCAACAAATCAATGGTTATTTAATTCTCCTCAAGCTCCAGAGTCCATTAAACCTAATTACATTCCACAATTTTCTTCTGGGTGCCGTTATTTTCCCAATGCAGGCACTTAATCTATACAGGGGAACTTATGAGGACCTTCAAAAGCAATTTCAACCTCTATTAACATAGCATGGTAGGTGCCATTTGGGGGTAATTATTTATTGGACAGGGGGGCATCTGGAGCGGGTGCTCACCCTAATCTGACCCTTGACTTAAAAATGAGATAAAAACATCGCAAAAAGCAAGGCCCGACATGCTTGCAACAACGAGGGCCAAAATTTAATAAATAAATAAGCAACCAGACATCAACTAATGTGCCTTTTAAAAAAAAAAAAAAAAAAAAAAGACAAAACAACAACAACAACTGGTCATCTGTTTACAAAAGAGGCACTGAGCTGAGATGGCCCTAGTCTCGGTGGGTGCTTTAAGGTACTCATTATTCACTCTCCCTTTACACAAAGCTTCTCTGTTTTCTTCGTAACATAACTCTCCTGAAATTCACTATTACTATTTTACTATGGGCAAGCTACAATTGCACACACATTGGTGTTTTAGATTCAGGTACCACAACACTACCTCACAATATCACATCGCATAAGGGAGAAGCAATAAAAGTTAAAAAAAAAGCGAAAAAAAAAGCGAAAAAAAATCGAGACTAGCCTCTTCCATCACTAAACAGTCATCTACATTCTCACTCCAAGGCAGTGTAGCATCATCATGAGAGAGAAGGGTAATCTGCCGTGTGATTAGGTAAACAAGTGCACTGGCATCGATCTGATTTGACACGGTGTCAGAAAACATACATGGGCCCCCCTGATCTTTCCATTGACTGAACGGAGAGTGATACCGGCGGGGGCTAGCCAACCACCCCCACCCCCACCCCTTCCTATACTCCCCCCACCAGACCCCACCCCACCCCCAGTTCCCCCACCGCCGTTCCCCACCACATCCCCTTCCTCTCCATCAAGTCCCTTCCCCACCGTCCCTATTGGGCTTCATTTGCGTCTAAATGTTTCATTCCCTTGGTTTCCTCCCCCTCCGTTTCCTCTGCTGCTCTTCTGCTAATGCTAAGCAGCTCCCTGGAATGACTGCTCTGCTCTGGCGTTAGCATCCATTAACAGCCCCAGCAATGGCATTAGCATTTTGCCTCCTCAGCAGAAGCAGTGGTCATTAGCGACCGAGCGCATATATGAAGCCATAGCACAGGGGGCCATAGGAGCTAAGGCGCTAGGTGGAGGAGGAAATGCATGGTGTGGCATTGGTGTCATGGGCATTGGGGTGTTATCTGTGTGTGTGTGTGTGTGTGTGTGTCAGTATGTGTATGGGTGTGTGTGTGTTGCTTTTTCTGTCACTGTACAGCTGATGGGCTAGGCTGACTGTCATGACTGTTAGCGAAGCTCGTGTCGCATTCCCTCACACACCCCTGCCTGTCGGTAACCCCTCTTAATTTTCCCTGACTCAATGCCTGTTACTCCCCCCCCCCCCTTACCAAGTAATGCAAGACAATTGTGCTCGCTATTGATTCGCGCTTGTTACATATTCACTAACGCTCAGCGTGTGGTCATTATTTTTGAGCAATTAGTGCCACCTCAACAGTGTGACCATGAGAGAGAGAGAGGAAAAGGTATCGAGTGTGTGTGTGTGTGTGTGTGGACTTCGCACTGCATGGCTAACTGCGGCTAAAAATGTGAAAAAAAACTGCAGCTGTGTGGCGTTTTTTTTTTCTTCTTCTTTTTTTTTTTTTCTTTCCAGCACATTATGGAAATATTGCACTCACCGACTGCAGGGCGAAAATAATGACGGCAACCATATCGATCAGTGGCTACGAATGCATCATTATCTTCTCAATCATTTCTGTAAGCCAAACCTGTATACGGTGGGTGTTTTTGCTAGCCGGTGATATTTGAGTTCTGTTGGAAAGTATGTGGTGGTGGTGGTGGTGGGGGGAGGGGAGGAGGGGAGAGGAGAGGAGAAGTGGTGATGGGGTGAGAGAAGAAGGGGGTGGGGGGATGGTGGGGGGGTGGTTGAGTCAACCCCAAAACAAAACCAGAGGGAGCCTGGCAGGGAGCTGGCTGGCTGGCTGGTGGAAAACAAATCTCAAATTCCCACAGTCCTGACTCTTAATTCAGCCTATATGATGATAAGTTACTCTGCCTGCCTCCTCCTGGCTGCGGCTGATTGCTGAGTCCCAGGAAAGGCAGGGATGGAGGAGTGTAAATCCCCTGCCCTGTGGTCAACCTCCAGGAGCGAGGGCATGAATGTTAAGCAGGCCGGAGATCAATACAGGCGAATATAGCTCAACTGCATCCATTTGTTCAACCATGAGAGATGTCAATACTCAGATTAGGCCGATCCATCTTTTTGATTTCCCACTGTCTTCCAGGGCCGGGCTGCATGAGAGCTTTTGCCTGTATTAAAAGTGTTTGCTTTCTCGACCATAAAAATTCCAATTATTGCTCTAAGTGCAGCGCTCGGCTGCCTCGCCGGGTGGGGGGGGTGGAGGGGGTGGAGAGGCTGGGGGAGGAGAGGGGCGGTGGGGTGGTGTTTTGGGAATGGGGGGGTAGAGGTAGGGGGTGGTGGATGCCTGCCATTACCTGCCTGCCTGTGATGATGCCAGGGGTTGCAGGGTTCACTCTGGGGGAGGGGGGGGGGTGCAGGAGGTGGGGGTGGGGTGGGGATGTGGGGGGTTAGGGGGTGGGGCTGGGGCAATGGGGGCGGGGTGCAGGGAGAAAGGATGTGGTGAAGATGTGGTAGTGTGGGGGTGGGAACGCTAGGGTGAGTGTGCTCAAGATGACACCTAGCATTGCATGTGCACACACACACACACACACAAACACACACACACACACACACACACACACACACACTCACTCCCTCTCCTCCATGCTCTTTAGGGCCTTTATCTCGATACACACACTCGCCTATTTTTTTTTCTCCTTTTTTCTTAAGCAAAGAGACCACGAGGCATCGGGAAAGAAATAAAGAAAGAAGGAATAAAACAATGAAATGAGGGAATCGATGGGGGCCGGGTCGATGGTGTTGTGATGCCATCAGTTAGCTTGCCGGGAAGGTGGGGGGGGTGAGAAACGATAGAGTCAGCACCGCCTGGCCGTGGAGAGGAGAGGAGAGGAGAGGAGAGGAGAGGAGAGGAGAGGAGGGAATGCTGGTGCAATGGCTGGACGCCTGCAACACCACTGAATGGCATGGAAAAGAAAAAAAAACAAGAAGAAAGAAAGAAAGGCTGGCGTGCTGGCGTGGTTTCCACCACACCCTGACACCTCATGGCTGCTGACAAAAGCCTGCGGAGCAATTCGTAATGTTCCGTGTGTGTGTGTGTGTGTGTGTGTGTGTGGTGTGTGATTGGTGGGTTCAAATAAAGAATTCAAAATGTGTGTGTGTGCGTGTGTATATATATGTGTGTGTGTGTGTGTGTGTGTGTGTGTGTGTGTGTGTGTGTGTGTGTGTATATGTGTGTGTGTGTGTGTGTGTGTATATGTGTGTGTGTGTGTGATTGGTGGGTTCAAATAAAGAATTCAAAATGTGTGTGTGTGTGATTGATGGGTTTAAATAAAGAATTCAAAATGTGTGTGTGGATGTGTGTGTGTGTGCGCGCATGTGTGCATGCGTGCGTGTGCTCTAGTCCGATTTATTACATGTTGAAAATATGCTCACTTACAGTAGAGAGTGGAGCGGGAGAAGCTCTTGGGCTAAATCTCTCCTGGCTGTGGGGCGGGTGGATGGGTGGGGTGGGGTGGGGTGGGGTGGGGTGGCATGTGTGGGTCTAACCCCATCACGGGTGAAGCCTAATCCAGCGTGTGCCTGCCTGGGGTGATTTGGAGAACCGGAGATCTCTACCATACAGTACTTACTGCAAGCCCACTGCTGCTGCATCGAGGCCTGCTAATCAAGCCCCCCCCAGCCCACCCCACCCACCCACACACACACACACACACACACACACACACACACACACACACACACACACACACACACACAGACCACTCTTTTTTTTGCACGGCTCCATACATGCAAATTGCATGCATATATGCACACAGCCTAATTTACCTCCGAGGCATTTGACTCTCAACTCCGAGACAGAGGTTGGACATGTGGCATACAGCGTCGGTTCAAAGGACGAAGGGCCTCGGCTAATTAGCAAGCATATTGCACTTCTCATAACATGCCTTCGCTTTGGAGATCAGAACCCTCCAGGGAGCCGCAACCTCTGGATTGGACTTGAGTTATGCGAGACGGCTGAGGAAACCTGATTAGGAGGGCTATTAATAGGCTGTTTACCTCACCTCCACCAACGAACGACAAGCGCCGCACCTCCGCAAACCAACGAACGACAAGTGCAGTCCAGCACCAGCAGAGTCCAGCACCAGGAAGTTAGCGGAAGCTCGGGAATAAAAAAAAAAAAACAGGACCAGGGAAAAAAAAAAAACAAAACAAAACAAAACACAAAAAAGTCTTACTCAGGTAAGATGGAGGTGAGGTATGGGGGAGGGAGGGAGTCGTTCTGTGTTTGTGTGTTTGTGTGCACGAAAAAGAAAGAATAAAAAAAACACAGAAACATGGGGAGGGAAAAAAAAACAAAAACACGACCAGGCTGTGTAATTACACCCACGTCGTCTGAAAAAAAAAAAGCACAGTAGAAGGCTGAACTTCTCACCTGCATAAACCTTGCTTAAGAAAATTTACCCCGTCACACAAAATCGCATTACTCATTCCTGCTAGAAGGAATAAAAAAACACACACACACAACAACACTTATGCGATTGTCTCATCCTGCCACATTTAACAGAAGGGGTGTGGGTGGGTGGGTGGGGGGGGGGTGGGAGAGACGAGACGCCGCCAAGTAGTCGACGTACGTGAACTTAAGAGGCCCGACCGACTGTCAGAGAAAAAAGGCCGGAGGGGGCGCCACACTCTGCTTTATCGAATCAACAGCAATGACGGTGGCGTAATCAGAGATGCGAGAAACTCTCGAGTCGGTAAACGCCGGAATGAAATCTATCGGGTGCCTTAGCCTGGGGAGCCCCCCCCCCCCCCCCCCGACACACACACCTCACCCCCCCGCCGGCTTGCTGCTGCGCACCCACACACACACACACACACACACACACACACACACACACACTGTGTGGGAGACACCACCACTGACAGAAGAAGAAGGCTCTGGATGAAAAAGGGAAAAATATGGAAAACATTCTCCACAGTGTTCACACATTATCTGTGTGTGTGTGTGTGTGTGTGTGTGAAAAGGAGAGAATCAGATTCACAGAGCTTTGTGTGTTTGTGCACCCAGACACAAGAGCGAGCGAGCGAGAGCGCAAACATAAGCTCCGCTCATGGGAGAGACACCCTGCCACAGGCAGCGTTTAACAATAATACCTCACACACACACACACATACACACACTGGGCCGGTGAGCACAGCTACAGCTACTGCTACAGCCGC
>CM059266.1:19141226-19143726 GCA_030347295.1 Setipinna tenuifilis | reverse complement strand
ACACACTTGCACACACTTGCACACACATGCACACACATGGACACACACACATTCACACACTCCCACAAATCTCTGTTCGGGCCCATGTGTTAGCAAACAAGTCGGCGTGGGTCTCATGCGGCCAGGGTGTGCTGTGGTGTGCTGTGCCGGGCTGTGAGGAAGCGGATGGGCTCCCTGACATGGCTGTGTGTGTGTGTCTGCTCTGGTCTGCTCCCCTGCTCTGCTCTCCCGCTGTCTGACAGGGTGTTAAATGTTAATATGCTTTTCTGCTTTTCAAAAACCCGCTGCACCGTGAGCTGCTCTCCCCCACCAACCCCCCCCCCACCGACCCACCAACCCACCCCACTGTTCGACTACCTCCCTCCCTCCCTCCCTCTTACTCTTTCTTTCTTTTACTCTGTCTCTCGCTTTCTCTCTCTCTCTCCTGCTCTCCTTCCGTTCTCTACCTACCTACCTATTCTCGGCGCTAACTCTCCCTCCCAACCTGGCGGCCAACAGCACACTCTGATAACCTCACACTGGGATCAATTTACAGTAGCTGAGTGTTTACACGAGTGATCACTTCGCTGGGTGGAGCAGTCGACTGGGAGGTTAGGAAAAGGTGTTGTGCGTGTGTGTGTATGTATGTGTGTGTGTGTGTGTGTGTGTGTGTGTGTGTGTGGGTGTGTGTGTGTATATGTGTGAGTGGGGGCAGGAGGGGTGTGTGTGTGTGTGTGTGTGTGTGCGTGTGTGCGTGTATATGTGTAAGTGGGAGCAGGATGTGCGTGTGTGTGTGTGTGTGTGTCTGTGAGTGGAGTGAGGTGAGGGAGGATAGGGGCATGAGGGAGGTGTGTGTGTGTCTGTGTGTGTGTGTGTGTACGCACATGTATGTGTGTGTGCATGTGTGTGTGTGTGTGTGTGCGTGTGTGTGTGTCAGACAAGGGTGGAGACAGGAGGAGGATGCTCACTTCCTGCCCGAGGCGTGAAGGTGGTGGGGCCTCCGCGATTGGACCGTGCCGACCGGTGCTGCTCTCACCCCTCAACGGCCAGACGCTCGCTCACACACTCACTCACACACACTCACTCACACACACACACTCACACTCGCTCACTCACTCACTCACACACACACTCGCTCGCTCGCTCGGTCAATATCTCAATACCTGCACAGCTCAGCTCAGCTCAGCGCCAAAGAGGGGAAAAAAAATTGCATACGGCAGCCGCCCCGGCAGGAGCCTGAGAAGGCAAGTAAACAAACACACAGCGAGGAGGAGAGGAGGGGAGGAGAGGAGAGGAGGAGAGGAGGGGAGGAGAGTATGGGAGGAGGAGAGAAAGAGAGAGGAGGAAAGGAGGAGAGGAAGAGAACAGCATAGAAAAATAGAGGAGGAGAGGAAGAGAAAGGCAGAGACAGAGCAGGAGAGGAGGAGAGCAAGAGAGGAAGAAAGAGGAGGAGAGAGAGAGAGAAAGAATAAGAGAGTAGGAGAGGAACAGAGAGAAAAAGAGAAGGAGAACAGAGGAAGAAAGGAAGAGAGGAGTAGAGGAGCAGAAAAAGGAAAAGAGAGGAGAGCAGGAGAGCAGCACAACAGGGGAGCAGGAGAAGAAGAGAGATGAGGAGAGGAGGAGAGCAGAGGAAGAGAGGAGTAGAAAAGGAAGAGAAAGGAGGAGAGCAGGAGAGGAAGAGAGAGAATGGCAGGAGAGAAAGAGGGAGAATGGCAGGAGAGGATGAGAGAGGAAGGGAGAGGAGGAGAGAAGAGGAGGAGAGAAGAGGAAGAGAGAGGATGGCAGGAGAGAATGAGAGAGGAAGAGAGAGGATGGCAGGAGCAGTCCTGTATCTCCCACATGAAAGCAGGCGGTGTGGTAATGCGGTGTGTCGGTTGATATAGCAACTAAGCCCCTATGTTTTTGTTCCATGGCACACGCACAAAAGAGGGTTTCTCCTCTCCTCTCCTCTCCTTTTTTTTCCTCTCCTCTTTTTTTCCCAGGAAGGGTTTTGGCCCTCCCACTTAACATTTGCCCAGCGGCAGCGGCGGCAGCAGCAGTGGCATCAGCAGCCACGAGAGGAGGAGGAGGAGGAGGAGGAGGAGGAGGAGGAGGCTTTCCCTACCTCTCTCTGCCAAAGCCACGAGCGGCCATGGTGTCCTCTAAGATAAACATATCAAAGACAAGTGGAGAGGCGGGAAAAAAAACACACACACAAAAAAAAAGAGAAGTGTTTGCTCGGCTGGTCGGCTGGTCGGCTGGTCGGTCGTTGGAGTTGCCAGCGCTCCAGCTGCTGCGAGGAGATGCGTGGGACAACAACAGGCCCCCTTTCAGTAGGCCGCCATTGTTCGGCCTGTCCACCTATTCGCCCGCGCGGTATAACTCCATAGCGCGGCACGCCGAGGGCAAACAGAGGGGGACAATGGCACAGCTGTCCCTGTGTTGTTGATACACCTTGTGGACACAGAGTGGACACAATGGGTCACACGCAACGCCCTCAAACACACCCTCAAAGACACACACACACACACACACACACACA
>CM059266.1:19133726-19138726 GCA_030347295.1 Setipinna tenuifilis | reverse complement strand
CAACCCCCAAACCCTACCCCACCTGCACCCCCCGATCCAATCTATTCGCACACACACACATAGCCCACCCCCTCATTCCCCTCATCCCCCCCATCATCCCCCTCCCCTCCCCTCTACTACCCACTCTAAATTCCCAAAGTCCCAATGCTGCCCCCTCCCGAAATCCTACCCCTCTCGTTCCCTCCCCCTCGCTCCTTGTAGAACAAGGGAATTAGTTGCCACAGACACGAGCTGGGTACAGCAGGTTGAGAGGGGCCATTTGTTAGGTTTATGGCACACCTTATGGCTCGTCTGAAAAGGGTGAGGTGTGTGTGTGTGTGTGTGCCTGTGTGTGTGTGCCTGTGTGTGTGTGTGTGTGTGAGGGGTGGAGGGGGAGGGAGGCGGGAGGCGGGAGGCATGAGGCAGGGAGGGGCGGGTAAGAGAATGAGTTCATTGTGACTCAGTCCTTGTGTTAGCGTTGGGGCCGGCGCTGAGCAGGTGTTAAAGGCACACAAAGACCTACATCTCTGTGCTTGCTCCACTCCGCTCCACTCCGCTCGCTGGATCTGGGCTACAGGCAGGTACAGGTAGGCCCAGATAGACACTGACCGCATGTCGGACGGACGCATCCCGATCTGGCTCCAGAACGGAACGGATCTGGGCCAGTTCCCAGCCTGATGATGCACAGTCGCTAGTCGACAGTTGAGCAACTCAGAATAGATCTGGGACAGTTGTCCTAGTCTAGCAACTGAGATGATGTCTGGATTGCTTGGACTGGCAAGGGACATTGCTGATTTACTGAGCAAGATTGCAAGATTTTTTACATTACATATCTGTAATTCACCCCCCTCAAAACACACACACACACACACACACAAACTCCCACCCCTATACATCGCCACCTCACACATAATATGTGCCCCGAGAACACACAGCATGTTCTTGACATGCCACTTGCACCAGGCACGCCACAAATTTTAAAAAAATTATAAAACACCCGTTTTTTATATCGTTAGCAAAGCTTGTTAGCAAGGCATACGGCATGTTGGCTCGGACGATGGCTTGCAAATGAAAAACAAGAGGGAAAAGGAAGAGAAATATGGTGATGGCGGGGGAGGAGAGAAGGAGGAAGTGAGCCGTGTGCTGAAAGGGACCTCTGGCAGCGATGGGGAAGCCACACTTTTTTTCCGCTGACGCACTTGGACCCGTCTCAGGCAAGGCCACAGCTGGTCATCTTAGCTAATAAACCTGACTTTCATCCCAGCCACTTAGGCTACCGCTGCCAAAGCCTTCTTTATCAAAGCGCCCGACAGTAGCCCGCAAGAAATTACCTTGATCTACACTCACGTGAGGCATGGCCTTTCTTTAGAAATGACAAAGCAAAAAAAAAAAAAGAAAAAAGTATGTTAGCATGTTCGTGTTGGTGCATAATATCCCATACATACACTTCCCCTATAGCAGGGCTCTCAAGTTTTGAAGTGTGGTGGGAGTGAGATTTTTTTTTTTAAAGGGGGTGGGGGGGCGGGGGGGGGGGGGGGGTGGCAGCGTAGGCCTACCCATCGAACCCATCAAGTGTGTTCAACACAGCTACTTAAAAAAAGAACAAATTTGATTCGATCAAATTTCAGTGTTTATTTATTCTATGACAAATAATAATAACAATAATAAGACAATACCACTCATTAGTACTAATAGTTATGAATGCAGTAGTGTTGTCACGATACCAACATGTATTTTGATGCCTTTCGGTACTTTTTGATACTTTTTCAAATAAAGGTGGTTTTTTTTTTTTCAAATAAATAAGGTGATACATTTGTCATACAAGCTAAGGCCTGATTTACATTGAGATACATAACCTAAACAATATTTTCATCACATACAGCCTGTCTTAACTAGGACCAGTGTCTTTAAATGGTATGTTACCAGTATTTCTAACATATTAAATGGCTAAATGTGTATGTAAAAGTTTGTTACTTATAAAGATCATGCATGTATTGTAACAACCTCTTCCCTTTGAATATGTCACTTTATTAGAGTTTTTTGTATGTTCTGTCTAAATACTTTCCAGACGAAGCCCTCTCTGTCTTCCCTTATTATTAGGTGTAATACCTAGTGTGGCCATTTTGCAGTATGGCGCTAATTCATTAATTGGCTTCTTTTTTGTTTATATCCGAACGTGGATGCTACATGCTAGTAACATGGCGGAGTCAAGTAGCCTATCAAGTTGAATATGTCTCTGGAGAGCTTTATCGTGCGCGTGTTGTTTTCTCTCACCAGCTGACACTACCGTCGCCTTTTTGTGCTGAATGCATTATGTGCAATAGACCAACAAACTCATACGGATAATTCTGCTGTCTAATTTTTGAAACGGATTACGCTGGAGAAAGTTTGCTGCTCGCTGCTTAAATCTCGGACTGGATTAAGGATCTTGAAGGCTCCCTGACTGACACTGAATATTTTTAATGACTATTAGCTCGTCTTTGAACCTTTGCCTGCTAGGGTGTTGGGATTTGGTGGTGTATTGCAAGACTATTATGAACTGAAAGAAACTTTTGGGATGTAGCCTACAATATATTGCAAAACGTGAAATGTGGTGGTCGCTGCGTGTTTTTTTCTGTTTGGTAAGAACATTATCATGTGTTGCACTTAAAACTATTGAACTATTACTTTTGAAAAGGGTACATGTCATGAGTAAATTACCCGTCGTTCCCTGAACTCAGTGTGGAGGTGGAGGTGTTTCCGCCTAGCCATGCATGTTTTAAAACACCGTTTATACAATGGTGCATGGATCAGCATCAATTCCCTCGTCTTGCTCATTTGTTTTTAAGCCGAAGTACTGCCATGTGGCACTTATCGCCCGTGGTTTGTCCACAAGTTGCAGCGTGGTGGAAGCAGCCATTCTCTCCTCCGCGCTCCACTATCTATATCTCCACTATAGTACCGTTTTAAATGCCTCCGTACCGCGGTACAAAGTCAGTACCGGTATACCCTGCAACCCTAGCGGTGATTAAAGAAGGGTTTTTATTTATTAATTTATTTCTGACAGGTGAAAATTTTTGAGAGTGAGAAATACCATGTGTGGCGTGTGAACTCGTTGAGATGCGTGTGTCACACTCTCAAAGAGTGAGACTTGAGAACACTGCCTATAGGTAGAGCAGGGATGTGTGGGACGTGACGACACTCTGAAGTTAAAAGTCAGCATAAAGCGCCCGTCCGCGGGGGAGAGGTTTTGTAATGGGGAGCTGATTGGTGGTGGCTTCTGAGATGTGATATGAGTGTGCTGCAGGTCTGGGGCTGTCTAGGTTGGGCTATGCTAAGCTACGCTAGGCTAATAGCGCTAGCTAGCGGTGAAACCTGAGGTAGCTGAGGCAAGAGGCTAGTGTGGTCTGCGCTCGACAGTCTGGCTCCTCATCTTCTGCTGACGCTCAGCACTAATTATCCTGAGCAGCCATGTTACACACACACACACACACACACACACACACAGAATTGCATGCGCACACATATATGCACACACACACACGCACAGACACGCAGGTGCCCACACACACACACGCACAAACGCACACACATACCTGAGTACACACACAAATACACATACATGCACACACGCGTACACACACAGACTACAGACACTTGCTCCCCGTCAAACATATGCTTTTGCTTTGTGTATATCACTGTTATGTGTGTATGTGTGTGTGAGTGTGTCTCTGTCTCCCTCTCTCTCTCTCTCCCTCTCTCACACACACACACAGACACACACACACACACACGGACACTCACACACAAACAGACGAACACCGATTGTGCAGACTCTTCCGGCTGACACCCAATCTGGGCCTCTCCTCTGTGTCCTAATACAAACACGCTTCATGATGCCTTCATCTTTTCTGCTTTGCCCCACTAAAATTCAAAGTGAATGAAAAAAAAACACACCCATATGACTGAACGAATAACTGAATAAATAAATACAAAGCGGGGATAAATAACAGAGATAGAAAGAAACACATGGTGAAATAGAGGAAGACAGAAAGAAAGAGAGAGAGAGAAGGAGTCTGTGTGTGTGTTGTGTGTAGTTGAGAGAGAGAGAGAAAGAGAGAGACAGGGAAAGAGGGAGATAGAGAGAAAGAGAGAGAGAGAAAGAGAGAAAGAAAGAGAGAAAGAGGGAGAGAGAGAATGGGTGTGGAGCTTCAGCCTCATATCTCCAGATCAGCACTATTCCCTCCAATTAATGATGAAATATTTATTTGGCCTGACAGTTATTGGGCGACGGGTGCTAGGTGCTTGGCAATGCGCATGTGCCGCAGTCGTGGTGTGTGTGTGTGTGTGTGTGTGTCTGTGTCTGTGTATATGTGTGTGTGTGTGTGTGTGTGTATATATGTGTGTGTGTGTGTGTGTGTGTGTGTGTGTGTGTGTGTGTGTGTGTGTGTGTGTGTGAGAGTAGGGGGTTGTGTGGGGGGGGGGGGGGGGGGGGGGGCGGTTAAGCCGTGTGCTGATGACGGTGATGCCGGCATGGCCTAATAACTTCAACCATCCTTCAGCATGAGCGAGAGAAAGAGAGAGTCAAAGAAAGAAAGAGAAGAAAAGAGCGAGAAAGAAAGAACAACGGAGAGAAAAGAAGGAGAGATTGAGAGAGAGAGAGACTGAGAGACTGAGAGAGAGAAAGAGAGACAGAGAGAGACAGAAAGAGAGACAGAAAGAGAGAGAGAGAGCCAACACAGTCTCAGGCGCCAAACGAGCTGGCATTGCGGCAGGCTGTGCTGCTGTCTACGCTGCTCAGCAATTCGTGCTGATCAAAACAAGTCAGTCTGTTAAAGCACTCGCCTTCAAAGACACACAAAGACACGCAGCGAGACACACAAAGATGAAGACTGGATGAGGGGTGTGTGTGTGTGTGCATGTGTGTGTTTGCATGTGTGTGAGAAAGAGAGACAGGAAGAAAGAGATGTGTGTGTGTGTGTGTGTGTGTGTGTATGTATAACAATGACAGAATACAGCAAAGACAGTGAGATGGAGACCTA
>CM059266.1:19078726-19126226 GCA_030347295.1 Setipinna tenuifilis | reverse complement strand
TGATTAACAACTCAAGAGAGGGAAACGAGGAAAGAAATAATGTTTTACACAATTACATACGCAAAGCACCCTCTCAAAAACTACTCCCCTTTTATCCGCCTGTTTATCGTAATATTTCTGAAGCTAAAACGTTTGGTGTCTCTCTCTCTCTCTCTCTCTCTCTCTCTCTCTCTCTCTCTCTCTCTCTCTCTCTCTCCCTCTCTGTATCTCTTCTCTCTCTTACTCAGGAAATGGACAATTCCCAGAACATACTCCACTCAAAAAAAAAAAAAAAAAAGCACTTAATATTCGGCAGCTAAAGTCCAGGCCTGACAGAGGAAGGCTAAAGATTGCCATGACAATGAAGAGGGGGTCCATTTGCATATCGTTGTCTGCTAAAAGCTATCCTATCCTTCTCTGCTGTGCTGAATGGTGCCCATCACAAAGAGAGGGCCATCGCATCTCCACCTGCAGTGGCATGGTGAATCTCTCTGACACGCCATTACCATTAAAAAACAGTTCACCAATTTAGACAAAAAAACCCCAAAACAAAACACTCTCTCTCTTGTACAGTACAGTACAAACCAAAGATTTGATGCTCACCAAAACCAAAAGCCCTGTTGTTTGCTACTGTCTGTGCATGTGAGGTAATGTACTGAGGGTGTGTGTGTGTGTGTGTATGTGTGTGTGTGTGTCTATGTAATATTTTACATACATACGTACATATGAATGCATACACATTAGCTTGCGTATATCTTCTCCTCTAAGTGTATGAGTGTGTGAGTATGTGTGTTTGTGTCATGTCTGTATGCATGTTAATACAAGTGTATGCGTGTATAAACATCCTTGTGTGTCTGCTGTAAAAGGAAGCAGTTGTGTAGAAAAACACAGTGTCCTGCCAGACTACACCAGAGAGACCAAGTGTGTGTGTGTGTGTGTGTGTGTGTGTGTGTGTGTAGGTGTGTGTGTGTGTACACGTGTGTATCAGTGTGTGTGAGTCATTGTGTATGCATGGGTGTGTATCAGTGAGTGTATGTGCGGGTGTGTATCAGCATGTGTGTGTGTGTGTCAGTGTGTGTGTGTGTGTGTGTGTAAGTAAGCCATGGAAGAGTGCGCACATGGGGGGAAGAAGCAGATTGATTTTGTGTTGGAGCCCAGGATGACCCACCCCCACCCATCCCCACCCAGCCCCCCCTCCCAGGCCAGGTCACCGCTCTTCCCCAGGCCGCAGGCCACGCGCTCCACACACACCCCAGCAGCTGCAGGGGGTCAACTCAGGTCCCCACTGCTGCCCTGAGTCCTACCTACACAGGCACACACACACACACACACACACACACACACAGTTGATACATAAATAGACACACACACACACACACACACAACTCACATACATGATAGACACACATGAGCGCACACACGCACACACACACACACACACACACACACACAGTTGATACATAAATAGACACACACACACACAACTCACATTCCTGATAGACATATACAGTATGCGTGCACACACACACACAGTTTATGTACACACACACACACACACAGGCAGTTGGGGTTATTGATGTGGCAAGCCATTAAGACAATGTACTGCATTATGTGCACATTTTCTCATCAAATATTGCCGTTTAAACAAAAAATCAGAAGATGCGCATTCAGTCCACACTGACATTTTTTCCCTCCATCTTCAAATGTGATCAATGATACAGCCAGATATTATGTCTTGCAGGAGCTCCTTGCAGCGACAAAGAATTGAATGGATGTGGTAATATGATAATGGCTAACCCTTCTTCCCCCTCTCTTTTCCTCTTCTCTCTTTCAGTGTCTGTGTGTGTGTGTGCGTGTGTGTGCTCGTGTCTGTGTGTGTGTTCGTGTCTGTGTGTGTGTGTGCGTGTCTGTGTGTGTGTGTGTCTGCGTCTGTGTGTGTGTGCGTGATAGCCTATCTATGTTTGCCTATGTGTTTTTTTGTATTGTAATAGTCTTCCGAAAGAATTACTCAAAGGAAGAGGTCTAAATGAAATCGAAGCAGATCATTACAGATAATTTGAAAACAGATTCTATATAGCATTAAGCTATCCTTTTGCCCCCTTCCTGGAAGGAGCTAATTAATAAATTAGCCAGAAAAGCAATTACTTCACAGCGATGAAACTTTCACTGAAGCTGTAACCACCATTCTGTTCTGAAGCAAGACAGTGGCTCTATTCCTGGTAAGTATAAGCAATGATAATAAGCACAGACACACACACACACAGACACACACACACACACACACAGAGTAATAATAACATACACACAGACACATGCAGTCTTAAATAGAAAAGCGTGGATGTCGATAAAAAAGCGTGTGTGTGTGTGTGAGAATAAACAACAGCCTCATCGTCTGAAGCAGCCCCCCGAACCGGATTCCCCAGCACTACTCAGATGTATCCGAAATGTCTTACATCTCGCCTATATATAGCCTCAAAGACCCAGATTCCCTGTGTACTCAACAGCACACACCAGCACGCGCACTCACTCTCACACACACACACATATACACACTGACACTCATACACACCCACACCTGCACACCCACACTCCACACAAACGCGCATGCACGCACGCACACACACACACACACACACACACACACACACACACACACACACACACACGCACACACAAACGCATACACTGACACAAACACAAATTTAGCATATGTTCAGACAGACACCAGACTCTAATGAATACAAACAGACTGCAAATATGTTAAAGGAGGCTAGGAAAAAAAAAAAGCGCCGTGGCGATGTGGCGACGTGCGTGTGTGTATGTCCCATCTATAGGAGCTGAGCTGCTTTTTTATTTTTCTCCTCCACGTTTCTTTCTCCTCCTCTCCTCCTCCTCCTCAAACACACCGCACACACACCCTAGCGTAAAGAAAAATGCCGACACTGAAGTTGACGCCGTCAGTCTCTCTAGTGTTTGAGCAAATTAGCCGACGCGCTTACAGACGCGAGTGAAACGCACCCAAACACACATGAAAATGAAAAACATTAAACCCAAAAGACGTCTGATCGTCTGATGTGGTGGAAGATCTGGTTCAGAGATGCCTAAAAATAAAACCAGCCCCCCCTCCTCACCCCCTGTGTGTGTGTGTGGAGGCATGCCGGCCATAAAAAAAAACACACACAAATGTTTATCTCTCAGATGTGTTTGCAGCTGAGGTGATGGTGATGTTGGTGGGGAATTTCTATTGGATAAGGCTAAAGGTTAGAGGTGTCAGCGAAGGTTAATGGCAGCTTGCTGCGACAGAGCAGAGCTAAATGAGAACACTGATCTTCCCCACTCCTGGCCTCCGACACAAACACAAACACACACACACAGACATATAGACACACACACACACACACAGACACATAGACACACATACACACAGCCGGGCCCCGCAGCATCTGATCAAAGATCGATAGGTGATAGATTAGGACTTGATTTGATAAATCATGGGAGGTGCCATTGGGTGCAGCAGCAGCAGCAGCAGGGTGATGGGTGTGGCGAGGGGACTCGTTGGTGTTGGGACGTCTGTGTGTGTGTGTGTGTGTGTGTGTGTGTGTGTGTGTGTGAGTGAGTGCCTCGTGTGTGTGTGAGTGCCTTGTGTGTGTGTGTGTGTGCCTTGTGGGTATGTGTGTGAGTGTGTGTAAGTGCCTCGTGTGTGTGTGTGAGTGTGTGTGTGAGTGCCTCGTGTGTGTGTGAGTGTGAGTGTGTGTGTGAGTGCCTCGTGTGTGTGTGTGTGTGTGTGTGTGTGTGTGTGTGTGCCTTGTGGGTGTGTGTGTGTGAGTGCCTTGTGTGTGTGAGTGCCTCGTGTGTGTCTGAGAGAGTGTGAGTGCCTCGTGTGTGTGTGTGTGTGCATGAGTGCCTCGTGTGTGTGTGTGTGTGTGTGTGTGTGTGTGTGTCTGTGTGAGTGCCTGGTGTGTGTGTGTGTGTGCCTCGTGTGTATGTGTGGGTGTGGGTGTAGGGGTGGGGCTGGGCTGGGCTGGGGAGTGAGACATGAGGCAGAGAGAGGCCCAGGAGCCGCAGGAGATGGAAAGCCCTGGTGACTAGGTGCTGCCTTCAGGGCAGTGAGGGATGCTGGAGAACGCAGGGCTGAGCTTGATGTGTTGAGCTGTGAACTTAAGAGTGTTCGTGTGTGTGTGTGTGTGTGTGAGAGAGAGAGAGAGAGAGTGTTCGTGTGTGTGTGTGTGTGTGTGTGTGTGTGTGTGAGAGGGTGAGGGTGTGTGGATGTTGGTGTGTGTGTGTGTCTCTATGTGTGTGTGTTTGTGTGTGTGTGTGTGTGTGTGTGTGTGTGCCATTAAAGAGGGGGTTGGGAGACAGGCTCAGTCACCGTGACTAAGTTTGTCGGGCGCAGACATGCAAACACAGGAAATATGCACATGCGCACATGAAGCAACGACAGAGATGTAAACACACCACATTACACACACACACACATACACACACATCACACACACACACACACACACACACGCGCATATACACACACACATACATGGCATCCATAGTATGCATATAAACATAGTCTGTGAACGGTCTTACACATTTATGCACATCCACATATGCACACGCACATGCACACACACGCACACAGGCGCGCGCACACACACACACACACACACACACACACACACACACACACACACACACACACACACAAATATGCTGAGCATGAGGACATCATGTAGCCAACTTTGCAATATTCAGCAAATTTCGATAATTTCTAACTGCTGCGACGTAAAATTGCAAGAAAAAAACCTTTTTTATCTGTAGAAAATCAAATATAGTATATGTATACTATAATTTGTAGCATGTGTAAATTTAAACATAGTATATAATCATATAAAATACATAAATATTGAAAATAGTTCAACCTGTAAGAAATTGCACTATTTAAATATAGAATAAAGCAAAATCTGGTTAATATTCCCCCCAAAAATAGAATAATTAAAATAGTCTCACTATCAAATGATTTTTGCGTTGAAGACTACACTGATTTGCTTATGTACATTAGTGCAACTGGCAGACACACATTCACTCTCTCTCTCTCTTTCTTAGACACACACACACACACACACACATACACAGTCCGGAGGGAAACGACACTTCTACAATCACGGTACCGGCGTTGACAGCGCGAGAGAGAGTTGCACTCACCTGCTGTAGGTACATGAACGTCAAGGCACAGGAAAGCTGCGGACACGCGTCCACGTTCGGCAGCGCCACGCACGTTCCGCCCGCGAGGGGATGCTGCATGGTGCTCCCGTGCAGTCTGCGCAGGGCGAGGGAAGGGGCTTGCATGCGCGATTGCTGGTCCCGTTTGACAGCTGAGACTCAAGGATTGTTGAGATTTCTTAGCCGGTCCTACTGTGTTTTAGTCTTTTTCCTTTAAGAATCGCCCAGTCGCAGGAGAAGCTACCTTGCTTTGCGGGCTCGTGGGTTTGTTTGTATTCGGATGACAGTGCCAGAGTACCCGTGTGTGTTTGAAAGTGACTCTGTGTTTGTGCGTGCGAGTTGTGTGTTTATGTGTGTGCGCGTTGATGCAAGTGTGTGCGAGAGCAAGAGCCTGTCTGATCCGCGTGCGTGCGCGCGTTTGGATGTGACCGAAAATAGAATGTGTGCCTGAGTGTACGGGTGAATGTGCGTGTAAGACCTAGTAAAGGGTGAGAAAGCGGTCTCGGTCTGCCTACCAACACTGGGAGGGGAGGAGAGGGGCACGGAGCAAGAGTCTGCCACTGGTCGGATCTAACTTCCCGGTAGTTCAAGCGATGCCCCTGCTGCCTCGTTTCAATGTTGCAAGTATGATTCCCGTTTTTTGTGTTCAGGGAGACCTATTCAGATGCTGCTATGGCTGCTCCCGATCTTACCCCTGCTCTCATATGCTGTCAGCTGGGTCCGGGGACAGCGTCTGTTTCATTGACCGGAATTTCAGCGAGCATCTGAATCTCCGCGGGGAGTGAATGAGGGAGGGGAGGCAGGGGGAAGGGTATGCTTAGATCATTTTTGAAGGGGGTTGCAGGGGTATGTTTATATTCCTCCAAGGAAACGCATGATGGTATTATGTATTCCATCTACTGAACATGGAGCATGTGCTTGCCAGAATTCATTCCGTGACTGCAGTGCTAGAAAGGAAAAAAAACTAGCCCGCACCACAAAGCGCCTTCCTAGAAAACCTGCCCAGAATCACATTGCTCCAGTGAGATTTAGAAACAGTTTAATTATAGACGTCAACTATCCAGTACTATATAAAAACCATGCTTCTTAATTTCTAAGAAGTGGGCAGCTTTTTTGTGCGCATTGCGTAATATGACTGTAGCAGTTAAATATTGTAGGATTACCGTGGATGAAATCAAATAAACAATGGAATGTTATTAAAACTGATGTCAGCTAAATAGCCATTATAATAGCAGTAATTAAACCACACACAAGAACACGCAGCATATTCTTCTATAAATGTCCACGTTCATTTAAAGTCTCAAACAAAACACAATTTGTGACCAAAATGCACACAAATATATAACGGCTTAAATTATACTATGCTCGCGTGCAAGAGTGCGTGCGCACGCGCTTTTGTACTGACTTTTATCATGCTTCTGGTTTCTGGTAGTCAGTGATGCCTTCTGCTAGACAAACTACAAGTCAAATTCCTAAGAAACAGAATTATCAATAATTCAAGACATACAAGGAACGCCACATAAATGTCAATTAAATTGAGTTTTTTTAATGAAAAAAAAAGTTGCTTCGAGACCTTCCATTATTCGTACAGCCTCCAAAAGACCATTTACCTGAACTTGGGAAGGGCCGGTAAATAATTGATGACGCAACTAGAAAACCGAATACACTTTTACTTTCCACAACCTTCATACCAACCGACAAATTCACGCTAGAGACAGGTTTAGCAGTTACTGCTGTAGATTCATTAAGCATAATGAACATATTTTATGCACAATCAAAGAGATAACCATGAATACTGTACTGTATGAAGGTATCACACCAAGGTCTCCTGCATAAAAGAGGCACAGCATTAAGGAATGCAGAGAGGGAGAAGCAAAATCCACTGAATTATTCATTTTCTTCTTCTTTAATCTACCTTTCCCCTTTTTGCCTTAAAAAAACAACCCTTTACTGATTTGCTAGCCTTAAGTATCTAGTGGACGTAGGAAGTGAGATTTCAGAATACGACAATAAAACAAAGTACCACAAATCAGTGCAGGTGCAGGTCTGTGTTGCTTACTGTTTTCTTTTTTCATAAGGAAATATGGGTCTCCTGCAAACAGGAAGATGTACATACATAATGAACAAACAAGCCACGTGGTGTGCTCCATTTTATGTTGGTGACTTCTGTTCTGTTTTTACCCAAAAACAGATTGTTCTCTCTCTCTCATTCTCTCTCTCTCTTTGTCTCTCTTGCTTTCTCTCTCTCGTCTCTCTCCCCCTTATTGTCTCTCCCACATGTCCTTTTTTAGTGAAGCCTACTGCCATGTCTGCTTTATTTACATTATATTGTTTTAAGCAGGTTGGTGTTGGTCCCTGGAAGAATGATCAAACACTGGCCACGCTGCCCCTGCATATGGAGACTGCAGCTCTGTGAACTAATTGAGATAGGGTGGGTTACACACAGCCTCAGAATTTCACCCTGACTGCTTCCTGGTTATTTTTTTTTTATTATTCTTTATTTTATTATTTTTTTGATTATCTGTCAATCACCGAGCCCAGGGTGCCTTGATAGGAGACATGGCTGCCCTTTGCACCGCATCTGTTGTCTTCAGCTACATGGAATAAAAATAAAGCATCCACCGTTCCTTGAAAAAGAGCAAGCGAGTATGTGTCGTGTCACATCACTCAAGCATTTTGTGTGTGTGTGTGTGTGTGTGCGTGCGTGTGTGTGTGTGCCATGTCTTTCATAAAGCCTGCATTTCACTTGGTTCACCCAATCATGGTGGAACAGGCGAGATGAGGAGTTGAGGAGTTGGTGCATCAGTGAACACTGTCTCCATGTGAAACCACACATCGCTCAGCGCTCCCACAGCAGTCTGCCCTGGCCGACATTACTCCTCACAATGAAACGCCTGTACCGCCTCTAGAAACAGCCCAATCTACCCTACAAGCTCTGCTCACATCAGCCACTAGGCTACCAAAGACGGCAGCCACTCACCCACCCAGCCAGCCAGCCCGACTAGCTAGCTGCTTTACTGAGTCTGAGTAAAAACGTCTGACTTTAAAAGTAGGGGGCCATTTTATACTTAGCCAGTTATCACAGGTGTTACAGGGCCTCACTGCTGAATTAAACACATAGCTAGAACCATGACCATGAAGAGCAGGAAAAAAGGGAAAATATTTTATATTCTCATCTCCAAATCATGCCCTCTATCTCACACTGCTGAATTAAAGAGGGGAAAAAGGTTTCAGCTGTAATGTGAGTGAGCCCATGAAAAAAAAAATGAATAGCTAAAACCGCTACATATTTTTTTTCTTTCTTTGCATAATATCTTGTTGCAGCAAAGGACCTATGGCCATGATAACTGTAACAATGATTTAGCAAGTCTGAGCATACAGATATGGTATTAGGTGAACTAAATGCTTGCATAGTGTGCAGTAATACTGTACCTCAGCCACAGTTTACACCGACTCTGTTAATGTATCTCATACAATCGTAATACTTCTGTATGGTGTACTTTACATATGATGATGCAGGAATAAGGTCTACCTGGCAGTCACAGTTACTGTGCTACTACTTAGGGCATATAGTTGGTATAACTAAGGGATATATATATATATATACACAGACATAATCATAATATATTGATACTTTTTTTATTTTGTAAGTGTATATGGAGGTGCCTGCAAGGGAAGTATTTTCAGTGAGTTAGTCATATTAATTTTAAATATCCTCAATTTTTGTTTTGTCCCTTTGCTCCCAGCTACAGCAGACTAGCATACAAATCCCCTCTCCCTTTCTCTCTCTTGACTGCAGCAAGATGGTTGTGCTGTTAGGTAAGAATATGCTTGGCTGTTTCCATTATGTTATTTTAATTATTTATAAGACTGACAGTCCTAAAGCATAAGGCAGGTGGAAAGAGCACTGTGTATTTGGCTAAACGAGACACGCAAGGCCCTCATCTCAAGGTTTTGGCTGTTAGAACATGCAGATGGGTTTGGGCTTATAATTAAATATTTTCCCAAATTCTCCGCACAGTGGAGAACAGCCAATATAAAAAGAGTGATTTTTTTTCAATATCACTTATGTTTTTACCAGAGGGCAAGAGATAGCACGGAGAGAAGCGAAAAAGCAGCATGAAGACACTGAGCTCATATAGTAGTTCTCCCTATATCGCTTCATTTTTCTTAACCAATACCTCAAAATGACACTAACGACGTCATTATAACAACACAAGCTCCACTCTTTTTTTTGTATTTTTTTTGGTACGTTTCAAGAGACTGACTTTTAACAGAGCTAACGCCAGCACCGCTACACGCTAGTCTGTAGTTAAATGGGCTTAGGCAGGACTTGTCACGTTGTCATTTAGTATCAGGCTGGGTTCTTTTCACGTCCTCCGCTGGCTGTGCTGCGCTGTGCTGGGCTGGGCTGCAGGACTGGTCTCCATTTCAGGGCTGGGAGCCAGGCAGGAGCCTCAGTGTCGCTGGCTGACAGACTAATAGGGGAAGACTGGCTGCCTCCACCCCAGCGTCAGGAAGTTGACAGGACTGCACCAGGTGCCGAACGTGTTGGGAAGATTGATGAACTCGCGCCGAGACGGGATTTGCAGTGAGCTTAGGGTTTTTTTTTTTTGCGCACACCTCTTTCCCTGTGTTAATATCATTTTTTTTGGACTCAATCTCTTTCCTTCTTTCTCCCTTACCATCTCACTTGCTCTCTCCCTCTCTTTCGCTGCCTGTCCTTATCTCTCTCTCTTTCTCTCTCTCTCTCTTCCTGTGATGATATGATGTTAACCAACTCAAACATTTAGCTGGCCATGATGGGTAGCACGGTGTGCAGGATAATGAACACACAGTGGGAAGTTATGGCGGGGTGAAAAGGTGAGTGGAAGTTTCACAGCTACACTCCAAATGCACACACACATACGACCTATCTCGCTCCAGTGATCTGCAAGGCATGTTCTCTCGCAAGATGTTCCCTTTTTCTGTACAACTAAATCTGTTTATCTACCTAAACACCTTTAAACGTCTACACACAACCACCCTCATGCTCCATACACAAATTTCCTAGCTTTGTGCTAGCAGTTTTTTTTTTACCAGCACTCCATGCAGAGGCACCAGACATGAAATGCAGCCACTGAATAATTGAAATAATTCAAATCATTTAACCTAGAGGGTTTTCATTACATTTCAAAGACCACATCAGTGGTAATCAGTACCTGCGGGCTAATCAGGGGGGATACCTGCCCCGGCCGTTCCTCGTCCCTCCTACACCACCCCCAACCCCCCCACCACCACCACCACCACCCTCACCACCCTTTAGCCACGGTCGCACAATTTGGGGGAAAGTCACTTTACATGACAGTAATTACTTAAACAGATGGGACTGCTGCTGCAGCCGCCGCGTCTCGGAGACAGAGGGGCCCCAATCCACCAGGGAGGGGGGGTGAGGGGGGAGGGTGGGGGAAAGAACGAGGCAGCGAGAGAACGAGTGAGCGGCAGGCACGCAGGCACGCAGGCACGCAGGCACGCAGGCACGCAGGCACGCAGGCAGGCAGGCAGGCAGGCGGGCGGGCGGGCAGGCGGGCTGGGCAGGCATCAGGGCCCTGCTGGAGGAGTGGGTCCAGATTGCGCGGCAGCTGAGGCTCCGCTTTCATTAGCACTCGAGAGCGCGTCTGGGGGAGAGAGGCGACAGAGGAGCCCCCGCGCGTCGTTTGTTACCCCCACGTTGCTGTCGGCGCTCGGGGGCCCCCGCAAATTGATTACTGGGTGGGGACGACGAGGCAAACGCTCCCACCGCTGCAAACCTCTGCACAGCTGGCGGCGGCCAGGCGTCGGGTGTGTGTGTGTGTGTGTGTGTGTGTGTGTGTGTGTGTGTGTGTTGGGGGGGGGGGTACTGGAGGCGAGACGAAGCTGTCCACCCCCACAGCCCCCGCCAGGTCCTGACAACAGGCAGCCAGACAGGCAGCGGAGCCGATTTGCACTCATTTTCAACGCTCTTTTTTTTTTTGTTGCAGCGTGGCATAATTGGCAGCAATAACAATTGTAGGACAATCGTCTCTTAATTGCCCAGAAGGAGTCACCACCTGAAGGGAATCTTTCACACGGAGATTTGAATCATCGTAGGGTATCTGTGTGGCAAAAAATATCTAGATGCGTGACTCTACACATAACAATAAAAGCCTGTAGGAGACTGCAACACAGCAACTAGCTCTCTCTTCCTTCTTCTTCTGACCGGAGTACTGTGTACAAGCTTCAGTGGTTAATATGGAAATTGTCAGAAAATTGCACCTTGCCATTTGTAATCGCAACATTTCCATCAATCTGAATGATTTGGTTTTTTTTGCTTTTTGTTTTTTTTTCTCCTAGGATAAACTCCCGCTTGTCTTTAAGGGACTTAAACACGTCACCAACTCTGTGTGTGTGTGTGTGTGTGTGTGTAGGTGTCCGTGGTGCTCCCTGACATCCCTGGGAGAGGTGCGAGCAAGAGAGCGAGAGCGAGAGAGCGAGAGAGAGAGAGAGAGAGGGGGCCGAGGACAGGGCGAGGGGGCGAGGGCAGGCCATCTTTATGCCTGGACAGCCATTCGGAGCGACATGTCGGGAGAGCCGGGGCAAATGCCGCGGATGACTTCTCCGTGCTTTCACCAGGCGCTGCCATTAGAGTGCTTTAGCTTCCATTAACGTGTCACTTTCCCTCGCCGCCGTGCCTGCCGAGGAGGGGCCGATTGGTTGTGACAGCACCGGGGGCTGTCACATGCAGTAACGGCTCAGCGGCAGACCAACAGGAAAAGCCTCGGAGCTGACGGATCCGCGATCCATCAGGCCTGACACGGCCGGGGCCTCCTCCTCCTCCTCCAGAAAGAGAGAGCGGGGCTGAGGCGCCCCGGACAGGAGTCCATTAATTAACTGTTTAATATGGGGAGCGCTAACGTTTCCACCCACTGCTGCACCCATCCTCTCACTCTCCCTCTCTCTCTCCCTCTCTCTTGCTCTCTCTGTCTCTCCCTCGCTCTCTCTGTCTGCCTCTGCCTCTGCCTCTGCCTCCAACATCTCCCAGCCAATGACAGCGAGTGCAAGAGTAAAGAATTGTGGGCAAGAGACAGATAGATGGAAAGCCAAATAGATAAATACTGTGGGCAGGAATACGGATATACAGATAAACAGACTTAGAGGCAAACAAACATTAAAAAAATCAACAGACAGACAGACAGACAGATAGACAGATAGATAGATAGATAGATAGATAGATAGATGGCATGTAGGTGCAGTTGCATAGGAGCAAGACAGAAAGTGAGAGGGAGGGAGAGAGAGTGTGAGTGTGTGAGCGTGAGTGTGTGAGTGTGAGCAGGGGAGATGTGCAGAAAGTGTCAGGGCGCTGGAGGAGGAGGGGGCGGGCGTCAGAGCTAGAGAAATGACCCTGGGTGGCAGGGTGGCTAGCTTTAGCAAATCATGTCAACCTCCGCGTATTGATGAGCGCAAACAGGCATCAGGGTAAACTGACTGAAAGATCATTCATTAACCCTCACACATGAGTAATAGCACTTTTGCCTTCATTAGTGGGGCTTGTGTTGACAGAACACGGCAAAAAAAAAAAAACACACACACACACGGCAGGGATGACAGGGAACACTGTCCTTCATACAGCGTTTCCGCAAACCGGCAAAGCAAGTTTAGTTTATTCGGGTCTACCATCTCACACAGTCCCTTTAGATGGTTCAACAGCAGCGGACAGTTTTCCCCATGAGTAGCTTTCTTTAATGAACCAATTAAAACAATAAAACAATCTCCTCGTGTAACTCGCTCTCTGAAATGCACCAAGGGTGCTGGAGAGAGGAGGAGGAGGAGGAGGAGGAGGAGGAAGGGGGGGTGGGGGGGGAGAAAGAAAGCCCTTTGAAGTCTTCATTCATCTGACATCTAATTCGGCATTGTGGAACAATGGCCGCTGTGTCCACACACACACACACACACACACATCAGCGGCGAAAACACCTTGCGTTGGGCGACGGGGATGCGCGTTGGGCCGGCCGAGAGGCATTAGCATATCATTAATTAGCCACACTCTTCCTTCAGCAGATTAGAGCGCCGTGCTCCAGCTCTCCGCTCCGCTCCTGGGGGACTGGCCTTCATTTAGGAGCCTCTGTGTGTGTGTGTGTGTGTGTGCGTGCGTGTGTGGAGCACAGATGTGGGGGGGGGGCCCTCCATCCACTCCCAGACCACTCCCGCTAATCATGGACTGTTGCTTTTATGACATGACCCCTCTCATTCATTCTTAACACAGAGGACAGACAGTGTGTGTGTGTGTGTGTGTGTGTGTGTGTGTGTGTGTGTGTGTGTGTGTGTGGACGGGTGCACGGGTTTGTGTGTAAATGCTTGTGTACATGTGCAAAAGCTTTTTGCATGAGTATGTGTTGCATAAACACGCATACAATTATTAGGGTAACACCACCAGAACAGCATGTTCACAAACCACTCAATGCTTTACTGGGAAACATCAAACTGATAAAATGTGACAAGCTAACAATTCACAGCACGAGCACTTATGTATGTGTTTACTATAATACCACACAGCACAAAATGGCCTACTTTTTGTCCTCTTGGAGATATAAAAGTATGGCTCTTAAGTACCAGAAGCCCTAAAACCATATGATGCGCTGTTGAATCTACATGAGGCAGATTCTTCCAGAAAATTGCGTCCATTCTTTCTCATCACCAACAACCACATCCAGGGCTATTTGTGAGGCTTGCCAATCACTGTGCGCCGTGATATGGATCTAATATAGCATGGTAAAGGAAATCAAACACTTGGTGAAAAAAACAACATTGCTCATTTTCAACTTACACCTCTCCAACACCGTCCCCCACACCACCACAACACAACACAACACCCCCCCCCCACCCCCCCACCCACCCACCCACACACACACACACACACACACACACACACACACACACACACACACACACCTCCTTTCCCTCTCTAAGTCCTCTGAAGCAGCACTCTCAAATAAGATCATCAATTACCTTTGCCAGTTTAAATAACTGGAGATGTTTACACAATATATTTTTTTCTGCTTATTCCTCCAACTCCCACTGCTCATTAAGGGCCTCTCCATTTATTTGCCCTGTGCTGAGGTCCTTAAATCTGCCACACGGTACAAAAAGAGGCCAATTCCACTTTTCCCTCTGGTGCTAATTGAAGGAACACACCGCTTCCTCATTAATTATGTCGACGTATAAGAAACATCCGCTTCTCATGGTGTCGCATTAGAGATGCTTGGGATAGAGTGAGAGAAAGTAGGGAGAGAGGAAGGGAGAAAGAGAGAAAGAAAGAGAGAGAGTGAGAGAAGTAGGGAGAGAGGGAGAGAGAAAGAAAGAAATAAGGAAAGAAAGAAAGAGAGAGAGAGAAAAATGGCTGGGGAGTTTTTGTTAAAGAGAGATAGAGAGAGAGAGAAAGAAAGAAAGAAAGGAAAAAAGAAAGAAAGAAAGAAAGAAAGAAAGAAAGAAAGAAAGAAAGAAAGAAAGAACAAGAGAGAGAGATGGCTGGGGAGAGTTTTTTCTTAAAAAGAGAGAGACAGAGAGAGAGAAAAAGAGAGAGGAAAAAAACACCTAGTGGCTGACTGAATACACCAGGAAAGATTATAAAGCCTTAACTCACACCGCGATTGGAGATCGGCTTGTGACATTATATCCCCCCCACCACCACCCACCACCCCCCCCCCCACCTTATTATGACGGGCCCTGACAAAAGATCTCAAGCCTGATGTAGCCGGGGGCGATTGGGGATCAAGCTCTGAAAGGAAATAAAGATAAATCTGAGTTCTGAGTTCTCCAGGCGCCGTATTTCTTGCCTTGCCAGACCTTAACCTTGCATTTAATACCGCCGGACAGTGCAAATGTCATGATGTATCTGGACTGCTGGCAGCATAATTTGCCACTAAATACTGGAGTCCTTCCACAAGCCGGGCAGTGCTTATGCGTTTGGGAGGCTGTTATCATCACTGTGTTGATGGATCATTGCTGCAAGTGGGCAAAAAAACCCCACTCTAACACCTGTGCTACTGCTGCAATAATATTCTTTATAGGCAAAATGTTGCTATTATCTGAAATTAGTAATAACATTTTGAAAAGATTAGACTCAGAATGAAGATAATAGACTCAGGCCTTGGAAGTTCACACTGAACTGTAAGAATTCCTTGGGAAGAATATTTTTTTCTTAAAGGTCCATGTGCATTTACATACACACACACACACACACACACACACTCACACACACACACACACACACACACACATACATTAACATGTACATATACGAAGCGGAATGGTAGAGAACCAGGAGAAGCAGAGAGCCACCTTTAATATGACGATGACTAAGCATTCGCTGCGGATAAGTGACATAATGTTCAAGTCGTCACTTTTAACGCATAGGCCTTAATGCGGCTACAGTCTCTAAGTCACAAATGAGTTGTGTTAAAAAAGCACAGGAAGTTGAGAAAGAGAAAAAGACAGAAAGAGAGGCAGAGAGAGAGGCAGAGAGGGAGAAAAAGAGCGAGATCTATAATAGCACAAAGCTCATGTTCGTTTGTTGGCTTGCAGCAATTACCCAACTGCTAGAGCACAATGACACCATGAATGGAATGAGCAGCAATTACCAGAGGCTCTATAGCCGAAGTCACACAGGGCAGCGCGGACCCCAAATACACTGGCCACTGCCTCGGAAGCACAGGGGCTGGACGAGAGTCAGGGGCCGCAAAAACCCCCACCACAGCTGCCACTGCCTACCGTCCAACTCTCATTTGGCTTCACGTGCCACCCCTACTTTACTAAGATAAGAGCTGACTGGAGGGGGGGAAAAAAAGAAAGGAAAAAAATGAAATAAAAAACACGTACTGCGAGCTCGTATTAATATCAATTGTTCCTGTTTAGATAGTTATCCAATATTCGGGAAAGGTGTCGCTACGTGGTGTCATTTATGAGACACAATGCCTTCTGCCTGCGTCCCCCCCCACCCCTCACACACACACACACACACTCCCATTCACCCCCCCATTGCATGCTGCTCAATTAGTGGAACAGCTGGGGGAAGCGAGCCGCTAAAGTTAACAGTTTCTCTCACAAATTAATCCCCAGCATGGAGGGGGTGCTGACAGGTTATCATAAAAGTGTTTCTCTCTTTGTCTTGGTACACCCCACCCCACCCACCCACCACCACTTATGGCCCCCCCAACCCAAGAATACACAATACACCACGCAATATCCTTAAAGTACACACACACACACACACACACACACACACAAGCATAAGCACAAGCACACTGCCCACTACAGCTTCAAAGTACACACACATGCATGCTACACACAAAATCCCTCCGCCGTTATACACACGAGCGGTTTCGGGGAGTGATGAACAACATGTAATTAAACAGTAGTTTGGGTACATTTTGCAGCAGGTTGCCGGAAATTTAACTACAATCATATTTGCACTGGGATTAAAGTACGTGTAGTTTTCCCCATTTTTAACTGCTGAATCTACAAAAATATAAGGCCATAAAGGGAAAGGATTGTTTTGAAATGGCTGATGGTGGGTGGATTTGCCTTGATTCTGCAACTAACATTCTTTGCATTTTTCAATGTATAGTGGGACACTATATTTCTTCATCTTCTTACGTATGACCTATGAAGTACACATGTTTCACAGTACACCCTGCCGAGTGCTATATGTTGACTGGTATATTATAATGTGTGACTTCACTGCATTACATAATGTCTCTATACATGTGTGTTACATGCACATACATAGTGTATTCACTAATTTATCCTTTTTTTTAAATCTGTATTTACTACAGTAGTTTGGTTTATTCTTCTTCTAGGTGGGCTTCTTTAGATAACCAAACTAAATTTCACCCTCGGGTGGCTTTGGTGTAGTTTGGTGACGTTTTCCCGGCGTGCAGTAAACTGCAGTTAGCAATGCTACGTATATATATATATATATATGGCTCCACAGTGCTGTTCCCCTATCACAGCGGCGCTGCATGGCTAGTGCCCAGATTTAGTCGCTCTTGCTCAGATGATTGGACTGAAGTCAGGGAGGAACTGCTGACTCCGACTTTCTGGGCTCCTGCACTTCAGACATTATCAGCGACGGACTCAAATCACTCAACCTCCAAATCTAAGACATAAGAGAAAAAAAGCGCAGGGGAGAGGAGGAACACTAAATGCACCATGGCATGGTCGTCGTAAGAAGGAACCATTTTGTTTTCAGTGAAAAAGCTTACTTAAATTATACTTAAATGAACAGTCCCATACAATTACATCAGATGGGAGTTTGAAATGAAAGCCTATTTTTGTCTAATAACCTCTGTTAGCATTGCTAACTTGTGCTTTCATAATAGCTCGAACATGTGTATAGCACACACACACAGACACACACACACACACACACACCCACACACACACACACACACAAACACATCAATCACGCACTGCAGTGTGCATAGGACTGTGTAGCTAGTGTATTGCCTTAATATAACTGCCTGACCATATAGCTGCTGTGCATCCAGCAAAAAAAAAAAAGAAACATTTTCCTTTCTATCCCCTCCTCCTCCTCCTTGCTCTCCTCTCCTCTCCTCCGCTCCCCTCTCCCTTTCTTCCTCCACTTTTGTGCTCCCGCTAACCCCTGAGCGAGCGAGGCTAGTCCCCTTGTCGCGCTCAGCGCCATAGCGCTAGCTCCGTGCGCGGCGTATTATCCTGGGACTTATTAGGTAGCTGTATCGTTCCCGGGCTCTCTCACGTCGAGATAACCCTTACCTAGTCTTATCACCAGCGCACAAAAGCATGGGATCCAATAGGCCCTCCATGTAATCCATCTCTGTCAACTGTGTTACGGAAATTACCTGTCAGAACCATCATGGTCGAGATTCTGTGATTAAGCGCAAACTTTGAAAAATAAAATGCCCTCGGGTAGCCGAACATGGGGGCTAGTCAAAGGACGTTTCAATTGAGCGTCCCCTCCCTTATTAATTGCTCGGCTATGTGCAGAAGGAATTATAAACGACACAATGTTCTTTCAAGAGAGGAATGAAGAGAGAAGGAAGCAGGGAGGGAGGGAGGGAGGGAGGGATTGAGAAGGAAAAAAAAAAGACAGGGAGAGAGGTAGGGGTGGAAATAGGGGAGGCAGTGAACAGGGGAGAAATGGAGCTTTGAGAATGTAAGAGATCATCACAGGCTATTGCTTGTAGCCTTCGAATGATCTTTCATTATCTTTAATTCAGATAGGTAGTGTTTTCTGTCACTCCAGCAGCCTGCTGACAGAGAGGGGAATAGCTGTTTCTAAAATAGAGTTGAGAAGTTAAATGGATTTAAGGCTTTTTTTTTGTTTGTTCGTTCGACACTGTAGTCTGTGTGTGTGTGTGTGTGTGTGTGTGTGTGTGTGTGTGTGTGTGTGTGTGTGCGCTGGTGGTCGTCGCTCAAAATGGAAATGAGTCTCCTTGTCTGACAAGATCTGAGGCGCACATGCTGACCTGTGCTCAAAGGGGAGGATGCTGTAATTCATAGTACAATTAATAGATATTGTCATGCTGACTACTCCCCGTCTAGCACACACACCCCCCGCCGCCATCCCCCACACACACACACACACACACACACACCACCACCATCCCACTACCTACTCCCTTCAGCACCCACCACACACCCCCACCCCCCATCCCCCCATTATATTTCCCTCAAAGAAAGAAAGGGTCGAAATAAGAGAAGCAACCAATTACACATACTGGCACAAGCGCGGATTTAAATTGCAGACACACATCTGTGGAGGACACACACACCACACAAACTCACACACACACACACTCACACTCACACTACACCAGTATGCAGCTGCAGCAGAAAACTACCTACTCAAGGAAGGTGGCTGAGAAGGCTGCTGCTGCTGCTTGAGAGTGTGTGACTTTAATGCTGTAATAAATATACTTTTCTATTGCTTTTCGCAGAGCTATTTAAAAAAGATGCTGCATTTGATATGAAGGACCTTGGGAAGAAAAAATATACACTGCTGTATGCAAGGTGCTTTTCTTCATTGAGATGATACATTCACACATATACATACACACACATACACACATACACACAGCTTCAACCTGGCTCTGAAAAAGAATAATTCGTCCTCTATGAAATAATGTATGTAATACCCCCTGGCAATCAATATGATTTAAGACCCCGCATTAGGTATTGATATAATAACTTATTTAGTGTTATTCATATAATAGACTCGATTATGTCAAATTTAACATTTTCTTAATAAATTATGAGAAAGCGGAGAGTAAAAATGTCACCTCATCTTTATGGATCAAAGTTATATTCTATGCCTATCCCCCGCTCCCATAACTCTGATTAATACCTGCTGTCCATTTCTGAGGAACAATGTATTCACACTCACACAGTCTTTTGAGGTTCTTTTTTTTTTTTAAATAGCGGACGAGAGTGTCTTTTAAAGGCAATTGAGAGTCAATACTGTGATATGACTATGGCTCTGTTGGACAGAGGAGTGCCATTGATCTTACTTTTTCAGATTTGAATAGACTTTAGACTTCCCCTGCCCTTTTTTTATTCATTTTCAAAGACACACACACACATATACACAGACACACGTGTGTGCACATACACACACACACACACACACACACATGTGCACACGCGCACACACACGTGCACTCACACAAACAGACACACACGCACGCACATACACACATGTGCACACCCACACACGCACCCACACACACACACACACAATACATCAGCAATATGTGAGGCATACAGTGACAATGTTCACAATGTTCACGTGAAGGTAGCAAAACAATGAAACAATGCGTGCTGCAGGAGATGCATGACATGCACAAATGGCCTGTGCTTTCTTTAGCAGTGACCCAAACGCATCTTAATCTCCCCTCCCATCAGCTGCAACTGTCTGACTCTGTTCCACCGCAGAAAAGCTTTGTTCTCCACAACCTCACACACACACACACACACACACACACACACACACACACACACACTCCTCTCTTTTGAGGGCTATCTCTTCATAAGGTCCAGGTTGATTTTTGTATTTTGTTTAAAAAAAAGGAAAGAAAGAAAGAAAAAAGAAAGAAAGAAAAAAATCATTATTGTGGGCAAATCCTGGTGACAAAGTGCACCGTGGGCAAAAGTTGACAGGCTACTGCTAAATAATTCAGCACCGACCACGTCGCACCGCCTCGCAACGCAACACAATGCATAGCTCCCTTTTGTTTAGGTGTGCGTCCAAAATAAACAACACCTCCATGTTGTTGTGTTGTAGTGTGTTGTATTATATTGTGTTGTGTTGTGTGCCTTCTCCCCGCTTTTTTCTGCGTTTGCGCCGGCCAGCTGCTCCCTGGGAATGATACATCAACACCGGTGGCGTGGAACTTCAATCGCCTGCCGACCGACCGACCGACCGAGCGGCTGACAGCCAAAGAGATGTGCCTGTCACGGGGCGCGTGCCAGTTTCCCCGAATTTAAGTTATACACTCAAAGCAATCAGCACACACTCGCTCACTAAATAAATCAGCACACTGCCGCAACCGGAGAACAAGAGAATAACTCTTTCTGTGTGTGTGGGTGTGTGTGTGTGGGTGTCTGTGTGTGTGTTTGTTTTGTGTTTGTGTGTTTATTTTATATGTTTGTGTTTGTGTGTGTGTATGTGTGTGTGTTTGTTTTGTGTTTGTGTATTTGTGATATGTTTGTGTTTGTGTGTGTGTGTGTTTGTGTGTGTTTTTTTAATGTTTTGTGTGTGTGTGTGTTTGTGTGTGCATGTTTGTTTAATGTTTGTGTGTGTGCATGTTTTATGTTTGTGTTTGTGTATGTCTGGGTGTGTGTGCAGACACTCCCTAATGCAACATGCTCTGTGTGTTTCTATGCGGCTTTGTGCTCCTTGTTCAAGTTAGTCTTTGTGTTTGTGCACATTCTGTGTGCAAGTGTGTGTATTTGTGTCTATGTTAGACTTTGTGTTTGTGCACATTCTGTGTGCACATATGTGTATGTGTGTGTGTGCTAGACTTCATGTTTGTGCACATACTATGTGCATGTGTGTGTATTTGTGTCTGTGTTGGACATAGCCAAGCAGGCATAAATCGTTCCTGATCAATGCTCATTTGCATTAAGTGGGTATGTCTATGCTGAGGTGTGTGCACATGTCTCAATGTGTGTGAAAGAGTGTGTTCCGTGTTGCATGGTCTGCAGTTCAGGTTAAGAAATGCTACCCGCATACTTACATGTGCATTTGGACGGTCACACTTTAAATGTGTGCAAAAAAAAAACAAACAAAAAATGTGCATGTATGTTTATGTGTAATGTGTGTGAGAGAGACTGTGCGTGTGTGTTCATGTGTTGTGTATGTGTGTTTATGTGTTGTGTGTCTGTGTGACTGTGCATGTTTATTTATGTGTTATGTGTGTGTGTGTGTGTGTGTGTGTGTGTGTGTGTGTGTGACTGTGCATGTGTATTTATGTGTTATGTGTGTGTGTGTGTGTGTGTGTGTGTGTGTGTGTGTGTGTGTGTGTGACTGTGCATGTGTATTTATGTGTTGTGTCTGCGTGTGCCTGTGCGTGTGTGTGTGTTTATGTGCCGTGTGTGTATGTGTGTGACTGTGTGTGTACACACACTTAAGAGTGTGTGTGTGTGTGTGTGTGTGTGTGTGTGTGAGGGGGGTGGTGGTGGCGGTGGAGGCTTCCGAAGAGAATAATAACAGATTAGTTACCTGCACCCGGCGCTCTGAAAGGTGAGCAGGAGTGGCGCGTGGGTCAGGGGGAGATTACAGTTTTAGTTGCCGCGGCGTTTAAGTGATTCTTTAAGTGATTACCGGGGTGCTTACCACGTCTCGCGCCTCTCGAGAGGCCTGGAGAGCCACACACAGCTGGGTGGCTTTCAAAAGCACTCTCAAATTACCCGGCCTAGCTCCCTCCTCTCCCCTCCTCTCCTCTCCTCTCCTCTCCTCTGGCCCCTTTCTTTCTCTCTTGCTCTCTCTCTCTCGCTCTCTCTCTCTCTCGCTCTCTCTCTGTCTGTCTCGCGCTATAGATTGAGGCCACTGGCTGTGAAATGATCAAAAAAAGGACATAAGAAAGAAAAGAGAAGGAGAGAAAGAAACCAACTGCCTCACCTACAGCCACTCAAACTCTCTCACTCACTCCCTCACTCAAAAAAAAAAAATCTCCCCCTCAAAACACCTTGATGTGAGATGCTGATATATATTACAAAAACTAGTATATTTTGCCTGAAAGAAGAAAAAAAACAGCTTCCAGCCGAAGTTGATGCATCTTTTAGCGTTAGCGCTTGCTGCAGTTTGTGAAATGAATGCTGCTCAGCAGGCCTTGCTATTGAGCTGAGAGAAACAGGCTGGTGTGTGAGACTGCAGTGGACCCATCTGAATAGCGCAGGGCAACTAATAACCAGGCTACTGCTGGTGTGTGTGTGTGTGTGTGTGTTTGTGTGTGTGTGTGTGTGTGTGCGAGCGAGGCGGGTGAAGCATGGACTTATTGAGAGGCCATTCTTTGTCACTTTCCCGATCCACACACACACACACACATACACACAGACGCACATACACTCACTCGCACAGACACACATTCACACATTCACACACACATACACACACACACTCAAATACACACACACACACAGACATTCACATACACACAGAGACACTCAGATACACACGCACACACACTCGTGCCACTGTGCTATTCCTCTCCTGGGCACATCAATACTACCAGCCGAGCACGAACAGAGCCTCCCACGGGGGTTCGCCCCCCCTTTGTGTGTATTTGACACAACAGCCTCTCTCTCCTCACCTATTGGGAATGCCAGACTTCCCAGCATGTTAATGATGCTCCCTCATTGTTTCAGAGCATTCTTTTCAAATGTTGGCCTTTTTGTGTGTGTGTCTGTGCGTGTATGCGTGCGCACGTGTGTATGTTTTCGCAAAAGTGTGTGTGTGTGTGTATGTGTGTGTGTGCATGTGTTTGTGTAAGTGTGTGTGGATCTGGAAAGGATAGAGAGAATGTGTGTGTATTTGTGTCTGCATGAGAAAGAATTGTTTGTGTATGTGTGCTCTGTTTGTCATACTGTGAGAGTGTGTGACTGTATGTGTGTGCATGCTTGTGTGCAAGCGTGTGTGTGTCTGTGTGTGTCTGTGTGTGTGTGAATGCATCACATCTATTGTAGTACAGTGCATCGTACCTGAGTGTAAGTGCATGATGTGTGTATGTGTTTCTTATTGTGAGGGTGTGTGTAGGTGTGTATGTATGTGAATGAGCGGTGTGTTCACGGTGTGTATCTGGGTGCACACAACTCTTTAAAGGTCCGCGGCTCTGCGGCCAAGCCCCGCGTCTCGTCAGCAGAAATGTGTTTGCAAGCGAGCACGGAGGAGAGAACTAGGGGTGTGGGGTGTGGGGGGGTTTGGGGTGGGGGGGTTGGAGCAAGCAGGGACGGGGTCACCGTGGCAGCAGGGGGGTGCTCGCTCGCCGCTATTTCTTTTTTTTTTTTTTTTTTGCCGAACGTGTGCATTTTTCACGCTTGCTCTTCACCACCACCACTCTCGGACCGGGGAGTGTGTGTGTGTGTGTGTGTGTGTGTGTGTGTGTGTGTGTGCTGGGGGGGGGGGCGAGCACACACATACTGGGCTGTGGCTCGGCATACGCGGCGAATGATTACCTTTAATGAAGAAGCGTGCTCGTTAATTACTCGAGTGCCGCAGGTACGGGAGCGCCATCCACCAATCTGATGACTAATTGAGACGACGATGATTTATTAATCTCATATGATTAGTTAGCTGTTGCCGCTAACGCAGTTGCAGTCACGACGTTCGGATTCCAACACACCGACCGACCGACTGACTGACTGAATGACAAAATGAAAAAAAGCTCTTCAGGTATTTCAAGCATCTTCTCTCTTCTCAAAATCATTCAAAGGGGGGGGGGGGGGGGTCGTGAAAAACAGATCGCAGCCAGCAGTGAGCCACGCTAAGCTAATTAATACCCAATAGTGTAGTGTGTGTGAGCTGGTTCAGAAATGCCTTTGCCTCCCCCTTTTCAACAACAACAAGGTCAATTAAGGGGAGCAATAGGTAGCCTGGGCGCTAATCTAAATGATTACCGTTTCTTAACCAATGAATTATCAGACGTAGCTGGCAATTTAGTCTCCTGGAAAGGATAGCGCCCGTACTGCGTATCTCATTATCCTACTGCGGAAGGGGCTGAAGGGAAGCCTCCGACATTAGCAGCAACGTGCACACCGCCGCCGCCGTGCTAACAGTCTGTGGAGACTTGCAAATTACACTCAACTGACAGGAAAAAGGAGAATGTGTTGTGGAAAAAGGAGGAAAATACAGACAAAAAAGAAAGGTAAAAAAAATAAAACACAGGCACAGCTCTTGAACCTTCTCACACACACACACAGACACACACACACACACACACAGACAGACACACACACAGACACACACACACAGAGAAAAACGCTAAGACGAGTCAATTCTGATAATTAAAGCATCAGTCAGACACTCGGCCCTGTCAGAATTGCGATGCCAGGCCAGGGGAGTCTTGCCTCTCATTATGTACCATTTGAAAGTGATGCTCCAGCTGACATCAAAAAGTAGCTTACCTGGTCTCGCTCTCTTCCTCTCTATCTCTCTCTCTCTCTTCCTCTTTCTATCTTTTTTTCCCTTTCCCTCTCTCTTCTTCTGTCTATATCTCTTTCCCTCTCTCTTCTTCTCTGTCTCTCTCCTCCTCTCTATCTTCCTCTCTCTCTGTATCTCTCTCTCCGTCTTCCCCTCTCTCTGTCTTTCTCTATCTATCCTTCGTTTTCGTCTTCTCTCCATCTCCTCCTTGCACTACACCCTCACATGCCCAACCTTTCCCTACATCGTCGGCGGGTAATGTGAAGCTCATTAAGGTGTGTGTGTGTGTGTGTGTGTGTGTAGGGGGGACTGGTCAGTTTCAGGACAGAGAGGCCCTTAATGAGAAGGCTTCTTCGGGCTTCTTGAGGGAGGCCATGTCGACCCACACTCAGCCAAAGTTGGACCCAGATGAAAGTGGAGATTTGCCATTTGCCACACGGAACAAGCTGGATGGGAGGGTAGGTGTGTACACAGGTGTGTGTGTGTGTGTGTGTGTCTGTGTGTGTGTGTGTAGGTGTGTGTGTGTATGTGTCTGTGTGTCTGTATGAGATAGAGTGAGTTTATTATTTGGACTTTTTTTAATGATCCTCTCATCCCCATCCCTCAGTTGATTTTATTTTGAGACTGGCACCTATTTCTTTGGATGACACGAGCTTGCGATTTATTAGTACTACTATATTTGACTGTGAGTGTGAGTGTGAGGGATCTTTAACAGAGGATCGGTGCTGGGAGATGCCACAAGACTTCAGCCATTAAAAAACATATGATAGGAATGAATCACCCCAGGAAGGGATTTTTATGCTTTCTATGAAATGCATTATATATCACACATTATCCTCTGCGCCATAAACATGTACCAACATATATATATGGGTCAACATTGGCCTCCATATATCTCTTGTTTTACATCAACAGTAAATTGCCACCGCACAGGTAGTGTAAGGTCATGGTGAGGACAAGCGTTAAAACCCCCCAGTTTTTATTTACTATCCTCTCAGATCTCAACACCCAGCCCCAGCCCCAGCCCAGCGACAGCGACATCGCTACATGTCTCTTCCCTCCATCCCCGACCCTTTCTGTCCGCAAAAAAAAAAAACAGCATGGAGCTCCCATCTAAGCCAACATTGAAGGAGAGAGTGCTGGACACTCTATGTCAGATTTTTTTTTTGAGGCTGTATTTCTATTATCTAGTCACAACAGTGGCAGGTTACCTTCAAGGGAAGAAAAAAAAACACACACACAAACACACATACACATACACACACACACACACACACAAAAGAATTCACGAATATGTCGGCAGCCCGCTTACATACGGCTATCTCGCTCTGATCCAACCATGTGCGGCACACGATGCGGATGGGGCTGTGGATGTGGAAGTGGTGGAAGCGACCGAAAAAAAAGAAGAAGGACAAGAAGAAGAAGAAGAAGAAGAAGAAGAAGGAGAAGAAGGAGAAGGGGGGAAGAAAAAAAGGCCGCGGGGTGTGAAATCAGTCACCTATCTCCCCGAACACCAAGCCAGCATGTTTACTGGGGCTCTTTCTGGTGCGGGGGCCGCAGTCAATGGGGCCTACAAAAGGTTATGCTTAGCAGCTCATGCCAGTCGATCTGCGCTATCTATTACACCAAACGCTCGGGGCATTATTTCCTCCAGCATATACCTTTTCCAGCGCTCCAGTCTGATCTGATTAAATCAATATCTGCTCCTTCACAGACATTAAAAACCGGGAAGAGGGGGGGTGGGGGGGTCAGGGGGGGTACCACAGATACAGCCAAGGCCTTATCAAGAGGAAAAAAGAGGGGGAATCCTTGTGAGGGAGGAATGGAAAAAAGAGGAGGAGAAAGGGAGAAGAGAGAGAGAGATAGGGAAATGGGGGGATCATTCTTTCTCCATCACTCCAGGCAGAACATTAATGTGTCATTTTTTTTTTTTCCCCACATTTTTTTTTTATCTACCAACTCCACACGTTTTCCTTGTCTGCTGAAGATGCAAACGGCCCTTTTTTTCCCCCCTGATCGATTGATGCTCACATCAGACCGGCCCGATTGCTGCAAAACGCTTACACCCTATTGTTCCGGGCCCCAACCCCAGCCCCGGCACCACGCCACGCAACCCCACACCACGCCACGAGACGTAACGTTGAAGAATCACGCCATTTCTCCCCCCCCCTCAGTTCCAACCCCCGTCTTGCAAATTATCAAATGTCAAAAGAGGAAAAATAGATCCGAAAAGACCTAGGTCAGCTCAACGCAGCCACGCAGCCGGACGGATGGCCGTGCCCGCCCCCCCCCCTCCGCAACCCCCCCGACCCCCCCTCGCCCTGCCGGCACCTTGGAGGACGGGGGCCAGAGCGCCGAGTCTGCACCGCAATTACGTCCTGCTAATTGAAAATGTTAATCTTGTCACATTCCGGGGGCACACAGGGTTAAATTGGTAAAACTGCAATTCACTTAAGGCCATATCTCTTGTTGAAATGAACTAGATGATTAATCCTTTATACTCTTCAGGGATTCGGGGGGAATATCAGCAATTAAATTAACAACTACAAAGTGTATGCTGCAAGATGGAGGAAGAGAGAAGGGTGGGGGTGGTGGTGGTGGTGGTTGGGGGTAGGGTGGGGGGTGCTGGGGGTGCTGGGGGCGTGGGGGTAACGATGTTACCTTAATTGTGTTCTCATTGTCCGTGTCTCTGCTCTTGTCATAACAGAAAGACACCCATCACACAGTCAAGAGCCCAGATCATGAGCCTTCACAGTGAAAACCAAGTTTAGAAGGCCTTTTGTAAAAAAAAAAAAATGTAAAAAAAAATCAGGCTTTTTTTAAAAACACACACACACACACACACACACACACACAGGACTACCCTTGCTAAAGCTCCTGCCTTTTAGTGGCCCGGCAGATCTGCTCCCCTCTCTCTCTCTCTCTGTATAATATAATGAAGTCCCCACGTCGCCGCTGACATTTCAGATGTATGAACTTGTGAGCAGAGCGCCCGCGAGCCCTTGACAAACTCAGCCCCCTTTTTTTTTCGCCTCCAAAGCCTCAGTCCCGTCCTCCCGGCAGCGAGCGAACAAGCGAGCGAGAGAGCAAGCAAGCGCCCGAATCCTCGGCCCACATACATCAAGTCATTATTTGAAGCGCTATACAGTACAATCACAGTTGTTGTTTTTCATCCCCTTTTTTCGCCGTCCTCCTCCACCTCCTCCTCCTCCACCTCCTCCTCCTCCTCCTTCTCCTCGTCGTCGGCGTAGAGGGGAAAGGAAGCATTCAATATTAACCAGGACAACTGAGGAGGGCCGTGGCCCCAGAGGCAAGGGACCGGCGATTGGCTCGGCCAGCGCTGATATTTGTAGATAAATGCCACTTCCCCCGAGGTTTCCCCCTACAGTGAATTATTAGCAAAGCACCATTGATCTCCTTCAAAATGACAATAATCTCTGGTCTCTGGTCCAGAGCCTCTACCTTGCTTTCCTCTCTCCCATTCCCTCTCTCTCTCTCTGACTGACTCTCCCTCTCTCTCTCTTTTTCTCTGTCTCTTTCTCTCTCTCTCTCTTTTCCTCTGCAAGTGTTATCACTAAGGTTCTCTCAGCTGTGCTGTGCTGTGCGGTGCTGCTGCCGCTGCTTGTCATCCGCAAAGCCATCAGGCCGCCGGAGCGATTCCTCTCTCTCGTTTCGTTTTGTCCTGCGCATGGCCATGTATCTGCACTTTTACGGCCCCCAATAAAAGAGCGAGAGAGCGAGCGGAGCAGAGCGGAGAAGCGCAGCGCAGCGCAACGCAGGAGCTGTGGACCATATGCGCATGGAGAGGCGGCCCGCTTTTTATGGTGATGAATATACCGAACTAATAAGCCTGTTTATGAAAAGAGCCCGAGCTCGCCACAGCGCCACCGTTTTCTTTTTTTTGTTTTGTTTATATCAGTCACACAAAACCGCATTACCGCCTGGTAATTTCAGTCTAAATCTATCACCCCGCGCGACAGAAATCTCAATATACCGTTCTCAATAAATAAGCAATATTTCAGTCAGGCCATCCATGGAAATACGCATGGATTGCCTCATTTTTCTTTTTCTCTTCTCTATGGAATACGAAAATAAAAAACACACACACACACACACACACACATAACAACAACAGCGAGAAAATAAAGAACGATCAGATGCAAACCAGGAAAAGCTGGTGAGGAGAGAAAAAGACTAACCCCACCAACTCACCAGGTTCAAAGCCCGGTGTGTGTTTTTGTATTTACCACTGACACTGTGCCTTTGAGCAGGTCCAAAGGACGATTTCAACATGCAAAAGCACAAAGGGGAAATATGTGATCTGCACTTTTTTTGAGGCTTTTTTTCCGCAGACATTAATTGCATTCATGCGGCGGGTCGGGACAGGGCAGGGGGGGGGGATCAAAGGCGCGATTGGCGAGTCTGCCGATGGAGGATGAGTGCAAACACGCCCCCCCACTGCGCTAGCAGAGTGCTAGCGGTGGCTCACGCGTGCACTGAGAGTTGCAGTGCTCAGCTATGTGAGGATCACATGCAAACACAGGCAGCCTGAAAAACCAATTATTATCACATTTTAATTAAGAGATCAGTGTGTTTGCACGAGTGTGTGCGTGCGTGTGTGCGTGTGTGTGTGTGTGTGTGTGTGTGTGTGTGTGTGTGTGTGTGTGTGTGTGACTACATGAGAAGAGCAGTGACACTACATGAAAGGACAGTATTAACAAGACAGGTGTGTGGAAGGATGGTCTGGTGAAGTGGGACACTGGATTCTGGTGTGTGTGTGTGTGTGTGTGTGTGTGCATGCGTGCACCTGTGTGTGTGTGTGTGTGTGTGTGTGTGTGTGTGTGTGTGTACGCATGCCTATGTGCAGATGTGTGTATGTGCTTGCATGTGTGTTTATGTGACCGTGCATGTGTGTGTGTGTGTGTGTGTGTGCGTGTGCATGTGTGCGTGTGTGCATATGTCCTTGCATCTGCGTGTGTGTGTGCATATATGTGTGTATGTGTGCATATGTGTGTGCATGTGTGCATGTGTGTGTGTGTGTGCGTGTGTGTGTGCGTGTGTGTGTGCGTGTGTATGTGCGTGTGTATGCGCGTGTGTGATTTGGGACACTTGATTCCAGGATTCTTCCCTTTTTCTGTGTCACAGCATTAACTCCTTCTCGCATGTTTCCCCAGCCCCAGGTTTCCACCCAATTTTCATCCAAACTTTTTCTGTAACTTTCCATGGACCCCCTAATGAATTTCCCCTGACCTTTAACGGCCTAGAAGTACACTAAATTGCCTAGTCACAGGTAGGGCAAATTATTACACACAAAAAAATTAAACATTTCCTCGTTTCTTTCTCTAATAGGCTACAGTATATGAGCTGAAGTGGAAATCGTGTCACAGTCCAGACCTCCGTACAATGACGTATTGTCCAGCGGCACAATGTCCACAATAGTGTGCGTTATTTCATTAGACCTCTATGTACCACCAGATAGAATTGGATGGCTTCTTGGAAACTTTCAATGAGCTTATTGAACTTAATGACTTCTCCAAGCCTTGAAAATTGAATTTTTTAAATTCTGTGACTCTTCTATGCATTCCATGACCATTGGTATTCTTTCACCCAATACATTTATTCACACTGTCTCTCTCAGTCTTTGTCTCTGTTTCAGTCTGTCTGTCTGTCTGTCAGTCTCTCTTTCTCTCTGTCTCTCTGTCTCTTGCCCATTCCTTCCCTCTCTCTTTCCCACACACACAACACACAACACACACACACACTCGCTCTCTTTCTCTCCCTCTCTCTCTCTCTCTCACACACACACACACACACACACATACACTCTCTCTTTCTCTCTCTCTCTCACACACACACACAGACATACACACACAGACACACACAGACACACACACACACACACACACACACACACACACACACACTCACACGTACACACACACACACACACACAGAATGGTGTGAAAAGAGGCAGTCTGCAGAGGCCGAGGCTCCTTCTTGCAGACAAATGGCAGGATCTATCGCTCCTCGGAGCCACATAATGAAATATAACATCACTTCCTGCCACAGGTCAGCAACCAAGCCCACGGGCCGACTGCCGCTCCAAATGCCAAGGCCATTCATTATGAAAATGCTATGCATTGATTTGTCATACACTGTAAAACTCTATCAGAAGGGCAATCTAAACCCCCCAACCCCCGCACCCCTCTCCACCCAACACACCCTGCCTCCCCCAGCTCTTTGCTCCCACCCCATCCACCAAACACACACACACACACACTCTGGCTGGCATTAACATTAATACTCTTCATCCGCAGTCAACACTCGACACGACAAGAAGACACACCATTCGCAGTTCCTTGGCCAGCTTGGAGAGCGAGAGGAGAGGAGGAGAGGAGGAGAGGAGGAGAGGAGGAGAAGAGGCAGTGAGATGGGGTGGTTCAGTCTTAAGGAAGATTGGACTTGAAAGAATTGATCTAATATGCGATGCACGTAATTGGAATGGGCTAATTAATGAAATGCTGCTGCGTGCTTTGACATGGAATGTGCTTTTACATTAATTACCTGTGGTTATATTTTTCTAGCAACAACCAAACATTTCCGAGTCTGATATGACAGTTGTGAAATCGTGTAAAAGTGGCATAAATAAAGAATAACATTCACACAACAACATATAAACAATACATGCTGTTCAGCAGAAGAATATAATGATATTTAGCTTGAACTTCCTCCAGCTCTGCCCAAAATACTGTAAACATCATGGCAACTTTTAGCTTGTGCTTGTTAAGGGGCTTTCTGTGTGGTTTCAGCAGAGTTGCGTCACAGCAGGTTTTGTAAGAGATCTCCGCTGTGTTGCCTCCCAGGTCTGGTAAGGGAGGAAGGCTACACCATCACCTTTAGACGTCATGCTATATTTAGCCAGGAAAAGCACCAGAAACCCTGCTACTCATCAAAGCGTCAAGGTTGTAGTCAGATTTCAGATAAAAAACAAAAATAATGAGAGAAAGGAAAGGAGGAGAGGAGGTAAGGAGCAGTCAGTCTGGTCAGACAACCCAACCCGGGCAAATTAGGATGTTTGTGCTAGGAGTGACACCCTTCGGCTTGATAGTATGATGAAATGTTGTGAGCGGAATGGCGCTCTTGTCTGAGGCTTAGGAGTACCCCCGAAAAGATAGCGGCTTAAAGGATGAGAAGATAGATTAACGGGCAGTTTAAACATGAGATGGTTCAAACGTGAGGGGGGCAAGTGTGTCGGGGTCACAGAGAGAGAGAGAGAGAGAGAGAGAGAGAGAGAGAGAGAGAGCGACAGTGAGAGAGAGAGGGAGAGAGAGAGAGAGAGACCGCGAGAGAGAGAGAAAGAACGAGAGAAAGAGCGTGAGAGCACGAACACAGTACTTTGCATAACCCTTGAGCTCCTGTGTCACGCTTCCCACATGGATTATTATCCAGGGCAACCTTTATCAATCAATTGAATAAACTGCTTTCATAGCATCTATGGCAAGCCGAGTCAGACAGCCAGGGCAGCTCAGCTGACTCTGCAACCCCCCCCACCCTGCCCCCCCCAGCCAGCTAGCCAGCCAGGCCCAGGCCAGCGATAAGTAGGAGGAGGAGGAGGAGGAGGAAGAAGAAAAGAAGCAGAATAAGAAAAAGAAGAAGAAGGAGTAGGAGGAGGAGGAGGGAGGAAGAGGAGGAGGAAGAGGAATGACATCAAATTGTGCAGCCAGGCCAGGGCAGTGACACGGCTGTTTGGATGGTTCTTCTAGCTCATTGATTCGTTGTGGATGCTCGTGCGTGCGGTGTGTCCAGCGTGTCCCCCCGCGCTCCAATGGCCCGGAGCTGACAGGCCTGTGGGAGGCAGCGTGTGGGTGACAAGGCCAGTGCGTGACCATCATCATAGCAGGGCCACAGAAACCCACAGGAACCACAGGAAGCACCACGCCGCTCACACCAATCAGGGCACCACGGGGCCTGGGACTGGGACTGGACACTTGCCTTTACCTGGACACCAGAGTGTGATTTACCCCTTTATCATTGGGGGTGAGGGGGGGTGGGGGTACTACCTTATACGTGGGGTATTACTGCTTACATTTAGCATTAAGCAGTGATGGGCAACCAGGATTCAGAAGCTACACTCTTGTACCACATATTTCCAAATCACCTGGTTCTACCTGTTCACTGTTCAATACAGGTGATTTCAATAATGAACTTTTCTTCCTGGTTGAACACTTGTGCTAATTAAAATCAGCTGATTTGGTCAGTGGCTGGAACAAATATGTGGCACTGAATTTTAGCTTCTGAAGCTAGGTTGCCTATCACTAGCATTAAGTACATTAATATGTTGGTACACCCCCAACCCTCTTATTTTGTTCTCTTTAGGGGGTCTTAATCGAGGGGTACTGTAACTCCTAGTACCCCCTGTAATTCAAACTATGCCTGTATGTTACTTTAACAGAGAGTTAAGGCCACTCCATGAGGAAGCTGAATCATCCCTACACAGTTTTTTTTGTCTAAGACCCCCTAACTGTTCAGTACATTACACTTAGCTGATGCTCTTATCCAGAGTGACTTACAGTTATTTAGGTACAGGGTTTCAGTTACATGTACAGTCCCCAGAGCAATGTGGGGTTAGAAGTGCCTTGCTCAAGGGCACTTCATCCCACATGGATGAGGGTGCAGGAGAGCCCTAGTTGTTTACTCCCCCACCCCCATTCCTTCTACTGCATTGCTCCGATCCCAAGACTCTAACCACTAGGCCACAGCTGCCCCCCACTACGCCACAACGTCAAACATGAAGTCTTTATTGAATTTTCAGTTATTAACTATTAAGTATTGCCATGTCTAACTAATACAATCTGAACTATCACAAATACAGTCTGAAATGTAAAGGTGGTGGTGAGTATTGTGGTGGAGACAGTGTTGGTAGTGGTGGATGTGTGTGTGTGTGTGTGTGTGTGTGTGTGGAGGGGATGATATATATATATATATAAAGACAGTGGGTAGAGGATGGGAGTGAAACCAGAATGAGGTCAAGAAAGAGAGATGATATATGAGGCCAGAGAGATAGATGTAAAGATGCTGGACAGAATGATAAAGAAAGACAAAAAATGAGACAAAGGGAATGGTTATGAAAAGTGACAATGAGAACTACAGACCAACATAAGAAAGAAAGAGGCACAGAGACAGAGAGACAGACAGTGAGAGGAGACAGAGAGGGAGAAAGAAAGACAGAGAGGGAGAGAGAGAGGCAGAGAGAGAGAGGCAGAGAGATGAGAGGGAGAGAGAGAGAAAGGCAGAGAGAGCCTTAGTATCATGGAGAACAAAAGCCTGAACAATTAACTTTCAATTTAGAGCCAATGCAGCCCAGTATTTCCGCAGCGTTGGAGCTGAATCCTGGGACTGGCCCTTTAAGGGGAACAGATGTTGTAGTCAGCAGAGGTTTTCCTGCAGAGCATTTTCTCCCCGTCACCAGCACATCCTAACGCTCGCATTCACCCAAGACTTCACAAAAATCAACGTGCAGAGCGTGGTGACAACAGAAGTGTATTTTTGAAGTGTATTTCTTTTCCTAATTAACTGCACAAATTGCACTTTACAGTTACAGTAACTGAATAGTAATGTTTACCTGTTACAATTCTAGCTATTTTTTGTGAAATCAGAAAATCTAATCATGTAACTGTGAATTCTGAGGTGACTGTGTGGTATTCATGTTAAACATCAAACTGTTGCGATCCATGTCAAAAATACTGTGCTCAGTGCTCAGTGTCAAAGTATGTACATAGTGTGAAACTTCAACCGAGGGTGAAGCTTTTGTCACTTTTTGACGTGAAGAAATTACAACCGTTTTTTTTTTTTTTTTTTGCCATGAACAATATTCCGCCCCCTTCTCTGAGGGGCTGTCTGTCTGTCTGAGTGCCATTTGACAGGTGTCTGCACCTCTAGGGACAAGTGACATTTGCAACTTGAAAATGACTCTCGACGTTAAATCTCGCTATTGATGTTCAATTTTCCATCTCCTGGATACATGTCTCAATTAAATATTCCATATTCCTTTCCCCCATCCCCCAAAAAAATGGGCTGTTCTGATAACCCGTTGAAATCCCACAAGGAACATCATCTGGGAGTTAAAAAAAAAATTAAAAATCATTACTCTCATGTGTGCTTCACAACCCATTTCCAGCTCTTTTCTGTGAAAACTCATGTGATCATGAAACTTAAATGAGCACCAGCTCCCACATGAGTTAACTTTGAGTGTCATTCGGTATTAATCAAAGCCTTACTTTAATATCACGCCTTCTCTCTCTCTCTCATGAATGGGCTGTGCCCCCTGACACCAACGGCGATGCTTCTATTTGTAGTACAAATCAGACAGACCATGTAGGACAACACAGCAGCAGAAACGAGAATGCCGGTTAGAAAGGCAGCGTTCACCCCCCGCTCCCCCCACCCCACCCCCCCTCCTGTGATAAATACTGAACTATTGCTGGCCAGCAAACTAGAAATATCTGCCCCACAATTCTCTCCTCTCCAAAAAGCGAAAGCGTCGGACAAGAAAAGTTTGACAATTGGCCGGCGGCCTGAAATACAGCGCCAAACGGGCAGCGCGAGCGCGAGCGGCCACATTAAATGGCGAGCGCGATAAATATGCGCAAATGTGCGCTGACAAGCCCAATAAGTCACCCCAAATAACTCAGGGTGACCTCCGTGACAAGCCCATGTTTTCGTGTGTGTGTGTGTAAGTGTGTAAGTGTGTGTGTGTGTGTGTGTGTGCGTAAGTGTGTGCGCAAGTGTGTGTTTGTGTGTGTGTGTCTTTTATTGTCTGGAATGATTTACACACTCCCGTAGCAGGAAATGACACCACCTAATCTAGAGCTGGAGAGGCGGAGAGGTGGAGAGGTGAAGAAGTGGAAGTAAGAGACCTGCACTCTCTCTCTCCATCTCTCCATCTCTCCTGCGCTCCTGCGGTGGTGTGGTGGTGCTGGTGGGGCCTCCTCCGACTCCTAGCAAAAACCTGTTTAGCGGCATTAGCTTCAAATAAATTCAATCACCAATCTCCAATATTGTGGCCACAGGTCTGGAAAAAGAGGGGGGAAGATGCCTGCGAGCCCAGTGATCGCAGTAATAAAGCACGCAACCATGTGTGCAAAGTATTGATTCTCAGCACTATGGACAGATCAAATATTTCTATACCACTCCTTGTAATGAAATATTCACCGTACTCATGCAAAGGAAATAGATATAAATGACCTGCGTGTTCCTGCGTGTAGGAGAGCGAGAAGGGGGAGAGATGAAAGGGCTGCTGCCCGGTCATCTTTAATACTTCTCAAATTGATATTTTTTTTCTCTGCTCTGTTGTTATCACTGTTGTTGTTGTATTTGTTAGCGATAGCGTTGATGTCTACTTATGACGTCGTTCTTGCGCAACCAACCTCGAGCTAATTATGAGACTTTTTTTTAATGAATTGAATTTCACCAAACAGAACAAAAAAAAACTTTGATGTTCTTTTTGAAGCCTTTCGAAGAACTTTGAAGATACGCTCACTCGATTCGGCGGTGGTGAGGTGTGTTCTTCTTCTCCACTTCTTTTCAGTGCAGAGAGAGATAGAGAGAGAGACCTCATGGAGAGCACACACACACAAAGTTATCATCGCTGCTTATCAAACAAAAATATTTTAAAAAAGCAGCGTTACATGCCCCGGCGGGCGAGTCACTTAAGTACAACTTAACTTTAACGTGAAACTGAAAGCCTTCAGAGTGTACATATATGAAGTAAGGGTACCAAAAGGCCTCCCTTCATCTCTCTCTTTTTTTTGCTTTTTGAACTGGACCTGCCCATCAGATTAGGGTTTTGTTAGAAGTGATTAATTCTCAGATAAATCTGGGAGAGCAGCCTTCACCAGGGTACTTTACATTTACTGCATGAGCAATTAACCCCACTGAAATTTCCTCAACTAGGACTGATTTTGAGCGATAATGGCAGGTAAGGAGACAGATAATGAGACGGACCACACACACACACACACACACACACACACTCTCTTCTCTTTCTCTTTCTCTCTCTCTCTCTGCTACACACACACACACACACACTCACACCCACAGTCTCTCTTATCATCCACTCTCTCTATACATCACACATACAGAAACACACACACACACACACACACACACACACACACACACACGCCATGTCACACCCCTGCAGTTATGAGTCAATGCTTTCCAGCATATTCGCCAGCTATCACCCAGGATGGGCCTAAAATTGGGATGGTAGAAAGTTCTACGCAGTCAGAGCCAGAACTTTTACAAAGGGAACCATAGAGAGAAAGAAAGAAAGACACAGAGAAAGAGAGAGAGAGAGAGAGAGAGAGAGAGAGAGAGAGAGAGCGAAAGAACAGCAGAATGGCAGCACACAGGGCAAGGGTCAACATTCACACAGCGGCCAGTGATCTATACGACTCTTCTCAAAGAAACATCAACGCCACAGCGTCACGCCGGGCAGGTTAGGCTAACCAGAAATCTTTCAAATTGGGCTAACCAGAAAAAAAGTGTCAATTCCATTTTATACTATACAGTTCAATGCATGAACTGAAAAGACTCTCTAAAAAAACTCCATATGAGGAATGTATACAGTCCAGAAACCGCCACACGGCCATACAAACCCAGCAGGAATGTTTCCACACAAATAAATAAATAAATAATCCAGAAAAAAAAATGAAATAGCTAAATAAAATAAATCATAAAAAAAAGTTTTTCCTGCATTTATCAAAGTCAGCATTGGCCATTAAATCCTGTTCTGGTTCAGAGAACAGCGATTGGTCGTTAAAAAGCGAATGTTGAAATGCCACATGCACACACTATGCAGCTGAATCAGTGTGTTTACGGGATGGGCTGCACACACCGATAAATCAGACACACACTCCAGAAACCATTTCCACAGCCAGCCAGCATCCAAAAACCCCCCTCCACAAAAAACACGGCAGGAATAAATAAATAAACTAACACACACACACACAAACAAACAAACAAACAAACAAACAACCCAACAAACAAGTGTGTGTGAGTGGGAACACAAAAAAACACAGCGGGTGCACAAAATGCATACGGATATATAACATACGCCAACACAAACACACCAAAACACACACACACACACACACACACACACGCCCAGGGCACCCAAGTAGCATCCTTACATCACTTAGTTGCAAGGACAGGAACTTACAAACCTATAAATAAAAAAGGCAGGTTTCGCTCATCAATAATGAATTTACTTCTCATGGAGACAAACACGCACGCACACAGCAAACACACAAATGCCACAGTATGCAGACATACCCTTTTACACACACACGCGCACACACACACACACACATACAGTGTAGATATATATATACATACACACACACACACACACACACACACACACACACATACACACACAAATGCGCGAACCCACACACAGACACACACACACACACACACACACAGACACACACATCACCTACATGCACAATGCAAAAAAAACCAGACAAAGGAGCCATAAGCAAGTGTTACATACCCACAAGTACATCATCATCTTGAACAGGGACTCAAGGCTCTCTCCCACGACAGTGAATCGAGCTCTCCTTCTTTAACCAAGTTGTGGAAGTGAAGTAGACAGACCAGGTTGAATTCCTCTTTTTTTGGCCCTCTCTCTCCCCGCTCACTCTCTATCTAGTTTTTTTTTTTGTCCTTCTCAATTCAAAACTCTGGGTGAGTCTCTCTCGACGTACAGTATTCGGATAGGAACAAAAATAATTATTAGGATGACAGAAGGGAGGAGGTAGCAGGCTCTCTCTCTCTCTCTTCACGTGTGCGCGTGCGTGCGTGTGTGTGTGAGTGAGTGTGTGTATTTTTTTTTCTCTCCTTCTCCTTCCTCTAGCAAGATCTGTTTCTGCTCTTTTTTGTTCTTCCTCTCCCTGTCTCTCTCTCTCTTTCTCTCTTTTTTTCTTTTTTCCCCCCACTCACTCACTCGCTCGCTCGCCCTGGTCCTCTCACTAACGATCGCTGCTTAGGCAACAGTGTCTTGACGTGTCTGTTTAATGAGTGGATCCGTGCTCCGTGGAAGTCCAGTCCGACTGTGCACTCAAAAGGGAGAGGGAGCAGAGGGGTGGAGGCGGTTGGAGAGGGGTGGGGTAACCGACGATCGAGGATTCACTCCTGGCTCGCTTGCGCGCTCACCCCCCTCCACACACACACGCGCTCTCTCTCACACACACACACACACACGCAGGCAGGCACGCACACACACGCTCACTCCCACCATGCTCACGCTCATACGCCGACACATACACCCATAGGTGTGAGATGCTCTCGCTCTCTTTCTCTCTCTTTCCCTCTCTCTCTGTCTCTCTCTTTCTCTTTCTGTCTTTTTTTCTCTCTCTATTTGTCTCTCTCTCTGTCTCTCTTTCCTTTTCTCTTTTTCTCTGTCTATCTTTCTCTCTGTCTCTATCTCCCTTTATTCTCTCTTTCTCTCTGTCTCTATCTTTTTCTGTCTATATCTCTCTTTTTTTCTCCTTCTCTGTCTCTTTCTTTCTCTCGCTCTATTTCTTTCTGCGTCTCTCTCACTCTCTCTGTCTCTCTTTCTCTTTCTTTCTGTCTCTGTCCCTCTTTTCTCTCTGTCTCTCTCTCTCTCTCTCTCCCCGTCTCTCGCTCTCTCTCTTTCTCTATGAACTGTACCTCTCCTACATACACATCCAAACACACACACACACACACAGCACAAACTACAGACAAGAAACCCTCTCAGCAGTAGCAGCAGACACAATGCAGGCAAGAAACACTCCACGGGCAAATATGAGGGGAAATGGTTCTCTTTCAAAAAGATGCCACAAAAGAGAGAATTCTTTGGCCCCCACTGTTACCAAGATCCAATAGTGTGAGAAGTGGAAAAAAGGGGGGGGAACAGATAAAAATTTAAAAGTAGGAAAAAAATAATGTGGCAAGAATCACAAAGTGAGAGTCGGTGAGCAAGCATCTCAGACGCAATAATACAAAAAAAATCATCCATTTCCTGTCCAGCAGGAAGCAGTGAAGAAGAAGCACTAAGGGTATGGTAAAGGGTTGATGTCTGTACCCCCCTCCCTCTCTTCTTCCTCTCTTTCTCTCCCTCTCCTCCACACACACACACCACACACCAGAGCAGAGCAGCTTGATGTGTCAGTTACAGAGACACACAGCGTTCAGAAAGACACCCAAAAAAAAAAAAAAAAAACAGGAGGACGACTGGACTACTGCACAGAGGAAGTTCTGTCCACTGGAATAAAAAAAAAGCAGTCACACCTCTAACATGGATCAAACCCCCCCTGACAGAGGAGGGGAGGGGGGGCAGAACCCGGCCAAGCACATGGTGTTGTTAAGGTGGAAACACCTGCACCTGTGTCTTCCTCCAGGAACGTTTTTACCTTTTTTTCCTCTTCCCTCCCTCCCTCTCTCCCTCGTTTCCTTCCTTTTTTATTCCAACTCTGTTCTCTCCTCTCACTCTCACTCTCTCTATCTCTATTGCTCTCTCTTCCTTATTTCCTTGTCCTCTCTATCTCCATCTCTCTCTCTGTCTCTCTGTCTTGGTGTGTGTCTCTCTCTTGCTCTTGCTCTCTCTCTCTCTCTCTCTCTCTCTCTCTCTCTCTCACGCTCTATCCCTCTTGCTCTTTCTATCTCTCTTGCTTTCTCTCTCTCTATCTTGCTCTCTCTCGTTCTCCTCTGGCTGGCTTGATAAAAGGCGTTTGTCGTCTCGGGCCAAGGCCTGGGCTGGCTGAGGTTTTTCCCCGGCTGCTGTGCTGTGCTGTGCTGTGGTGGCGTGTCTGATGCAGACGGGGCTGCTAAAGCACTTTTCTACAGCCATCTACTGACTCTGACACGCTACTGCCGAGCACACACACACAGCAGCAGCAGCGGCCAACGCTCAGACACCCTGCCGGCACTGTGTGCGCACACACACACACACACACACACACACACACACACACATACACACACACATTTTTGCTCGCACATGCACACAAACACACACACACATTTGCTCATGCTTGCACGCAGGCAGGCAGGCACAAAAACATTCAAGCATGCTTGCATACACACACACACATACACGTTCACATACACACAGGCAGACAGACAAACACTCAAGTGTGCACACATACACACTCACACACACATGTTCACATACACACAGGCAGACACACAAACAGGCGTTCACATACACACAGGCAGACACACAAACACTCAAGTGCACACACATAGACACACGCACACACAGTCACACACACATTCGCATACACACAGGCAGACACACAAACACTCAAGCACACACATACACACACACGTTCGCATACACACGGGCACACACACACACACACATACACACACACACACACACACACACACACACACGCACACACTAACACAGACAGACAAGTGCACACACATATTTAATATCGCTCCAACGCCAACAAAAAATACACAGGGGAGAAACAAGAAGACACATCTGGCAATACCAATGTAAACTGCATTACCAAGAATTTGATATGGAATCGCAGTGTCTTGATAGTGGATTCACCTCATCCTTGAAAATACTGTCGCTTTCAAATTCAAATAAAATGATTTTATACTTGTGACATTAGTCACACTACCTTTTAAATGTGATTTTCAACCAGGGCGCAAGTAGTCAGACCAAACAGCTGTAGCACTGGCAAAAAAAGGCTATTAAAACACTAGTAAAAATATATTGTCATATTCATAAAATACAACACAGCATATAAATGTAGTGTTAACCAGCATTAGAAGGAGCTTTGTATGATACTCATACAGGCTTAGAAAACACTATCAAAACAAAACTGTGCGCACTTACAACAATGACTTAATTGCTGGACTTGCCCAAATGCCTGGTTCTTCCATGACGGCTAGTTTGTGATTTGTTTTATATATTGTTCCTATAGCTCATTTTATTGGTAGTGTTGTCATAGATTTGGTTTTGTTTATTTATTCCTGTGCTGTTCCTGCTGTAAGTCTGTAATAAAGATTGAATTGAATTGAATTGAATTGAATTAAATTGAATTGAATTGAAATGCTAAAAAAAACATATACACATACAATCAAACCTTACGTGGCATGTCCCATTTTCTACCCCTTCCCGTGAAGCAAATTGAGATGCATTAGTAAGTTTCATCAAAAGCCCTAACTCGAGACATGACATAATCAAATAAGGAAATAAGGAAATAAGGAAATAAGGAAATAGGGAAATGTTGTGGTGCGGAGTGGGTGTCAGCCCATGCTGCCTGGTGGTGGTGGAGGTCTATTACTGTGGGGGGGGGGTTAGGGGGGCAGAAGGGGTCTAATGGTCCAGGAGGAGTGGATCGGATGGGTAGCCAGCAGCCTGTGCATTTACATGGGGCTCTGGCCTCTGGCCTCTAGTCTGCATGGCCCTCACTCACAAAAGCCACTTAACCTGGATTGTGCTGCACAGTAAGAACAAAAAAGAAAGTCAGAGGCAGAGAGAAGTGTGTCAGGAAGTGAAGGGGGGGTGTAGCTGGCCCTGCATTGGGTGAGTTGGAAAGGCTACTCCCAGCAATGCCATCATGGTTATTAAAACCAAACGTTACCATCACCTCGTTATTACGACACCACTTTTATCTTAATTGGAACTAGAGTATCCCTGTCTCACAGTATCAGTAGCCTTGAAGCCTGTGTGTCTTCAGCCATTCGTTTTGATTCTATACCTTTTTATAATAATATTTGATCTCAGATTTTTTTCTGATCATCCTGAGTCGTTGTGGAATTAGCCTTTCTGAGGAAATGAGTCTAACCTACACAGGTTTGGTGCTGAGCGCTGCAGGCGTAGCACGTACACGCTAGCTGAGAACAATTACCCGAGTGTCAACCAGACTGCTATAAACAGCCAAACATGAGGGCTTTAGAACTTACTGTGGATACACAAAAAAAATAAAAAATATAAGGTGAAAAAAAAGAGAAGGAGGCTCAGAAGGGAAACGGTGTGGTGCCCCAAGGCAAATAAAAAGGCATTTGTTGTGATCATAATCATTGCTACATTGATTTCATTTCCTAGCGCAATTTTCTGATTTTTTTGATTTAAGATAATTAAAAAAAAAGTCAGGAAAGAGGCAACAGCAGCAACAACAACAACAAATAAACAAGCCACTGTGCTAGCAACAGGAATTAGACTGATGGCACTGTATGAATGAGAACATCAGGGCATTAATCATCTTAGTCCTTTCAGACTTAAAATCCCTCAACAAACCATGATAAATTACACTGGTGGATACCACTGCACCAAAGCCCCCTTTTGAGTGCATGTTATACAAATTTGCCTCTCAGCCCCCGAATCTGCACGATCTGCACTCGCCGTGCTACATACCAACCAGCTACAGGCGTGCTGGGCTGTGCTGTGCTGTATTGTGCTGTGCTGCTCTGTGCTGCTCTGTACTGTGCTGTGCGGGGGTCTGCAGTACTGTGCTGTGCTGTTCTGTGCTGTGCTGGGGTGTGCTGTACTGTGCTGTGCTGTGCTCTACTGTGCTGTGTTGTGCTCTACTGTTATGTGCTGTGTTCTGCTGTGCTCAACTTGGCTCAGTATCAGAACCCGCATCCACATCCACATCAGCATCAACATCCACATCAGCATCAGCACCAGCATCCTCATCCTCATCCTCATCCTCATCCTCATCCTCATCCTCATCCGCAGCTCCACGCGTGTCGGAGAGAGAAAATAAAGACTTCGGCCGGCCTCAAATGCAGCCGAGCTGTTCAGACACCTACAGAGTGTGTGTGTGTGTGTGTGTGTGTGTGTGTGTGTGTGTGTGCCTCATGCTACTGTGTGTGTGTGTGCCTCATGCTAGTGTATGTGTACCTCATGCTAGTGTGTACTCTCGGGCCAGAGCAGGAGACAAAAGTTGAAGGAGAGCCACGGCTAAAATATTAATGTCCGCGAGAGGTGAGCTTTTGTTGTATTTTTAATATAAACACTTCGAACTTTGGAAATTGTTACATTTTTATTTATTTAGCCGGGGTTTGGGTTTCACACAACGGTGTTACAGATGGATTCTTTTTTTTCAATTGTCTGCAGGTAAAGGGGTGCTACAGGATTTTTTTTATTGTCTTTCATGAACTTTTTGCTGAAGGTGTTCCTGAAAAGAAAAAACTTGAGGACGTGACCAAAGGTGTGTGCAGTGCAGTGACAGCACACCTGTAGTAGCGTGTGTGTGTGTGTGTGTGTGTGTGTGTGTGTGTGTGTGTGTGTGTGTGAGTGTGTATGTGTGTGTGTGTGTGTGTGTGTGTGACATTTCCTCAAGGTGCATTGCAAACAAATTAATATCTACTAGTAATCTGCTGTGTGTACGCCAGCTCACAAATCATCTACACTGAATCACCTGTCTTGCAAGGAAAAAATAAACAATACCACTGCATACGGAAATTACAACTGCGAGAAGTCACATTTTCCACAGCTATTATTCTGTGCGCTGTTCTCTTTCTTTGTCTCCTCTTGCTGTTTTAGTTTTTTTCTTTTTTTTTCTGGAAAGGTTCAAGAAAAGATCGACTAAAAAGCTGTGTAAGCTTTGTGACTGGAATACCTCAGGACTGAAGAACGAGGACAAACAAAAGCCATATGACCACAAATGAGAAACAACAACACGCCAAAAACAAAACAAAAAAAAACAAACAAAAAAAAACGGAGAAAAAAAGACACCTACCCTGAGTGCCTCTCCGTCACAATTCATTTGCTGTCCAGGAATCTGATGAGAGGGAAACATATAGAGTGTGAATTAGAATAAGCATGTCAGCGTTCTGATGTTGTAAAGAACAGGACCGATCCGGCACGTGTCGTGACTAGTGACAGCAGAGCAAGGGCGTACAAAAAAACAGTCCTAATGTCGTTTATGTCAAAACCAATGGACAAAACACCTTCAATTACAAGCTCAGAAGGTCCCTGCTTAACACCCCAAATGGCCTGCTCGTGTATCACTGATGCCCAAAAAAAACAAAAAACGAAACAAAACAAAAGAAATAAGCGCCAATTGCCCACCCACCCTAGCCCGATGCTACCTCCTTTCCAGTAATGCACACAGACGAGTGTTAATCCAAGAAACAGAATCTGTGTATGAAGATGTCTAGCCTCAAGTTTAATGTCATTAACAGTTGCACTCAGCCTCTCGCCCAGAGACACTTAGCCTTCGCAGAGGCATGTCCACGGCACATTAGGCCCCGCAGAGAGTGGCGCGGAATAAGATTTCCATCATTTAGACTCTTAGACGTGAAGTAGGAGACGAGGACCCCAAAGAGGATTACGACCACAGATGAAAGGGGATATAAAAGCAACACAGATTGTAGAATTGTTTTTTTGCTCTCTCTCTCTCTCTCTCTCTCTCTCTCTATCTGTCTCTCTCTCTCTTTCAGTGTTAGTTGATGTGATCGTGGGATGGTGAAAAAATGAAAAAATGAGCACATTAACCGTGTTGCTACAAAATGTCTCCACATTAAATTAGCTGTGGGAGCGAACGCTAATGGACAACTTCCAATGGCAGTGGTTTACAAGTCAACTAATGCAGGCGGCGGAAGGGAGGGGTCGGTGGTTGTCTGCATATGGAGGTGGAACAGTGACAATACCATTGCTATCATATTGCTACTGTACATTTGTGTGTATGAATAACCAAACCATGTGCAAAGGTGCAAGTTCAGAGAGAAAGAGAAAGAGAAAAAGAAAAATCAGGGAGACCTTGAATTTAAAAACACGAGTATGATAATATAACAAAAAGCTACATAACACTCAGGGAGATATTTAACAGTAATGGATTTTAGAGAAAATACAAGACGTGTGCACACAGGAAGAGTGCTTTTTGGCAGAAGACATTTAAGCCCTCCTCACAACAAACATTATTTTAACCTACTATTGTTTGGAGGAACACTTAGCACTTTAGGGTTTTCCATACTATTATTTCTTGAGAGTTTTCAGGCAATCATCCTATGGTTGGAAATAAAAAGCTTAATTATGACAAATTCCAATGCAAATGCAGTAACTGCAATTTCACCATCCTAGTCATTCGAGGACAGAAATGACGGGCTAAGAAAATGAACCAAACATGTGGAACTGTAATGGGGGGGTGGGGGGTCGCAAAGGGGGGTGTGTGTGTGTGGGGGGGTGGGGGGTGGGGGGGCATCTGTATCTGTGTGTGTGTATCTGTACAGCTCCATCTCTGCGCTGGGCTGGCCTGGCCTGGCCTGGCCCTAATGACAGCTCACCCGTTTGGGTAATGTCTGCCCCCGAGCGCCAGGCCACAGGCAGGCTCCAGTGCTCCAGCCCTCCCCTGGCTCCAGGACAATCAGTGAACTCCCGGGAAGCCGAGAGGGAGACACACACGCATGTACACACACACACACACACACATATATGTACACACACACATTCACTTACAGACACACACACACACATGTACACACATATTCACTTACACACACACACACACACACACGTACACACACACTTACTTACAGACACACACACATGTACACACACATTTACTCACAGACACACTCACACAGGTACACACACATTCACTTACAGACACACACACACACACATGTGCACACTCATTCACTCATAGACACACACCCTCACATGTACACACACATTCACTCACTGGCACACACATATACACACACATTCAATGACTGACACACACACACACACATGTACACACACATTCACTCACAGACACACTCACACATTCAATGACTGACACACACACACACACACACACACACATGTACGCACACATGCCCTCACAGACACACTCTCACATGTACACACACATTCATTCTCTCTCTCACACACACTCACACTCTCACACACATTTCCTGAGGGCTTCTCTTCCACTCACTCACTTGCCTGCTGACTGGCACACACACACACACACACACACACACATACACACACACACACACAGGCACACACTCACACACACACACAGACACACACAGACACACACAGACACACACCACACACACACATTCACACACAGCCACACACACACACATACACATACACATACACACACACACACACACACACACACACACACACACACACACACACATACACTCACAGACACACACAGACACACAGACACACAGACACACACACACACACACATACACCATGCTGAGGTGGTGCTGTGAGTACATTCATAGCAGAGACACGGAGGACTGTGCCAATTCATCTTCTCATCCAACAGAATCCTTCGTAGACTCAAGAGCGCACGAGAGGCCCTGGGACCGAATGTGACGCGTAATGGATTGATAATAGTTTTCGGGGAGAATCGTGCGTAAATACCTCTGTCTCTTGTCTATCTGTCTCTCTCTCTCCCTCTCTCTCTCTCTCTCTCTCTTGTTTTGTCTCTTTACCTCTCCGCCTCTCTGTGTAGTGGATTTTCAGGCACTCTCTGCTCACACACAGAGGAGTAATGATGGAGCTTGAAAAATTTGTAAAAAGGAAAAAAAGAAAACAAATGAGAGACTGAGAGAGAGAGAGAGAAAGAGAGAGAAAGACAGAGAGAGGGAGAGAGAGAGGAGAGAGAGGAAGAGAGAGAGAGA
>CM059266.1:19038726-19073726 GCA_030347295.1 Setipinna tenuifilis | reverse complement strand
ACAAAAGCCAGCATGGGTACAATTACAAATTGTATTTACTCATTAAATATATTGAAACATTTACAATGTAAATTTGACAAGCTTTTACAGAAAGCTGTTTATTCGTTCCAGAATTATTGTGAGGATATTTGCTCAACAGTTGATTTCAACTGAAATGAAATTTGAATTGTCTAATCAATAGTTAAACACATGACAGGAAATCAAGGGAGACATGAAAACATTTCTAGAGGGAAAGCCACGATGAAATTACAGTGACGCAACATGAGGACATTTCTGTAGGAAACACTTAATTTTACGGTTTCTTGTTTTGTATATCTACATGTAACAATATGTAATATTATGTACTTACACTGTACATACAAAACACTAACCCTAATCCTAACCCTTACCCTGACCCTATGGTACAGTGTAAGGACATAATATTAAATGTTGTCACAAACTTTGTTACACTGTACTTCATGATGTAGATACACTTGTAACCGAGGCAGTAAAATAAAATGTAACCGGACATTGTTATGAGGTCCAAAATCATACCTATACATCACACCCATTTGAAGGAACTTTACAAAGTTTCTAAGGACACCAATTAACATTGCTTTAGTTGCTTGGGTCCCCTTTACAGACTCCTTACTCTCCTTTTTGTTCCTGAACAAGTGTTTTAACACATTTGGAAAAGGCTCTGACTGTGCCGTCTAATTGAGGCTCTGATCCCCAAATGCTCAGGGGGAACGAGGAGGAGGAGGATTAGAGGGGTCCAGCAACCCAGCAGAGGCTTTCTCCTCTTGTGGAGCACCACGCCGACCGGAGTATACTTTAGCGTGACAGCCCAAGTAGTGACACAGCGAAGGAGAATACATCAGTTTCTCAATTATTGGATTATCTCGATGTGATATCATTACCGCCGAACATTCACTCCAATCATTGATTGCGTTTTTCAATTTATTTCACGATTAATGCAAGTAGCCTGACTGAACAATCTTCTGATGAGTTTGGTAGGCAGTCAATATATTCTTGCAGGAGGGGTTAGGGCTGTGTGCAAAAAAGGGGAGGGGGGAATCTTGTGTGTTTCGTGGCACGAGTAAAATATTTCTCCTTCACTCCCCCTCTCAATTATTCTAAAGAGCCACCAATCTTCTTTTGCCCGGATAGATGGGGCTGTACAAATGTGAATTACAATTCTAAATGCAAACACACACTTTAATGAATTATATTTTATGGCGGGTCAAAGTGGCTGCTAGACTGCTAGTTTAGTCTGGGGGACCTGCGTCTGACAGGTATGGACTCCCACCCCCCCGCCCAGTCTCTCTCACCGCAACCACGGCAGTCCATTACTCAGTAGTCTGTAGTGGCACATTTTTAGTGGGAGCTGTAACTTGTCCGCACACAGACAAAAACTGCTATTCACTGACGCTGTAATAAAATGTATGTGGTGTGGTGTGGTGTGATGTGATGTGATGTGATGTGAAACACTGTGCTGACTGAAACGCTATAGGTGATATATGATACATGAATGATTTAACACACATGCAATAATATGACATTCATAAAAAAATATATTCTGTGGGTTTATATACAGTGACATTGAAAGGAGGAACACTCCTGGAATGGGTAACAAAGAAAAAATAATAAAGATATGCTGTCCTCATATGAGCGTAGTGGCTGTAAAAAAAAAAAATACACGCAGTCGATATATACATCAATGTATGAGGGGAATGAGTAAGCAATCTGGGCACAAGTAGTTGGTGCTCTTTTTAAATGCAGTCCGCAGTGATGAGGTCTGGCTTAATTGATGAGTGCAGATGCTAATTACAATGCTAAATCATTTATGGAGAGCCTTACAAATGATGGGAGGAGGCACAGAGGGCCAGCGCTAAAGGTCCACCTAACAAACGATTGGAGATAAATTATCTTCATTGTCTCTCACAGATGCACCGCGTGATTTCGACTGACTGCCTCCAGACGGCCCGGGTCTGACAAGCGGACGGGGTGGACTAAGCCAAACGAATGAACGAACGCTAATGTTTTAAAAATATCGCAAGACAACAGAGCTGCAGAGACGCAGAGAGAGAGCCAGAGAGGCAGAGATGGAGGGAGAGAGGAGGAGGGCAGAAAAAAATATATAATAATGTGGTCTTCTCTGCGGAGTAAAATAAAATGAAAATCGTAATGGTTAAGGCTGGTGGTTTCGTTCTTTTTTTATGATAAATTCATTGGGCAGGAAAAAAGGGAGAGTATGAATTGGAGGTCTGATTCTTATCAGCTTAGATTGAATCACCTGGCCTCTTTCCCTTTTTCTTAAGAGTAAATTCCTCTTCTCTCTCTCTTACTCTCTCTCCTCCTCGCTCTCTCTCCCTCCCTCTCCCTCTCTCTCTCTCTCTCCTTTCTTCGGCGAGTGGCTTTAGAGATGCAGCCAGTGGACCCTGGCACAGTGGCGCACCATAACTCAAGCATGGGAGAGGGCTTTCAGGGGCGAAAAACGGCTGCTGTCAGAGAGCCACTGCAAGCCTTCGAGATTTATATGGCCCCATTCTCAATTAATTACCCCCCTCCCCCACCCCCCCTCGCTTTCTTAAAGAGTCAAATAGAGATGGTTTGTGCCAAAACTTTTAAAATAATTAGGATGGCAAGCTTCTACTCTAGTCACTAAGAAAGCATCCAAAAAGCATTATGTTTCAAAGCCAGAGTGGACAAGCCTCTCTTGAATGAGTGGTTTTTGGGGGGCTTTAAGACTAAGTGGCAAGGATTCAGTTTCCAGGTTACAATATATTAGAGTACTTCAAACGCAAGCCACTATCCTGGGGAAGCCCTGCACAGCATTTTTTGGTCGTTGTGAATTCTATTTGTTTTTTTTTTTATATTATTTAATGCGCAACCACATTCTATTTCAGTAGATTACCATTGATCCAAACTTCTAACACCCCCAATGTGAAAACATATTGGCTCTCTATTACATTTTGGGGACATAGCAATTTAATACAGCCGGAATTAACAAAAGCAGTGGCAGATGGTTGCTTACGTATGTGTTGGATGGAGGCTACATAAAGACACACTGCAGTGTGTGCAAGAGGAATGCAAATGTTAATGGGAGGAATTGATAAGTCTGTGTAATTACAGTGGCATTCATCACAAAGTGAGGCAAATTAATGCTCTGCAAAGGCTGAACCTAATTCAATAGAAAATAAACATCTCATTAGCAAATGACATTTTATTCATTGATAAAAGCGTGGTGCTGTAACTGAATGATCGAATTTGCCTCTGAAGCAGCTCGGAAAGAGACTGAAAGAGAGAGCTGTGCTTCGCATAGAAAAGTTGGGCACAAACCATAGAATAGGGTACTCAAAAATCAAAGCTATAATTTAAAAATGTACATGTCGGAAAACATCCTGCTGTGTTTTATTTTCATATGCCGTTGCCTCAAAACAATTTTAAGCAGTTTACAGTTTTTTGTTTTTTTTTACTAATTCACTTAGTATGTGGTAATATTTCCGGAAGAATTAAAAACAGCTAGCCATATGTACTGTGGAGGCACCGTAGCTGTCACACCATCAGCAGCACTCATGCTCGGCGCTGGACAGGGGGTGTGTGTGAGTCTAATGTTTACAGACGCTTTTCCCTAATAGCCACACACACACACACACACACACATGTGATCAGTTACCAAAACACTGAACGCCTCTCAGCCTTCCTGGAAGCGGAGTCTTTCATAAGGCCTCATTTATTCATTACGTCCACAGAAAAAAAAAAGAAAAAAGAAAAGACAAGCGCTTAGCCTAAGTGTAGTCCATGCTTTTTAGGGCTGCGCAATGAATTGTGTGTGTGTGTGTGTGCGTGTGTGTGTGTGTGAGTGTGTGTGGAGTCGCGGCGCATCAGGCTGCCTGGCTAATTCCGCTGGGTTAGCCATCAGCCACGAAACAACCGGAGCACATCTCTCAGACCGCTGAAACCCGACACTCCTGGCTGTGGCTCCGCACTACCTCCATGGACACTGTATAATTTGCACAGCTGCACCAAAACACGCAGCTTCAAAAAGTCTGTCTGTGTGTGTGTGTATGTGTGTGTGTGTGTGTGTGTGTGTCTGTACACAGTAGTATATCATACAGACGCTCCCATCTCTCATTTAGATGTCTTTTTTCAGTTTAGGTTTAGATGTCCTTTTGGAGTAGGATGAATTTAATACATGTTAATGTTATACAGTTATGCAGTACGTTGAGCGTGTAAGTACACAAACAACACACACACACACACACACAAGCACACACACAGACAGGCACACACACAGACAGGCACACACACACACACGCACACACAAGCCCTCACCTTCATGCCCTCCCGGGGTATTCTGTTTCTCACACATACACACACACACACACACACACACACACACACACACACACACACACACACACACAGACACACACACACACACACAACAAACACAGCACAGACACACACAGGTAGACAGCAGATGAGCCAGGCTGAGGGTGTCAGTGAAGTGTTGCGTGGCTGGCTGGCTTGTGTATCCCTGCCCTGGTAGTCTGATGAGCCTCAAAAGCAGTCTGATAAAGCCTGTTGTCATGCTTCAGGAGGAAAACCAAGAAAGGTTTGTTTCCTCTCTCTCTCTCTCTCTCTCTCTGTCTACCCACCCCCACTTGTCCCCCCCCCCTCCACACACACACACACACACACACACACACACACCCCGTCTCAGTGTCTTACCAACATTTGGAAGCTTGGCTAAGAGAAAGCACTGTAAAAGACTCAATTTACTTTTAAAGGTCAAATATCCAGTCACCACTGAAGAGACTAATTAAGTGGCCTTCAAACCCTTCAGAGTCTGGGAGAATAGATAATAGAACTGATTTGGTATGGGGAGGCTCGCCATGCTCTGAGAAATGATCGCTAGCTCGTTTGCATGCTGTCCGACTGGCCATTAAGTATTCTCCAATCCTAGAGTGGCTAATGTTCAGCTAACACAATATTCATGCAGTTCACTATCATGACTCCCCTGCTGAGTGCCAGGGAAAATCAAGAGGAAATGACCTTAAAAGTGTGCACTTACGACATACAATGGACTCCATGCTTTCATTAACCCAGTGCCATCTCAGCAATAATAGCTAGCACTCCAAAAGCCCCCATCATGGCGGGCTTGGGTTACACCGATGCAGCGGATGCTACAAAGAAGGTGGAGGGTGGGGGGGTGGTGTGTGTGTGTGGGTGTGTGGTGGTGGTAGTGGTGTTGGTGGGGGGGAACGTCATCCGACATGACAACAGACCTCCAAGAACACCCTTATATGGCTCAGTGCTATGAGGGCAATCGACACGCCAGCAGCAGCTAGCTATCTTTCTTGGCACGGAGAGAGTCATAGGAGTCTTGTTAGTGACTCTGGCACACATTGGATTTTTTATTTTATTTATTTTATTGTGTGTGTGTGTGTGTGTGTGTGTGTATGTGTGTGTGTCTGTGTGTGTCTGTCTCGGTCACAGTCAACCCTGAGCTGTCTCCTCCTCCTCCTCCTCCTCCTCCTCCTCCTCCTATTCTCCACCTCCTCCTCTTGCTCCTGGATCAGATGGAGCTCTGTGTGTCTTCCGTCATGGCTGCTCCTCAGGGATCACTCAGGAGCCTCCCCAGCAGTGGACCCTCAGTGACCAGTGACACGCACAACAGGCAGGAGGAGACTCCTCAGTGGAGATGTCCACCAGTGACCACCACCCCCCCCCTCCCTCAATGCACTCCACCACCAACCCCCCCCCCAAAAGCCAAGCCATCCTCCCATCCTCCCAAACCTACCCCCTCGGGTGAAAAGAGACTCGGGGACCTGTTTGACCCTGTCCACCTTAACTCTGCTCACTCTACTTCACGCCACTGCTGCTTGCCCCTTACCTCCAACCCCCCCCCCCCCTGTACCATCAGCCACCATGGCTCTGTTCTGCTCTGCTCTGCTCTGCTCCACCCCAACCCCACTCCACCCTCCCTGGAAATCCTTCCACCTCAGCCCCCCCCACCCCTTTTTCTCCACCTTTCATCCGCACCCCCCTGCTGCCCTTTCTGAGACGCCCGCCTGGTTTTCGGTGCTGCCATTTGGCCAGGCCATGCAGAGAGAGAGAAAGAGAAAGAGAGGGAGAAAGAGAGAGAAAGAGGAAGAGGGGGGGACTCCTTCTCTTTTCTCGGCGGCGGCAGTGGGGTGCTGTGCCCTGCGCCGCTGCTCCCAGGCCGTGGGGGCTCAATTAACGGCCAGAACAATGGCCTCGCTTCTGCTTCCCCCAGCAAACCTGCCACAGCCTGACTCGCTCCTCTTTAATCTCCCCCCCCCCTCACACACACACACACACACACAGCCAGGGCTGGCATTTTCAGCAGGAGCCCCCGCTACAGGACCCACGCTCTCCCCCTGTCTCCAGAGACCTGCGCCCAGCCCCAGCCCCACACAATTACACGCAGGATCTATCTACATAGGCCACAGCCAGGCACCGCACCGCATCGCACCGCACCACACCACACCACACCACGCTGCCTGGGCTCAAACAACCAGCACAAAGCTGGAGAAGCTCAAACTCAGTCTCAGTCTCGCCCAGTGTTGTGTTGTCGTACTGTAGTCGTATCTGTGTGTGTGTGTGTTTGAGCACTTGTGTTGACATGTTTGCTTTTTTTTCTTTACAGCATTCAACGTTTTAGTAATGATAACATTGCAATGATTATATATATTTCTTGGGGGTGGGAGGGTGATTGTTGGGATTACAGTGACGGTTTTCCCTTTTTTTATTCTCGTCTTTTTTTCTTGCTGTATTCTGTAAGAGCTGCTGGTGACTTGTTTTGAAAGGAAGCAAATAACTGCACAGACCTCCTCTCCTCTCCTCTCCTCTCCTCTCCTCTCCTCTCCTCCTCTTCTACGCCTGCCAAACACAAAGCAGGCACCATGGACTTTTCCCCCCACGTTTCCATTCCTTCTCCGTGACACTCGGATCATAAAATGATACCGCAAAAAACAATTGTGGTTCATTATGGAGCCAGGGGAGGGGGGGTTGTGGGGGTAGGGGGGAGAGGAGGGGTGGCTATCTGCTGATGCAGGATATTGTCTGAGGGCTATCAGTTTCACCCCCAACGTCTCTCTACCCCACGATGATGTCATAAAGATGAAGGGAGGGAGAGCGGGAGCGAGAGAAGATGGCAGGCTGTGGTAGAGGGAGAGACAGAGAGAGAAAGAAAGAGAGAGAGAGAGAAAGAGAAGGGGAGAGAAATAAAAAGAGGCAGAGAGAGAGGAAGACAGGGAAAGAGAGAGCAAAAGGGAGAGAGAGAGAGAGAGAAAGGGGGAGAGAGAGACAGAGCAAAAGAGAAAGGGAGAGAGAAAGAAGAAGGGGGGGAGAGAGAGAGAGAGACAGAGAGAGAGAGATAGCTGTCAGCTGAACCACCGCCGTTATTATTTTCATTTTTTTTTTTGCTTTCCTTCCAGCTCCTTCTATTCCTCCTCCTCTTTTTCCTCCTATACTTCAAGCAAAGCTGAGGGATATGACAGCGCTTTCAGCTTGAAACAAACAAGAAACCATATAGAATCCCCCGCTGCTGCTGCTGCTGCTGGTCTGTGTGTCGGTATTGTTATTGGAGTGTTAATATATATTTAATACCCCTTTGCCCCGTAGCCCTACCCCCGTGTATAGTGGGAGCTGTCAGGGGTCAATCTCTGACATATCTCAACATATCTTGACGCCTGCCATTTGGACCCCCATGTGACAGGCGGGCGTGTGTGGAGCGGAGGGGGTGTGTGTGTGTGTGTGGGGGGGGTGTCAGAGAGGTCAGGCCGTATCACAGTTTGCAGATTTATTCCGCGTTAACCCCCATAAACCCCTGGCCGCCAGGTTTCGGAATGACAGTCACGCCGGCCAATCACGGGGCTAGGAATGGCACAGGGGGAGCACGGGATTGGGCTAGGGGGGGGTTTCAGGAGAGGCGAGGCGGGCTGGGGATGGGCTGATCCAGGTGTTGTTCAGTCATTCATTTTATCCATATCATTTACCAGCGTTCAATCACCTATAAAGAGCGTCTCCATAAAAATCAGGCACGCCACATCCATCCTCATCCCTTTCCCAGCAAACACCATCCGACCAACCCCCCTAGCCTCCCCCCACCCCATCACCACCACCACCAGAAACTCTCCACCCGACCCCCACCCCATCCACCCCCACCAGTAATGGCAATTTCATCTTCCACACCTTGCTTTCTTTAATGTTTCCCATCATAAATTTCTTAAGCATATGAGAACTCCTGAAGCGGCATAAAGCTAACATGAGGGGAGATTTCATTTGCATGTGACCCTAATTAAGAATTTGAAATTACTGCCCCATTCTTGCTTGTGCATATCCAATAATACCAAGCCTAATATCCCATAAAACGAACGCCATGAATCCAGCCGCCCTCTGCATCTCTTTCCCTCTCTCTCTCTCCTATCTCTCTCTCTCTCTCTGGCTACTTCACCTTCTCTCCCTCATCCCTTTCTCCCTTTCTCTCACTATCCCCCTTTCTCTCTCTCTCTCTCTCTCTCTCAAAATGCATGCCATCCTGTCTTTTAATAAGTCAATTTACCATTGTGTGACAGTGGACATTTCTGACACAAATGATGTTCAGAATGGGGCTGGACTGGGGTGGGGGGGGCAGGCTCTCCTCCTCAATCCTTTATTGATTGTAGCAGCTCGTAAAGGGGAGAATGGAGAGGGTGAGAGGAAGGGGGGGATGTGAGGGCAGAGGAGGGGACTGGGGTTTGCTGACGGGGGACTATTTTCTTGGGGCAGGATAATAAAAATGCTACTTCAGGACTTAGAAGGTTAAGTTCTAATGAGTATTTTGGATAGCGTGTGCTGATTTAATGGTCCCATAAAAGAATGCTTTGCTTGGCTAATGGAGGTGGAGCGAGTGTGTGTGCGGGAAGAGGGGCAGCACTTTCGCCCAATATTGTTGATGTTGTTGTTGTTTTTGTTGCTGTTGTTGTTGTTGTTGCCCGTGCACCGCTCAGGAGAATGCCATTAGCGGACCGTCAAATCAAACTGAGACGTCCGGTGCATAAGATGCTTCTGAAACAGCTCGTGTCAGGACCTCTGCTCCGCCTGTCTTCCTCTTTATGGTTCTTTCTGTTGCCTCTTTGCATTCAGAAGAAGAAGAAGGTTCGGTTTGGTTTGAATTAGGATGTCATCTGACATTGCCTGACAAATGACCAAGAGGTTGTTCAATTATGAAAGCAATCCTGAGTGTTCCTGTGTGTCAAGCCAATTTTGGACATTTGTCAATTATTCTGATTGCTCCACGTATTAAATGATATTTGCTAAAATTTCCGAGTTTGAAAGGATTAAAATGAGAGGAATTGATTTCCCTGTCATTTTGTCTGTCAGTTGCAACCTTCTTTTCCCCCCCCACAATATCTACTGCGAAAATTTCTGACTGTTCCGTTTTGAATATAGTAAGTGTAGGTGTGCATCTGCACTTGGCTGGGTCTATACGACTCAATCTCTCCACTCTTTCTCACATTACACATTACATCAGGCAGAGAGACAGTCGCAGTTGAAGTCCTTGTGCTATGGATGTCACAGTGTGGTAAATGAAATGATCAGAGCAGAGAGTCTTTGATCGCATTGCCTATTTAAACGCAGCCTCCAGAGCTGTGAGGCCACAGTAACCTGAACTCTATAGCGCAGGCATTTAAGGCATTCAGTGGTCAGAGGCTGTTTCGGGAGACAAAACAAAAAATGATGCCCACCTCAGCTCAGGGTAATATTGATTCTAAGGACATAACCCGTTGATCAGCAAGCAAACATGGCTCATGGCTCCCTGGCCTGGAAGAAAACTCACTTTCTTTACCATAGGCCTCTGGGCCTGATGAAATCAATTGATTTTTTTTTTTTTTAAATCTGGATGACATTCAGTCCAATAAAACAAGTGAGCCACACAGCATTACAAAATATTTTCGCAGCAGGGCGAATTTGCTGTTACACTTCCAGTAACCACAAAAAATACCACTAAATTAAATATAATACTGGTTAAAATGTACGCCCTGATGCCAGATGACTAATATTTTGCTGATGTTATTTGAAAGAGCAAAAACAGGAGCCTCCGCAGTTTCATCTGCCGACCTGCCTTAGCTTCTACCTCCACGAAGCCTAAAAAAAAACAGCCATGTTGCCCCTGGAAACTACAGCCAGTGAAGAAATGTCAATGCAGGTATGAGAAATTCAGCTTCAGATTTTGAGAGGTGTCTGCCGAGATAGCACATTCCCTTAGAAGACCAGTAGATAGACGATCAATATTCCCACACAACCTTCTTGTGATTAATTTTTAATGGTCGGGGGAACTGCTCCCTTCTAAAATGTAAATGCCTTTAATGTTAAATGCAAAGGGACTGACACGATGATCAATCACTTCTGCTCTCCTTTTTCCGCAAGATGGGGAGGTGATGGAGGAGGAGGAGGAGGAGGAGGAGGAAGAGGAGGAGGAGGAGGAGGAGGAAGAGGAAGAGGTGGAGGAGCCGCTGGAGGTGGTGGCCACTGAAACTTTCCTGATGACATCTCTTTTCCTCCCTCACTGCCAAAAGCCTCAAAGTTTCTATGCACTACACCTCCCCCTTACACAGACGCACACACACACCCCACACACACACACACGGACACACACACACACACGCACACACGCACACACACACACACATGCCCAGGCCTCTCTTTTCAGGCTGGTGGGAAATTCTCTACAGATTCAATCCCCTTTCAAAAGACTCCATTCAGTGCCGCTTGGAAAGCCTCTTGCACAGGTAATGATGTGCTTTGCTGTGGTTGACAGGAAGAAGCTGCACCAAGGCCATGTGTGAATCATGATGACCATCATATCCCAGGCCACTGACCAATGGGGGTTAAACCCCAGAACCAAAAGACACAGCCTAAAAGAACTGAATCAGTCAGAGCTGTGTCTTCCATAGCATGTAGTAGTATATGTACTGTATGTTATAGTACAGTCAACATTTGGATTATTTATTAAGCGAATGCAAAGTCCTCAAGCCAGGTAGTAGCCTCTGCAGTGTAAAAAGTGACCAGTCCTTCATTTAGTCTTTTGAAGAGGACAAGCATCAGTAATGTGCAGCATGGTGCGCTCTCCTCTGAAGGCACACAGTGGGTTTGGGCTGCCCCCCCCCCACCTATGGATGGAAGCTGCCCAGACAAGGGCCCTGACCAGTCCAGTCCTGAGTCTGTTTAGGGTAGCCCACTGTCTCCTTGGGTTTGGATTAACAGTTGGTTTAGGGTCATGCACCATCCAAGGTGCCATAAGCAGGACGTGGCCAAAACTGGTACTGCGATGGAATTCAAAGTACTCTAAAGCATTGTCTCTAGAGGTAAGGGGCCAAACTGTAAATGCAAAAACTAAAACAGAATTTGTTGACTATAAACTGAGTTTTAAAATGCAAATATTCTGTCGGAAACCAGTATTTTCATTTAACATGTTTCCCTAATCTCTGGTGACATATCAGGACCATTTTATGATATTGCTGTAAATTCCTTACAAATAACGTCTTTCATATCCATTTTATTGCTCTTTACAAAAATTAGGGAAAATTGCTTGACTTCAGTCCTTACACTTGGCAATATTAGCACATTGGCTATAACCAGACACATTTCTTTTTTAATTGAAACTCAGGCTTTCCAAGTTTCTCACTTTGGCTTGGCATAAACGGCTCTGCTGTAAGTGTAGAAAACGCTTCTTGTCCACTCACACTCCTAAAAATAAAATAATAAAAAAAAGAACATGATGGCCTTTAAATTTGGCCCCAGAGCCCCCATACTCGGCTTAACATTTGGTTTAAAATAGGTGTGAAGACACCAGACTGCGGAAGATGGCGGGAGGGTTTTGTTTACCAGACCTTAAGAGTATGGCCTCTCTTTCCTGAAGACTAGCTGGTGCTCTGATACGTGTCGTTTGCTGTGTGCAAACAAGAGAAATTGGCATTTAAGTGTTTTAAACTTACCCCAAAATGGTTGTTAAATCTGACCTACAACAAGGTACCCCTGGTGAGGTATTGGATTCAAAATCTATAGATTTTATGTCAGCTTGTCACCGAGAAGGAGGCTTTTAGACTGGGGAAAAAAACATTCTAATTTTCTGTATGGAGCAGGAGCATGACATATAGAAACTGTAGAACATATTGCTCGCAACTTGTTATCTCTGTGACATATTTCAAATACATGTCTCGATTCACTGATGCACTGATTCTTCTGCCAGTTACTCAATCTGTCATATATGAAAACACACAATGGTTTCCAACATATTCACCACACAGATATTTGTTCTTAGCCAACGCTGGGATTAAGATTGAGGAGAGCAGCTTCATCGGTTTCTTCTGTTTCGCCTTAGAGAGACCAAATTCTTCCACATGCAGTTTTAATAAGTAGATACCGACAAATGACCTTTCTAATTCCATTACTTGGTTTAGCATAATAGAATTCTGCAATTCTTCCTACAATTTTAGGTAATTTTGTGGTAATGCTTTGTTTCATAAGAAAAAAAAACAGAATAAATAATTATATGGGCAAGTAATTGCAGAAACACAGTTTTTTTTTCCATTACGAAATACAATTACAATATCACGCACAGGTACTGGGGGGAGTTTTTAAAGAGGTACATCCGTTTAAGAGCCTCGTTTTCGATTGCAGCTTGTGTGTTTGGTCACAGCGAGATCCAATTTGTGGGCTCGCAGGCCTCTCACGTGACATTTGCACCAAATTCTACAATTCATCACCCACCAGTTACCCCTTACAGGTGAATCACCAACATGTTATGTACGGGCTCCTCGCTGTATCCGGGGAGACATGATGTATCTGCTGTCTGCCTTCAGTTAATGAAAAAGAGCTACCTGTCCTTTAGAATACACGCTGTTGGGCGTAATTAGATTCAAACTCTCCTGCAGCTCAGCTGTTCCACTCAGAGCGCCGCACACTCCATAACGGAATAAAGAGATGGAAGTGTCTTAGCGCTAACTCTGGATTAGTACTATTTACTTCCTGGACTTTGACCTTATTTAAAAGAAGAGGGGGGAGAGGTAATTCAAGCTGTGGGATAGAGCGGCTCTAAACAGAGAAAAGTGGCTTTACAGTGTAAAAAGCAGGTTAGCCCCTCGAAAACCCTCACAATGTGTGTGTTAATTAATACAAGTCTAAATAAAGGTGCTACGTGGAGCTATTCTAATGGGTTTCTGAGGGATATTATGTTTATTCTGAGGATGGAGGACGCAAAGCCCCAGAGAGGGGCTGGGACGCATGGTTACAGACAGAGACAGATGGATCACGCAAGAGCTCCCTCCACCACCCCCACCCGCACCCCCACCACCATCACCACCACCAAAAAAAAAGAAAAGAACAAGAAAAAAAAAAATTAGAACAGGCCAGGAAGACAGGCTCCAAGCGCAAAAGAGGCCGCACCGGTGGAAGAGGCTGAGGCAGAGAGGCCATGTGCCGGCAGGCCTCCTGCTCTCCACCGCGTGAGGGATTGCCAAACACGGCGCAGCGCCACCGTACATTCATCAGCTCACACAGGGGAAAGCCGGGCGAGTGACAGACAAATATATTACGGTGTCAAATATCAAGGAATCCTCTGCATAATTCCTCTGGAATTCCGCAAAAAGTACCAGGATGAATTATTTCCGGAGTGATGGAATTCCTGAGGATACCCTCCTGTGGGACCCGGAGGAAGAGGAGGAGGAGGAGAGGAGGGCTACACCTAAGCCACATAAGTATTTCCATTTTGCAAGCATACACGGAATACGTAAGCTACGGTGGCGTAATTGGAAGCACGTGTACGGAAAAAGGGCTGATTTTACATCTCTGTTCATGTTATATTCAGTGTGCCGGATGAACTTTCTGGCATCCGCACACACACACACGCGGGGAAGGTGATTCGGTTCAAAGGCATCATCCATTTGTCGCATTTTTTACATTCGTCCTTAAAAACAACGCTATAAAGTTCATATTAGCCGGATGCATGCTCATTCCGTCGCAATAAACCCGAATCCAATTATGAAGGTTTCCAATACCCATCTAAATGATTTAAAGCAAGGCAGAAAACAGATTAACTGCCCCTGAGTTACAACAAGTAACATATTACGAAAGATATTCGTTCAAATTTACATGGCGCCATCACTCATCGTTTGGGAAAAGTTTGAAATATGTAGCTATGCGGTATGCTTAAGTCTGCACTTCTTGCTCTGCAATCTGATTATGCCAAATAAATTCAGGAAACACTAAAGCAGTATTAATCTCACCGAGCTAATATACATCCTCAGAGATATTTCAACGCTGCTTCTGGGCCCATGTAGTATTAATGAGACTTCCAAAAAAAACGTATTATAATACCGCCCTCCATGCAAAAATCACATGTATAAATTTGTATAAGTAATTAAACTTTGAAAGCTAGTGTCCCAGTTCTCAACATGCAGAGTTCGATGAATACTTAAACATATATGTATGACGTGTAGGTTCACACACAGGTTCATCAGTAGACTCTACCATCTCACCATCTCCTTAACACGTTAGCAAACATCCTCTAAAGCATCTGAATCAGATCCCTTTTCTGTGTGCAGTACACAGTAAATTCTCCACCAAATTACCTCAGAAACACACACACACACACACACACACACAGCAAAGGGAGACCAAATTAAAGTTTTTAATTAGTTTGGCCTTATTAAAATGGAGTTTGGAAACAATGTTTTTTGTGTGTGTGTTTTTTTGTTTTTTTTTTGCAAATCGTGCTGCACACCGAAGAGTGAAAATTCTCCTCCCTGTTCAAAAGGTAGCATCAGCATTTTGCATTTTATTGAAGGGGAAGCGCTGGCATGACAGTGCCCCCTTTGTTCTCTGACAGGGTTATTGGCATGTCTTTTGAGAGCTTAATCCTTACCAGGGATGGGTACGGAGGGGATTGGGGCCTTTTTTTTCATCTTGGGGGTGTAGGGATGCAGTCTCCACCCAGAGTTGGAGGCGAGAGGCACATCATGATTCTGGGTTTGACACCAGGTCTCTCGGCTGTCACTCAAAAGGTTGCATCTTCTTGTAAATAAATAAATAACTAAATAAATAATTGCTATCCATCTCGAGTCAGGATCAAGGTAATCTTGCTTCTCAGGCTGCTCTCTCTTTCTCCTTTAATATATGTATTTATTAACCTCAGCTCTGATAGAGGGCCCAGGGTATTGTAATCAGGCCTGTGTATGTGTGTGTGTGTCTGTGCGCGTGTTTTTCGTGTGTGTGTGTGTGTGTGTGTGTGTGTGTTCGTCCGTGCATGTGTGTGTGTGTATCTGTGCGTGTGTCTGCTCATTTACTTCCTACCTATTTTCATTCAAAGCACAGGGTCATTACTGTGTATCTCAGTTTCCTCAAATTTGAATGATGCATTTTTGGTCATTCGCCTAAATACTGTGATATAAGGGCAAGGGTATCCAAGGGCTTGACTGCACCTGGTGGTTTAGTAGGCCAGCACAGCAATACAGGCATACAGGCATACAGACATACAGGCATACAGACATACGTGTTAGGATTTTTCCCCTCACTTAGTATGACTCCCATGCAAAAATAAGACGGAGCTACACAACAAAAATTATTCATCTTTTTGGTGATAGGTAATTTAGCAAATGTTTTCCTTTTTTGCTAATGCATAATATATCTTGCCGTTCCTTTGCAAACTTGGCTTCCAATAACCACTCATTTGAGGCCTGTCCACAGTTATGCCTTATACCCAATTTGCTAACACGCCGCATGATTCAGCATTTATTGCTGAGGTTGGTAAAAATGGACAAGTCATATATGTGATGATTTTCCAGTACTATAAATAGGGCTTACGAGAGACTATTGACGCAGTGCTAATTTTATGGGTGATAAAATGGTCTTGCAAAGGCAGCACGGACCCAGGCCAGGGGTGCTACATCTTCATGGCACTATGCTAGGATTTCTCAATGGCTATGGAAATTACAGCCTGATAGAATGTATACCTGCGGCATGAAGATCATGTAGAGTCATCGTAACAGTAAACACAGACACCTTTTCACAGGGAAAAGCTGTTACTGAACCATGTTTAATACCATACAACAAATCAAGGAAGAGGAGGAGGAGGAGGAAGAAATGGAGGAGAAGGAGCAGGAAGAAATAGCTCTAGAGCTTTCTTTGAAGACCATGGAAAAGTAGAAGAGGACAAAAAAAGAGCTATACATGCTATATCAATGAACATCCCATCAGCACTGTGGTGCGGAGCTTCTGATAGCGGTACGCAGTCAAGGACAGGCAGGTAAAAATACAGCTAGAGAGAGATCCCCAAAGGTTTGGGATGGCAATCAGCTCCAACATACTGAAAGCCACGAAGGAAGCCATACCTTCAAAAACAAAAGACCACCTGTCTTCCTCATATCCCACTACAGGAAACACACCTGACATCGGAGGTGACTTTCACAGACTTGAAAGGTGGGTAGATGGTGAGTCTGCTCATGTCCTAACTGTTGATTTCCCTTTTACTTCCTTGGGGAGGGCAATACCTTAGGCACGCTCGCTTGGCGGGGGAAACCTTGACTTAATGATGCTGTCGAAAGTTGCCCATACTCGCAAAAATAAAAGTGCCAACAAAAAAAAAGCAAGTTTGAGATTTTACGCAAGAAGTTACGCAACATGCTGTTGGAGTGGGCAAAATAAAGCAATTCAGCTATAGCTTCACCTAAATAAAGTGAAACTGAAGGCCAGTGACTAAAACCCTGAACCTGAGAGAGAAACTGCTTTGCCTTGACAGTCACTATATCCCATGAAAACGACATTTCCAGAGGAAATCAAGCTCTCCGAACTCAAAATGTCAACCTGTGGCCTACACGCTGAAACTTCATGGGAGACATCTTGAAGTAATTGAAAGCGGAGGTACATTTGAAGCGTGCTATTTGTGGAAAAGAGCCAAGGACAGTTGGTGCTCGGTGTGTCTGGCTGCAGCCGAGATGGAGAGGTGTCTTTCTCCCCGAGATTCACTCCAGGCAGGAGACTGACGAGAATGACAACATGAAACCCCATGGCATTCAAGCTAGCCTGGCTGAAAGCAGCCTACTCCCCCCCCCCCCCCTCTCCTATATGGGGTTCGCTTTACTTCCCACAATTCAGCTGTGACAGGCAGCAGCTATGGAGAGATGAGCTTCTCCTTATTTCCCGAAAAAAAAAAAAATCATGACAGCAATTAACATCAAATCATGTGGAGTATAAAAAGAAGAAGTAAAAAAAAAAAAAAAAAAAAAAACCACAAGATCACTTTGGATATCTATCTGAACCTGCAGATGACATGCCACATCTATGCGTAATGAGAATATTTGCTTTCTCCGTGGCAATTAGCGCACATGAGGTGCGGTGTGAATTTTAAAAGGTCACTGGAGCACCGCGGCAACACAAAAGGTGAGCACTGGATCCGCTCCACTTACTCCAGGATCCGCTGCACCGCGCTGCCACGTGGGCGTCAAAGTCCAAGTCAAATGCTCATTATATCCCGTCTTAATGAGCGGGAGCCACACGCATGTGCCTGCCCCCGTGAACAATATGGAACACCTACTTATCATCGGCCTGGTCAAGACCAGGGTCCCTTTAAATTACCGCCACCCTCCTTAAGTCTCTCTCTCTCTCTCCACCAGCAAAACCAGTCCACCTATGTTGTTTTTTCTTCCCAACAGCTGGACCTAAAAACCCACATCCAAGCCATTATGGTAAGGCTATGAAAAACACATCCACACACACACACACCAGAAAAAACTAGGGGAAAGGACATTAATTGGGAAACAAAAACAGTAAAATGAAATAAATGTGTCAATGTGCCAGTGGTGTTTGCTCAGCCAGTCTACTGAGGACAGGACAGGCCAGTGTCCAGTGCCGGCTGTTTCATCCATCAGTCAGGGGCTTGGCTGCCACAGATGTGATGCACCTCGGATGCAACAGCATGAAAATAACCACAAAGTGACACGAAACAGGGACAGGAGTGCATGGGGGTGGGGGGGTCGTGAGCAGGCATGGCACACAAACAAGGCGGGGGTTAGAGTTTGGGTGAGGTGGAGTGGGGGGGGGGGGGGGGGGGGGGGGTTTGGCAGGGGGGGTTGGCCAGCGGTGACTGAGCTGGCCTAATAAATGGGAGTGAGCATTTTGGCAGCAGCCCCGGCTGCCCATACACCCCACCCACCCCGCCACCCCCCCCTCCTGGTCGGTCGGCTCGAGATTGCTCCCCGTGACAGCATGTCTCACCTCTGATCTTTACACAAATGCCAGCGTGTCCGTCAGTGGCTCCTTTACTCGCCACTGGACACGGCTGCATGCCAGACAGATGCCAATTATGCTGCTGCCGCGGGCGCTGGCGAGAGGCGGCCGCTAACCACGCAGCAGGGCCCAGGAGACACGGGGGGGTACAGGGGGGGTACAGGGGCGGTGCAGAGAGGGTAGCTGGCTGCGGGGCACTGGTTGTGGACTGGCTCAGGGGGGTCTGGGAGTCCAAGGCAGGTGGGGGTGGGGTGGGCGATGGGGGCATCTGGAACTGAGCCTGAACTTCATCTCTCTGTCTCCCTTTCTCTCTCTCTCTCTCTTCAGCTCCCTTGTTTTGCTCTTTCTTTCTCTCTGGTCCCAGTACCTGTCTGTCTTTCTTCCTTTTCATTTTTTTCTCTCTCCCTCTCTCCTCTCTGGTCTCTCTCTTATTTTGTGCCTGTCTGTCTATCTGTCTGTCTGTCTGTATCTTGTGGTTTCTCCTTCCATCATTCTATCCCTCTCCCTCTCTTCATCTATCCATCACAGTCACTCTTCATCTTCCTCTCCTCCGTTTCTCTTGCTCTTCCAGCCATGTCGCTCATTTCTCCGTCTTTGGCATTTTCAACCCTTCTTCTGTCTCACTCCAAACTGTCCTGTCGTCTTTCTCCCCCTCTCTGTCCCTCTCTCCTCTTAATTCCATCTCTATCTGTGTCCCCATCTCTCCGTTTCTTAATCTCTGTCTCTTCTTTTGCCATTTGTACCTATTCTATTCCTGCCATCTGTCCATCTGTTTTTTTTTCCTGCATCTCTTCCTCTCTTCCGCTCTTCCTCTCTCTCACTCACTCGCTCATTCATTCTCTCTTGCTGCCTATTTGGCACGTGATAAACTTTAGCCATTTGTACCTATTCTATTTCCGCCATCTGTCCCTCTGTTTCTGTTTCCTGAGTTTCTCCATCCCTCCTCTCCCTCTTTTTCTTTTTCTCTTTTTCATTCATTCCCTCTCCCTCCATCCCCCTCACTCTCCCTCTCTCTCCCTTTCTCTCTCACATTCTCTCTCTTTTTCATTCACTCACTCCCCCTCCTCTCTATCTCCCTCCTTCTCTCTCTCACTCTCATTCTCTCCCTCTCTCCCTGCCTATTTGGCCCATGTGATAAACTTTAAATCTGATTCTGCCCATCATGCACGCTGCCCCCCCCCACAGCCGTCCAGCGCGGGGTTCAGAGGTGTCTCTGCTCTCATCAGTCCCCTTCACAGGCGGACATTACATTTCACGCTTGTTAGCTTGACCTTTCGGAGCCGCTTACGGCTAAAGAGCTAGCAGTCATGGAAATCGAGCAAGCTATGGAGAAAAATACCATAAACCTTTAATACTTGTGTCATAGCCTCAAGTTATGTTCCTTTGACCTTCCGCTTCCACCTGCATATGTGTTGCTCAGAGGCATAAAATTGCTATCCCTCTGCCTCCCTCCCTCTCCCCCTCGTCTGTGTGTGGGCGAATGCATTATTACAACCTAAGACAAAATTCTTATTCCTGAGAAATACCTTTGTTAGGTGAACAGGTGCTGACATGTGCTACCATTTTTATTTTTCTATCACAGATTGTAGCATGTCCTGCACCCATCGTGTAGCATGTAAAAAGAGTAGTTTGTGTACATGTAGTATGTGTGTGTAGTGTAGTGAAGTTTATAGTGTGTGTGTGTATGTGTGTGTGTGCATGAAGTTTGTGTGTGTGTGTTTGTGCGAGGGAATTCTACAGTATGTGTGTGTGTGTGTGTGTGTGTGTGTGTGTGTGTGTGTGTGTGTGTGTATTATATGTGTGTATGTGTGCATCGTGCTGCAGCAACTCAGCTGAGACCAGCAGGCTGCAATGGTAATCAAGCAGGAACTTCACCATACCACTGGGAGCTGGAGGCAATAAAGCAGAAGACACCTCCTATGTGATGTTATATTACGAAGATGAGCACAAGTCAAAAATGCATAACATTCGCCCTGATTCATGTATGGCGTAAAACATTTATTAATCCCCCCTGCATCCATGCCACAAAGGGATGTAAAAACCTGAACATAAAAATGCTGAACTATTGGCAGACATAATTTGATGGATATGCCTCTAGCACCGATGGGGGGGTTGGGGTGGGGGTTGTTGGGGGTTAAACCTGGTTGTAGCCACACAGTCATCTATTGGGGAAGGGACATAAATACTTTAAACTTAGTTTCTCTTGCTCGAGAGGACAGGGCATGCGTAAAAGGGCATGCGTAAAAAAAGACACATTTGGTGAGATGGACAGACCGAGGCTATCTGAGATGGACAGGAAGAGATGACTGTTGGTGAATGACTGTCGGAATGTAAAATGTTCAGGCTTTTCATTGAGAAACATTTCATTAATATTTCCTTTATATTTTTCTATAGTACTGGTCTTGCAAAGCAATCCATAATAACACATTTGCATGAATACAAAATAGGGTGAACTTTTTTTTTTGGCAAGGTGAGGTAAAGGTTAGCCACAAAAACGTAATCATGTATTAATGTTCAACATTTGCAGATAAAGAACTACTATGAGGTTGCCTGGAAATATCTTGAGGGGAAAAAAAGAAGCACCCAACAAAATCTTTGACTTGTGTGTGAATTGTCATTATTTTGCAGTTCAGGGTCACAAGAATAAGTGAAATTTGATTTAGAGGGAAAAAATTGACAATTCATTTCTGAATACAGCATCTGAGACCATACTCAAGGTTAACCGCAAAAGCTCCACAGAACAGCTACTGAAAAGTAGACCACCTAACAAAAATAAAAAAAATACTGTGAAAATTTCTTATTGTGATACTCCAAAGGTCAGCTCTGAATCACAATTAAGTACCTACTTTCTACAAATACTTTCCTTTTCTTCCTTTAACATTTGCTTCCCTCAGGAGTCCAGAGGGAGCATTCGCTAGAGGTAATAAATCTCCAAAACATACAATTAGCCTCTTGCCTGGGTGGCCTGCAAGGCCGCGTCTGCTCTGCTTCAATAGGAACAGCTTGAGATGTATTGAGAGCATGCGCTGTGCCTTAATGAACAACAATGTTGTACAAACAAAATGGATCAAACATATCAAGTATTTTGTGTTTATGGGCAGTGTGCAGCAGGCCTGATTAGCATCTTAATCTCTCTGTGCAGAAACATAACACAGCATGTGGTTATTATAATTTTCTGAGGTTACTGCGAGATCTAGAGGCTTTTTATATTTTTGGTTGTCCAAAAAAAAAAAAAAAACCTCAGTTACTTTCGCCTTTGCTTTTCAACAAACAACAAAGGATCACACAATTAACATATAATCAATGACTGGACGATATTCATTGGACAAATCAGACAGTTTATTTCTTTTGTTTTTGTCCTTGAAGTTGTGACTTGTGGATTTCATCAATCTGGCTGCTCTCAGTAATTACCCTAATGGCCAGACATGTATAGCATGAACAACCCCTAACGCTATGTCAACAAACCTCAACCGTGTTTTGTAAATTCTCACTACATATTTGGAGGTCAGTACTAGTGTTTTTCAGGTTTTTCAGCTGACAGGAATTCAGACTTACAGAATACAAATAATAATTCCAATTATTACCATTTTATAACCACAAGCAAACCTTAAATCAGGACGGAATGCTTTGCATCAGCCCTTTCAAATTTAAGGTACTGGAAATGCACGACGACAGACTACATAGTTGCTCTTCTATCAGGTGCAACCTAAACTTCTAACATCAGACATCTTGGCGCTAAACACAGAATTCCATTTGACATATTACTGGACATGGACATCAGCAGGTTTTCCATTTAAGACTACATAGTTATTTCATGTTAGATATAGAGCTTAAAACATACAGGTTATTTGTATTGAATGATGCTACTATCCCTTAGCGTAAGTATTAGCAATGTGTTGCTCTATTGCTACCATATGGGATAACACTTTGTAGACTCTAAATTCCTACACTGACCTGCCAAGGCAAAAGACTGTAACTTCAATTTTGAGTGGAAATGAGTTATTGTCAATTGTGGAACAACAAACATCAGTTTATCATGTGGCCAAATATCTCGAGTCAATTTAGTTGTTATTTTTGGGAAAAATGAGATGTTGTCTTTGTTGTAACAGTGAAAACACATGGAAGGGGAAGAGTTTTAAAGTCAAATTTCTTGGTTTTACATTCTGGTGAGCTAAGGTCTTTTGCCTTTGTAGAGCAGTCATGAAGTGAAGTGTATGAAACTATAGAAATAGATTTATTTTAAAAAAAAAACAGAATACAAAGAGAATGAACCAGTCTGATGAGCGAATTTAGAACTGTCTGGCTTATAGAATTGTGGGCCACTTGATATTCAGGGCCCGTGACTGTCAATCTTCCCTTGCAAAAGATCGATAAATGACTACGAGGAAAAGGAAAACTTTACCCCAGGCTAGTGAATAATCAATAGCTCTGTAGGTCTGTCTAATTAAACTGCCACATTAATATATCTCTCAGTGAAACACACCACAGAATGGAGGGAGAAATAGAAACAGAAGGAGCGCTGGATGTGCAAACGATTGCCTGATATTAATATTTGAAGGCAGCAGCAACAATAACATTTAAAAGGATACAAGAAACATTTGGCACACCGATCTGTCTGAGCTTTTGGAAAAGCTCGCCTATGACTCCCGCCACTCAATTACTGTAGAACATATGGCTATGATATGAAATACTTGTGACAATTATTTTATGGCACCTGTTTAAACACATAATCTTACAGACTCTGGCATGCAAAGAGGGAGTTTGACGATATACTAAAGGTAGGCAACTGCAGTTTCTTTCTTTTTTTCGCAGAGGAACAACTTTATTTGTGTGAGAATGGACAGAGAGAGAGAGTCCAAATTGTAAAATTACTTTTTATGTAAAGAATCACAGCTTTCTCTAACACTTCCGAGATCCTATTTCCGTTTGTTTTCATGCATGCCCAACCTCTGGAGTGTTTTTTTCCAGCACCTCTGGATGGAGACTGTGGCTTTCTGCTCGGGATTAGCATAGAAGAAGAAAGCATTAATATGTAATTTATTGATGAGGGCACAATATGCGGCTGAAGTGGACTGGAGCGTGGAGAAATCCCTTCCAAACTCCCTTACGTTCGCAATATGCACTCGCCACCATGTCTTCATTTACGCACTTCATACATACTAATATCTTCCACTTTTTCCCCCTCCCTCCCCCCCCTTCCCCGTGCTTTCAAAGGCTAGTTCATATCAAGCGACCAGCCTGAAAACATGTGGGCAGCTGAATCGGTAACAAGCACTGGGAGGCCTGGGCTCTCCGGAGGGAGAGGAAAGGGGCGCGGAGCAGGGAGTCAGCATAACCAAACGCCCTTACGACGGTGGGGGTGGGTGGGGGGGTGGAGGGATGGGGACTGGGGATGGGGGGAAGGGGGGGGGGGGGTGGTACTGGGGACAGGAGCCTATCAAGGCTCTCTGCTGGAGACTTACAGAGGGAGACCAGAGTGCTTGGCCCATGAAAGTCCCTTTCAAATGGATCCAGTGTGGCCAGGGCTTACACGGATGCATCCCAGTGTAAACGGGGGAGGAGGAGCGCTAACCACTCTAGCCGAGCGCTAGTGGAGTGGAGTGCACCATAAAAGTGCAGCCGGGCCTGAGAATTCACAGCTTGCCAGGGATTTGGAATTAAGTTAGTCATGTATACAAACACCACTGGCGAGCCTTACATCGCACTTGAAACAGCAAGCACAGCATCTTCCTTTCTTTCCTTTTTTTTCCTCAAATCAATTCAGTTGAAATCCACCACATACCATATAACAATTCAACACTCCTCACAAAACGAATCGCCTCTGATTTTCCCCCCTTTGTTCTCCTGACTTAAGGCTGGCCAAACATGAGAGCCTTTGAAGTTTAATTTCTGTGTGAGTGGAGTGGAGTGGAGAGGAGGGGAGTGGAGTGGAGAAGAAGGAAAAAAAAAAATCAGATGCTGCCTTTAATTCGGGGATGACTGGAGTTTTTCATTTCATGCCCGATAAGATCGGAGAACAGGTGAGGGTAGCCCTCCATCTTTTCCAGGCAAACACCAATCAATTCCCATTAATGGACCGAGGTGTAGGTACAATTTCACGACTGATGAGAGCGATATCCCAGTCCAACAGGGGAGCCGGTTTGACCGAACAGTTCCTGCATAGTCTGTTTGCCGGATTAGCGGCCAATTTAGTGGCTCGCTTTGCTAAATAAAGTGGTAGAAAATGACATTGATGCTTCAGACGTGATGTCGGACACATGACCTTCTCCGACGGAGACCGGCCAATCTCCCATCATGCAACCTCAACAACATCATGCAACTGCCAGAGCGAGCCCGCCAGCCAAACACATTTAAGGGCAACAGCATTTTAACATGGCCTTTTGGTCCTTTTTCCACATTTCATGCAGGTTTGATTTTTTATTTTGCTTCTGCATGCAAAAAAAAATGCACGTATGTAAAGCCATGTGTGCTGTGTGTATGTGTGTATTTGTGCATTCTTATAGGAGCGCTATCACTGAAAAAGCACAACATCTTTACCGCAGACTACAGGAGGAGGGGAAAAAAAAAAGAAAAACACGAAGCGTCTTCCTGGGTGCAGCACTATTTTACACGGGCCAGATCATGGCTGCCTATTACCAGGCTCGGTCTCTACCGAAAGTGGATGGTTATAGAATTCTCTCCCCACAATAGACCTGCAGCAAACCTGTCTGGCGGAGAGCGTAAATGGCAACCAAGATGCCGTAAAGAGGAGAAAATATCTGGTAATTGATTAGAGGCGCAGGGAGACTGCATCTTCATTTGCGAAAGTGCTGGTGGGTTCAGAATCCACATCCCGCTGCCTCCCCTTATTTGGTGGAGAAGAGGACCTCATGAGCAATTGATACACTCCGTTAGCTCTTATCATGGTGAGTGTGATCGGATGTAGCCGTAGGGGTATTTTATACAGTTTAACAGTGAAACATAAAAAGGTAATGTTCTCTGTTAGGAGCGGGATTAAATGGAAGGGGCTTGAAGTGCCCCTGATATGTTGGGGTTGGGTGGGGGTGGGGGGGGTTTGTTGGGGGTTGGGTGAGGAAAGGGGGGAAAAAATGGAAGGGGGGAGAAAAAAACAGCGGTGTACTCATTTTCTAATCTCAGTGAGCTGGTTATGCCCAATGAGCTGGGCCTGTGTGCAGTAAGCCACGTCTATAAGGAAACGCTCAGCTATTTACTGAGGGCCATCTGGTGTGGTTCCGAGGCACAGTAAATTAGGTGAGAGGAGGACCCCCACATTTTTTTTCTTCTTTTTTTTTTTGTCCTGCTGAATCAAAACTGCTTTGATAGCACGGGTGCAGAGGAATGAAGCTGGGAGCCGGGAGCAGGAGTGGGAGGAGGAGTGGGAGCAGGGTTGGGCCCCCTAATTCGACAGCGCCGGTTTAATACTCCAGCCATGCAGTCTACCTGGTGCCTCTGGAAGGAGGAGTCAATACTCAGTCAATATTTGTGCTGTCAGTGTTAGCATCTTAACCAACAACTGCTAAATTAAATGCTAATTTAATATTGGACATACCGCTCTCAGGTATACAGTATTTGAGCCAGAGCTTGAGGCTGATGGATGAAAATTTAAGTCAAACCTCCACACAGGGGCAGAGGGGAGGAGCTAAAGCGTGGACGAGCAAAAAAAGCATTCTGGGGATTTGAATCTGGAAGACTTAGCAGATGCTAAGCAAGACTAGTCCTCACTCTGTCCTTGCTAGCTGCTGTTTGGCAGACCTTAGAACAAAAACCAATCCCTCGTGAATCTCAGTGACACCCTTGTAAAAACAAACCCCAAAGTGTACGGCAGCCGTCGGCTCTCTGCCCATTTTAATGACCTGTAGGTTTTCGCCAACGCTTTGTTCCGCTGCACACACAAAGATAATGCGTCCGCCTCGGCGTAAAAGTCTTTAACCTGCGCACGGGGAGACCATTTACGCCCCTGTTTGTTGACTGAGGGGTCCGCGTGATTTGTGCCGCCCCTACCGCCATCCACCAACCCCCCCCACCACCCCCCCGCAACCCCTGAGAGGCATGATTTCCAGCCGGACGGCAAAGGTCACGAGCACTCAGGTGACATATCATTCAACCTCTCGGCCCGCCTGCCGCAACAAATGGCTTCCAATCCTGCAAGTCTATGCAAATGACTCGCCAGCTTAAATTATTCAAAAACGAACATTTACATAATGTTCAGTCGTAAACCAGAGAGGAACATCAATGAATTTACTGCATGGTTGGCTACTGCTCACGCTTACAAACAGACTGACAGGAAATAAAAGAGCAGATTAATTGAATAGAAGGAAGATTGGGGAATATTTTTCATTTGTCATGTTGATAGAATAATTACCAGTCTAATCTTCAAAAGGAAGCAAATGTTATGGGTTGGAGGCAAAAAAACAACTGGTACATTCATTATCCGTGAGAGATCATTTCCTACTCTGTGTGTGTGTGTGTGTGTGTGTGTGTGTGTGTGTGTGTGTAGCTATTTTCCTAATAATAACACAGAAAGTTTTTATTTACTTTTGTGCACAGCCTCTGGATCAATTTCACATTAATAATTGGCACAAACATTAATTGTAATTGCTTCTGCAGAAAATTTAGTTATTTCTTCACTGAACGTAGCCGTTAATAAAGGCAAATTAACTTAAATGAAAACCTAGAAAAGGCCACCAATTTAGCATATTAAGGCATATGTGGTGGAAATGCAAATAAACAAGGAACAAAGGGATTAGCTGGGAAATGTCTATACAAATTAGACCCACACCATAATTATATCACTGGCCATGGCAAATCCCACAAATCAATGGACAGAGGTTGTAGCCATGGTATGAAATTTCTTAATTATAAAATGCATGCGCCCGCACACACACACACACACACACACACACACACACACACACACACACACACACACACACACACACACACACACACAGATAGCACATACACACAAACACACAGATAACACACACACACAGCACAGCTCAATGACATCATTACTGGTACAGTACATTACCTGTGATAAATTCCCTAAACGCCTGTTTCAATTTCACTTCAGGAGGCCCAACAAAGATTGCTTATTGAAATTTTTCTTGTGGAACATTCTACAGCCACTCGTAAATTTGTTCTTTTCAATCCCAGTGGTTCCTATCTTCCTGTCGCAAAAAAAAATTGTGCAAGCAGCAGTTTTTCCCTTTGAAATATAGACCGAGGACATCAATTGCCGCCCCAGCCAGCTTTGCCCCACACCGATTTTAATCACGGCATCTGCAGAGGTCAAAGTCATGCTACTTTCAAACAATTCTGCTCCTTTACGTGATGATGAGCAAGCAAGAGAAGAGAGGTGATGAGTAATGTGAAGCAAATTCCCCAGCCCTGGAGCGAATGCCGCATGTGTTTCTGAGAAGCGACTGGGAATGCTGATGCAAAAACTTCCCATCGTCATATTCCCTCAAGCGGAAGCGTATACCTTCAAGGCCCGCTTCCATCTCACCCCACGAACAGCATGGAGCCCGGATATACAATTAAATTATAAAATTCATCAAGTCATGTACAGGCCGGGCTTTTTACGTGGGGGCTTTTGCTAATACAGTGAAATATCTCTTAGTCTCATATGTGTCATTTCCAAACTCAGCAGGAGAAACAAGGTCATTACTAGTGATAAAACCGCGCAATTCCGTCCCTTCAGCGTTTCTGGGTGGAATATAATGCAGTGTCACATTTTTGCCTGACTTGCGTATTTTCTTTTCTCTTTTTTTTATTTTTTTATCTGGCGACAGCCTACAGCAGTGTAAGAGCCTCACCTCGCATCACGTCCGTACGCGTGTCTGCATGCGGGAAGTTTCACAGTGACAGCACGGATCATTCTCCTTTCTCTTTTTTTGCCAGACACAAACAGTTCAACAAATGCTAAGCTGACAACAGTTTGTGACGACAGTGGCCATGACAGGAGGACTCGGTTGAACTTGGGGATTCCGCTAGTGTAGTCGGCGTGGCCCTCCAAATGAATCGACTATGTTAATTATGCCACCATGATCTCATTGCTGTTGCTGCCCAGGCCCCAAAGACTTATTGTTATCTGGACGCGGTCCAGTTTTGCCATCAATACATCAACTCGGATTTATAAATGATAAATCAATATTTTTAATATTTCCCCTATTTTAATGTATTCCCCTGGCTGCTCTCCAGTAAAGCCGGTAAGGCAAAATATGCAGATGCAGGCGAGTTTCACTCCTGGTAATTTAATATGCGTTCACCTCAGGACGAGACATGTAAAGCTCACCTTCTGTGGAGGTAAAGCCATGTATGGATCATGTAACGACAGGTAAAGAGGTAGTCTGGGGAGACAGTCTCTCTCTCTTCCTGTCTCTTAGACACACTTGGAATGCTGGTAGTCTTCAATAATGTCTTCTTTTAATAATCTCCTGTCTAACTGCAACAACTGAAGCATCCATAACGAGTTCACTTCAAGGGGAAGAAGCTTACATAAAAAATGAACAAGGGAGAATGAGAGAGGAAGAGGAGGGAGGAGAGAGAGGAAGACAGACAGGAGGGAAAAAGAGAGTGAGAAGAGTGAGAAGGAGAGACAGGAAAAGAGCAAAAGAGAGAGAGAGAGAGAGAGAGAGGAGGGGGGTTGCCCAAAAAAGATTTCACTGCTTCAGCATAATTGCTGATCTCAACGATACTGTGATGAAGAAAATGGCATTCCCAAATGACCGGTCTAAGTGCAGAAATAAGGGGAGGGGGGAACTAATTAACCGCCGCGCTGTGTGCCGTCTAACACAGCTGTAGGCTGCCCCCTGCTGTTCCAACTCCTCAAATGCCTCGGAGTGAAATGGGTCACATAGCAGGACCACTCCAGCATCCCCCTTCTCAAGAAGCCCGCTTTATTTACAGCAGGCAGCCACAGCAATGCTGGCCTCTCCACACACACACACAATTCACCCTCTCGTAAATTAAAAGGTTTCTTTTACATCAGTCAAAAAAAAAAATATTTTCGTTTAATCCCAAATTGTTTGTTTTACAGACAGATGATGCTATCACTGTTTTCCTTTAATCCAATAAACACAAAATATATTTGCGTCTCAAAATATCTCTAAAAAAACACTACTTAATTTTTGGTTCAATAAACAAAAATTAATTTGAATCCCTAGGACTGGGCGAATAACTAGACTAAAAATGATTTTGCTGCATGTCTGGTACAATGTATAGCTATAGGATGCTGTGCTCTCTCCAGGCATCACTGTGAGGTGTGATGTCGATGAGATGATCTTCAAAGCGATGCCATTTAGAGATTCACCACACACGCTCCCTGGGGAGAAGAGGGCTTACCTCCCCTGACTGCTGGAGACGGAGAAGCGTGCGTTATTGAGACGTTTCATGCAGCCGCATACGCGGATTGAGGGGGCTTACACTCCGAGGGCAAGCCTCGGCGTTTCCCCACCATTAGAGGAAACTAAGACAGCTCCGTGACTAGTGCTGGTGTTGTATAGATGGGGACAGAGAAGGAAAAAAAGAGAGGAAAAAAGGGGGAAAGGAATACATTTTGAACTGATCATTTCCTCAGCCATTTACAAGAGTGAATCAGACTTTTAACAACACTTTACAACTGTAGTTGCTGAACGTGAGTAGACATCTGTTAAAAAGCTCAGACTGTCTGAATCTCCGGTATACATTTTCTTTCTCTATCTCTGTGTTTGTGCCTGCTTCCATCTCTCTCTCTCTGTCTCTTTTCTCTCTGTCTCTCTTCCTCCCTCCCTCTCCCTCAATCTTGCTCTCTTATTCCCTATCTCTCTCTACACAATCTCTCTCATCCACAGATATCAATCTGACCTGGAGTTTATAAAGACACCTTGTGATCTACAGTAGGCCGCTGTGTTCACCCACAGACTGCACTGTATCCACTGCATCGCATCTTCCACTGTGCACCGCCTCGTGCACACCAAGCAATATAGCCACTGCTGCCTCACATCGAGGATCTGCATCCACCTACTAGAAAATCCGTAAGGATTTAAGTAAACACACGCACAAAGTACAGGATTTGTGGGCATATTCTTAAATAAATAAATGTAGGATGAATGAATAAGTTAGTAAATTAAATAAAAAAAAAACAATAAATAAATAAATAAACCGTGTTGGAAATAAACAAAAGCACTAATGTAATCAATACATACTTATCTCTCATATCCCCAATCTGGATCTGATGAGTAAAAAACAAACCAGGCAAATACAAAACAAGCAAATACAAATTCTACTCCTTTCAATGCACACACACACACACACACACACATCTGCTAAAATGGCAGTAAGTCTGCAGGAACAGTGAGCTGCTGCACTGTAACACAGAGCTACAAATCCCCTTCCTTAATGTGACACCGCATTACATAATTCACTGTACCAGCCTGTGTGCAGATTAATGTGTGTACACTCAAGTGCACTGTACGTCTGCTTGAATGAACACACTTTCCAAATAAATATGTGATTTAATTTGCTTTGTTTACATACTAAAATGCTTGATGCATGAAAAATACTATCCTTAACCCTTATCCTTTTCACTGAGCAGGCACATCGGCAGCTCGCTAAAATTACCCAACCTTCCAGTCTTCCATCAAATGTCTCTCCATCACAAAAGCAATATATTTTTTTTCTCCTTTTAAGCAGTGTACGAACGAGGTGATCCAGATGAGCGGACTCTTCTGTCAACACGCATCCTCCCTCTCAGCCTCCGACTTGACAACACCTCTGAGGATTGGCTACATATCTGCCAGTGTGTTTTTAAAGCAGCACAAATGCATTATACTAATGGAATGTGGTACCGCCACCAGCGCAGGCCTCTTATGAAACACCACCAGTGTGACACAAAAAAAAGAACACCGCACCGCACCAACACCAACACGATGGAGCCCTTACACTACACTATCATATGCTAAATCAAGCATAAGTCACATCCTATCTACATCCACTGCAAATTAGCAATGTGAGCTCCAGCACGGAGCTCCGAGCGCCCAGACAAGACACCCCAGCTGCACAAGCACCATGGCAGGATACGGTGCAGAGTAAAACAAGGCACCTCATTCTAATTACCAGACATTAAATTCATATCGAATTGCCAATTAACCCAGCTATCACAACACAGGGCCACCCATGGACTATGTTATGCTGAAACACAACCTCGGGGTTTTACAGATGCATTGCATCGACTGAATATATTTAATATGTTTTAGTAAGCTAGTGAAAAAAAAAATATTGGCAATTTTATTTTCATTGCTTATTTGTGGTGTGTTTAGTGGGTGTCCAAGTGAATGCGTGTACATTTCGTGTTTGAATGTATGAGTGCAGCACTGTACAATTTATCTCATTTGTATGTGTGTTTTTGTGTGTGTGTGTGTGTGTGTGTGTGTGTGCATGCGTATGCATGTGCATATGTGTGAGCATATGTGTATGTGTGAGCATGTGTGTGTGTGTGTGTGTGTGTGCGTTAATGTCTGCACACCCTGCACCTGTGTGTCCATGCATGAACGGGTTATTGGTTTACTGGCGTGTGCGAGGAACATAGTGGCTATTAGAGTGCCAGGAGTGGATTAATGAAAACAAACAGATGTAAAGTGTGCTCTGAGAGCGAGAGGGAGCGGCTGAAAGTGAGAGCTTAAATCCCTCAGTGGAGACCAACACCACCACCAGCAGCAGCAGCAGAGGCGGCGGCAACAGCCACAGTGATGGCAGCCACGGCAGCAGAAGCATCTGCCCATCCCCAGAGATAAAGCATGTGTGTGTGTGTGTGTGTGTAGGTGTGTGTAGGTGTGTGCATGTGCATGTGCATGCTTGTATGTGTGCGTGTGTGTTTGTGTGTGTGTATGTACATGTGTGTGTGCATGTGTGTGCTCTGCATGTGCATGTGCATGCTTGTATGTGTTCATGTGCGTGCGTGTGTGCGTGTGTGCATGTACATGCGTGTGTGCAAGTGTGTGTGTGCATGTGTGTGTGTGTGTGTGTGCTCTGCGTGTTTGTGTGCATGTGTGTGTGTGTGTATGTGTTGAGGGGGTGGTAGTGGGAGGGAGGAAGCCATAGAATAAGCTGCCCTCGTCTGCATTGGTGCAGCACTGCAGCATTACCTGCCATTTTTCTCTTCTCTCTCTCTGTCTCTCTCTCTTTCTCTCTGTCTCTCTTCCTCTCCTCTCCCACTCTTTATCTTTTTACTCATCTCTCTTTTTGCCAATGCACACTGCACTTTTTTTTACACTGAGCAGTTAAGCAGCAAAATACAAGGCAAAAGCCAGCGTAACACACTGCGAAAGCCGTTTGCTGACTGGGGATCAGTTGCAGCAGGGAAGCACACTCTGGCCAGCCTAAAACAATCAGATGGCCATTCCAGACACTCCGGGTGAAAATAACAGGCTGTCGGGGATAGCCTAGGGAAACAGTTCCTCAAATTCCACAGGAAGGAACTCATACACTGTAAACACTCACATATGGGGGGGAGGATTTGTATTCAAACAATCAGAAGGGCAAAATGACACAGTGGTAATTTAGTACACATTGTTCTTTTTTCCTCGACCAAACATGGCGATATAAATATGACTACTCTCTGTTGCATTGTGTTATATTGATGCATTTTGATAAGAGGGCAGTAACAGTACCGGTGTGACATACATTTATCATTTTGAGAGCGTGCCGCACCGGAACCCTGGGACACTGGTGTTCTTAGTACCCTGCTCTAGCCAATCAGCTACAGGGACAATATAACAACAAAAAAAACAAATAAGCTACAGGGACAATATAGAATATTTTACCAAGCACAACAAAAAAAAATAATGAAATGACAACTAAACCCGTAAATAAGACACCGGACACCCTCAGCGGTGTTAAATGACTGTTCCAGGAAATGAAAAAAAAGTGTATAATACAGAAGAACGAAAAAAACAGACACAACTGGGCCACTCGGCACCGGTCTCGTATTCCACGGCTCGGTCTCCGTGTAGTCACTCAGTCGGGCCTTGTTCGTGTTCTCAGATGACTGGACCCATGCACCCTGACAACGTCTTAAAAAGCGCCCAGATGGGTCTCCAACACCAACCCCCAGCCAGCCAGGCAGGCAGTTCAGGCAGGCGGGCAGGCAGGCGGGTGCTACCTCCAACCACTTGCTTGCTCGCTCGCTCGCCCCATTTCTGTACAGGGAGCAGATTGATTGTAAAATGTGAAAAACGCCTCGTCTGGAAAGCGCCTCGTTCCGTCTCGCCCACCTTGTGGGTGGCTGGGGTGGGGGTGGTGGTGGTATCAGTGGGTGGTGGGTGGACGAGGAGCTGGTGGAGGCACCAGTGGTGGTGGTGGTGGTGGTCGTGATGGAGGTGCTGGTAGTCATAGCCACACCAAGGGCCCAATTCCAGCCTCGGGTGGACCCTATTGATTTTTTTCCCTCTCTCTTTCTCTCTCTTTTCCACCCCCCACCCCTGTCCCCCACCCCCTACCACCCTTTCTCACGGCCCTGTGTTCGTCTGGCGATACAGTCTTCAAAGGTGCTCCTCGCCTCGATTCCAATTTTAGGAGTTGGACAGCTGCTTATGGGGGCTATGTTTTACAGGGCGCCTCCCCGGACCGTCTCATCTTGCCGGAGACAGATGACTCTCACTCCCCTCTGATTGTTTCCTGCAGTCCGCCATTCGTCAGCCCAGCACACCCACAAAACTCTGCTCTCCATCAGGACGAAAGAGTTAAAGTATGAGGGTGGTCTAAGTATGGTGTAGTGTAGTGTATGTGCTGTGTGTGTGTGTGTGCAGGTGTATGTAAGAACGAGAGAGAGAGAGAGAGAGTGTGAGAGAGAGTGAGAGTGAGTGAGTGAGTGCGTGTGAGAGAGAATGTGTGAGTGGTAGGTGTGTGTGTGTGTTTTAAGAAAGAGAGAGAGAGAGAGAGAGAGAGAGAGAGAGAGAGAGAGAGAGAGAGTAAATGTGAGTGAGAGAATGTGTGAGTGGTAGGTGTGTGGAATGAAAAAAATCCTCCCTCCTTTCCCATTCCACACAATCCCCCTGCTGCCAGGGAATTCATTACCGCCACTGTCCGCACTTATTTGCAGAGGAATAAAATAATGGCAGTAAAAGAAACAGCCTTGGCAGCACTGGATTAAATCGTTCATAAGAAAATACAATGGAGAGATGTGGGAGTTGGAAATGTGAAAAGAAGAGAGAGATGGAAAGATAAAGGGAAAGACATTAAGATGAAGAAATCACAGTAAGAACAAAAATGTGGCTGCAATTATTCTTATCCTCTGAATCAGTATCATTTAAAAAAAAAAATATTCGAATTGTTAAGTAAATGGTCAGGCTAGTAATTTAGCTTTGCCTACTCTAGAATACATATATTTTGGCTGCGTATATCAAAATAAAACTAGACAAAAGAGAGAGCCAGGCACAAACAGCACAAACAGTGGAGGTAGATTACCCACTACTCTGGTTAAGCCCAGTCCCTCTGCACAATGCAATGGTAAATCTGTTTTGGGTATCAAGTGCCCAGCACCAGTGTAATTATTTAAAGTTCAGAAATATCCCCAAGCAGCCATTAACCATCCGTAAACAAAAGCTAAAAGACATTTTCCATGGGGCCGGCAATGGCTGAGTGACAAATTGGGTCGCTGGAAAGGGAGTTCATGTTGATTTCTTTTATTTATATTTAGAAAGAAGCGGAGGGAGAGAGAGAGAGAGAGAAGAGGAATGAAAAAA